>CM060912.1:687042826-687678183 GCA_030737875.1 Allium sativum
TCCTCGTGTTTACAATGAAAAGGGGTCAGAAATCATAAGATTATACACGAAATCCTCGTGTTATAATGTGGAATTTGGCTCATTTGCTGCTGAAATTGCTCTGTAGAGAGCAATGGTGGAAGCTGTGAGGAGTTAGAGCCAAATGATCATTGAAAATGCCTTCAAATGGTGTATTTATAGCTGTAGGAGTGCTTCTGGGAAGACCGGTTCGTGATGGGATACATGGAACCCGATCCAGGAAAATAGGAGAGCGAATAGCCTTGAGAATATGTCAGAACAAGCTGCGTAGGAGCAGGTTCGGGGGTCGGGTCGTGGTCACATAGGGCGAGCCGAGCCGGTGGTTCAGTGGTGACGAGCTGGATTGGGAAGCTGGTGTCCATGGTCGGGTCGTGATCAGGAGGTGTACCACGAGCCGAGTGGGGCGATCCGATGAGGGGCGATCCGAGGGTGCATGAGCTATATTCCGATCATGTGACGCTTCGTTGCTTTATCCCGGAAATTGCCAGATTACACCAGTTTACGGAAATGGGGATAACTTTCAAACCGTAAATCCGATTGAGCCAAACCAAAGCTCAGACTGAAGCTAATTCACAGATCTACCAGTGTTACGGAGCTTAGCTACGATTAGCTCGGTAATTGCTGTTTTCGGGCCCAAACGAGGTCGTCTGATAGGAGTTTCGAGCCTTTCCCTGTTCGTGATGCGACTTTGACCAAATCGCTGCCTGTCTTCTGACGATGTTCTCCATATCCGAGCACGGTGCTATCCAGATATTCAGTGTGATAGCTTGCTGGTTGAAGGAAGATGTGTTCTCGATAGTCCAGGAAATCTATAAGCCATAGAAATTCGATAATGCCATGACCTTGCCGGGTCTGCGAGTTACAAATATAATCCATACCTGTAAAGAGATAAAGGAAAAACAAGACTGCCAAATCCTGGCGGTATTGTTCAAATTTTCTGAGCATAAACCATGCTTCGACGTCTAGTTAGCATAAACCATACTCAAGGGACGTTTGAGTCATCCTGCCAAATCCTGGCAAGGGCCAACATTTCCAGGCATAATCCACACCCAGAAGTCCAAATCGAGTATAATCCATACCCGATTTCTTTTGTCACATCCTGACCAGACCATTTGCCATTCCTAAGTATAATCCCTACTTAGGATTCCAAAGTGAGTATAAACCATACTCAGACCTGAAGTAGAGCTACGCTTTCCACAGCCAGACAAGATAGTCCATCCCTAGTCATAATCCATACCTAAAGTTCCATAATAAGTATAAACCATACTTTAACCGAAGTTGAGGATCCTGCCACGTTCTGACAAGATACTTAAATTCACTAAACATAATCCATGCTTGGAGAGTCCTTATTCAATTCAAAATGCAAAACCAATGAAAATCCTGATTGGTTTGGCACCAACTCTAGAGCACGCTTTGAGGCTACATCCTAAGCCCTTACGTGTGTACTCCGATTCAGCCAATCGGAAAACCTAACGAAAGCAAAAACAAATCTTAAAGCCTAAGAAATGCAGAAAATGAAAGCTGATCTCATCCAGATCAGTTGATGATGAGCCCACGAGAGCTCGATCCAGGGTAATTCCCTCTTCGGGGAGCAGGAGGTGGAAGTGCAGGTGTTGTTGATGGTTTCACATACTCGGGCAGCTCTCCGCGTCTAACTCATTCCTCAATCAAATCACGAAGATGTCTGCACTCATTCGTGTCATGTCCGTCCATATCGTGGAATATGCCGTGCTTTCCAGAATCGCGTTCTCTTTGCGATGGCTCCCTCCTGGGAGGCTTTGGGTAGGAGACAACACCGTTTGTGTCCATGTAGATGTCAGAAAGTGAAGCAATAAGCTCAGTATACTTTTCATATCTGGGCCCTCTCCGGGTTTGAGTGTTGCGATCATTCTTGACGGCAGCTTTTCCTTTGCCATTTCCAGAACCAGACAGTTCTCCATCTTTGAGCATGTTGACATCGAGAACTTTCTTCTCGGAAGTTGCGTCTTCCTCACGCAGAAATCAATCTGATTCAAGGTAGAACTCAATGAGATTCCGAGGTGGGTCTCGATACAAAGATTTCTTGAATTTCCGTGTTATCCAGAACGCCGGATACCGCTGCCATTAGTACCATCGATTGTTCAGGGCGATCAACTGATGCTGCTGCAACGTTGAATCTTTCCAGAAAGGAACGCAAAGTTTCTCTAGGCCTCTGCTTGATTGTGGTGAGTGACATGACGTTCTTGGGTCATGCGATGTGGACCCGAAATTGTTTAAGAAAGCGAGCGACCAACATATTCCAGCTGTTGATCGATTCCGTCTCTAGCTGTTGAATCCACATGGCTGCTATATCAGTTAGAAAGAGGGGAAAACATTTAGCCATGACGATTTCCGACGCCGATTGAACTTCCATATGCCGTTTGTAGCGTATCAGGTGTATAGTAGGATATGTCCTGTCGTTTTAAGGCTCCAGTTGTGGAAGTTTGAAATCTGGTGGATTGCGGGAATTCCTGATTTCCTGAGTGAACGGGTTGTGGTTGACGTCATCCACGTCATTCTGATAAGTGCGGCCTCTCGAGAGGCGTTGAATCAGATCAGCGAGTCCATTGCCTTCAAAAAGTTGTTCCAAACTACCAAGATCAGAGCTGGTGCGACCAGCGTTGAGTGCAGGAGATAACGGAGGCTGCTGGTGAGCTGTTGCCTGGGGATCGCGACTCGCGGATCGAGGGTGGAGACCCAATCCGGTTCGATGGGGTCGGTTCATGAGGCAGGTTGGTGAAGGCTGGATCATGGTTCGTGGCGAGTGAACTGCGGAGGGGCAATCCGACCCGGTGCTGGTGGCCTATCACGAGCCGATCCCTGCTGCAGTTGAGTGAGAGTTTTCTCTTCGGTATCCATCGGATCTGGAGCTGAAGTCGGTTGCTGTGCATTTCCAATAACGAGGGGGTTGCCCCCGAGTACACGTTACGCCCGAACCGCTTCTGTGGCTTCATTTCCAATGACTTGAGCGTTACTTGGCCATCCATCCATCCGAGCGAAGAATTGGTTGAACATTTCCTGTTGTTTTTGGAGGAGATCATCTTGCCGTGCCATCTGATCTCTCAGTTCAGTGTGAACTCTGTCCAACTCTTCTCTGGTCAAGTATGCTGATGGGTCCTCATGGGAGGAAGCCTCCAGGCTTGCCTCATTCCTTGCGCCTACAGCGTCAGCATCATCAGCATGAGAAGAAGTTCCAGTCTTCTTCATTTTGATTACCATTTATCCAATAGCCAAAAAATCCAAGCAGAATTTGAAGTTGTCGTGTGCCCCCCTTCCTGGCACACCAAAATGTTAGACCAAAATCTGGGCCTAACACCCAAATGCAGATCGCAGATCACAGAGTATAGAAAAAAGTAAATAAAGAGGAGACACACGAAGTTTTTATAGTGGTTCGGCTCAAACCAAGCCTACGTCCACTTTATCTCTTCTTAAATCCTAATAAGTTACAAGTACAATTCTCTTGGTTTATACACGAAATCCTCGTATTTATAATGAAAAGGGGTCAGAAATCATAAGATTATACACGAAATCCTCGTGTTATAATGTGGAATTTGGCTCATTTGCTGCTGAAATTGCTCTGTAGAGAGCAATGGTGGAAGCTGTGAGGAGTTAGAGCCAAAAGATCCTTGAAAATGCCTTCAAATGGTGTATTTATAGCTGTAGGAGAGCTTCTGGGAAGACCGGTTCGTGATGGGATACGTTTAACCCGATCCGGGAAAATAGGAGTGCGAATAGCCTTGAGAATATGTCAGAACAAGCTACGCAGGAGCAGGTTCGGGGGTCGAGTCATGGTCACATAGGGCGAGCTGAGCCGGTGGTTCAGTGGTGACGAGCTGGATTGGGAAGCTGGTGTCCACGGTCGGGTCATGATCAGGAGGTGTACCACGAGCCGAGTGGGGCGATCTGATGAGGGGCGATCCGAGGGTGCATGAGCTATATTCCGATCGTGTGATGCTTCGTTGCTTTATCCCGGAAATTGCCAGATTACACCAGTTTACGGAAACGGACATAATTTTCAAACCGTAAGTCCGATTGAGCCAAACCAAAGCTCAGACTGAAGCTAATTCACAGATCTACCAGAGTTACGGGGCTTAGCTGCGCTTAGCTCCGTAATTGCTGTTTTCAGGCACAAAGAGGTCGTCTGATAGGAGTATCGAGCCTTTCCTTGTTCGTGATGCGACTTTGACCAAATCGTTGCCTGTCTTCTGACGATGTTCTCCATATCCGAGCGCGATGCTATCCAGATATTCAGTGTGACAGCTTTTACCAAAAAGTGTGTCAACAAGTATGCCCTCTAGAACATATCTTGCTGGTTGAAGGAAGATGTGTTCTGGATAGTCCAGGAAATCTATAAGCCATAGAAATTCGATAATGCCATGACCTTGCCGGGTCTGCCAGTTACAAATATATTCCATACCTGTAAAGTGATAAAGGAAAAACAAGATTGCCAAATCCTGGCGGTATTGTTCAAATTTTCTGAGCATAAACCACGCTTCGACGTCTAGTTAGCATAAACCATACTCAAGGGACGTTTGAGTCATCCTGCCAAATCCTGGCAACGGCCAACATTTCCAGGCATAATCCACACCCAGAAGTCCAAATCGAGTATAATCCATACCCGATTTCTTTTGTCACATCCTGACCAGACCATTTGCCATTCCTAAGTATAATCCATACATAGGATTCCAAAGTGAGTATAAACCATACTCAGACCTGAAGTAGAGCTACGCTTTCCACAGCCAGACAAGATAGTCCATCCCTAGTCATAATCCATACCTAGAGTTCCATAATAAGTATAAACCATACTTTAACCGAAGTTGAGGATCCTGCCACGTCCTGACAAGATACTTAAATTCACTAAACATAATCCATGCTTGGAGAGTCCTTATTCAATCCAAATGCAAAACCAATGAAAATCCTGATTGGTTTGACACCGAGTCTAGAGCACGCTTTGAGGCAACATCCTAACCCCTTACGTGTGTACACCGATTCAACAAATCGGAAAACCTAACGAAAGCAAAAACAAATCTTAAAGCCTAAGAAATGCAGAAAATGAAAGCTGATCTCATCCAGATCAGTTGATGATGAGCCCACGAGAGCTCGATCCAGGGTCATTCCCTCTCCGGGGAGCAGGAGGTGGAAGTGCAGGTGTTGTTGATGGTTTCACATACTCGGGCAGCTCTCCATGTCTAACTCGTTCCTCAATCAAATCACGAAGATGTCTGCACTCATTCGTGTCATGTCCGTCCATATCGTGGAATATGCAGTGCTTTCCAGAATCGCGTTCTCTTTGCGATGGCTCCCTCCTGGGAGGCTTTGGGTAGGATACAACACCGTTTGTGTCCATGTAGATGTCAGAAAGTGAAGCAATAAGCTTAGTATACTTTTCATATCTGGGCCCTCTCCGGGGCTGAGTGTTGCGGTCATTCTTCACGGCAGCTTTTCTTTTGCCATTTCCAGAATCAGACAGTTCTCCATCTTTGAGCATGTTGACATTGAGAACTTTCTTCTCGGAAGTTGCGTCTTCCTCACGTAGAAATCTATCCGATTCAAGGTAGAACTCAATGAGATTCCGAGGTGGGTCTCGGTACAAAGATTTCTTGAATTTCCGTGTTATCCAGAACGCCGGATACCGCTGCCATCAGTACCATCGATTGTTCAGGGCGATCAACTGATGCTGCTGCAACGTTGAATCTTTCCAGAAAGGAACGCAGAGTTTCTCTAGGCCTCTGCTTGATTGTGGTGAGTGACATGACATTCTTGGGTCATGTGATGTGGACCCGAAACTGTTTAAGAAAGCGAGCGACCAACATATTCTAGCTATTGATCGATTCCGTCTCTAGCTATCGAGTCCACATGGCTGCTATATCAGTTAGAAAGAGGGGAAAACATTTAGCCATGACATTTTCCGACGCCGATTGGACTCCCATATGCCGTTTGTAGCGCATTAGGTGCACGTTCGGATCTATCCTACCGTTGTAAGGCTCCAGTTGTGGAAGTTTGAAATATGGTGAATTGCGGGAATTCCTGATTTCCTGAGCGAACGGGTTGTGGTTGACGTCATCCACGTCATTCTGATAAGTGCGGCCTATCGAGAGGCGTTGAATTAGATCAACGAGTCGATTGCCATCAAAAAGCTGTTGCAAACTACCAAATCAGAGATGGTGCTCCCAGCGTTGTGTGTAGGAGATAACGTGTGAGCTGTCAACTGGGGATCGCGAATCGAGGGTGGCGACCCGATCCGGATCGATGGGGTCAGTTCGTGAGGTAGGTTTGTGAAGGCTGGATCATGGTTCCTGGGGAGCGAACTGAGGAGGGGCGATCCGACCGGGTGCTGGTGGCCTGTCACGAGTCGATCCCAGCTGTAGTTGAGTGAGAGTTTGCTCTCCGGTATCCATCCGATCTGGAGCTGAAGTCGGTCGCTGTGCATTTCAAATAACGTGGGGGTTGCCCCCGAGTCCACGTGACGCCCGAGTCGCTTCTGTTGCTTCATTTCCAATGACTTGAGCATAACTCGGCCTTCCATCCATCCGAGCGAAGAATTGGTTGATCATTTCATGTTGTTTCTAGAGGAGATCATCTTGCCATGCCATCTGATCTCTCAGTTCAGTGAGAACTCCGTCCATCTCTTCTCTGGTCAAGTATGTTGATGGGTCCTCATGGGAGGAAGCCTCCAGGCTTGCGTCATTCCTTGCGCCTTCAGCGTCAGCATCATCGGCACGAGCAGAAGTTCCAGTCTTCTTCCTTTTGATTGCCATTTATCCAATAGCCAAAAAATCCAAGCAGAAGTTGAAGTTGTCGTGTGCCCCCCTTCCTGGCTCACCAAATTTTAGACCAAAATCTGGGCCTAACACCCAAATGCTGATCACAAATCACAGAGTACAGAAAAATGTAAATAAAGAGGAGACACACAAAGTTTTTATAGTGGTTCGGCTCAAACCAAGCCTATGTCCACTTTATCTCTTCTTTAATCCTAAGAAGTTACAACTACAATTCTCTCGGTGTATACACGAAATCCTCGTGTTTACAATGAAAAGGGGTCAGAAATCATAGGATTATACATGAAATCCTCGTGTTATAATGTGGAACTTGGCTCCTTTACTGCTCAAATTGCTCAGTAGAGAGAAATGGTGGAAGTTGTGATGAGTTAGAGCCAATAGATCCTTGAAAATGCCTTCAAATGGTGTATTTATAGCTATAGGAGAGCTTCTGGGAAGACCGGTTCGTGATGGGGTACGCCGCACCTGATCTGGGAAAATAGGAGAGCGAATAGCCTTGAGAATAGGTCAGAACAAGCTGCGCAAGAGCAGGTTCGGGGGTCGGGTCGTGGTCACATAGGGCGAGTCGAGCTGGTGGTTCAGTGGTGATGAGTTGGAGTGGGAAGCTGGTGTCCACGGTCGGGTCAGGATCAGGAGGTGTACCACGAGACGAGGGGGGCGATCCGAGGGTGCATGAGCTATATTCCGATCGTGCGACGCTTCGTTGCTTTATCCAGGAAATTGCCAGATTATACAGTTTACGGAAACGGGCATAACTTTCAAACCTTAAGTCCGATTGAGCCAACGTAAAGCTCAAATTGAAGCTAATTCAGAGATCTACAAGTGTTACGGAGTTTGCTCCGTAAATGCTGTTTTCGGGGCCAAAAGAGGTCATCTGATAGGATTTTCGGGCCGTTCTTTGTTCGTGATGCGACTTTGACCAAATCGCTGCCTGTCTTCTGACGATGTTCTCCAAAAAGTGTGTCAACAAGTTTTCCCCCCAGAACATATCTTGCTAGTTGAAGGAAGATGTGTTTTGGATAGTCCAAGAAATCTATAAGCCGTAGAAATTCGATAATTCCATGAACTTGCCGGGTCTGCCAGTCACAGATATAATCCATACCTGTAAAGAGATAAAGGATAAACAAGCGTGCCAAATCCTGGCGGTATTGTTCAAATTTTCTAAGCATAAACCATGCTTCGACGTCTAATGAGCATAAACCATACTCAAGGGACGTTTGAGTCATCCTGCCAAATCCTGGCAAGGGCCAACATTTCCAGGCATAATCACACCCAGAAGTCCAAATCGAATATAATCCATACCCAGTTTCTTTTGTCACATCCTGACAAGACCATTTGCCATTCCTAAGTATAATCCATACTTAGGATTCCAAAGTGAGTATAAACCATACTCAGACCTGAAGTAGAGCTACGCTTGTCACAGCCTGACAAGCTAGTCCATCCCTAGGCATAATCCATACCTAGAGTTCCATAATAATTATAAACCATATTTTAACCGAACTTGAGGATCCTGCCACATCTTGACAAGATACTTAAATTCACCAAACATAATCCATGCTTGGAGAGGCCTCATTCAATTCAAAATGCAAAACCAAAGCAAATCCTAATTGGTTTGACACCGAGTCTAGAGCACGCTTTGGGGCTACATCCCAACCCCTTATGTGTGTACTCCGATTCAACCAATCGGAAAACCTAACGAAAGCAAAAACAAATCTTAAAGCCTAAAAAATGCAGAAAATGAAAACTGATCTCATCTAGATCAGTTGATGATGAGCCCACGAGAGCTCGATCCAGGGTAATTCCCTCTTCGGGGAGCAGGAGGGGGAAGTGCAGGTGTTGTTGATGGTGGGTCTCGGTACAAAGATTTCTTGAATTACGTGTTATCCAGAACGCCGGATAATGCTGCCATCAGTACCATCGATTGTTCAGGTCGATCAACTGATGCTGCTGCAACGTTGAATCTTTCCAGAAAGGAACGCAGAGTTTCTCTAGGCCTCTGCTTGATTGTGGTTAGTGACACGACGTTCTTGGGTCGTGCGATGTGGACCCGAAACTGTTTAAGAAAGCGAGCGACCAACATATTCCAGCTGTTGATCGATTCCGTCTCTAGCTGTCGAATCCACATGGCTGCTATATCAGTTAGAAAGAGGGGAAAACATTTAGCCATGACGTTTTCCGACGCCGATTGAACTTCCATATGCCGTTTGTAGCGCATCAGGTGCACGGTAGGATCTGTCCTGCTGTTGTAAGGCTCCAGTTGTGGAAGTTTGAAATCTGGTGGATTGCGGGAATTCCTGATTTCCTGAGTGAACGGGTTGTGGATGACGTCATCCACGTCATTCTGATAAGTGCGGCCTCTCGAGAGACGTTGAATCATATCAGCAAGTCCATTGCCTTCAAAAAGCTGTTGCAAACTACCAAGATCAGAGCTAGTGCCCCCAACGTTGAGTGCAGGAGATAACGGAGGCTGCTGGTGAGCTGTTGCTTGGGTATCGCGGCTCGCGGATCGCAGATCGAAAGTGGAGACCCGATCCGGTTCGATGGGGTCAGTTCGTGAGGTAGGTTGGTGAAGGCTGGATCATGGTTCGTGGGGAGCGAACTGAGGAGGGGCGATCTGACCCGGTGCGGGTGGCCTGTCACGAGCCGATCCCTGCTGCAGTTGAGTGGGAGTTTGCTCTCTGGTATCCATCCGATCTGGAGCTAAAGTCGGTCGCTATGCATTTCCAATAACGAGGGGGTTGCCCCCGAGTACATGTGACGCCCGAGCCGCTTCTGTGGCTTCATTTCAAATGACTTGAGCGTTAATTGGCCTTCCATCCATCCGAGCGAAGAATTGGTTGATCATTTCTTGTTGTTTTTGGAGGAGATCATCTTGCCGTGCCATCTGATCTCTCAGTTCAGTGAGAACTCTGTCCATCTCTTCTCTGGTCAAGTATGCTGATGGGTCCTCATGGGAGGAAGCCTCCAGGCTTGCCTCATTCCTTGCGCCTTCAGCGTCAGCATCATCGGCATGAGCAGAAGTTCCAGTCTTCTTCCTTTTTATTGTCATTTATACAATAGCCAAAAAATCCAAGCAGAAGTTGAAGTTGTCGTGTGCCCCCCTTCCTAGCACGCCAAAATGTTAGACCAAAATCTGGGCCTAACACCCAAATGCAGATCGCAAATCACAGAGTACAGAAAAAAGTAAATAAAGAGGAGACACATGAAGTTTTTATAGTGGTTCGGCTCAAACCAAGGCTACGTCCACTTTATCTCTTCTTAAATACTAAGAAGTTACAAGTACAATTCTCTTGGTTTATACACGAAATCCTCGTGTTTACAATGAAAAGGGGTCAGAAATCATAAGATTGTACACGAAATCCTCATGTTATAATGTGGAATTTGGCTCCTTTGCTACTGAAATTGCTCTATAGATAGAAACGGTGGAAGCTGTGCGGAGTTAGAGCCAAAAGATCCTTGAAAATGCCTTCAAATTGTGTATTTATAGCTGTAGGAGAGTTTCTGGGAAGACCGGTTCATGATGGGGTACGTGGCACCCGATCCGGGAAAATTGGGGAGCGAATAGCCTTGAGAATAGGTCAGAACAAGCTGCGCAGGAGCAGGTTCGAGGGTCTGGTCGTGGTCACATAGGGCGAGTCGAGCCGGTGGTGACGAGCTGGAATGGGAAGCTGGTGTCCACGGTCGGGTCGTGATCAGGAGGTGTACCATGAGCCGAGGGGGGCGATCCGATGAGGGGCGATCCGAGGGTGCATGAGCTATATTCCGATCGTGTGACGCTTCGTTGCTTTATTCAGGAAATTGCCAGATTACACCAGTTTACGGAAACGGACATAACTTTCAAACTATAAGTCCAATTGAGCCAAACCAAAGTTCAAATTGAAGCTAATTCAGAGATCTACCAGAGTTACGGAGCAAAGCTCCATAACTGCTGTTTTCGGGCCAAAAAAAGGTCGTCTGATAGGAGTTTCGGGCCTTTCTTTGTTCGTGATGCGATTTTGACAAAATCGCTGCCTGTCTTTTGACGATTTTCTCCATATCAGAGCGCGATGCTATCCAGATATTCAGTGTGATAGCTTTTACCAAAAAGTGTGTCAACAAGTTTTCCCTCCAGAACATATCTTGCTGGTTGAAGGAAGATGTGTTCTGGATAGTCCAGGAAATCTATAAGCCATAGAAATTCGATAATGCCATGACCTTGCCGGGTCTGCCAGTTACAGATATAATCCATATCTGTAAAGAGATAAAGGAAAAACAAGTGTGCTAAATCCTGGCGGTATTGTTCAAATTTTCTGAGCATAAACCATGCGTCGTCGTCTAGTGAGCATAAACCATACTCAAGGGATGTTTGAGTCATCCTGACTAATCCTGGCAAGGGCCAGCATTTCCAGGCATAATCCACACCCAGTAGTCCAAATCGAGTATAATCCATACCCGATTTCTTTTGTCACATCCTGACAAGACCATTTGCCATTCCTAAGTATAATCCATACTTAGGATTCCAAAGTGACTATAAACCATACTCAGACCTGAAGTAGAGCTACACTTGCCACTGCCTGAAAAGTTAGTCCATCCTTAGGCATAATCCATACCTAGAGTTCCATAATAAGTATAAACCATATTTAACCGAAGTTGAGGATCCTGCCACATCCTGACAAGATACTTAAATTCACCAAACATAAACCATGCTTGGAGAGTCCTTATTCAATTCAAAATGCAAAACCAAAACAAATCCTGATTGATTTGACACCGAGTCTAGAACACGCTTTGGGGCTACATCCTAACCCCTTACGTGTGTATTCTGATTCAACCAATCGGAAAACCTAATGAAAGCAAAAACAAATCTTAAAGCCTAAGAAATGCAGAAAATGAAAGCTGATCTCATCCAGATCAGCTGATGATGAGCCCACGAGAGCTCGATCCAGGGTCATTCTCTCTCCGGGGAGCAGGAGGTGGAAGTGCAGGTGTTGTTGATGGTTTCACAAACTCGGGCAGCTCTCCAAGTTTAAATCGTTCCTGAATCAAATCACGAAGATGTCTGCACTCATTCGTGTCATGTCCGTCCATATCGGGGAATATGCAGTGCTTTCCAGAATCGCGTTCTCTTTGCGATGGCTCCCTCCTGGGAGGCTTTGGGTAGGAGACAACTCCGTTTGTGTCCATGTAGATGTCAGAAAGTGAAGCAATGAGCTCAGCATACTTTTCATATCTGGGCCCTCTTCGTGGCTGAGTGTTGCGATCATTCTTGACGATGGCTTTTCCTTTTCCATTTCCAGAATCAGATAGTTCTCCATCTTTGAGCATTTTGACATCGAGAACTTTCTTCTCGGAAGTTGTGTCTTCCTCACGCAGAAATCTATCCGATTCAAGGTAGAACTCGCTGAGATTCTGTGGTGGGTCTCGGTACAAAGATTTCTTGAATTCCATGTTATCCAGAACGCCGGATACCGCTGCCATCAGTACCATCGATTGTTCAGGTCGATCAACTGATGCTACTGCAACGTTGAATCTTTCCAGAAAGGAACGCTGAGTTTCTCTAAACCTCTGCTTGATTGTGGTGAGTGACATGACGTTCTTGGGTCGTGCGATGTGGACCCGAAACTGTTTAAGAAAGCGAGCGACCAACATATTCCAGTTGTTGATCGATTCCGTCTCTAGCTGTCGAATCCACATGGCTGCTATATCAGTTAGAAAGAGGGGAAAATATTTAGCCATGACGTTTTCCGACGCTGAGTGAACTTCCATATGCCATTTGTAGCGCGTCAGGTACACGGTAGGATCTGTCCTGCCGTTGTAAGGCTCCAGTTATGGAAGTTTGAAATCTGGTGGATTGCGGGAATTCCTGATTTCCCGAGTGAACGGGTTGTGGTTGACGTCATCCACGTCATTCTGATAAGTGAAGCCTCTCGAGAGGCGTTGAATCAGATCAGCGAGTCAATTGCCTTCAAAAAGCTATTGCAAACTACCTAGATCAGAGCTGGTGCCCCCAGCGTTGAGTGCAGGAGATAACGGAGGCTGCTGGTGAGCTGTTGCCTGGGGATCGCGGCTCGCAGATCGAGGGTGGCGACCCGATCCGGTTTGATGGGGTTAGTTCGTGAGGTAGGTTGGTGAAGGCTGGATCATGGTTCATGGGGAGCGAATTGAGGAGGGGCGATTCAACCCGGTGTTGGTGGCCTGTCACGAGCCGATTCCTGCTACAGTTGAGTGAGAGTTTGCTCTTCGGTATCCATTCGATCTGGAGATGAAGTCGGTCATTGTGCATTTCCAATAACGAGGGGGTTGCCCCCGAGTCCACGTGACGTCCGAGCCGCTTCTGTGGCTTCATTTCCAATTACTTGAGCGTTACTCGGCCTTCCATCCATCCGAGCGAAGAATTGGTTGATGATTTCCTGTTTTTTCTGGAGGAGATCATCTTGCCATGCCATCAGTTCAGTGATAACTCCGTCCATCTCTTCTCTGGTCAAGTATGCTGATGGGTCCTCATGGGAGGACGCCTCCAGGCTTGCCTCATTCCTTGCGCCTTCAGCGTCAGCATCATCGGCATGAGAAGAAGTTAAAGTCTTCTTCCTTTTGATTGCCATTTATCCAATAGCCAAAAATTCCAAGCAGAAGTTGAAGTTGTCGTGTGCCCCCCTTCCTGGCGCACCAAAATGTTAGACCAAAATCTGGGCCTAACACCCAAATGCAGATCGCAAATCAGAGAGTACAGAAAAAAGTAAATAAAGAGGAGACACACGAAGTTTTTATAGTGGTTCGGCTCAAACCAAACCTACGTCCACTTTATCTCTTCTTAAATCCTAAGAAGTTACAAGTACAATTCTCTCGGTTTATACACGAAACCCTCGTGTTTACAATGAAAAGGGGTCAGAAATCATAAGATTATACACGAAATCCTCGTGTTATAATGTGGAATTTGGCTCCTTTGCTGCTGAAATAGCTCTGTAGAGAGCAATGGTGGAAGCTATGAGGAGTTAGAGCCAAAAGATCCTTGAAAATGCCTTCAAATGGTGTATTTTAGCTGTAGGAGAGCTTCTGGGAAGATCGGTTCGTGATGGGGTACGTGGCACCCGAACTGGGAAAATAGGAGAGCAAATAGCCTTGAGAATAGGTCAGAACAAGCTGCGCAGGAGCAGGTTCGGGGGTCGGGACGTGGTCTGGATAGTCCAGGAAATCTATAAGCCATAGAAATTTGATAATGCCATGACCTTGCCGGGTCTGCCAGTTACAGATATAATCCATACCTGTAAAGAGATAAAGGAAAAACAAGCGTGCCAAATCCGTGCGGTATTGTTCATATTTTCTGAGCATAGACCATGCTTCGACGTCTAATGAGCATAAACCATACTCAAGGGACGTTTGAGTCATCCTGGCAAGGGCCAAAATTTCCAAGCATAATCCACACCCAGAAGTCCAATTCGAGTATAATCCATACCCGATTTCTTTTGTCACATCCTGACCAGACCATTTGCCATTCCTAAGTATAATCCCTACTTAGGATTCCAAAGTGAGTATAAACCATACTCAGACCTGTAGTAGAGCTACGCTTGCCAAAGCCTGACAAGATAGTCCATCCCTAGGCATAATCTATACCTAGAGTTCCATAATAAGTATATACCATACTTTAACCGAAGTTGAGGATCCTGCCACGTCCTGACAAGTTACTTAAATTCACCAAACATAATCCATGCTTGGAGAGTCCTTATTCAATTCAAAATGCAAAACCAAAGCAAATCCTGATTGGTTTGACACCGAGTCTAGAGCATGCTTTGGGGCTACATCCTAACCCCTTATGTGTGTACTCTGATCCAACCAATCGGAAAACCTAACGAAAGCAAAAACAAATGTTAAAGCCTAAGAAATGCAGAAAAATGAAAGCTGATCTCATCCAGATCAGTTGATGGTGAGCCCCTGAGAGCTCGATCCAGGGTCATTCCCTCTCCGGGGAGCAGGAGGTGGAAGTGCAGGTGTTGTTGATGGTTTCACATACTCGAGCATCTCTCCATGTCTAACTCGTTCCTCAATCAAATCACGAAGATGTCTGCACTCATTCGTGTCATGTCCGTCCATATCGTGGAATATGCAGTGCTTTCCAGAATCACGTTCTCTTTGCGATGGCTCCCTCCTGGGAGGCTTTGGTTAGGAGACAACACTGTTTGTGTCCATGTAGATGTCAGAAAGTGAAGCAATGAGCTCAGTATACTTTTCATCTCTGGGCCCTCTCCGGGGCAGAGTGATGCGATCATTCTTGATGGCGGCTTTTCCTTTGCCATTTCCAGAATCATACAGTTCTCCATCTTTAAGCATGTTGACATCGAGAACTTTCTACTCGGAAGTTGCATCTTCCTCACGCAGAAATCTATCCGATTCAAGGTAGAACTCGCTGAGATTCCATGGTGGGTCTCGGTACAAAGATTTCTTGAATTCCGTGTTATTTGGAACGCCGGATACCGCTGCCATCAGTACCATCGATTGTTCAGGGCGATCAACTGATGCTGCTGCAACGTTGAATCTTTCCAGAAAGGAACGTAGAGTTTCTCTACGCCTCTGCTTGATTGTGGTGAGTGACATGACTTTCTTGGGTCGTGCGATGTGGACCCGAAACTGTTTAAGAAAGCGAGCGACCAACATATTCCAGCTGTTGATCGATTCCGTCTCTAGCTATCGAATCCACATGGCTGCTATATCAGTTAGAAAGAGGGGAAAACATTTAGCCATGACGTTTTCCGATGCCGATTGAACTTCCATATGCCGTTTATAGCGCGACAGGTGCACGGTAGGATCTGTCCTGCCGTTATAAGGCTCCAGTTGTGGAAGTTTGAAATCTGGTGGATTGCGGGAATTCCTGATTTCCTGAGTGAACGGGATGTGGTTGACGTCATCCACGTCATTCTGATAAGTGCGGCCTCTCGAGAGGCGTTGAATCAGATCAACGAGTCGATTGCCTTCAAAAAGCTATTGCAAACTACAAAGATCGGAGCTCGTGCCCCCAGCGTTTAGTGCAGGATATAACGGAGGCTGATGGTGAGTTGTTGCCTGGGGATCGCAGCTCGCGTATCGAGGGTGGCGACCCGATCCGGTTCGATGGGTTCGGTTCGTGAGGCAGGTTGGTGAAGGCTTGATCATGGTTCATGGGGAGCGAAATGAGGAGGGGCAATCCGACCCGGTGCTAGTGGCCTGTTACGAGCCGATCCCTGCTGTAGTTGAGTGGGAGTTTGCTCTCTTGTATCCATCCGATCTGGAGCTGAAGTCGGTCGCTGTGCATTTCCAATAACGAGGGAATTGCCCCCGAGTCAACGTGACGCCCGAGCCGCTTCTGTGGCTTCATTTCCAATGACTTGAGCGTTATTCGGCCTTCCATCCATCCGAGCGAAGAATTGGTTGATCATTTCCTATTGTTTCGGGAGGACAACATCTTGTTGTGCCATCTGATCTCTCAGTTCAGTGAGAGCTCCATCCATCTCTTCTCTGGTCAAGTATGCTGATGGGTCCTCATGGGAGGAAACCTCCAGGCTTGCCTCATTCCTTGCGCCTTCAGCATCAGCATCGTCGGCATGAGCAGAAGTTCCAGTCTTCTTCCTTTTGATTGCCATTTATCCAATAGCCAAAAAATCCAAGCAGAAGTTGAAGTTGTCTTGTGCCGCCCTTCCTGGCGCGCCAAAATGTTAGACCAAAATCTGGGCCTAACAGCCAAATGCAGATCGCAAATCACAGAGTACAGAAAAAAGTAAATAAAGAGGAGACACACGAAGTTTTTATAGTGGTTCGGCTCAAAACAAGCCTATGTCCACTTTATCTCTTCTTAAATCCTAAGAAGTTACAAGTACAATTCTCTCGGTTTATACACGAAATCCTCGTGTTTACAATGAAAAGGTATCAGAAATCATATGATTATACACGAAATCCTCGGGTTATAATGTGGAATTTGGCTCCTTTGCTACTGAAATTGCTCTATAGAGAGCAATGGTGGAAGCTGTGAGGAGTTAGAGCCAGAAGATCCTTGAAAATGCATTCAAATGGTGTATTTATAGCCGTAGGAGAGCTTCTGGGAAGGCCGGTTCGTGATGTGGTACATGGCACCCGATCCGGGAAAATAGGAGAGCGAATAGCCTTGAGAATAGGTCAGAACAAGCTGCGCAGGAGCATGTTCGGGGGTCGGGTCGTGGTCACATAGGGCGAGCCGAGCCGGTGGTTCAGTGGTGACGAGCTGGAGTGGGAAGCTGGTGTCCACGGCCGGGTCGTGATCAGGAGGTGTACCACAGGCCGAGGGGAGCGATCCGATGAGGGGCGATCCGAGGGTGCATAAGCTATATTCCGATCGTGTGACGCTTCGTTGCTTTATCCAGGAAATTGCCAGATTACACGAGTTTACGGAAATGGGCATAACTTTCAAACCGTAAGTCTGATTGAGCCAAACCAAAGCTCAAACTGAAGTTAATTCAGAGATATACAAGTGTAACGGAGCCCAGCTTCGTAATTGTTGTTTTCGGGCCCAAAAGAGGTCGTATGATAGGAGTTTCGGGCCTTTCTTTGTCCGTGATGTGACTTTGACCAAATCTCTGCCTATCTTCTGACGATGTTCTCCATATCCGAGCGTGATGCTATCCAGATATTCAGTGTGGCAGCTTTTAACAAAAAGTGTGTCAACAAGTTTTCCCCCTAGAACATATCTTGCTGGTTGAAGGAAGATGTATTCTGGATAGTCCAGGAAATCTATAAGCCATAGAAATTTGATAATGCCATGACCTTGCCGGGTCTGCCAGTTACAGATATAATCCATACCTGTAAAGAGATAAAGGAAAAACAAGCGTGCCAAATCCATGCGGTATTGTTCAAATTTTCTGAGCATAGACCATGCTTCGACGTCTAATGAGCATAAACCATACTCAAGGGACGTTTGAGTCATCCTACCAAATCCTGGCAAGGGCCAACATTTCCAGGCATAATCCACACCCAGAAGTCCAAATTGAGTATAATCCATACCCGATTTCTTTTGTCACATCCTGACAAGACCATTTGCCATTCCTAAGTATAATCCATACTTAGGATTCCAAAGTGAGTATAAACCATACTCAGACCTGAATTAGAGCTATGCTTGCCACAGCCTGACAAGATAGTCCATCCCTAGGCATAATCCATACCTAGAGTTCCGTAATACGTATAAACCATACTTTAACCGAAGTTGAGGATCCTGCCACATCCTGACAAGATACTTACATTCACCAAACATAATCCATGCTTGGAGAGTCCTTATTCAATTCAAAATGCAAAACCAAAGAAAATCCTGATTGGTTTGACACCGATTCTAGAGCACTCTTTGGGGCTACATCCTAACCCCTTACGTTTGTACTCCTATTCAACCATTCGGAAAACCTAACGAAAGCAAAAACAAATCTTAAAGCCTAAGAAATGCGGAAAATGAAAGCTGATCTCATCCAGATCAGTTGATGGTGAGCCCATGAGAGCTCGATCCAGGGTCATTCCCTCTCCGGGGAGCAGGAGGTGGAAGTGCAGGTGTTGTTGATGGTTTCACATACTCGGGCAGCTCTCCACGTCTAACTCGTTCCTCAATCAAATCACGAAGATGTCTGCACTCATTCGTGTCATGTCCGTCCATATCGTGGAATATGCAGTGCTTTCCAGAATCGCGTTCTCCTTGCGATGGCTCCCTCCTGGGAGGCTTTGGTTAAGAGACAACACTGTTTGTGTCCATGTAGATGTCAGAAAGTGAAGCAATGAGCTAAGTATACTTTTCATATCTGGGCCCTCTCCAGGGCTGAGTGTTGCGATCATTCTTGACGTCGGCTTTTCCTTTACCATTTCCAGAATGAGACATTTCTCCATCTTTGAGCATGTTGACATCGAGAACTTTCTTCTCGGAAGTTGCGTCTTCCTTACGCAGAAATCTATCCGATTCAAGGTAGAACTTGCTGAGATTCCGTGGTGGGTCTCGGTACAAAGATTTCTTGAATTCAGTGTTATCCAAAATGCTGGATACCGCTACCATCAGTACCATCGATTGTTTAGGGCGATCAACTGATGTTGCTGCAACGTTGAATCTTTCCAGAAAGGAACGCAGAGTTTCTCTAGGCCTCTGCTTGACTACGGTGAGTGACATGACGTTCTTAGGTCGTGCGATGTGGACCCGAAACTGTTTAAGAAAGCGAGCGACCAACATATTCCAGCTGTTGATCGATTCCGTCTCTAGCTGTCGAATCCACATGGCTGCTATATCAGTTAGAAAGAGGGGAAAACATTTAGCCATGACGTTTTCAGACGCCGATTGAACTTCCATATGCCGTTTGTAGCGCATCAGGTGCACGGTAGGATCTGTCCTGCCGTTGTAAGGCTCCATTTGTGGAAGTTTGAAATCTGGTGGATTGCGGGAATTCCTGATTTCCTTAGTGAACGGGTTGTGGTTGACGTCATCCACGTCATTCTGATAAGTGCGGCCTCTCGAGAGGCGTTGAATCAGATCAGCGAGCCGATTGCCTTCAAAAAGCTGTTGCAAACTACCAAGATCAGAGCTGGTGCCCCCAGCGTTGATTGCAGGAGATAACGGAGGCTGCTGGTGAGCTATTGCCTGGGGATCGCGGCTCACGGATCGAGGGTGGCGACCCGATCCGGTTCGATGGGCTCAGTTCGTGAGGCAGGTTGGTGAAGGCTGGATCATGGTTCGTGGGGAGCGAACTGAGGAGGGGCAATCCGATCCGGTGTTGGTGGCCTGTCACGAGCCGATCCTTGCTGCAGTTGAGTGAGAGTTTGCTCTCCTGTATCCATCCGATCTGGAGCTGAAGTCGGTCGCTGTGCATTTCCAATAACGAGGGGTTTGCCCCCAAGTCCACGTGACGCCCGAGCCGCTTCTATGGCTTCATTTCCAATGACTTGAGCATTACTTGGCCTTCCATCCATCTGAGCGAAGAATTGGTTGATCATTTCCTGTTGTTTCTGGAGGATATCATCTTGTCGTGCCTTCTGATCTCTTAGTTCAATGAGAACTCCGTCCATCTCTTCTCTGGTCAAGTATGCTGATGGGTCCTCATGGGAGGAAGCCTCCAGGCATACCTCATTCCTTGCGCCTTCAGCGTCAGCATCATCTGCATAAGCATAAGTTCAAGTCTTCATCCTTTTGATTGCCATTTATCCAATAGCCAAAAAATCCAAGTAGAAGTTGAAGTTGTCGTGTGCCCCATTCCTGGCGCGCCAAAATGTTAGACCAAAATCTGGGCCTAACACCCAAATGCAGATCGCAAATCACAGAGTACAGAAAAAAGTAAATAAAGAGGAGACACAATAAGTTTTTATAGTGGTTCGGCTCAAACAAAGCCTACGTCCACTTTATCTCTTCTTAAATCCTAAGAAGTTACAAGTACAATTCTCTCTGTTTATACACGAAATCCTCGTGTTTACAATGAAAAGGGTCAGAAATCATAAGATTATACACGAAATCCTCGTGTTATAATGTGGAATTTGGCTCCTTTGCTGCTGAAATTGCTCTATAGAGAGCAATGGTGGAAGCTGTGAGGAGTTAGAGCCAAAAGATCCTTGAAAATGCCTTCAAATGGTGTATTTATAGTTGTACGAGAGCTTTTGGGAAGACCGGTTCGTTATGGGGTACGTGGCACCCGATCCGGGAAAATAGGAGAGCGAATAGCCTTGAGAATAGGTCAGAACAAGCTGCGCAGGAGCAGGTTCAGGGGTCGAGTCGTGGTCACATAGGGCGAGCCGAGACGGTGGTTCAGTGGTGACGAGCTGGAGTGGGAAGCTGGTGTCCACGATCTGGTCGTGATCAGGAGGTGTACCACGAGCCGAGGGGGTGATCCGAGGGTGCATGAGCTATATTCCGATCGTGTGATGCTTCGTTGCTTTATACAGGAAATTGCCATATTACACCAGTTTACGGAAACAGGCATAACTATCAAACCGTAAGTCCGATTGAGCCAAACCAAAGCTCAAACTGAAGCTAATTCAGAGTTCTACAAGGGTTATGGAGTGTAACTCCATAATTGCTGTTTTTGGGCCCAAAAGAGGTCGTCTGATAGGAGTTTCGGGCCTTTCTTTGTTCGTGATGCGACTTTGACCAAATCGCTGCCTGTCTTCTGACGATGTTCTCCATATCCGAGCGCGATGCTATCCAGATATTCAGTGTGACTGCTTTTACCAAAAAGTGTGTCAACAGTTATGATTCAAGTTATTAACTGGAATAGGTTTAGATCCAGTCTTATAAACATGCAGGATTACTTTTTAAATGTTTATATCTAAAAATAACACAAACTTGTTGTGACATGATCTAAAAAACAGAGAATTGACTGTTGATGTTGTAGAAGAGATTCTTGTATGCTTATAAGTTGTTGTTGCATAAGAATATGCTAATTTAATCTGAGTTAGGGCAGCACCTCATTGTCTCGATTGTTTTTGATGAATAAAACAATATAATAGAGGTCCTATTTATAGCCTACGGTCAACGAATCTGGTCAAGAAACAAGTCCATGTTCACATAATGGATCTGCCCCAGATTTGGGTAGGTTCGACCCCGGGGTCTACCCTGGGGTCAACACCGCCTTGTGGGGTCTACCCGTGGGTCGACACCCATAGGGCATGGGGTCGACCCCTAACGGGTCGATTTCCCACGCCTTCCCGCCTTCTGATTTTTTCATTTTATGGAATTGATTTGTGTGTGTATATATATTTTTTACTCATACGTATACAAACTTCAAACCTTAATATTTTCTTCATACGATGTCCAATTTACGCAAACTAGGAGTCTATCTTAAGCAGAATTCTGAGACGAATGCAATGGAGCAGTCTGTTTCACTTAATTCCCAATATTTAATTAAGTGTTCTTTAGTTTATCATTATAGTGTCTGTTTTAAAGTTACGGGGTATTACATATCATTAAGGCCCATAGTTGCAAGCTATTTCTTTTATTTTCATCGTGGATACTCACACACATATATTACAATGGTGGAAAACCGTTGTAAAATACATTTAACAATGGTGGGGTAATCGTCGTATGTTAAGAGGTTGTAATAGAATGAAATATTTTTCAACTATTTTGCACCGTTGCATCACCGTTGTGATATGTATATTTTACAATTATTTTTCACCGTTGTAATAAACTTTATTACAACAGTTTTGCACTATTGTTGTTATTATTTTTACAACTGTTTATAACAATTGTGATATATTTTACTACAACTATTATTTTACTCCTGTAATATATTGACAAATTATAAGCATAAAATATATATATAGTATATTATATATGTCCAACAATAAATAGATTATAACATAAGAAATAGATAAGTTTAAATGCACCATGATCCATTCTTTGATAAAAATCACAACTTTATATCCATAATACAAATAAATCATATACAACATAAAAATGTATAAAATTACAACTGTTCACCTCATTTGCCTCTAAAAGCCTTTAACCCAATTACAAAGCTCATTCGCCTATGAAATCTACAAAGCTCATTTGCCATTGAAATGCAATTGGCCTCCATCTAATGTTACTTTCATGAAACGACCGTTGTGATATAGAAAACTGGCCCTTCTGCCAATAGTTAAAACAGGTCACCTCTCCCTTCCGCTTCTTCTGGCCATCTTTTACATTCTGCTGTTGCTTCTTCATCTTCTTATTGTTACCACCCTGTTGTGATTTTGGAGCTTCCTTGGATGCAACAACAACTCCCTCTTTCGGAAACAAGCTCACATGTCTTACGGCTTTTTCCACAAGCTTCTCCGTAGGGTTGGTTACAGTAAAAGTTTCTTTAAGAGGCTCATTTCTACTTCTAGCATCTCGTCCCAAGAAGTACTGATCTTTTCTTCTCGCTTCCTAACTCGACGACAAAGTTGCTCCAAATCCCTACTTCTTCTAGGTGTGACCGACCCCCTGGTGCAATCCTACGTGCTCGACACAAGCTTGCTCGACCACTAACACCATGCTCGATTTGGTTCAATTTGGGTGCACGACCGACCACAACTTGCTCGAGCCCATGTTGTTCGACCGACCTGCATATGTGACCGGCCCCTACTGCTCGAGCCCATCCAGCTCGACCCAAGACTGCTAGACTGAACCCCTTGCTCGACCCCCTTCCTACACGACCAACCTCAACATGCACGACCCGACCAAGTCTTGCTCGACCCGACTACCTCTTGATCGACCGACCACTCATTTCTTGCGTGACCGACCCCCTTTGTACTACACCTGTACTACACGCTCAACCCGTGGCCTGTACAACCCCATTCCAAGTCCAATTTCGACCAAAAACTCCACCAGTAGACAAAATCGACAAAATTTATTCATCTAATTCATCCAATACAGCCATAAGTGTGTTATGAAATCACTAACAACATGAATATGATGATTTTCACCAAAATTAATCAAATTTCACCAAAATCATGAGAAATGAACATATGAACTAAATTATGGATCTAACTTGCATAAACATATGAAAATATATGAAAATTACTAGTTTTAAATTGCTAAATTAGATCCTATGGCGATTTATATGAAAATAAGCTTACCATGGTGTAGATCTAAGGAAAATGACTTGAAATTAATGAAATTAAGATCATATAACTCATACGCTTGATTGAATCCGCGTGAGAGATGCAAATCACTCACCAAATCTCTAGAACAACCCAAAATAACTTGGATCCAGATCCGGACAGCGAAGAATTTGATCAAAACTCTTCAATTCGATGAACTCTCACTTGGAATGGTCTAGATCTATCTCCAAATGTTGTATATCTTCGATTCTCTAAGCTTTAATGGTGGAAAGGTGTAGAAGATGGAGGAATGGAGGAACTTTAGCTCTTCCAAATGAGAGAATGGAGAAAGTAAACTATTCTCCATGCTCTCACCCCCTATTTATAGCCTTCCACCAGCCCACTAATAGGCCTCTCCAGATCAGCCCATTATGGCTTACCAAACCTTAACAGCCAACTGAAAAACCTTAAAGCAGCGATTCGTCCCAAAATGCTGAGCCAAATCCTTAATATGACATCTCTACGGAATGGGAATCATCATTTCCTTTCCAATGAGACCAATCTCAGCACCTGAATCGATTAGAGTCAAAAGTTATCCCCTGTACAAGAGTGATAGGGGTAAAACGATCACAAACAAAATTGGTAATAATTATGGACATGTTTCACAACGCCATAAACAACATATTAAAATATGAGAATGATCCAACCCTCAAGTAATAAAATAAAACATTTTACGATCCTTCGATACGTGAAAGGCGAGCTGTTACATTCTCTCCCCTCCCCCCAAAATTTTGCCCCCCAAATTCCAACAATCATAAGCAACCAAAACGATTTCGCATGATTATCATCATAAGCGGCCAATCTATCATCCAAACTAGCAGCCATCCAACGGTGCATCCATAGCCTTATCCTAGCACACAGAATTCTATACACAAACAATAACAATGTACAATCGACATCATCCTCACTCCAAAGCACCTTGACTAACCTAATCGTGTTCCTCCTAAGTTGTTTCGTGTCATTTCCCACAACAGGAAGTGACTTACGAGGTCTCGTAACTAAGTCCTCAACTTCAAGGTCTTCGTACCGTTCTAGAGATACCATTACATTTGAATCATGAATGCACTTCCGTAGAGATGACACATAGAAAACATTATGCACACTTGACATCTTCTCGGGTAACTCCAGACTATATGTGAGCTTTCTAATCCGCTCGATTATCGGAAACGGTCCAATGAACCTAGGAGCTAACTTTCCTTTACTTCCGAATCTAATCACATGCTTCAAAGGAGAAATCTTCACAAAAACCATGCCACCCATGTCGAATTCCAAAACTTTTTGACGCTTATCAACATAACTCTTTTAACGATCTTAGGTTGCCTTCACTCGTTGTCGAACGATCTCAATGCAATCTGAGGTCTCTCTTATCATCTCTGGCCCAAGTACCAACTTGTCTCTAGTCTCTAACCAACAAGCTGGAGAATTGCACGATCTTCCATACAATGCCTCATATGATGTCGTCCCAATGTTCGACTGGTAACTACTGTTATTTGCAAACTCTACTAGATGTAGCTAGTCCTCCCATGATTATCCGAAGTTTAACACACAATCTCTAGGGAGATCTTCCAAAACTCGGTTAACCCTCTCGGTTTGACCATCAATTTTAGGATGATAAGCCATACACAAACACAACTCGATTCCCAAAGCTTCTTGCAAAAACCTCCAAAATCTATTTGTGAACAATGGATCACTTACTGTGCTCTTCGAGATACCATGAAATCGAGCTATCCATTTCACATAAAGCCTGACCAACTTAGATGTCGTCCTAGTCGAGTTGACAGGAATGAACCTTGCACTTTTGGTCAAGCGATCCACGATGACCCAAATTCCTTCGTTTTCTACCCTGGTTCTAGGTAGTCCATCGATAAAATCCATCGATATCTGCTTCCACTTCCACGCAGGCACTTCCATAGACTGAAGCAAACCACTCAGCTTCTTCTATTCAACTTTCACTAACTGACAGATCATACACTTGGAAATGAACTTTCCAATATCTCTTCATCCCCTCCCAATAGTAGACTCGCTTTATGTCCTGATACGTTTTATTACCAACGGGATGAATCATCAACTTCAAGTGATGACATTCTCTCAGAACCTCATCAATCAGTCTGTCGATATCAGGAACAACCAGTTGTCCTTGCTTTCAAAGCCAACCTTCTCGATCGACCTCGAACTCTTTATCGCCCAGTTCCAATTTCTGGATAAACTTGACAAGCTTTATATCTTGCTTTTGGATCTCGCCAATCCTTTCGATAAGAGTAGGTCATATCGATAAGCTTGCCAACATTTTAGGTTCGAACTCACCACATGGCCTGAAATCGAACCTTGCCAAATACTCGAGTCTTTTCCATTCTGAAAACATCGCTCCCAAACTTGCGTGTCTTCGACTTAAAGCATTTACAACTGCGTTACCCTTGTCAGTAGTATAGGCTATAGCAAAATCATGTGATGCCAGAAACTCTAATCACCGTTGCTGCCGAAGATCCAAATCCTTTTGGGAGAAAATATACTTCAATGACTTATGATTCATAATCAACTCGAATAGATATCCCAACTGGTAATGTCTCCATATCTTCAGAGCAAACACAATTTCTGCCAACCCTACATCATTAGTCGGGTAATTCCTTTCATGCAGCTTTGGCTATTGACTTGCGTAGGCCACAACCTTATCATTTGCCACTCTCAAATAGTGAAATCTCGTTGCGAAATCCATCTTGAGAAAACACTTTGGCCTTGTTAAGCTGATCAAACAAGCCATCGATCCTCAGCAACAGATACTTATCCTTCTCGGTCACCTTATTCAGTTCACTATAGTCCGTACTCGGTCTCTACGAGCCATCAGCCTTGGTTGCAAACACAACTAGTGCATCTCGTTCGGATACACTTCTCTGGATGAATCCTTTTCCTAAAAGGTCACAAACTTGCACCTCTGACTCTCGTTGTTCCTTAGGCGCCATCTTCCTAAGAGGCATACGATAGGTCTAGCACCCTCAACCAAATCGATTTTGAACTTAATCTCACGATGCGGCAACAAACCTTTGACTTCTGCAAAGACATCTTCGAACTCACTTACGATCAGCATCGATGATAAGTCTTCCCGTGGAATCGCGAGTGAATGTAAATAACTTGCAAAGACACTATCTTCGACCTTCATCGAATCACAACCATTCACCCTTCCACATTCCCGACTGTCACCTACAGCTTCTCGTAATTCACTTTTGCCGCATATCCCCTGAGCCAATCCATATTCCAAAACAAATCCAAACCCAGCGAAAATTACAACAAAATGATCATTCATAAAAACAACTATGGCTGAATGAAATAGACCACAACAAGTCCTTCAAAGAGTTGATAAGCACCACACTGGATCAGTTACAATCAGAGGTCCACTACAACTTTAATTTCCGAACTCATTCCGCATACAGTCTTATTATTGGTAAAAGAAGACGATTCCCTAGTACCGAATAGAACTCAAACAAACTCCATTTGCAGAAAGCTTCTCTGAACTAACAATAGCTTCTCCTAATTCTCATCAAGAATGCAATAGGAAATTGAAATGAATAACTTCCAGATTACATGCTTCCTCTGGTTGCTTATTCTTCAGAAAATTCGGGCAATCTTGCTTCTCATGTCCAGTCTTTCCACACTTGAAGCACTTCTTCTCAACTTTTAGATTCTTACAATCCTTGGAAAATGGCCCTTCTGCCAGCAGTTAAAGCAAGTCGCCTCTCCCTTCTGGTTCTTCTGGCCATCATTTCCCTTCTGATGTTGCTTCTTCCTCTTCTTATTGTTATCACCCTGATGTGGTTTTGGAGCTTCCTTGGATGCAACGACAACTTCTTCTTTCAGAAACAAGCTCTCATGTCTTATGGCTTTTTCCACAAGCTTCTCCGTATTGTTAGTTCTAGTAAAAGTTTTTTAAGAGGCATGTTCCCGCTTTTAGCAACTTCATCCCAAGAAGCACTGGTCCTTTCTTCTCGCTTCCTCACTCGATGTCAAAGTTGGTCCAAAGCCCTACTTCTTCTTAACTTATCTTCTTCATTTGTAGGAGTAAAATACCTCTGTTGCTCAGCGGAATCATCCCTAGGTACATGCACATGAATTAGGGCTGTCAATGGGTCCTGTCGGGTCGGGTTCAGGTCGAGTTTGGGTTGATTTATAAACGGGTTAGGCCAACCCGTTTATTAAACGAATCATTTTCCCGCAACCCTAACCCGACCCGTTTATAAACGGGTTGACGCGACCTAACCCGCGTAACCCATTTAACTAAATGGGTCGTGTTGAGTCGTGTTGGGTTACGTTTACCCGTTTGACCCATTAGTAAATATTGCCCACTAATATAAACAATAGAAGAACCAAATCACCAATAGGCACAATATTATATAATCACCAGCGTGCAAAAAGTTGTAAAGTCACTAACAGACATCACATATATAAAGCATGAAATCACCACATCCGAAAATCATTCTCCATACATAAGTATATATAACCATACTACATAAATTAAAGACTAACAGCATGGAAGAGATACAGTTGTTATAAGTAAAATATAACTAACAACATACAAGAATAATTTAGTAAAATATAACTGCTTACATATATGAGCATTCTGATTACTGCATACATAAAAGATTAACACTAACAAAATACCTAAAAGACAAACAGTATGGAAGAGATACATCATATAATCGGGTTCGGTGGGTCAAAATCGGGTTTGGCGGGTCAAAATCGGGTTAGCGGGTCAACCCTAAACCCACTGTTTATAAACGGGTCAAATTCGGGTTGACCTGAAAATGACCCGCTAACTAAACATGTCAGATTAACCTGCTAATTTCCATGCAGGTTTCGGGTCGGATCACGGGTCGTGTAGGAAATTGACAGCCCTAACAGGATTACCACGCTGTACTGCTGCTTCTTGAATGGGCATCATTAGTAGGACTTGGACTGCTGTCATCATGGCTCCGAACATAGTCAAACATTCTGGCATAACAGCTGAAGCTCCTAGCTGGTTACCATCGCCTACCCTTCCAGTCGCAGGCTCATCCCTAGTAGTGTTTCCCGAAATTCGATGACTCATTCTAAATCTAAAAATAGAATGATTAATCCATATATGAAATAACTGTAATAAAGTTCAGTCGCTATTATACTATACACTACTATATAGTATACATCCAACTGAAATCTACAAATACGTCTCTCTTACGTAGTTACGTCTTAGAACTTTGGCTAAAATCGATAACCAGAGCCCTAGTACCAAGTGTGACGACCGCCTATAACTCCTGCACTAAAGAAGAAGAATAATGCGTTGAAACATGTGGTAGGAAGCTATGGACGATCATAAAGGTATGATAACACAATCGAAAAATGTCGTACAACTCACATTGCGAGGATAAAATATAATAGAACATGTACAACTGGTAATATTAGTGAAGCATATTTGAATAGAAAACACCAAACTTTCATAACAACTAGAAAGTAAATCCAAATACTAGGATTGCAACATAAGTCTATACAAATTTGCCTCACTACAACACCTAGAGAAAAATAATAAACAGTTGAAATCCAAATACTATGTAGTAAGAAAGATAATACGCCAGCCTCCTGCTTGCCTCCGAACCGCAACATCGTCCTTACTAAGCTATCACCTGCAACTTAGTCTGCCCATCCAAAATCGGATAATCAGCCCAAGGTAATAAGAGGGAAACATAAAAGCTTGAGTCAGACAACAGTCTTAGTGAGTGATAAAAAAATTAACATCATCAATAAAGTATATGAGAATGGTTAAATAAACGAACTAATCTACCCACAACACAAGAGAAGAACTTGACTCCCATCTTCCCCACATCGGACAATAATAGCCTTTACATCAAACATTTCAACCATACATCCATGGAAATTAGAACAACCATTCACTCACGATAATTAGAAACAATCGAACAAAACCACTCATATCATCCAGATTATATATCTCACGAAAATCACCTTAATCGAACTCAACATCCCTTAAGTACAAGCCCTAGAGGCCTAAACCAATATCAAACAAGCACCCAAGGAATATCTCCTTCGACGTTGGACAACCTACGTGAGACGTTACAAACAAAGAAACCAATCATCCATGACAGACTCTAGCTATCACCGCCAATTCTGCTTTGAAACCATCGTTAAATGTATGATTGGCCATATCATACTACCATCCGTCAAGGGCTAATGGTAACCCCGGCTATAGCGAAAACCCCATATGCCTTTCAACGAAACGTATCTAGGCCTTTCAACGATACCAAAGGTACTCGACCTACGGCCGGTCTTTAAATGTACCCCTGCTTTGATCCCACTAGAACCTACGACAATGATAATTCCTTCGCCTTTAATATCTCTAGTCGTCATCGACGGCGACCATCCAACCATTATCAACCAACTCAGATCACCTTTGAGTTATCAACACACTCGTTGTATTATGACTAACAACGAACACATCTCATCACTTCGACATGCCCCATTCAATTCACTTAGAAGTCATCACATCATTGAATCAACATAAGATCCATTATCCATTCATAACATTCAACAAATTGCTATGGAAACAAGACACAGCGTTTCTACCATCAACCATGGCATTTGAAAGCGCACTGCACTGTGGCACAGGTTCGGGCACTTCTGTCCGATTTTTTTTCAAGCCCTTATGTTCAAATCTGGGTCGTACCCGAAAAATATAATTTTTTAGAAATGACCCTATATCTTCTAGGTGCGACCGACACCTTGTTGCGACCTTACGTTCTCGACCCAAGCTTGCTCAACCCCTAACACCATTCCTGACCCGGTCCAATTTGGGTGCATGACCGACCACAACTTGCTCGAGCCCATGCTGTTCGACCGACCCGCATATCTGACCGACCCCTACTACTCGAGCTCATCCTTCTCGACACAAGACTGCTTGACCAAACCCCATGCTCGACCCCCTTCCTGCACGGCCGACCTCAACATGCACGACCCGACCAAGTCTTGCTCAACCGACCACTAATTTCTTGCGCGATCGCCCACTTTGAAAACCACTTGTACTACACTCGTACTGCATGATACTACACGCTCGATCCGTGGCTTGTACGGCCCCATTCCAAGTCCAGTTTCGACCGATACTCCGCCAATCGACAAGATCAATGAAATATATTGACCTAATTCATCCAATACAACCGTAAGCATGCTATGAAATCCCTAGTAACATGAATATGACGATCTTCACCAAAATTATTCAAATTTCACCAAAATCATGATAAGTGGACATATGAACTAAGTTATGGATCTAACTTGCATAAACATATGAAAATATGTGAAAATTACCGGTTTTAAGTTGCTAAATTAGATCCTATAGCGATTCATATGAAAATAAGCTTACCATGGTGTAGATTTAAGGAAAATGAATTGAAATTGATGAAATTAAGATCATACAACTTATACACTTGATTGAATCAGCGTGAGAGATGCATATCACTCACCAAATCTCTAGAACAAACCAAATACACTTAGATCCAAATCCAGACAGTGAAGAATTTGATCCAAACTCTTCAATTCGATGAACTCTCACTTGGAATGGTGTAGATATAGCTCTATATGTTGTACATCTTCGATTCTCTAAGCTTTAATGGTGGAAAGGTGTAGAAGATGGAGGAATGGAGGAACTTTAGCTCTTCCAAATGAGAGAATTGAGAAAGTGAACAATTCTCCATGCCTCTCACCCCCTATTTATATCCTTCCAAACCCACTAATGAGCCTCTCCAAATCAGCCCATTATGGCTTACCAAATCTGAATAGCCAACTAAAAAACCTTAAAACAGCGATGTGACAGCCGCCCCACACCAACCGACATTTCCCTAGAAGTGCGTTGTGCCAATCTCCAACTAGCATGGGACGGTCATCAAAAGAAAGGGATTTGAAACTATGAATCACCAAAGAACCTATAGTATATTTCACAGGCATGGAATTAATATAATAATAACATAATTTGACATAAAACAGGCGAGACAGTGCATAAGCTGAAAACTAAACCATCATAGCAGCGGAATCCAAAATGCAGCTTATGATCCAAACCATTATTACAACTTCAAAATACTGTCCCTAAAGCAAAATAGAAAAGGTACACTACTAATGCCCAAAGCAGTGACCAACAACAACACAGGGAGAATATATGTAAATAATACGTGGAAGCCTCCTGCTCGTCTTCGGACAGCTATTCGCCCCAACTTGTCTCTAGTCTGCTCGTTTAGGAGCACCCAGAGTAATAAGAAGAGACATAAATCTATGGGGCAGACAAAAGTTTGATATGAGCGATAGCAACAACATAAAGCAATAACATGTATAAATAAATCATACCTGAACCTGCAACCAAAGAGTTAGCACAACAAGATGTACAGTACTCTAAGATAACACTAACATAAAGTGTAAAAATGGGAGTGTGCATGTTATGGTGATAGCAAACATCAAACATAGCAATCATCCTTACATCACTCACTCAGTGCGTTAAGCATACGATATCCACCACTTTGATCACCAGACCAATGGGGCCATGACGGAAACTCCGTATAACTATTGCTATGACCACTTTGCCCTTTGGGGCCCGGTCCATAGTCAATAACTTTACCCCTTCCCACAATGGTGAATCCAAGTTATAGATATCGATAACCCCTTGGCACACGTCCCGCAGCAAAGTCCAACTTTAGAAGTTAACCCGTTGATCCCCATTCGGATCTTGAGCCATCACTTCTCATCTGGACTTCCTTTGCATCTCGGGTTTTGGTCTCCTCCAATTTGGTTCAACATATTCATTTCATTGTTCCCCGTTCGTGATATGCAATCGATTTTTGGTACGCGATTCATGGTCGAGCTATCTGGGTCGTGATCTCCATTCATGGCCAAGCACCCTACTCGGTTCGTGATCTACTCGTGGGGTCCATTCGGGTCATGGTTCTATGGAGCGGTTCGTGACCATGGCGACTCGTGAGGAAGTGGTTCGTGATCGAGTAGTGGTACGGCTCGTGGGTACTCCATTTGGGTTCGGGTCGTGAGCATCACTGTGGTTCTCCAGTCCAGTTCATGGTCGAGCTCGATCGGGTCGTGGTCCCTCGTGCGACTCATGAGTGGGCGGTTCGTGGTAGTGGGTGCTTCACGAGTGGTGTAGGCGGTTCGTGGTCTTCATTCGCGAGCCGGGTTGGAGATGGGGTCGGGTCATGGTACCCTGGTCACGAGCGGGGTTATGTACTATTTCCTACAACTTTTTAGCAAGCTATTTACACCATACGACGGCGTTTTCGACCATTCTACCTTTGCTAAACAATCACGAAGCATTCCGAATAGTGGTAATAATATATAGGATCAACCACAAGCACCAAAACAACAATTTAACATGTTAATATGGATCAAACATACCCAAAACCCATGTTTTCCCCTTAATCCTGTTTAACTACATCTAACAGTAGGATTAGCAAACTTAATCCAAATTAACCCAATTTTTACCTAGTAACACAAAATAATATTTCAGAATTTATGCATATTTTTCCAAGTCATAATTTCGCTAATTATCACTAATCACCCCTAGTTAGCCGTAATTAGTGTAAAAACATGCTAATCACTCACCTTAGCCACAAATAAATCTCAAATCTGAAAATATCTCTGATTTGATTCGAATCCCAATGCAACACAGCAGCTCTACCTCCAATTTGATGTTAATTTGCCTTGCTTTAATGTTGATTAGCTTAATATTGGATTATAAAGTGATTAGAAGGTGATTTGGGGGTTGGAGGCCATTGTTAGGGTTGAAGAGAGGTAAGTGGCGGCTGTAAAAATGACTAATAAGGGTTTCTCTAACTCCTTCTAGCCCTTATATAACCCTAATCCCGAAATCCCTAATAGCTCTAGCTGCTAATTAACCTATTAGGCCTTTTTAAGTTATTTTCTACCTTCCAAACCTTAATTCAGCCATATCTCCCAAACGGTAAGTCCATTTGATTAATGTGGCCACTCTTCAGAATGGTAAACCATTAACCGAATTCAATAGAAGTGGTTTCAAGTCAAAACTCCTTACCAATCAAAAGTTATAGGCGAAACAAGATTCGCCAAGGGCAAAACGGTCATTCAAAAATCATTAAAAATCGTGAACATGGGAAATGACCCCAATATTCGTTCCCCAAAGTTACTCAACTATACGACTTCTTATGAGAATGAAATAAATATTCTATGATCCCCCGATGCGTAGAATGCGTGTCGTTACACTCTCCCCCCCCCCCCTTTATGAAATTTTGCCCCTAAAATTTCTTAGCTAAGAAAATTGCCAAAAGGTCCCGCATGCCTATCAACCATTTACAACAATCAAACATACATAATAAACACAACAAGTCTATCCTAGCATGCGGAATAACTACATCGGGATTAAAACTTTACCAGGTAAAGAGCTCTGGATATGACTTCCTTATGTTCTCCTCGGTTTTCCAAGTGCAGTCACTCTCGTTATCACTAGGGCTGTCAATTTCTTACATGACCCGTGACCCGACCCGAAACCCGCACGGAAATTAGCAGGTTAACCCGACCTGTTTAGTTAGTGGGTCATTTTCGAGTCAACCCAAAGTTGACCCGTTTATAAACGGGTGGGTTTAGGGTTGACCCGCTAACCCGATTTTGACCTGCTAAAACCGATTATATGTTGTATCTCTTTCATACTGTTAGTCTTTTATGTCTACTGTTAGTGTTAATCTTTTATGTATGCAGTAATCAGTATGCTCATATATGTAAGCTGTTATATTTTACTAATTTATTCTTGTATGTTGTTAGTTATATTTTACTTATAACAACTCCATCTCTTCTATATTGGTAGTCTTTAATTTATGCAGTATGGGAATATATACTTATGTATAGAAAATGATTTTTGGATATGGTGATTTCATGCTTTATATATGTGTTGTATGTTGGTGACTTTGCAACTTGTTGCATGTTGGTGATTATATAACAGTGTGCATGTTGGTGATTTGGATCTTTTGTTGCTTATATTAGTAGGCAATATCTATCAATGGGTCAAACGGTAAACTCGACCCGACCCGACCCGACCCGAACCCGACTCGACACGACCCATTGACAGCCCCAGTTATCACCCCATTGGACCTTAACCAGTTTCACCGTCTTCCTCCGAAGTTGCTTCGTATCGTGCCCAACAATACGAATCATCTTACGGCTCCCAACTACCTCGGATTCTACCACAATATCATCCAACTGATCTGGTGAAATAGTCATATTAGAATCGTGCACGAACTTCCTTAACTGGGAAACATGAAATACGTTGTGCACTCCTGCCATCTTGTTTGGCAATCCTACTTTATATGCTAAATTACCCACTTGCTCGAGATCTGGAAATGGACCAACAAACCTTGGTGCTAATTTACCTCTTCTACCAAGTCGAATTACACTCTTCAATGGAGAAATCTTGACGAATACCAAGTCGCCAATGGAGAATTTTTAATCTCTTCGCCTTTTATCAGCATAACTCTTCTGCCTATCTTGGGCAAACTTCATTCGTTGTTGGATAACCTTGATTTTATCTGAAGTTTCTCTTATTATATCTGGCCCAAGCACAAATTTCTCACCGGTTTCCAACCAACATGACAGTGAGTTGCACGGTCTTCCGTACAAAGCTTCAAATGGAACCATACCAACACTGGATTGATAACCATTATTATATGCAAATTCAACTGGATGTAAATGGTCATCCCATGATCCTCCAAAGTCCAATACACAAGCCCTTAAGAGATCCTCTAACAAAAGATTCACTCTCTCTGTTTGACCGTCAGTTTGAGGATGGTATGCGGTACTGAGATGTAATTCTGACCCTAACGCCTATTGTAAGCTCTTCCAAAACCCACTAGTAAACAACGGATCTCGGTCACTTACAATACCTTTGGGTACTCCATGAAATCTCACTACCCACTTCATATATAGTTCCGCTAACTTAGCTTTCGTTCTATTCGACTTGACCGATATAAACCTTGCGCTCTTGGTCAATCGATCTACGATTACCCAAATATTATCATGACCCAATCTAGTCCTTTGTAAACCATCAATGAAATCCATTGAGACTTGTTCCCATTCCCATTTGGGGATTTCCAATGGTTGTAACAAACCACTAGGCTTCTTTTGCTAGGCTTTAACTAATTGGCAATTCATGCACTTGGATATAAACTTTCCAACGTCTCTCTTCATCCCTTCCCAATAGTAGGTCTGCTTCATGTCTCGATACATTTTGTTACCACCAAGATATATAGCCAGCTTCGAGTGATGACACTCCCTAAGCCCTTCATCTCTTAATCCATTAACATCGGGTACAACTAGTCTTAGTGAGTGATAAAACAGCTAACTAGCATCATCAATAAATTATATGAGAATAGGCAGATTAACCATCAATCTACCAATCACATTACTAGAGAAGAACTCCAAGCCCAACTCCCCACATTCGAAAGTGATAGCCTTTATACAAAACCTTTCAACCATACATTAGGACGAAACCAGAATGACCCATTCAATCCTAGCAATCAAACAATAGCACTCATAACATCCAGTTTACACATCTCACATTAACCATCCTAACCGAATTCAACATCCCTAAAGTACAAGCCCCAGAGGCCTAAACCAATATCAGACAAGCACCCAAGAAACGTCTCCTTCGACATTGGACAATCTACGTGAGACAGTTCAACAAAGCAACCAATCACTCAACCAACTTTGGCTATCACTGCTAATCCTGCTTTGAAACCATCGTTAATCGTATGACTGGCCATGTCACCATGTCATCCGTCAAGGGCTAATGATAATCCCAGTTCTAATCAAGCTAATGCACGTCCAACGTATGTTTGCCTCACAAAGATAAGTAGGCCCATTCAATAGGTCCAGGGTATTCGACTAGTCCAACTAGCCTTTTAGGTGCCCCTATTATACCCTTGCTTTGAGCCCATTAGAACATACAACAACGATAATCCCTTCATAACTCTAGTCGGTATCACCGACGACTATCCACAAACTCAGACCCAGTCTCAAGTATCCATCATCCACAAACTCAAGTCCAACACGAGTCATCTCCCTACTCGTTGCATCTCCAAGATCAACGAACAACCATTTTTCTTTTACGAGTTCAAGTCCAACTTGAATTGTCCTAACCTTCATTACATCTCCACGATCAACGAACAGATCTTATCACTTTGAAGTTTTCACCGTTTTGAACCAAAGAGAACATCAACATAGGGTCCTAAACAATCCATAACATTCACTGAACAAGTCCTATCTATCACCTGCTAAAGCCATGAATACATCGTTGCCTGTATGACTAGTCCAACCAATATCAAGGGCCAATAGAAGCCCCGACTCCAAATGGACTACCGCACGTCCAACGTACATTTAACCGCCAAGGATAACTAGATCACGTTCAATGGATCCAAGGTAAATGGGCGTCCCCAGATAGCCCTGCTTCGAGTCCGCTTAGAACACTCCGAATTATCAACGATTCCTTGGCACTTTCATTAAAATAGTGATCCTCAACTCCATCTTCAACTCGAGTCCACACATAAGCGAAGCGAACCGTCAGCCTTAATGGCAAATACAACTGGTGCTCCCCACTTGGAAACACTTCTTTGGATAAATCCCTTCTTTAAAAGATCACTATCTTGCACCTCGAGCTCTCACTGCTCCCTTGGTGCCATACGATGAAGAGGCATCACTATAGATCTGACATCTTTTACTAAATCAATCCGAAACTCGATCTCTTGGTGTGGTGGAAGTCCGGTCACTTCCCCGAAGATGTCCGGATACTCGCCAGCAATAAGCACATCTGACAACTCATCATGCGGGATGTCGAGGGAATTTAAAAAACTAGTTATCACCCTATCACTAGGTAGGCTACCAAATAGTACCCTCCGCCCATTATCCACTCTAATGGTCACCGAAGAGCCCTCACAGTCCACTACCACCCCCATGCCTTTGGAGCCAGTCGACTCCCAAAATAATGTCATACCCAATAAAGCCCAAAACGAAGCAATCACAAGCAAATATACATCCATGACTCGATATGACTACTTTATGACAAATCATACTAAGGCTAGTCGAACCACTGGTCGGATTCGTCATAACTAAAGGTCTGTTGACTATCTCGGGTTCCAATCCCAAACTATCTACCAGATCACTAGATGCGAAGGAATAGGAAGCCCGATACCAAACAAAACTAGAACAGAAACCTCTTAAATGGAAAGCATACCTTGAATAACAACACCTTTTCCTTTCTCCGTCGTAGTTGGGGCATTCGACGGAGAAGGAACAGTGTTGATAGCATATGCTTCAACAATCTTCTTCTTCTTACGGGGTTGTTTACATTCTTTCTTGAGATGTCCCACTTGGCCACAATTGAAGCACTTCCTTTCCCCTGGCTTTGCTTAATGTGCCCCTTCTTGTCGCAGCTAAAGCACTGGATATCCTTCTTATTCCTCTTTTTCTGGCCAGCCTTGTCTTGGTTTTGCTTTCTCTTTTTCTGGGACTCCTTGTTATGCTTGGCTAAATCGAACCTAGGCGCCTGCACTACACCACCACCACCATTAGCAGCATTAGGAGCTGCTCGCAGAGCATCCCTAAGCATCTCTCGCATGTAGGCAGTAAACATCGTCCTTATACCAGGGACATTCCCAATGTTGTCTCCTGAACCCGCTTCTTCTTCAACTCCCGATGCGGTGTTCCTCCCCGTACTCCTCGTAATTTGTCTCATCGTTCAATCTGTAAAGAGAAAACGATTGACCATCTCCTTAGCGGTGCCCATGAAGTGCGACTTCATCCTTAGATATAATAATAGTATATGTATAGTTTTGAAGACCAAAATATAACAAATACTCGCTTCATATATGTATATTATCTCTCCCTGATATCTTCCCCTAGATTAACTACGCAACCTAGGCTCTGATACCAAGTGTGACAGCCCGCCCTGAACCAACCGACATTTCCCTAGAAGTGCGTTGTGCCAATGTCCAACTAGCACAGGACGGTCGACTAAAGAAGGGGATTTGAAACTATGAATCATCAAAGAACCTGTAGTATATCTCACAATGCATGGAATAAAATATAATAATAACATAACTTGACATAAAACAAGCAAGACAGTGCATAAGCTGAAAACTAAACCATCATAGCAGCGGAATCCAAAATACAGCTTACGATCCAAACCATTATTACAACTTCAAAATACTATCTCTAAAGAAAAAAAGAAAAGGTACACTGCTAATGTCCAAAGCAGTGACCAACAACAACACAGGGAGAATATATGTAAATAGTATGTGGAAGCCTCCTGCTCGTCTCCGGACAGCTACTCACGCATAACCACCTAACCTATCTTTAGTCTGCTCGTTTAGGAGCACCCATAGTAATAAGAAGAAACATAAAACTTTGGGTTAGACAAAAGTCTGGTATGAGCGATAACAACAACATAAAGCAATAACAGGTATAAATAAATAATACCTGAGCCTGGACCTGCAACCAAAGAGTTAGCACAACAAGATGTACAGTACTCTAAGGTAATACTAACATAAAGTGTAAAAATGGGAATGTAACAGCCCGCACCTCCGTTCACGCAAGATATTGTCCCCAACTTAGCCACCGTATAGGTGTGGGGTTTTGTTCCTCAAAAGGCCTCGGCGTTAGTAAGAGATGGGCTCTACTTTATAAGTACCGACTCCACACATGCTTCCACGATGTGGGACTTAGGGGTGTTACATTTCTCCCCACCTACAGAACCCAACGTCCCCGTTGGCTCACAATCACCTCATCCAGGCGCTGTGGTCCACACAGGAGCCACAATTCTGTTTGGGTATTGCCTATAATTCCACTGTAACAGCCCGCACCTCCGTTCACGCAAGATATTGTCCCCAACTTAGCCAACGTATAGGTGTGGGGTTTTGTTCCTCAAAAGGCATCGGCGTTAGTAAGAGATGGGCTCTACTATATAAGTACCCACTCCACACAGGCTTCCATGATGTGGGACTTAGGGGTGTTACAGGGAGTGTGCATGTCATGGTGATAACAAACATCAAACATAGCAATCATCCTCACATCACTCACTCGGTGCGTAAAGCATAAGATATCCACCACTTTGATCACCAGACCATTGGGGCCATGACGGCAACTCCGTATAACTATTGCTATGACCACTTTGCCCTTTGGGGCTCGGTCCATAGTCAATAACTTTACACCTTCCCACAATGGTGAATCCAAGTTATAGATATCGATAACCCCTTCGCACACGTCCTACAGCAAAGTCCAACTTTAGAAGTTAACCCGTTGATCCCCATTCGGATCTTGAGCCATCACTTCTCATTTGGACTTCCTTTGCATCTCGGATTTTGGTCTCCTCCAGTATGGTTCGACATATTCAGTTCGTTGTTCCCCGTTCGTGATATGCAATCGATTTTTGGTATGCGTTTCATGGTCGAGCTCTCCGGGTCATGATCTCCATTCATGGCCAAGCACCCTCCTCGGTTCGTGATCTACTCGTGGGGTCCATTCGAGTCATGATGCTTTGGAGCGATTCGTGACCATGGTGACTCGTGAGGAAGTGGTTCGTGATCGAGCAGTGGCACGGCTCATGGGTACTCCATTTGGGTTCAGGTCGTGAGCATCACCGTGGTTCTCCAGTCCAGTTCGTTGTCTCGGTTCGTGGTCGAGCTCAATCGGGTCGTGGTCCCTCATGCGACTCACGAGTGGGCGGTTCGTGGAAGTGGGCGCTTTACGAGTGGTGCAGGCGGTTCGTGGTCTTCATTCGCTAGCTGGATCGGAGATGGGGTTGGATCGTGGTACCCTGGTCACGAGTGGGGTCATGTACTATTTCTTGCAACTTTCCAGTAAGTTATTTACGCCATACGACGGCATTTTCGACCATTCTAACTTTGCAAACAATCACGAAACATTCTAAACAGTGGTAATAACATATAGGATCAACCATAAGCACCAAAACAACAATTTAACATGTTAATATGGATTAAACATACCAAAAACCCATGTTTTCCTCTTAATCTTGTTTAACTACATCTAACAATAGGATTAGCAAGCTTAATCCAAATTAACCCAATTTTTAACCAGTAACATAAAATAATATTTCAGAATTTATGCATATTTTTTCATATTTTTCCAAGTCATACTTTCGCTAATCATTACTAATCACCACTAATTAGCCGTAATTAGTGTAAAAACATGCTAATCACTCACCTTAGCCACAAATAAATCTCAGATCTAAAAATATCTCTGATTTGATTCGAATTCCAATGCAACACAGCAGCTCTACCTCCAATTTGATGTTAATTTGCCTTGCTTTGATGTTGATTCGCTTAATATTGGATTAGAAAGTGATTAAAAGGTGATTTGGGGGTTGGAGGCCATTGTTAGGGTTGAAGAGAGGTAAGTGGCGGCTGTAAAAATGACAAAGAAGGGTTTCTCTAACCCTTTCCAGCCCTTATACAACCCTAATACCGAAATCCCTAATGGTCCTAGCTGTTAATTACCCTATTAGGCCCGTTTAAGTTGTTTTCTACCTTCCAAACCTTAATTCAGCCATATGTCTCAAACGATAAGTCCGTTTGACTAACGTAACCACTCTACGGAATGGTAAACCATCATTCGAATCTAATGGAAGTGGTTTCAGGTCAAAACTCCTTACCAATCAAAAGTTATAGGCGAAACAAGATTTGCTTGGAGCAAAACGGTCATTCAAAAATCGGTAAAAATCGTGAACATGGGAAATGACCCCAAGTCGTTCCCCAAAGTTACACGACTATATGACTTCGTATGAGAACGAAATAAATATTCTACGATCCCTCGATGCATGGAATGTGGGTCATTACAAGCGATTCCTCCCAAACCGCTGAGTCAAATCCTTAATGTGACCACTCTACAGAATGGGATCATCGTTTCCTTTCCAATGAGACTGATCTCAGCACCTGAATCGATCCGAGTCAATAGTTATCCCCTGTACAAGACTAACAGGGGAATAACGGACACAAACAAAATTGGTAAAAATTATGGACATGTCTCACATCCCCATAAACAACATATTAAAATATAAGAATGATCCAACTCTCAGGTAATGAAATAAAAATATTTTACGATCATTCGATGCATAAAATGCAGGCTGTTACACCTCATATCTTCTATTCACATCAGGAATTGGCTCTAAAATCTACAAAGCTCATTTTCCTGTGAAACTCATGAAACCTACAAAGCTGAATCATACATACAAATAAATATTTTGGTATTTTTATTCAACAAAAAATCAAAACAAAAAAAAAAGGAAAACTCTGGGAGACTCAACAGATAAAACCTGTTTTAGCTATCACTAAGCGTCAGTTACCGAAATACCATTCAAAGTATCAGTGCAAGCCTCTTTACTTTCCAATATTGTCATTGAATCAAGTTGCATTAATCCAAGATCCTACCTAGAATCACGTGTGGATCGTAGATCTTACAGAGGAAATCATGGTGTTGTAAATATCATAAGGTTTGGATTCTTTAGGCGTCAGTAAAGCACGATATTTTTAAATGACACATAATTATCATTCAATTCTATATGCATCCTAAATAAATGTCGATTTTCATTCAATAAACATTAATGAATGCTTATTATATTTTAAATTTTACCTACTTTCAGAATAATTTTTTGAAAAAGAAAAAGCAAAAGTTTCCAACGCATCAATTTTCTAAAATGAATCTCGTATTTAATGGGTTTGTTATTACTATTATTTTATCACATTACGTGCATGTGTGAATGTGTATCCAGTCCTTAAAAAAGTCATCTAAAAACGTGAAGAACAAGAGAATTTGGAAAACACATTTTGCTATCGTTAACAAAATTTTGACTTAGACCTGGCGACCAAAGCAAGAACCTTCTGATCATTTCCCCTACTCCTGTACATACACTTTCATCCCTAAACTGTAATAACCATAAATAATAAAGACATAACCTTAACCATGGGTTCTTCCATTTCAACGGTCGTATCAAACTCAAACAAGTTCAAAAAAATCTGGTAGCCAAATACCTAAATCTAACGATACCCATCGTCGACTTTGATCTCAATGAAACTATTCATGCTTCCTTCGATCTAAAACACAGGGAGTTCAATGACTTTACCGATTTTTATCTAAAACATGGTGAGTTCATCCACCTCCAATCACAAAACAATAAATACAGTATTATACTTTTAAGCACTACATATATGAACGAGTTCAATAGAAAGAAAGAAGGTAAGTACCAAGTACCATAAAAGGGATCAACCCCAGATGCTGACATCCTTATCAGGGACAACAAGATCCCCATTAACGAACTCCCTAAAGGACACAACGGGCTAGATAAAGCCTCTGAAAAGAAGCCTACTAGCCAAAGGCATGCCAACAATGATCTCCTTCTGGGTAGGCTTCTTCTCCCCCTTAATGGCAATCAAGTAGCTCCTCCTTACCCACCCTATCCACACCGCTGTACAGAAACATAACCTCGGGAGTGATAAACTCACCCCAATGCCTCTGGTCTCCTCTCACTATCAAGTGGGGCAGCCTGTCCGACCTGCAGAGGAGCCCGAACTTCCCGTAGTTCTCGAATCTCTTCTATGTCTTCTTCATCGTGGCTTTGAATTGCCAGATCCAAGTCCGAAGCGTAGAGCTTCAGGGACGACTCGAGCTTCTTCAAAGTTGCTTCTCACGATTCGCGAATTGCTCGGACTCCTTGTAAGGGGTGAGGCCGGCACGGGGTGAAGAGAATTCGGTTTGAAGAGGAGATGCAAATTCAACGTCTTTGATCTGATGTGAGGAGTTGGATTGTAAAAAGTAGTCGAATAGAAGCTATAGTTCCAAGTTCTGATGTGATTAGGTTTTAAAGCAGTTGGCAGAGGAGTCGGATTTGAAGAAAGCCCATGGATACGGTAAGAGGAAAAAGAAGAAATATGTGGTTGGAAATGGTAGAGGTGACGTAATCAATGAAATAGGGTTTATTTATTACCAAGCGTATGAAGGAAGTTTCAAATTTTGAGTTGTTGGGTGGACCTTTTTTCGCAATGGAGTCAAAATTTTCTACAAGGCGGAAGATTTTTGAGATCCAAAGCATTTTAACATGAAAATTAAATTAATGTTGTTTTAAAGATATATATGGAGGGAGTGGATTACTAAACCCATGTGCTAATTAATGTTTTGAAAGTTATCTAATGTGGTAAGTTAAATATTATTTTTTTCTTCTAATTATCGATTACTAGTATTTCATTAAGAATTAATTCTCATTCATTAATTATTAAATTTTTAATAGTAATAATAAGTAATTATTACTTATTAATTATTATTGGTTATTATATAGTGAATGTAACTATTAATATTAATTAATCTAATATGGTAAGTTAAATATTAACTATTACTACGTAGTTATTTATTATTAATATTATATTAAAAATTTGTTATTAGTTTTTAATAGTAATTATTAATTATTGATTATTATTAGTTTCACAATCGTTTCACTCAAAAATTGATTATTATTAGTTATTACATAGTGAATGTAAATATTAGTTTTCACATATTTTCGCATTAACTATCGATTATTATTATTAAATAGTAATTAATAATTATTAATATTTTTATCAAATGTAATAATTGATTATTAAGTATTATTGTTTAATTATAATTATCGATTTGTTATTTCAATAGAAAAAGGAAAAGATTTTATCATAACAGGTAGAAAAACATAGTTGTTAAAAAATATCATCTATTACAAGTGGCAAAGAAAAATAGTTGCAAAATATGCATCTATTACAACTGGAAAGAAAGAAATGTTGTAATAGATATATGTTACAACTCGTAAACTAAAAGAGTAGTTGAAAATAAGTTTATTACAACTTTCAAAAAAAGAGTTGTAAAAAAACCCTTTTTACAACTGTCACTTTGCAACAGTTGTAAAAATGCAGTTGTAATATTATCTTTTTGTTGTAGTGTATATATATAACTTAATTAGTGTGCAATACGGTAAAAGAACCCCTATTTCACATTAATCACTTTTTCCTTTCTTTTCTTGCAGCTATGTTCTCGGTACTTTTGCTGTTATGGAAATGTATCCATTTTTCCCAAATCCAACTAACTTAGTCCGCTACTAATTTTCCCCTTTTTATTTTTTGAGTTAGATGTTAATTCCTGTTTTTCATATACCATTTCCAATTACTGTAAATTTTCCATATAAAATAGGCATACCAATTCTTTTTTCGTTATTCCTAATTTCATTGTAATTATGTTTACAACATATCCAATTTGTCATTGAATAACAATCCTAAGAACATAGTCATAATTATTGTAAATTTCACAATCTTAGTAATACAATTCCAAACAGAAGATCAATGGAATAGATTTGTCAGCAACAATATTCTTAATGTACTTAGAAATAGATTACGTCACAGTTATCACAAATTTCAATTATTTATCACGTTAAGAATTACAACGAAATGTAAATGATAAATATACAGTTACCAAAGTGTAACAACCCGTAAAATCTGGGCCAGTTTAAAATTTTTATTTTGGCCATTTTAGCGAATTTAGATTATTTAAAATGAATTATTTTAAATAATATCGACGTGAAATTTATTTTGAATATAATTCGAACGTATATATTATATACGTCGTCGTTAGAATATATAATAATTATATATAATTATAAAAGGAATAGAAAATGGCGCGGTAGTTCGAAAATTCGATTTCTAATTTCAAATGAATATACAGAATTCAATATAAGTCAGAATTGAACGAAACAAGAAATATTTGAATCTGTATAACTATATCTTTGTAACGAAGTTAACAAACTGTGATTTCATCTTAGAAATGATAAGATATGTCCAGTTTAAAATTAGAAATAGTCGCTGTGGAATTTATATATATTTTTATATATATAAGGCCCTTAAAAATGGACATTTTGCAAATGACCTCGGATTTCGACGAAACCAGTTTTGTTGGGTCCGTGATGTAAAGTTATTGCTAGGTTTCAAATTTCATATTTTTTCGAATCAATATGTGAGCGTGGCAAAGGAAAACGCGTTTGACCAGTTTCAGTTGATTTTAATCGACTGGAAATTGGCCATTTTTCTAACGGTCTCAGAATTCGACGAAACTAGTTTTGTTAGGACCGTATCGTCAATACGAAGCTAGAAAATATTTTTCTGGAATTTTTCTAGTTAGTATGTGACCCCGGTAATTTGAAATGTACGTTTAAAATTCAATATAGTGATTTAAATGTAAATTTAACGGAAACTGATTCAAACAGTCGAATCAGCTTGCGATACATATCCCATTGTGTTCGGAATGGGGGTATTACGTTAGGGATGACAGTCGTTGGACCCAGTTCGGTGTTCGTATGTAAAAGTCAACTTTTAATAATAATAAAATAATAATATAAATAAATAAAAAAAAACCTTTTCTCCCTTAAACCCTCTGGCCCCCTCCCCCGTTTAGTTTCAGATTCAATAGTATAAAAAAAAAAAAGAAAAAAAACCCCTAGTTCGCGACGCCCGCCGACCCCCCCCCCCCCCTGAAGCGCCGCCGCCCATCACCGCCCCCTCCCTCGTACAACGAGCCCCACCGAAGCCCCCCCCAGATCGAACGAGCCCCATCGAAGCCCCCCAGATCGCACGAGCCCCACCGAAGCCCCCCTAGTTCGCGACGCCCGCCGACCCCCCCCCTGAAGTGCTGCCGACGCCTTCTTTCCCCCCCCTCTTCGCAGAGCTGTAAGTGATTTTATTTTTTTTTCTTTTATTTTTAAATTCAGTATACTGATGATTTTTAAATAAATAGAAAACTGATTTTAACATAAATAGAAAACTGATTTTAACATATTTAGAAAACTAATTTTAACATATTTAGAAAACTAATTTTAACATATTTAGAAAACTGATTTTGTCATAATTTAAAAACTAATTTTATTTTGAGTTATAAAAGATGTGATTTTTGAGATATAAAAGATTTGACTTTTTTTTCTGATTAGAGAATAAAGATAGGATTTTTTATCTAAGAAAAAGTTCATATTTTTGTTTAGAAAAAGATCGTAGTTTTGATTTAGGAAAAAATTAGATTTTTGATTTAGAAAAGATTAGATTGTTATTTCTATAAAGACTAGATTTTTATTCAATTAAAAATAGAATTTTTATATATTGAACTTCGATAGAAAAAATTCGATTTTTATATATTGAACTTTGAAATAAAAATTCGATTTTTATATATTGAACTTTGAAGAAAAAATTCGATTTTTATATATTGAACTTTGAAATAAAAATTCGATTTTTATATATTGAACTTTGAAATAAAAATTCGATTTTTATATATTGAACTTTGAAATAAAAATTCGATTTTTATATATTGAACTTTGAAATAAAAATTCGATTTTTATAAAGGTGAAATCTTTAAATTAGAAAAGGCGAAATATTTGAAAAGGCGAGATCTTTATATAGAAAATAGCGAAGTAAAAATATGATTTTTATAAATATTGAATAGAAGTAAAAAAAAATTTTCAATTTTTATATATATAGTGACTACGGGCAACGAAGATGACGAAGATGCGATAGCAATGAAGATTTCTATCAATGAAGTGCCGTGGAGCTAGGATAGCAATCGGTGAGAATTTCTCACCTTTCAAATTTATTTTCTAGTTATATATATACACTAGGATGCAGACGGTGCTTAGTAGCACCCGACACAATCGTCCACAGACCATGGACTTGTTTGTTTGGCTGTTTGGTTATTGATTGCGATATTGGTTTGAATGTGGTTTGTGGTGTGAAAAATCGAATCGATAAATTGGTTAGGATTAGACGTGCGCCGTTATAAGGCGAAGGAGTAAGGCTAGGTTAGACTCTTACTCCAAATTTTGTGGTTTGCATAACGAAATTGATTTGATTGATGTGTGAATGGCGTGGGCCTTCACTAGACCGGGGATAAGGCTAGGCCTCGTCCCGTTTCTAGTATCGTGCCGTTATGCCGCCGAAATTTTCTAAAATATGTTAGAAAAATAAAAATATCATTTTATCGAATGAAATGAATTGAATAGAAATTCATATGTTGAAATAAAATGTTTTATCGTTAAAAATATAATTTTTAACGTGAAAGTGAATAAATAAATATTTATAAACAAATCGGCCGATTTGTTTATATACACTGATTTGACGGATATTGATTGGGACGATATATTTTACACATCGCCCAACTGCACGAATAAAATATTTGTTTGATTGTTTGAAACCCCACACGGGTGTTGGGATGAAATTTGCAGTTCACTCATCCTGATTGATTAAATATGTCGATCGATTGATTGACAGGCTGTTATAAGCGTTGAATATCTATATTTGATGCTTATACAGTGTAGTGCACTTTGGTTGATGGTTGATTATTCATCGTTGTTGATATATACATGTGTTGTAGAAAATCCATATAATTAACATTATATGGTAATTGATTGGGCCTCATTCCAGTTTCAAAAAAAAAGAAATATTTGAAATAGAAATATTTGAAATAGAAATATTTGAAATAGAATATTTGAATATTGAAATATGTGAAGCCGTGAGGATTAGATTGACGCCATTTTGACGTGAACGATATTTATATCGATTTTATTCATTTTAAAATGAATATTGAAAAACAATTTCGAAATCGAATATTTTGAAATGAAATGAATTGAAAACGATTTCGAAATGAATTGAATTGAAAACGATTTCGAAATGAAATGAATTGAAAACGATTTCGAAATGAATTGAATTGAAAACGATTTCGAAATGAAATGAATTGAAAACGATTTCGAAATGAAATGAATTGAAAACGATTTCGAAATGAAATGAATTGAAAACGATTTCGAAATGAATTGAATTGAAAACGATTTCGAAATGAATTGAATTGAAAACGATTTCGAAATGAATTGAATTGAAAACGATTTCGAAATGAATTGAATTGAAAACGATTTCGAAATGAATTGAATTGAAAACGATTTCGAAATGAATTGAATTGAAAACGATTTCGAAATGAATTGAATTGAAAACGAATTCAAATTGAATTGAAAGCGAATTGAAATGAATTCAAATTGAATTGAAATTTGAATTGAATTGAAATGAATTTTAAAACGAATTTATAAGGAAGAATTCAATTTTGATTTGAATTGAAATGGAAGTTGAAGTTGCTTTTGAAACGAATTTAAAACTATTTATAAAATTCGTTTTAAATAGAATCGACGAAATATATATTATATATATTATATATATAATATAATGGCCTGAATAGAACGCGCCGCGCCGCGGCAGTTCGTAAATTTCGACCATTTATTTCAAACGGACATTACGGGAGATCCGACCGTCGGATTCTCCTAAAACCGGAACCGTTGGGTTCGTATCGAAAAGAGCTTTCTAACGAATGTTAGAAATTTGAAATCTAACGGTTGGATTTGGAGTTACGTCCAAATCAAATTCGAAAAAGGTCGCTGTAAGTGCAGTTCGATGGCCATTGATGGAAATCGACTGTACGGGCCTTGATAAAATTATTAAAAATAGTAATAATTTGTGTAAAATCATAAGAAATGATTTAGAAAGAATTGGGATGAAAAACTCCATGTTTGAAAAGATAAAAATAGATTTTTATCGAAATGAACTAGTTTTGAACTAGAATTATAATTCTATTTATTTTTAAATAAATAAATTGAATTTGAAAAGGGTTTTGAAAATAACCAAAATTTCCAATGATTGCATTGGAGTGGATTTGAATCGAAATTGTCTTCGGAATATTTCGATGTTGGAATTTGTGATTATACGGATGTTGTTACGGAAATTTGAAAGATATATATTTATATCGTTATTTCCAATACGACATTTGTTAATCGTAGAATTTGATATTGAATATAAGCCGATATATTTTCTATTCAGAGCCTTATATTGAATATCAAATGGGATTTGGGTTTGTCGTGAATGGTGTCTTCACTAACACTGTTCTTGAACCCAGTTGAGAAAAGATTAAATCTTTTTATTTAGATTTAATGAAGTGTACCAATTAAATGATATTTAATTGGAATTGAATTGATATTGATTTTTGGGTTTATCGTGAACAGTGTTTTAAATAACACTTGTTCTTTAACCCGATAATTAATGAATGTGATTTGGGTTTGTCGTGAATGGTGTCTTCACTAACACTATTCTTGAACCCAGCTGAGAAAAGATTAAATCTTTTGATTTAGATTTAATAAAGTGTACCAATTAAATAATATTTAATTGGAATTGAATGGATATTGATTTTTGGGTTTATCGTGAACAGTGTTTTAAATAACACTTGTTCTTTAACCCGATAATTAATGGGATGTGACTTTGGGTTTATCGTGGACCGTGTTTTAAATGACACTGATTCTTTAACCCAGTCACAGATTAAAACTAAGTGGAGTTTTAATGAATCTTTAATTAGATTGAAAAGATCGAGAATGGAGTATCACCAGTTTTGCTCCAGGCGATAGTTAAATCTTTAATTAGATTTGAACGTGAAATTTAGAAACTAACTGTCGGTTAGCTAAGTAGAATGGTTTTCTGGATATTGATCTGATGTTGGTTTCGGCCTTCGGGGTTAATATTTGGGGAATTATTCTCTTGATTAATTTACGGTTAATGACTAATGAGTTGGAATGAGGCGTATGTTGTGTTTGTGTAACACTTTTATAATATATACGCGAGTTATTCGGAAAGGCCGGGTTTATCCCATTCTGAATAACTGATACGACGATAAGTCGAAGATGAAGACGATGGTCGAAGACCGGAGGTCTTCACGTCGTTTGGGTGATAACTGATGATCTTGATTGGGCTGTACACCCAAGAAGATGGAAACAGTTAGTGATCGTCCAGACGTACTTGGAGATCGATGGATAGGCGGGGTACTAGGTGCCTCCGGTTTCGTTCAGACCCAGAACGGACTTGTAAATGGACTGTGTGTCTGACATCGGATTTCATTTTGTGTGACTGATGTCGGTTGCATATGATGGTTTGCCTGTGTGGCATGCTAAGATGCAAATGATCAAGGCTTCTGTTGAAAAGCAAAGTCTTGTGGTGATGATCAAAGCACGGCCTTTGTGGCGTAGCTTTGTGTAACGTTTACCTCGCGTGTTTCGCACCAGGTATGAACCAAAAACGGGAGACGGACCTCAGGGAGGACTTGCGTTTCTTTCTAGTTAGAAGTGGCGTCAGTGGTTTTACACGCCCTGACGAGTTTGACTTATGTGGTTGTTGCTGTTGCGAGGCGCCTCGGTTATATCGGTTTCGGCCGATGCATTCTGGTCGGCTGACGGACCAGACTTACACCCCATAGGGTGGGGAAACGTAGTGTTCAGGCATTTTAATCCACATCGGTGGACCGGCCCTGACGATCCAAGGGCCCACCTGAGTCTGGGTCCTGTGGCTCGGGCTAGAGAGTCACGAATCGGTTGAGGACTATCTTTTGCCTCGGTTCATAGACGGAAATCCAATTTCCAAATACGTGCCATTTGCGGTTTTATTTGTAAACCTATATATGGCGACATAGTGGCATGGGACGCTCATGTCGCCTATGATTGATACTTATGATTTGAAGTTGTTTTATACACTATGCACTTATTATAGTATCAAATGATTTGTTTTAAACGTATCAAGCATTCTTTGGCTGTTATAAGGGAAAACCCTATCCCCCGGCTTGCGTTTGCATTGTGTGATAGGACCTGGGTCTTATAACAGCTTCATTTTTCTTTATTTAGCATTGCGCTGTTTGTTTTATGCACTGGTGTTCTTGGGAGGAAACCCGTTCCGTGTTATACGGCGTGGTCCCTTGATTTACCTAATGATTTAAAATAAAGATTAATAACTGTTTTAGTTCTCACACCAGTCACATGACTGACCTGGAGTTTATTGTTTTAACCTAAACTCTGGGTGCCCCTATTTTGACACGGGCAGCTAGTAGTTTCGGTTTTGCAGATTTATATTCACAGGATCCTGGTTTACAGCTGGAACGATATCCGGAAAGCTTTGTATCCGTATATCTCTTTCTAGTTGTGTATTGTATTATTTTCCGCTGCTATGTATTTAAATGTAATTTAAATCTCTGATATTTCTGTGTAATATTCATTTATACTCTGTATATTCTTGTAATCTGATGCATAGTTGTTATATACAATGAAATGTTCTTTTATATGCGTTCTATTGTGGCTTGTTCTCGAACTATCCGACGCTTTCCTTTAAGGGGAAGTTGCGGGTCTTCACAGTTGGTATCAGAGCTTTGGTTTACAAAGCTCAGAGAACAAGACACATTAGAACCATACGAAAGAATTCATCAGATATTGGATTAGCAATATCCAATGGAATGACTCGTTAGAGATAGGATCAGTAGTATCCTAGAACGAGTGTGAAGAGTATATTTTTGAAAATGAAAACAAATTTTGTTTTGAAAATTTAAATCAATTATTCGTATTTGATTATTTATATTGATGTGGACAATTCAGTATATAAAGAATTTGCATATACGCCTTGCAAACGTATATTCGAAGTTTTAATATACTGGATAGATATAGAGTCACATTCTAGACACCCGGAGATAATTCTGATGATGTGGCCACATCATCAGTATTTATATTCGTGTTTCGAAGGTGTGATATTTATATATTTCCATTAGACTGGTGTGAGAACCAAAGATTATATAGTTAGAACACATTGTTGTGAATTGGCATCAAAAACATGATTTTTGTATATGTGTCAAAATTATGAATTTGAAACGTTAATCCACTAATTGATTGATGTTTGTGTTGTTTGTTTAATTGTTTGATAATTTTGAACCATTATGCCTAACTGAATCAAATATTGACTTGTATTGAAAATTGGTTGCATTTGCTTGCATATACATGTATATCATTGAACAGGTCATAGCAAGGAGGCTAGAGCCAGAGAATAAAATTTGTTTGCCCGACAAATAGGTACATGTTTATTACATAATTTCCTGTTTTGTTTGGGTGATGATGATTTTGTGAGCCTATTGGCTAGCCGCTTGGCTTTTTCTTTTTCTTTTTGAGATCTGAAGGACCGGGGAAGCTATTTGAAATTCCCCGATGCTCCCATTGCAGGGGAGGTTATGGCGAAATTTTTCGAAAATTTAGGGTGTTAGCCAAATTTTTGAAGTTTTGAAAATTCTCAGAAACTGAAAAGTTAGAGAATGGAAGCCAGATCGAACGTAGAGCTGAATAATCAAACCACTTTCGACTTTGTTCCTTTTCGGGGACGAAAAGTTTTAAGTGGGGGAGATTGTAACAACCCGTAAAATCTGGGCCAGTTTAAAATTTTTATTTTGGCCATTTTAGCGAATTTAGATTATTTAAAATGAATTATTTTAAATAATATCGACGTGAAATTTATTTTGAATATAATTCGAACGTATATATTATATACGTCGTCGTTAGAATATATAATAATTATATATAATTATAAAAGGAATAGAAAATGGCGCGGTAGTTCGAAAATTCGATTTCTAATTTCAAATGAATATACAGAATTCAATATAAGTCAGAATTGAACGAAACAAGAAATATTTGAATCTGTATAACTATATCTTTGTAACGAAGTTAACAAACTGTGATTTCATCTTAGAAATGATAAGATATGTCCAGTTTAAAATTAGAAATAGCCGCTGTGGAATTTATATATATTTTTATATATATAAGGCCCTTAAAAATGGACATTTTGCAAATGACCTCGGATTTCGACGAAACCAGTTTTGTTGGGTCCGTGATGTAAAGTTATTGCTAGGTTTCAAATTTCATATTTTTTCGAATCAATATGTGAGCGTGGCAAAGGAAAACGCGTTTGACCAGTTTCAGTTGATTTTAATCGACTGGAAATTGGCCATTTTTCTAACGGTCTCAGAATTCGACGAAACTAGTTTTGTTAGGACCGTATCGTCAATACGAAGCTAGAAAATATTTTTCTGGAATTTTTCTAGTTAGTATGTGACCCCGGTAATTTGAAATGTACGTTTAAAATTCAATATAGTGATTTAAATGTAAATTTAACGGAAACTGATTCAAACAGTCGAATCAGCTTGCGATACATATCCCATTGTGTTCGGAATGGGGGTATTACGTTAGGGATGACAGTCGTTGGACCCAGTTCGGTGTTCGTATGTAAAAGTCAACTTTTAATAATAATAAAATAATAATATAAATAAATAAAAAAAACCCTTTTCTCCCTTAAACCCTCTGGCCCCCTCCCCCGTTTAGTTTCAGATTCAATAGTATAAAAAAAAAAAAAGAAAAAAAACCCCTAGTTCGCGACGCCCGCCGACCCCCCCCCTGAAGCGCCGCCGCCCATCACCGCCCCCTCCCTCGTACAACGAGCCCCACCGAAGCCCCCCCCAGATCGAACGAGCCCCATCGAAGCCCCCCAGATCGCACGAGCCCCACCGAAGCCCCCCTAGTTCGCGACGCCCGCCGACCCCCCCCCCCCCCCCTGAAGTGCTGCCGACGCCTTCTTTCCCCCCCTCTTCGCAGAGCTGTAAGTGATTTTATTTTTTTTTCTTTTATTTTTAAATTCAGTATACTGATGATTTTTAAATAAATAGAAAACTGATTTTAACATAAATAGAAAACTGATTTTAACATATTTAGAAAACTAATTTTAACATATTTAGAAAACTAATTTTAACATATTTAGAAAACTGATTTTGTCATAATTTAAAAACTAATTTTATTTTGAGTTATAAAAGATGTGATTTTTGAGATATAAAAGATTTGACTTTTTTTTCTGATTAGAGAATAAAGATAGGATTTTTTATCTAAGAAAAAGTTCATATTTTTGTTTAGAAAAAGATCGTAGTTTTGATTTAGGAAAAAATTAGATTTTTGATTTAGAAAAGATTAGATTGTTATTTCTATAAAGACTAGATTTTTATTCAATTAAAAATAGAATTTTTATATATTGAACTTCGATAGAAAAAATTCGATTTTTATATATTGAACTTTGAAATAAAAATTCGATTTTTATATATTGAACTTTGAAGAAAAAATTCGATTTTTATATATTGAACTTTGAAATAAAAATTCGATTTTTATATATTGAACTTTGAAATAAAAATTCGATTTTTATATATTGAACTTTGAAATAAAAATTCGATTTTTATATATTGAACTTTGAAATAAAAATTCGATTTTTATAAAGGTGAAATCTTTAAATTAGAAAAGGCGAAATATTTGAAAAGGCGAGATCTTTATATAGAAAATAGCGAAGTAAAAATATGATTTTTATAAATATTGAATAGAAGTAAAAAAAAATTTCAATTTTTATATATATAGTGACTACGGGCAACGAAGATGACGAAGATGCGATAGCAATGAAGATTTCTATCAATGAAGTGCCGTGGAGCTAGGATAGCAATCGGTGAGAATTTCTCACCTTTCAAATTTATTTTCTAGTTATATATATACACTAGGATGCAGACGGTGCTTAGTAGCACCCGACACAATCGTCCACAGACCATGGACTTGTTTGTTTGGCTGTTTGGTTATTGATTGCGATATTGGTTTGAATGTGGTTTGTGGTGTGAAAAATCGAATCGATAAATTGGTTAGGATTAGACGTGCGCCGTTATAAGGCGAAGGAGTAAGGCTAGGTTAGACTCTTACTCCAAATTTTGTGGTTTGCATAACGAAATTGATTTGATTGATGTGTGAATGGCGTGGGCCTTCACTAGACCGGGGATAAGGCTAGGCCTCGTCCCGTTTCTAGTATCGTGCCGTTATGCCGCCGAAATTTTCTAAAATATGTTAGAAAAATAAAAATATCATTTTATCGAATGAAATGAATTGAATAGAAATTCATATGTTGAAATAAAATGTTTTATCGTTAAAAATATAATTTTTAACGTGAAAGTGAATAAATAAATATTTATAAACAAATCGGCCGATTTGTTTATATACACTGATTTGACGGATATTGATTGGGACGATATATTTTACACATCGCCCAACTGCACGAATAAAATATTTGTTTGATTGTTTGAAACCCCACACGGGTGTTGGGATGAAATTTGCAGTTCACTCATCCTGATTGATTAAATATGTCGATCGATTGATTGACAGGCTGTTATAAGCGTTGAATATCTATATTTGATGCTTATACAGTGTAGTGCACTTTGGTTGATGGTTGATTATTCATCGTTGTTGATATATACATGTGTTGTAGAAAATCCATATAATTAACATTATATGGTAATTGATTGGGCCTCATTCCAGTTTCAAAAAAAAAGAAATATTTGAAATAGAAATATTTGAAATAGAAATATTTGAAATAGAATATTTGAATATTGAAATATGTGAAGCCGTGAGGATTAGATTGACGCCATTTTGACGTGAACGATATTTATATCGATTTTATTCATTTTAAAATGAATATTGAAAAACAATTTCGAAATCGAATATTTTGAAATGAAATGAATTGAAAACGATTTCGAAATGAATTGAATTGAAAACGATTTCGAAATGAAATGAATTGAAAACGATTTCGAAATGAATTGAATTGAAAACGATTTCGAAATGAAATGAATTGAAAACGATTTCGAAATGAAATGAATTGAAAACGATTTCGAAATGAAATGAATTGAAAACGATTTCGAAATGAATTGAATTGAAAACGATTTCGAAATGAAATGAATTGAAAACGATTTCGAAATGAATTGAATTGAAAACGATTTCGAAATGAATTGAATTGAAAACGATTTCGAAATGAATTGAATTGAAAACGATTTCGAAATGAATTGAATTGAAAACGATTTCGAAATGAATTGAATTGAAAACGAATTCAAATTGAATTGAAAGCGAATTGAAATGAATTCAAATTGAATTGAAATTTGAATTGAATTGAAATGAATTTTAAAACGAATTTATAAGGAAGAATTCAATTTTGATTTGAATTGAAATGGAAGTTGAAGTTGCTTTTGAAACGAATTTAAAACTATTTATAAAATTCGTTTTAAATAGAATCGACGAAATATATATTATATATATTATATATATAATATAATGGCCTGAATAGAACGCGCCGCGCCGCGGCAGTTCGTAAATTTCGACCATTTATTTCAAACGGACATTACGGGAGATCCGACCGTCGGATTCTCCTAAAACCGGAACCGTTGGGTTCGTATCGAAAAGAGCTTTCTAACGAATGTTAGAAATTTGAAATCTAACGGTTGGATTTGGAGTTACGTCCAAATCAAATTCGAAAAAGGTCGCTGTAAGTGCAGTTCGATGGCCATTGATGGAAATCGACTGTACGGGCCTTGATAAAATTATTAAAAATAGTAATAATTTGTGTAAAATCATAAGAAATGATTTAGAAAGAATTGGGATGAAAAACTCCATGTTTGAAAAGGTAAAAATAGATTTTTATCGAAATGAACTAGTTTTGAACTAGAATTATAATTCTATTTATTTTTAAATAAATAAATTGAATTTGAAAAGGGTTTTGAAAATAACCAAAATTTCCAATGATTGCATTGGAGTGGATTTGAATCGAAATTGTCTTCGGAATATTTCGATGTTGGAATTTGTGATTATACGGATGTTGTTACGGAAATTTGAAAGATATATATTTATATCGTTATTTCCAATACGACATTTGTTAATCGTAGAATTTGATATTGAATATAAGCCGATATATTTTCTATTCAGAGCCTTATATTGAATATCAAATGGGATTTGGGTTTGTCGTGAATGGTGTCTTCACTAACACTGTTCTTGAACCCAGTTGAGAAAAGATTAAATCTTTTTATTTAGATTTAATGAAGTGTACCAATTAAATGATATTTAATTGGAATTGAATTGATATTGATTTTTGGGTTTATCGTGAACAGTGTTTTAAATAACACTTGTTCTTTAACCCGATAATTAATGAATGTGATTTGGGTTTGTCGTGAATGGTGTCTTCACTAACACTGTTCTTGAACCCAGCTGAGAAAAGATTAAATCTTTTGATTTAGATTTAATAAAGTGTACCAATTAAATAATATTTAATTGGAATTGAATGGATATTGATTTTTGGGTTTATCGTGAACAGTGTTTTAAATAACACTTGTTCTTTAACCCGATAATTAATGGGATGTGACTTTGGGTTTATCGTGGACCGTGTTTTAAATGACACTGATTCTTTAACCCAGTCACAGATTAAAACTAAGTGGAGTTTTAATGAATCTTTAATTAGATTGAAAAGATCGAGAATGGAGTATCACCAGTTTTGCTCCAGGCGATAGTTAAATCTTTAATTAGATTTGAACGTGAAATTTAGAAACTAACTGTCGGTTAGCTAAGTAGAATGGTTTTCTGGATATTGATCTGATGTTGGTTTCGGCCTTCGGGGTTAATATTTGGGGAATTATTCTCTTGATTAATTTACGGTTAATGACTAATGAGTTGGAATGAGGCGTATGTTGTGTTTGTGTAACACTTTTATAATATATACGCGAGTTATTCGGAAAGGCCGGGTTTATCCCATTCTGAATAACTGATACGACGATAAGTCGAAGATGAAGACGATGGTCGAAGACCGGAGGTCTTCACGTCGTTTGGGTGATAACTGATGATCTTGATTGGGCTGTACACCCAAGAAGATGGAAACAGTTAGTGATCGTCCAGACGTACTTGGAGATCGATGGATAGGCGGGGTACTAGGTGCCTCCGGTTTCGTTCAGACCCAGAACGGACTTGTAAATGGACTGTGTGTCTGACATCGGATTTCATTTTGTGTGACTGATGTCGGTTGCATATGATGGTTTGCCTGTGTGGCATGCTAAGATGCAAATGATCAAGGCTTCTGTTGAAAAGCAAAGTCTTGTGGTGATGATCAAAGCACGGCCTTTGTGGCGTAGCTTTGTGTAACGTTTACCTCGCGTGTTTCGCACCAGGTATGAACCAAAAACGGGAGACGGACCTCAGGGAGGACTTGCGTTTCTTTCTAGTTAGAAGTGGCGTCAGTGGTTTTACACGCCCTGACGAGTTTGACTTATGTGGTTGTTGCTGTTGCGAGGCGCCTCGGTTATATCGGTTTCGGCCGATGCATTCTGGTCGGCTGACGGACCAGACTTACACCCCATAGGGTGGGGAAACGTAGTGTTCAGGCATTTTAATCCACATCGGTGGACCGGCCCTGACGATCCAAGGGCCCACCTGAGTCTGGGTCCTGTGGCTCGGGCTAGAGAGTCACGAATCGGTTGAGGACTATCTTTTGCCTCGGTTCATAGACGGAAATCCAATTTCCAAATACGTGCCATTTGCGGTTTTATTTGTAAACCTATATATGGCGACATAGTGGCATGGGACGCTCATGTCGCCTATGATTGATACTTATGATTTGAAGTTGTTTTATACACTATGCACTTATTATAGTATCAAATGATTTGTTTTAAACGTATCAAGCATTCTTTGGCTGTTATAAGGGAAAACCCTATCCCCCGGCTTGCGTTTGCATTGTGTGATAGGACCTGGGTCTTATAACAGCTTCATTTTTCTTTATTTAGCATTGCGCTGTTTGTTTTATGCACTGGTGTTCTTGGGAGGAAACCCGTTCCGTGTTATACGGCGTGGTCCCTTGATTTACCTAATGATTTAAAATAAAGATTAATAACTGTTTTAGTTCTCACACCAGTCACATGACTGACCTGGAGTTTATTGTTTTAACCTAAACTCTGGGTGCCCCTATTTTGACACGGGCAGCTAGTAGTTTCGGTTTTGCAGATTTATATTCACAGGATCCTGGTTTACAGCTGGAACGATATCCGGAAAGCTTTGTATCCGTATATCTCTTTCTAGTTGTGTATTGTATTATTTTCCGCTGCTATGTATTTAAATGTAATTTAAATCTCTGATATTTCTGTGTAATATTCATTTATACTCTGTATATTCTTGTAATCTGATGCATAGTTGTTATATACAATGAAATGTTCTTTTATATGCGTTCTATTGTGGCTTGTTCTCGAACTATCCGACGCTTTCCTTTAAGGGGAAGTTGCGGGTCTTCACACAAAGGTATAATTTAAATTCACTCACTTGACTGCTTTCTAATCCTTGAATCTAATTCAGATCTGGTACTTCGTGGTCTTTCTAATTAAATCTAATATTGAGATTACCACGGATTTAAAAATATAATGTTCAAAGAAAGAAAAAAACTTTAATAATTCAGATTCACAAGTATTACCTCATGTAGACAAGAAATCTGAACACTTATATTGTAGATCTACATTCTTTTTCTTCAAATCTTGATTCAGAATTCCTAAAAACTAATATTCTAATTTCTAAAAGATTTGGATAAGAAAGAAAATGGAAGAGCCTTAGCATCGTCTCAGAAAATATGAGTTGAAGGCTAGGCCCTGCTAGTCTATTTATAAGTGTATAGGAGATTCCAGTCTGTCGGATAAATAAAATAAAACCCTAACCATACAAATTGCAAATAACATGTCAGTTTGCCCCAAAGATGGGTCGACCTGTGTGTCTACCCACTTATAATGTGTGTCGACCCCTTGGTCGACCCACATACGATCTGGGTCGTCCCATAACCTAGGTCTCTAACATCTATTATGCCGATATAAATTTTTATTTAACACAGCCCTTTAATGTTCGTTTTCTTTTTGAATATTACTTATGAAAATTATTTTCTTCTGTTTATAGCATATATCCAGTTTCAAATTTCAAACTTATGCATATATATATATATATATATATATACGCGTATAACTTTTTAAAATTTGTTTATAGCTTCTATGTACGGGCTCCGTTTGGGGCAAGTCATATATGAAAATGAATCAGAAAATTGTCACGAACACAAAGGTATGTATTTCGGGGCTAAGTTATGAAACCATAAATTATCAATATTTTATGTCATTTAATTAAATATTTGTAAAATAATACAGGATGTTACAAAAAGTTAGTTTAAAACAAATGGTAATAATCGATAACAAATTAATGGGCTGAAAAATGGAATTTTGAATGATTAGGAATTGGGCCACGAAAGTATTGCTACTGCGTTCATGATGAGATTATGACCCGGTTTCATATTTTATTTTTTGAAAACGGAGTCCATATGCAAAAGATATTAATAAAACAAGTTATGCGTAAATATTAACACATAAGGTTTGAAATTCAATAAGACTAGATTTAAATCCGAAATATAATTAATTATAGATGAGCATAAAAGAATATTCCAATAGGATTTGAATTTTTGTGTGTGTGTGTGTGTATATATATATATATGCAAAGGGGACAAGAAACAGAAGGTTATAAATCTAATTAATCAACAACAAATAAAATAGGAAAGCAACTGAGAGAATTAATCTCCTGGACGATTTGGACCCAAGAGGTCGACCCCTACCCTTGAGGGAGGTCAACCGCCCTTCTATGAGGGAGGTTGACTTCCCCCGATTATTTAGGGTAGGGTGGCTAGACTTTTGTACGGGTTTATATATAGTTTGCATCAGTTAGGCCGTCTAGATTAAATCTGTGACGGCCCGCCCGCACCAGCCGACATTTCTTTCGAAAGTGCGCTGTACACATGCCTCACTAGCACGGAACGGTCGCCAAAGAAAGGAAAGAAGAGAACGAACTAATCAAGAACCTGTAGAATGTCTCACAGCGCATGGAACAAAATATAATAATAATATACTTGATATAAAACAGGTGAGACAGTGCATAAGCTGATAACTTAAACCAACATCAACATCAGAGCAGCGGAAATCCAAATACAGCTTATTACAACTTTCCAAATTTACTGTCTCTAAAACAAAAGAAAGCTAAAGTAGAAGATGCACTACTAATGCCCAAGCAATGATCTTCAACAATACAGGGAGAATACTATATGTATCATACATGGAAGCCTCCTGCTCACCTCCGAATCAGCTACTCGCGCATCACCAGCTAACCTGTCTCTAGTCTGCTCGTGTGAGCACCCAGAGTAATAAGAAGAGACATAAACTCTGGGTCAGACAAAAAGTCTGGTATGAGCGATAAGCATCTAAACAGAACAATAACAGGTATACTAAACCATACCTGAACCTGGACCTGCAACCAAAGAGTTAACACTACATACCGTACAATACTCTAAGGTGCCACAACAAATGGTGTAAAGAATACGGGGGTGGGGTGTGCATGTCATAATGATGGAAAACATATCAACCATAGCAACCATCCTCACATCTCTCACTCAGTGCGTAAAGCATACGATGTCCACCACTGTCAATCACTAGACCCATCGAAGTAGTGACGGAGTTCGACTTGTACAACTACTGCTACTACCAAGCTTACCACATGGAGTCATGACCAAATCTTTACAAATGACCCCACTTCATTGGTCTATAGCCCCTTTAGTCATACCTAAGCCGCTGTGGCCCTGAATCCGTTCACGTACTCCCTACACACATAGTGATTCAAAGCTACAGACATCGACAACCCCTTTGCACACGTCCCGCAGCAAAGCCCAATCATGAAGCTCACTCATTGGTTCCCAACTGGATCCTGAGTCAAAGCTCCTCATTTGGACTTCCTTTGCATCTCGGGTTTTGGTCATCACTTTCCTCTCAGGACCGGTCTTCATTTCTTCACTTTACTTTGCTTCAGGCCGTGGTCATCAGATCCTTGGTTCGGATCGGAATACTCCTCCCTAAGCAATCGGATCGGTTCGGAATCTCCAGCTCAACCTTTCTCTCTGCTTCGGTTCGGATCGGGGTGATCTTCCTCCAGCGGTTCGGATCGGAGTCCACACCTCCTAGCTTCCTGGAAAACTCCTCTGGTTCGGTCCTTCTTCCTAAGCAATCGGAACGGGTAGGGTCTCTCAAGCATCTCCATCGGGTCTGCTCGGGATTCTAGCTCCATAGCACCAGGTCGATTCGGTTCGGATATACTCCTTCAGTTCAGCTCGTGAGGCTACCTGACTCCAGAACATCGGTTCGTGGGGCGGTCTCCTGGTCGGTTCGGTTCGGGCTCCTCCCTCCGATCCGGTCCGGATCGGCCAAATTCCTGTAGCTCATTCCAGCGACTGTTTACGCCATTCGATGGCATTTTCAACCAATCTAATACTTCTAAACAATCGCAAATCATGTCATACCGTCATAGCAACATGTAACATCAACCACAAACATCAAAACAATAACTATAGCATGTAAAATGGATCAAACATACCCAAAATCCCATATTTTCCCTTAAGCATGTTTAAACAAAACTAATCATAGGGTTAACAAAACTTAACCAAATCGAACCAAATTTCTAACAGAGGCATAAAATATTATTTAAGAATTTATAAACATTTTTCCAGAATTTATTAATACATAAATTCGCTAATCTTCACTAATTACACTTAATTAACAGTAATTAGTGCAAAACTATGCAAATCACTCACCTTGGCCACAAATAAAATTTTCAGAACTGAAACCTCGCTGATTTGGGTGAATACTGATGTCTAACAGCAGCTCTAATACTGATTTGGTGCTATTTCTACTTGATTTGATGTTGCTAACCTTAATCCTTGATTAGAAAGTGATTTGGGGATGTTTCTAGATGTTGGCGGCCATTGTTAGGGTTTATGAATGAAAGTGGCGGCTGAAAAATGAAAATAAGATCGTTCTCTAACTGATTTCAGCCTCCTCATAACCCTAATCCCGAAATCCCCCATTGGGCCTAGTTGTTAACCACCCGGTTAAGCCCAATTAAGCTGTTTTTCACTATCTGAAACTTGTTTCAGCCATATCTCCCAAACGGTGAGTCCGTTTGGCTAATGTGATCACTCTACCGAATTGTAAACCATCATCCGGAGCCAATGGAAGTGGTTTTAGGTCAAAATTCCTTTCCAGTCAAAAGTTATGGCCAAAATAGTCCCAACTAGGGGTAAAATGGTCATTTAAAAATCGGGAAAAATCCTGAACAGGGGAAATGACCCCAATAGTCGTCTCCCAAAGTTACATGACCATACGACTTCGTATGTGAAAGAAATAAATATTGTACGATCCTATGATGCGTAGAATGCGGGTCGTTACACTTTCCCCCCCTTAAGAAATTTCGTCCCCGAAATTCATTAACCCAAAACATACAAAGGATCCCGCATGCCTACTAGCCACATACAACAATCAAACATGCAAAGCAAACAGACAAGCCTATCCTACCATGCGGAAAACTAAATCGAAACTGAAATCTTACCAGGCAAAGAGTTCTGGATACTCTTCCTAATGCTCTCCTCTGTCTCCCAAGTACATTCATTCTCATCCTCGCCCCACTGAACTTTGACTAGATTCACCGCTTTCCTCCGAAGTTGCTTCGTATCATTCCCAATAATATGCATAGGCTTGCGGTTCCCAACCGCCTCGGGTTCGACTTCAATATCATCCAACTGATCAGGTAAAATAGTCACATCTGGGTCGTGCACAAATTTCCTTAACTGGGAAACATGAAATACGTTGTGAACTCCTGCCATCTTCTCTGGTAATTCAACTTTATATTCCAAATTCCCAATTTGCTCGAGAACTGGGAATGGACCAACGAATCTTGGTGCTAACTTGCCTCTCCTGCCAAATCGTATTACGCTCTTTAACGGAGAAATCTTGACAAACACCAAGTCGCCAATGGAGAACTTTAATTCTCTTCTCCTCTTATCAGCATAACTTCTGCCTATCTTAGGCAGCCTTCATTCGCTATTGGATAACCTTAAATTTGTCTGATGTTTCTCTTATCACATCTGGTCCAAGCACAAACTTCTCACCAGTTTCTAACCAACATGACGGTGAGTTGCACGGTCTTCCGTACAAAGCTTCAAACGGAGCCATACCAATACTGGACTGATAGCTATTATTATATGCAAACTCTACTAGATGCAAATGGTCATCCCATGATCCACCAAAATCCAATACATAGGCTCTCAAGAGATCCTCTAGTAATCGATTCACCCTCTCTGTTTGTCCGTCGGTCTGAGGATGGTATGTGGTACTGAGATGTAATTCTGATCCTAACGCCTCTTGTAAGCTCTTCCAAAATCCACTAGTGAAAAACGGATCTCGGTCACTCACAATGCCTTTGGGTATTCCATGAAACCTCACTACCCACTTTATATATGGTTCTGCTAACTTAGCTGTCGTCCTGTTTGACTTGACGGGTATAAACCTTGCACTTTTGGTCAATCGGTCCACAATCACCCAAATGCTATCATGGCCCGATCTAGTCATTGGTAACCCATCAATGAAATCCATTGACACTTGTTCCCATTTTCATTCTAGAATTTCCAATGGTTGTAACAAACCACTAGGCTTCTTTTGCTCAGCTTTAACTAGCTGGCAAATCATGCATTTGGATATAAACATTCCCACGTCTCTTTTCATCCCTTCCCAGTAGTATGTCCGCTTCATGTCTCGGTACATCTTGTTACCACCGGGGTGTATAGTCAGTTTTGAGTGATGACATTCTCTAAGCACTTCATCTCTCAATCCATTGACATTGGGTACAACAAGCTTTCCATTCTTTCCAAGCCATCCATCTCGATCAAGCCCATACTTGTTCATCTCTCCGTCGATTCCCATCTTTAACTTTGAGATGATTTCCAATAGGTTAGGATCGTTCCTCTGGCTGGAACCAATCCGATCAATCAAAGTGGGTCTAATTGTCAAACTTGCTAACATTTCTGGATCCAATTCGCACTTTGGCCTGAAATCATACCCAGCGATGTACTCCAGTTGCTTCCATTCTAGAAACATAGCCCCTAAACTGGCATGTCTTCTACTCAATGCATCGGCCACCGCATTGCCCTTTCCTGGTGTATTTGCGATGTCAAAATCATAGGAAGCTAATAATTCTAACCATCTTTGCTGTCGGAGATTTAGATCCTTCTAAGAGAAAAGATACTTCAACGATTTATGATCTGTAAACAACTCGAATCTTTCTCCCAAGAGATAGTGTCTCCACATCTTCAACGCGAACACGATCGCTGCCAATTCCAAATCATGGGTAGGGTATCTTCTCTTGTGCGATTTCAATTGCCGACTTGCATAAGCTACAACCCTACCGCCTTGCATCAATACAACACCTAGTCTGGTACCACAGGCATCCATGTATACCGTCATCTCTTCATTCCCCTTAGGAATGACTAACACTGGTGTGCGCGTCAACTTTTCCTTTAGACTCTTGAATGCATTCTCGCACCTTTCGTCCCAGACAAAAGCTTGATTCTTCTTGGTCAACTGGGTCAACGGTGCTGCTATCTTGGAGAAGTCTTGGATAAACTTACGATAATATCCATCTAACCCCAAGAAACTTCTTATGTCTGTTGCATTCTTGGGCGTATACCAATCTTGTACCGTAGCCACCTTTGCAGGATCCACGGCAATACCATTTTCTGAAACAACATGGCCCAAGAATCTCACTTCCCTCCTCTAGAAGCGACACTTAGAAAACTTTGCCTTCAATTGGTGTTTTCTCAACACCTCCATCACTATTCTTAAATGTTACTTGTGTTCTTCCTCTGTCCTCGAGTAGACCAAAATATCATCCACGAACACAAGGACAAACTTATTCAACTGATCTCTGAATAGCCTATTCATAAGATCCACAAAATATGCTGGGGCATTGGTCAGCCCGAATGGCATGACCAACCACTCATAAAATCCAGACGGCGTTCGAAAGGTCGTTTTAACTATACTCTCAGCTTCCACTCTAAGATGATGAAATCCTGTCGCGAGATCCAACTGGGAGAATACCCTCGTGCCACTCAACTGATCAAACAAATCATCTATCCGCGGTAGAGGATACTTATTCTTCCTCGTCACTTTATTCAACTCGCGGTAGTCTACACACAAACGAAGGGAACCATCCGCCTTGGTAGCAAACACAACTGGTGCTCCCCATTCAAAAACACTCCTTCTGATAAATCCCTTCTTCAAAAGATCGCTGACTTGCACCCCGAGCTCTCGCTTCTCCCTTGGTGCCATACAACGAAGTGGCATCACTATAGGTCTGGCATCTTTCACCAAGTCAATACGGAACTCAATTTCTCGATGTGGTGGAAGCCCGGTCTCTTCTTCGAAGACATCCAGATACTAGCCAACCACGGGCAAACCTGACAACTCACTATGCGGGATGTCGAGGGAATTTAGAAAACTAGCCATTACCCCCTCACTGGGTAGACCACCAAACACTACCCTCCGCCCATCGTCCGCTCTAGCTGTCACCAAAAAGCCCTCACAGTCTACCACCACCCCGTATCTTTGGAGCCAATCTACTCCCAAGATAATGCCAAACTCAGTAAAGCCCAAAACAAAGCAATCACAAACAAACATGCATCCATGACACGATAAGACCACACTACGACAAATCATGCTAAGGTTAGTCGAACCACCAATCGGGTTCGTCACTACTAAAGGTCTATCGACAATCTCGGGCTCCAATCCCAACCTTTCTACCAGGTCACTAGATATGAAAGAACTGGAAGCCCCGGTATAAAACAAAACTCTAACAGGATCATCATAAACAGAAAGCATACCTTGAATGACGACATTCTTTCCCTTCTCCGCCGCGGATGGGGCATTCAACGAAGAAGGAATAGCATTAAGGGCATATGCTTTTCTTTAGGGGGTTGCAGACACTTGTCCTTGTGATGTCCCATTTGTCCACAGTTGAAGCACTTCCTATCCGCTGGCTTGGCCCGACAATTACTAGCATAATGGCCCTTCTTACCACAGCTGAAGCACTCAACATATTGCTTATTCTTTTTCTTCTGACCATCCTTAGTTTGATTCTGCTTTCTCTTATTCTGGGAACCACCCTTACCTCTACCACTTGCTTGTGGCTTTGGCTCCTCTGCAGATGCAACCTCAGTCTTCGGCTTAAGGTAGAGACTTTCTGATCTTAATGCTTTCCCCACAATCGATTCAAACGTCTCATCGATGTGGTTAATATGCCTTTCCCCCAAGTACTGATCCAAACCAGTTATGAATTTCTCATTCTTCTTCTCAGCAGTATCAATAAGAGATAACCCATACTTCGACAAAGTGTCGAATTCGGCAATATGCTCCGAGACAGCTCGGCCATTCTGCTTGAGCTCCAAGAGTTTCTTAAACAGCACTAACTTCTGAGCAGCTGGAATGAACTTCTCGCTAAAGCGAACCTTAAACTGCTCCCAAGTAATCTGATCCTCGGGAGTAGCTTCCTTTATAGCATTCCACCAATTCATTGCCCGCCCTTGCAGCTGACAGGACGCTAGCATTCTCTTCATCGCATCCTCGATACCCAAATCCTCGAAGATACGTTCGCAACTATCCAACCAATCCATAACATCCATAGCCGACTCCGTTCCGTGGAACGGCTTCCCACCAAGACTAGTATAATCCTTATTTAGCTTGGCGAAATCGGCCCTAGGCGCCGACACTATTGGACCACCACCATTATCGTTATTGGGAGCTGCCCTATGCACGTGCCTAAGCATCTCCCTCATAAGGTCAGTAAACATCGTCCTCATGTCAGCAACATTCCCATTATTGGCTCCTCTACCGGCACTTCTTGCGTATCGGCTCATCGTTCAATCTGTAAAGAGAAACGATTAACCATTTCAATGGTGGTGCTAATGCAGAGCGACTTCATCCTTAGCTATACAAATAGTATATATATATATATATATTTTGAAAACCAAAATAATCACAAATACGCGCTCTCATATACGTATACTATCTCTCCCTGATGACTTCCCTAGGTTAACTACGCAACCTAGAGCTCTGATACCAAGTGTGACGGCCAGCCCGCACCAGCCGGCATTTCCTTCGAAAGTGCGCTGTACACATGCCCGACTAGCATGGAACGGTCGCCAAAGAAAGGAAAGAAGAGAACGAACTAATCAAGAACCTGTAGAATGTCTCACAGCGCATGGAACAAAATATAATAATAATATACTTGACATAAAACAGGTGAGACAGTGCATAAGCTAATAACTAAAACCAACATCAACATCAGAGCAACGGAAATCCAAATACAGCTTATTACAACTTTCCAAATTTACTGTCTCTAAAACAAAAGAAAGCTAAAGTAGAAGATGCACTACTAATGCCCAAGCAGTGATCTTCAACAATACAGGGAGAATACTATATGTATCATACGTGGAAGCCTCCTGGTCGACTCCGAATCAGCTACTCGCACATAACCAGCTAACCTATCTCTAGTCTACTCGTGTGAGCACCCAGAGTAATAAGAAGAGACATAAAACTCTGGGTCAGACAAAAAGTTTGGTATGAGCGATAAGCATCTAAACAGAACAATAACAGGTATACTAAACCATACCTGAACCTGGACCTGCAACCAAAGAGTTAGCACTACATACCGTACAATACTCTAAGGTGCCACAGCAAATGGTGTAAAGAATACGGGGGTGGGGTGTGCATGTCATAATGATGGAAAACATATCAACCATAGCAACCATCCTCACATCTCTCACTCAGTGCGTAAAGCATACGATGTCCACCACTGTCAATCACTAGACCCATCGAAGTAGTGACGGAGTTCGACTTGTACAACTACTGCTACTACCAAGCTTACCACATGGAGTCATGACCAAATCTTTACAAATGACCCCACTTCATTGGTGTATAGCCCCTTTAGTCATACCTAAGCCGCTGTGGCCCTGAATCCGTTCACGTACTCCCTACACACATAGTGATTCAGAGCTACAGACATCGACAACCCCTTTGCACACGTCCCGCAGCAAAGCCCAATCATGAAGCTCACTCATTGGTTCCCAACTGGATCCTGAGTCAAAGATCCTCATTTGGACTTCCTTTGCATCTCGGGTTTTGGTCATCACCTTCCTCTCAGGACCGGTCTTCATTTCTTCACTTTACTTTGCTTCAGGCCGTGGTCATCAGATCCTCGGTTCGGATCGAAATACTCCTCCCTAAGCAATCAGATCGGTTCGGAATCACCAGCTCAACCTTTCTCTCTGCTTCGGGTCGGATCAGGGTGATCTTCCTTCAGCAGTTCGGATTGGAGTCCACACCTCCTAGCTTCCTGGAAAACTCCTCTGGTTCGGTCCTTCTTCCTTAGCAATCGGATCGGGTCGGGTCTCTCAAGCTTCTCCATCGGGTCTGCTTGGGATTCTAGCTCCATAGCACCAGGTCGGTTCGGTTCGGATATACTCCTTCAGTTCAGCTCGTGAGGCTACCTGATTCCAGAACATCGGTTCGTGGGGAGGTCTCCTGGTCGGTTCGGTTCGGGCTCCTCCCTCCGATCCGGTCCGGATCGGCCAAATTCCTACAACTCATTCCAGCGACTGTTTATGCCATTCGACGGCATTTTCAACCAATCTAATACTTCTAGACAATCGAAAATCATGTCATACAGTCATAGCAACATGTAACATCAACCACAAACATCAAAACAATAACTATAGCATGTAAAATGGATCAAACATACCCAAAATCCCATATTTTCCCTTAAGCATGTTTAAGCAAAACTAATCATAGGGTTAACAAAACTTAACCAAATCGAACCAAATTTCTAACAGAGGCATAAAATATTATTTAAGAATTTCTTAACATTTTTCCAGAATTTATTAATATATAAATTCGCTAATCTTCACTAATTACCCTTAATTAACCGTAATTAGTGCAAAACTATGCAAATCACTCACCTTGGCCACAAATAAAATTTTCAGAACTGAAACTCGTTAATTTGGGTGAATACTGATGTCTAACAGCAGCTCTAATACTGATTTGGTGCTATTTCTCCTTGATTTGATGTTGCTAAGCTTAATCCTTGATTAGAAAGTGATTTGGGGATGTTTCTAGATGTTGGCAGCCATTGTTAGGGTTCAAGAATGAAAGTGGCGGCTAAAAAATGAAAATAAGATCGTTCTCTAACTGATTTCAGCCTCCTCATAACCCTAATCCCGAAATCCCCTAGTGGGCCTAGTTGTTAATCACCCGGTTAAGCCCAATTAAGCTGTTTTTCACTATCTGAAACTTGTTTCAGCCATATCTCCCAAACGGTGAGTACGTTTGGCTAATGGGACCACTCTACGGAATTATAAACCATCAGCCGGAGCCAATGGAAGTGGTTTTAGGTCAAAATTCCTTTCTAGTCAAAAGTTATGGCCAAAACAGTCCCAATTAGGGGTAAAATGGTCATTTAAAAATTGGGAAAAATCATGAAAAGGGAAATGACCCCAATAGTCGTCTCCCAAAGTTACATGACCATACGACTTCGTATGTGAAAGAAATAAATATTCTACGATCCTATGATACGTAGAATGCAGGTCGTTACAAAATCTAAATAATCCAATGGTCCACACTTACACGTGCAACTACAAATATGACTTCCTAGCTCACTCCAAATCCTATTCTTATTTCTCTCTATGCCCCCATACGATTGTTCTATCATTGCTAATTTCAGTATTGAGGTTAAATTTCTCTTATGTTTCTCTAACCTTAGTTCTATCCTCTATATTCAAGGATTAATATAGATTTTAGAGTTCTGGAATTTAGTTTTTATATATGTGATTCAAATTCATTTGATTCTTTTATATATATATATATATATATATATATATATATATATATTAATAGAAGCATTGGAGCACGATCTCGAAGGCTAAATCCAAAACTGATTCACAAATATCTTGTTATTCTTCATCTTCAAATCACTATGAGTGGAAACCCTATAAGTTTCTATTTCTTATCTTTTGTAGTTTAAATTTGCAATATTATGCCTATATGGGATTTTGATTAAATGATAATATAATACTATAAACCCTCTAAATACTATATCTTATTTATCGCCGAAATTGAAACACCCCACCTCCGTTAAGGTCACTCACAAAGGGAATGCCTTAACTTTGATGGAGCATTATAGGTAAAAGACACAGATAATTTACAAGACAGATGTATATATAAGCAGCGGAAAATAAAACTAACTTTATTTCAAACATGGTTCATAACAAAACATTACAGCAAACTGTTTCAAACCAACTTTCAAACCATTACATCATAATTTCTGTCTTGACTATTATATAAAGAAGCATAAAACATAAATAAAACTGCATAAATCCCCAAGTCTAGTGTGTCCAAAGCCATAGCCAAAGATAATAAGTTCCAAGCCGTACATCACAGAGTCTTCAAGCTTAGAAAGATGAACGGTCCAAATTAAGCTGAGTTATTCCCTCCCTGGCTTCCTGGGGGGGGGGGGGGGACGGAAGAAAAGAAGACGAAAGAAAAATGGGTCAGACATAAGTCTGAGTAAGTCTAGTGACTTTTTGGTGTGTGAATAAGGAAAAGGGTCATGATGGGAATAAACTGAAAATAGGACAGTACGAGAACAACAAACTAACATAAAGCTATATAAGGCAGGATAACCGAATATACATCGCACCCATGTTTAATTCTCTGCACCTACTTATATTTGTCCAACTAGCACCACATGTTCATGGTGAAATGATCCCCTTATATCGATCGGCTCCTACTCGCATGCATTTATCACGTGTGTCCTACGGCCCCCGCTTGACTATAGATACCTGTGTTGGTCCCACCACGAGGTGTATCAAATCCTATGGTGGCAACCCGACACGATTCAAGATGCACAGTGTACGACTACTGATGCCCAGTGTCTGCTTTTTCCACTCCGGAGTACGTGCGTGCCCGTACTCCGTCGGAACCTACACTGATGCACCACCGCCGATGTTTTTGACCGCTTATAATCAGCCTAGTAATCGTGGCCCACCCTGCCTAGTTCAGGGTCCCATTATACATCTACGTGGTTTACTGCTGAAATGGGTCCCCGTTACTAGGGTTTTCCAGTCAACATGTTAAATTGGTTAAGTGTCCAAATTTACCTAACCCCACCCACCAGTTTAACTAACATGTTGAATTGGTTAAGTGTTTCCTAAATTGTCTTAACCCTACCACTCTTGACTTAGCTTTATTAGAGCACCAGCCACTCACATTAGACAGGTATGGGTGTGGTCACTGGATGTACCGGTCGGTTTCGGGCAGTTTTACACCACAACTCAGTCTAAACTCGGGTCCTTTTTGGGCTCAATGCACTAACCACCCACATTAGACAGGTATTGTTGTGGTCACTGGATGTGCCGGCCGGTTCCGGGCAATTTTACACCACAACTCAGTCTAACCTCGGGTTAGACATATTCGTCTTTTCAAAATTTACATATTTATCCTTTTTTGCTTATATGTAAATTTGTCAACAATTTATTGTTATGGACCACTTTCCTTCTAAATTAAATTCATAGTTTTTGGTAAGTAAATTATACCATTTCAATGCCATACCATTTACATGGTTATGAGCCAAATATGTTAATTATGTATAATTCTCATGTTTTCCCCAACGTTACCCCCGTTGTACGTTCGCAAAATTACATAGGATGTTAGGCTCGACATCTTAGCCTAACTAATAAACTAAAAGGGGAAAAAGAGGATCTTGCAACATTCCAACATCATACAGAAATATGGATCTAACTACAGATGTGTCACATGAACTTGGCACAATATACTTTTAATTATGAACTTGCAAACTAGATCTATGCAACATGAGTCATAAAATAATAGTTTTACAAAGAACTACTAAATTCTAACTAGACATGTAGCGGTGAACTTGCATAGGGATTGAATCATGCTAATATTGATCTAACATAAACGCATATGGTTCTAACATATAAAGTTGTAGATCTAAACATATAGGTTTACATAATCATGTTTTTAACCAATAAACTTGCATGTATTCATAACATGATAACATCACTTAGCTTGCAAAAACATGGCATAATTTCTAAATTGACATACAACATATGGATATAATCACTAAATTATACAAGGTCGTAGATCTAAACATGTATGCATAATGGATCTAAACAATTAGGCATAAACTACATGACTTAGCCTAAAACTTGTATAATATCACCAAACGTATATATGATAATTTCATAACATCGTAGGTTTATTCACTAATTTCCACATAACATAATAGGTTCGATAGACCACAACAATTCATAGGCATATACGATAGAATAGACATGAATAAACATAAATCGGCATCACATACAACTGGATACAATTCTATTTTACAATTCATTACAAACCATGTCTTTAATTCGTTCACATCTGAAAGATAACTATACTTACAAACAAAAAGGAATTCTTGAGTTCTGGGATCTGTATTCTGAAATTGAATTGCTCGCCTTTGATGTAGATCGTTGAATTTTCTTAGTTGAATTAGATTAGATTTAATTTTGACGTAGCTTCTATCTTGCCTTTGAGTAGAAAGAGATGACGGCTATTCTAGGTTCACCATCGACGGCATGGCGGCTCTTGGTATGAATATTTGTGATTTAGGGTTGAGACTTAGGTTGCTTTTATAGAGGTTTAATTAATTTAGAGCCATCAGATTAACCCTAAAGATAATCAAGACCATCCAGTCAAGATAGGATAACACCTCGGCCCTAATGACTCGGCAGGGAGTCAGAAATTGTCATCCTTTCAGATCTACCGGGGGGGTAGGTCGACCTAAAGGGTAGGTCGACCTACTGGTCGACCTGGCCTGGGCGGGAATTTTTCGTGCCCTTCCCTCTTCTGAGTTTAAATTTGAATTTTGAATTCTTGAAACTTTCGAAGGCCATAACTCCTTCATTCGGAGTCCAATTCACGCAAACTCGGACTCTATCTCAACCAGAATTACGAGACGAACGCAATGGCGTAACCCATTTCCCTTAATTCTCAAATTTAGAATTAATTATTCTTTAATTCGTTACTTTAAGATTTATCGAAAACATGGGGTGTTACATTCTCCCCTCCTTAAAGGATTTCGTCCCCGAAATCTTCAAGTCAAGAAGAACGTATATCCTACCATCCAATCGTTCATCTACTCAACCATCAAACACAGGCGTCCATTGTCCTTAAAAGACTTCTAATGCTTCATGATTATATGCATAGTGTGTACACATGTCCTTATCTAATGCAAAATCAGGCGGTCTACTGATTCAGTTGACCTCGTTAATGCAAGTCATGTCGGTGTCATGAGTCCATAATGTATGCATTCTTTCCTAATCATACTTCTACACAAGTGCACAAATCATTCATACAAATGCAACATCCACATGATAACACATCAAGTTTCAATCATATACAAGTACATGTATGCATATGCAATATTAAAGTGACTGAGACGATCTGATACCTAAAGTGTGTGTATATGCATCAACGAGCAACTATTAGCAATCACTTGCAACCACTTGCAACCATCAACCATAACATGTTTCAAATACATGTTTACATCCATTTGTTTCTACCTAAGGATCGAGAATAGCACTATGGAAAATACTAAAAAGATAGATACGAGCATGTAATGACCCGCATTTGCAGAGGTATTATAATTAATTTATTTAATTATATAAATAGTGATATAGTGAATTAAATGATGGTTTAATTAAATAGCTGGGAATATTTAATTAAAATAATATTTAAATAATATATTTAATTCTGAAATAATCAGAATTGGCTGAAATGATGATATGGTGTGAACCGGATCATCTATGATATTTAATTCAGCTTGGAATTGAATTTGAATAACGAATATAGTATATAAACAACAGTTTGAACATAGAGTTATAATATAATTAAAATCGAGCTCGAAATGACGCTGCAGTTCGTAAATTGGCGATTCGAACTTCAACTGAATGTACAGGATTCGTTTTAAGACGGATTTCTGTGAAACAAGAAACATGTGGAGCTGGTGGAGTATATCTTTCTAGTGGAAGAGAGAAATCGGGATTTCGTCGTGTAGATTTTGAGATATGTCTAAATCAAATTTTAGAAAAGTCGCTATGGAATTCCTTTATAATTTATAAAGGAATTATTTATATTTTAAAAAGGAATTTCAATCGTAAATCGAATATCGGGTTGACCCAGATTTGAAATATCGAGTTATAAATCCCAGTGGAGCTGTATGATATTCTGTTGAGAATAAACGATAATATTTATTTTTAAATATTAAATATATTTATATAAATAAATGGGTCATTCAGAGCTGTAAAAATAAGCCACTTTTGCAAACGAAGTCGGAATTCGACGAAACTAATTTTGTTGGATCCGCAATATTAAATTATTGCTAGAGTTCAGTTTTCCGTAATTTTTGAAGTCAGTGTGTGGCCGTATGGATTTTTAATGTGAAAAACAGTCGGTATTTCGACAGTTAAAAATACGCTGTGTGAACGAACGGAGTCGGAATTCAACGAAACCAGTTTTATCGGGTCCGTAATAGAGTGGTATAGCAGATTGCAAAATTTCATGGAGAACGGGTTTGATATGAAATCGTAAGGACTTAAAAAGGAAAACAAGAATATAATTGAATATAATATAGAAAATATCTCAATCTCTTTGCTTATAAATATCCTACCTTTCTACTCCTTAAGACCTAGTTCATTTTCATTCTTCTGGGAATCAAAAGAGAGGCCGCCACTTCAATCTTCTTCTATCAATTAAATACCATTCAACACTTCACGAAATCGGATGGCATGAGATCCGTTGAACTCGTTATTGCAAGAGCTTCAACTTGGTGCTCACCGATTTGGGATCTGTCACTATTTTTGTTGACCCATTTTTGTAGCAGTCAACCCATAGCTACGGCGTTCGTGAGCCTGGGGATGCCTGAGGAAGAGTCGACGGCACGGATGGAGTCGGGGTGGCGTAGGGAGTTGATTGATGGTGGTTAGGTGGAACTCGATGCTGTTGGGTTGGTTTGGCTTCCACGGCAGAGCTCGAGAACTACAGGTCGGAAGTTAAACGAGGGCAGCGGAGGTTAAACCGATGGTACAGTTGAGTTGCTGGCAAGAAGGCGCAGCCGGGGGTGTCGGAATAAGAAAACTCTGGTGGTCTCTGGACAAATCCGACATCTGGATTCACGGGCGAGGGGAAACGGGTTGATTTCGGAGGAGGGTTTCGAGCTCGGGATAAAGGGGACCGCAGGGTAGGGTTAGTGAGGAGGAAGCGGTTGGTGGTAACGGCGGAGTCGGTCGTTGACGGATGCAGTGGTGGGAGTTGGTCAAAGAAGAGGTCAACGATGGGTTTGTTTATCAGGAGGGGATCAGATTTTAAACTTTGGGGAAGAAAGGGGTGTGCAGATCACGTGATTTACGGGTGAGGAGGTTTTATTTAATCAAAGTGTTAAATTAATTTATTTGTTTACATAGCACATGCTAACTTCGAAATGTTATAACTTGCTCGCACGTGGTCGGATTCGCGAACCGTAAGTTGCGTTAGGATCGTATGGACGGACACTATCCAATGGAACAGACGGAGAATGGATTCGAGCTCGTTTGAATTCATGGCAAAATAAATTGTTTGATTCAAATCAAACAACAATTTATCTTTCTTTAACGATGAACTGCCAATGTGAGTAAATCTCACTAACTCTGAACAGTTATATTTCATGTTGTATTTTTAGAACTGTTAAATATTGGTTGATTGACTGTGTGTTGACTATTTGCTTGAACTGCTAGTCAGTTAGTTGAATTTCTATATTGATTATGTTTAACAGAATATATCATATGGAACTGAAAGTGATGTTGATTTTATTCTGTAACATCTGTGGATGCAAGGAAACAGGTTGGAGGAATCCGACTGATTCCTCAATAGTTATTTTATTGTTTTTCATATATTTTGATATATGATGTGAATTATAACCTGTTTTTGATTGTGTGTGTATGGACGATATTGGACATCATAATTTGATATGTTAAACACCATAACATACCGGGATTTGGGGAAAAGGATTTTTCAAAGTGATATTGAAAATAATATTTATAAAATCAAAGGATTTTATAAGGGAAATTATTTATAAAATCAAAAGATTTTATAAAAGAGAATATTTATAAATGGAATATGTATAAAGTGGATTATTTATTTAGAAAATAAATAGGAGATAATAAGTGAGATATTTATTTGTTAAATAAATAGGATAAGATAATGGATTTATTTATTTTTTATATAAATAGAATAAGGAAAGGACATATTTATTTGTTAAATAAATAGGGTTATTAAAGGAAAAATTTAGAATAAATAAATAGGATATTAAACGGATTATTTATTTAGGAAATGAATAAGTTATGATAAAGGGATATTGACTTAGAAATTGAATAAGTTATAAAAGAGATGTTAAGCAAAGTAAATAGAATAAAGGATTATTTATTTGGAAAATAAATAGAGGAATTAATCGAATTGATTTAATCGAACAGTGTAAATCAAATAGAGTTAAGCAAAATTAGAAACTGACTAGAGATTCGTAAATTGAATGGTTTTCTAAGTGTCGATCTGATGTTGGTTTCGGCCTTCGGGGTTTATACTTAGAGAATTGTTCTCCTACTAGTTTACAATCAGGGATTGATAGTTGTGAAATGATAGTGATTTGTAAATAAACAATGGAAATGTTTTCCAGTGTTAATAACGTATATTTTCTAAACATAGAAAATAAGAATATATATATAAGATTGATGATTGATTTGATAGAATTTCCATCTGGAAATAATATCGTTGTTTGCACACCTGTTTTTCTTTGATGGTTAAATCACAGACTATCGAAGTTTTGACCATTTTTACGTTGTTAATATGGAGAGACCGGTTGGATTATTATCCAAAGAACCACTCTGTATTGGCATAAGCGTTGCGAATCATAAATGCCAAAGATAAATTAAAGACGGAGTAAAGTGCAAGGGCTATTGTATAAGTCTTAGATAACAGTAACTAAGATGGATGTACTGAATAGTGCCTTCGGTTCATCCTGTTCCTGGATGACTTGTATGGATGAATGTCTGATAGAGTATTTCCAGAAAGGTCACGTACATTGATTTCTTCAACTGTACCAAGAGTGGAGGCGGAAAAGGAAACTTCTTTAGCTAACATGTAATGTACTGTTGTAGACGTCAATTAGTGATTTTCGATGGATCCGACAATGTGTCATTCGAAGTGAATCTGGTGTGATGATAAAGCGTAACCTCAAGCCTCACATCCGGTAAATGACAGAAATCGGGCAGGCAGCATGGCTATGTAGGTCGCACCTATTAGGGTGTATAATCACCTGATCTAGAGTTTCATTTACTTCTAAAAATCTATTATTGATGTTGTCCCATTCGGGAAACGGTTGTTGATCCCAACCGTTGGTGATATACATTCGATACACTCAAGCGAAATGAGTGGTCGGTCATGTGTGGCCGGGTTGCAAGATGTTCTTGTTGAACCCAGTGTATTCCTTTCTAGAGGTACACTAGCAAAAGGTGGTTCCATACCTTGTCATAGTTGGAAATCCATTACCCAATACGTGCTTGCGGTTTTGATTATATACTGTAATGTAGAACATGAGATGAAAGCGTTTCTGCTAGATGGTTATTATATTGTGGTTGATAGACATTATTATAATATCAAAAGGTTTTTGATATAAAGAAAATTTTGGATTCTCATAAGGGAAAAACCCGTTCCGTTATACGGTGTGGTCTTATGAGATATCGTTTACTTGCTTGAACTGTTTTAAACCGTTTTACTCATACCAGTCCCATGACTGACCCGGAGTTTATTTTGTTTTGTTTTCCCTAAACTCTTGGGTGCCCAATATTGTACGGGCAGTCAGGATTTTATAGATATACTGGAAGAGCTTGGAGCAGGAGGCTTCAGGATTATATAGCTATAGTTATTTCCACTGAGTTGTAAGTGTTGTACTCTGATAATGTTGTTGTATACATATACTGATTTTATTTCAAGAATATGTTATCTATTATATGTTATCCGTTCTGTTGTGAGGTTCGTGTTACTCTGATGTTGTGTTCTTCTTCTTCTATTCTAAGTTTCTATCTTATCTTTCCTCACCCTCTGTCTTCTTTCTATTAATTTCCGGTTTCCAGTGCAATTTGGGGTTGGACTTGTGTTATTTAGTCAGCTCAAATTGGACTGGATTTTCGGGTGATTACAGTTGGTATCAGAGCTTAAATTAAGTTTTACCTTGGCTCTGTGGCGTGTCTCAGTAGATATAGGGTTAGTAATACCCTAGATTGGGTTGAGTGTATATATACGAGTGAACGTATTTGTTATTGATATAAAAAATTGTTTTATATTGTGGAGATTTATTGATTGAGTGGCTTATGAATTTCTGGTCGATCGGTTTGATCCACTGTATCGGTAGTAGTTACTAAACACCCGAATACGATGGGTCGACACGATATGTTTTGAAAAGAGGGTAAATGAAATAATTTTACCCAAAGTATATTTGTTATTATAATTAAGTAAGATTATAATGGAGATGGTTATATATATATATATACAACCAAGTAGAATTCGTATAAATGTTACGAAATGAATTAAATCTGAATTTAAATCAGAAATTGAATTAAAACTCTGGAGAACTGGATAAGTGTTTGTAAATGGATTTGGATTAAAAATAAGGAAAATTTAAGATCCTGGGAGATTTTAAATTGTTTTACAAGCAGTGTGAATTATATTTTAAAATGAATTTCAAAGTGGAAATGTTTAGAAATTGTTTTATAGTATTGAACTCACTTCAATCGCTGGAAAATAGATTCTGATGATGACAGCTGCATCATCAGTATTCATTTTCGAGTTGTAAGTGACGAATTACTACTAGAGATACTGTTTTGAATTTGTTTTGGGAAAGACAAGTTGTGTTGAATTTCAAAAAGGAAAATTTGATTTTTGAAAAGAGTAAACTGTTTAAAAACTCCCAGGGAAAGTTTGTTTGAATAAAAAACAAATTTAACAGAAATTTGTGAAAGCAAATTTGAATTAAAGTAAAGCCAGTAAAGTGGTAACTGGGATTGAATTAGAATGATATCAAGACAAATTGGATTGTGAGATTCAAATTTGAAGTGTAATGTGATAATCAAGTTAAGAGTTGGGAATCGAGAAGAAACTCGAGTTGAAATGATATTTGGCTCGGATATAAGCGAATGGTTGTGTTGTGGATAAAAGCAGATTGGAATTTGATTGGGATGATCCTTGTATCCGCTGAATTGATAACAGGTGGAAAGGATATAATGATATGCCGACAAAAAGGTACAAGTTTATATTTCATATGGTATGAGATTTTGATGAGCCGAATTGGCAAGCCGCTTGGCTGTTTAATTTTCTTTTGAGTTGGAGAAGGCCCAGAGAAGCGAGTTGGAGTTTGACCTATTGACCAGTACAAAGGAGGTGCTGGCGAAATTTTTCGAAGAGTTAAGGCGTTGGAAAATTTTCAGGATTTTTGGAAATTTTCGTTGATAAGAATTAATTAATAATTTAATTGAAATTAAATTGGTTCAATTGAAACTGAAGTTAAGAAGTGAACAAATATGTTCTAACCAGTCGATAGGATCGTTCTCTACCTTAGCAATTTCGAGGACGAAATTATTTTAAGTGGGGAAGATTTAATGACCCGCATTTGTAGAGGTATTATAATTAATTTATTTAATTATATAAATAGTGATATAGTGAATTAAATGATGGTTTAATTAAATAGCTAGGAATATTTAATTAAAATAATAATTAAATAATATATTTAATTCTAAAATAATCAGAATTGGCTGAAATGACGATATGGTGTGAACCGGATCATCTGTGATATTTAATTCAGCTTGGAATTGAATTTGAATAACAAATATAGTATCTAAACGACAGTTTGAACGTAGAGTTATAATATAATTAAAATCGAGCTCGAAATGGCGTTGTAGTTCGTAAATTGGCGATTCGAACTTCAACTGTATATACAGGATTCGTTTTAAGCCGGATTTCTGTGAAACAAGAAACGTGTGGAGCTGGTGGAGTATATCTTTCTAGTGGAAGAGAGAAATCGGGATTTCGTCGTGTAGATTTTGAGATATGTCCAAATCAAATTTTAGAAAAGTCGTTGTGGAATTCCGTTATAATTTATAAAGGAATTATTTATATTTTAAAAAGGAAATTCAATCGTAAATCGAATATCGGGTTGACCCAGATTTGAAATATCGAGTTATAAATCCCAGTGGAGCTGTATGATATTATGTTGAGAATACACGATAATATTTATTTTTAAATATTAAATATATTTATGTAAATAAATGGGTCATTCAGAGCTGTAAAAATAAGCCACTTTTGCAAACAAAGTCGGAATTCGACGAAACTAATTTTGTTGGATCCGCAATATTAAATTATTGCTAGAGTTCAGTTTCCGTAATTTTTGAAGTCAGTGTGTAGCTGTATGGATTTATAATGTGAAAAACAGTTAGTATTTCGACAGTTAAAAATACGCTGTGTGAACAAACGGAGTCGGAATTCGACGAAACCAGTTTTATCGGGTCCGTAATAGAGTGGTATAACAGATTGCCAAATTTCATGGAAAACGGGTTTGATATGAAATCGTAAGGACTTATAAAGGAAAACAAGAATATAATTGAATATAATATAGAAAATATCTCAATCTCTTTGCTTATAAATATCCTACCTTTCTACTCCTTAAGACCTAGTTCATTTTCATTCTTCTGGGAATCAAAAGAGAGGCCGCCACTTCAATCTTCTTCTATCAATTAAATACCATTCAACACTTCACGAAATCGGAGATCCGTTGAACTCGTTATTGCAAGAGCTTCAACTTGGTGCTCACCGATTTGGGATCTGTCACTATTTTTGTTGACCCATTTTTGTAGCAGTCAACCCATAGCTACGGCGTTCGTGAGCCTGGGGATGCCTGAGGAAGAGTCGACGGCACGGATGGAGTCGGGGTGGCGTAGGGAGTTGATTGATGGTGGTTAGGTGGAACTCGATGCTGTTGGGTTGGTTTGGCTTCCACGGCAGAGCTCGAGAACTACAGGTCGGAAGTTAAACGAGGGCAGCGGAGGTTAAACCGATGGTACAGTTGAGTTGCTGGCAAGAAGGCGCAGCCGAGGGTGTCGGAATAAGAAAACTCTGGTGGTCTCTGGTCAAATCCGACATCTGGATTCATGGGCGAGAGGAAACGGGTTGATTTCGGAGGGGGGGTCTCGAGCTCGGGATAAAGGGGACCGTAGGGTAGGGTTTATGAGGAGGAAGCGGTTGGGGGTAACGGCGGAGTCGGTCATTGACGGATGCAGTGGTGGGAGTTGGTCAAAGAAGAGGTCAACGATGGGTTTGTTTATCAGGAGGGGATCGGATTTTAAACTTTAGGGAAGAAAGGGGTGTGCAGATCACGTGATTTAGGAGTGAGGAGGTTTTATTTAATCAAAGTGTTAAATTAATTTATTTGTTTACAAAGCACATGCTAACTTCGAAATGTTATAACTTGCTCGCACGTGGTCGGATTCGCGAACCGAAATTTGCGTTAGGATCGTATGGACGGACACTATCCAATGGAATAGACGGAGAGTGGATTCGAGCTCGTTTGAATTCATGGCGAAATAAATTGTTTGATTCAAATTAAACAACAGTTTATCGTTCTTTAATGATGAACTGCCAATGTGAGTAAATCTCACTAACTCTGAACAGTTATATTTCATGTTGTATTTTTAGAACTGTTAAATATTGGCTGGTTGACTGTGTGTTGACTGTTTGATTGAACTGCTAGTCAGTTAGTTGAATTTCTATATTGATTATGTTTAACAGAATATATCATATGGAACTGAAAGTGATGTTGATTTTATTGTGTAACATCTGTGGATGTAGGAAACAGGTTGGAGGAATCCGACTGGATTCCTCAACAGTTATTTTATTGTTTTCATATATTTTGATATATGATGTGAATTATAACCTGTTGTTGATTGTGTATGTATGGACGATATTGGACATCGTTATTTGATATGTTAAACACCATAACATACAGGGATTTGGGGAAAAGGAATTTTCAAAGTGATATTGAAAATAATATTTATAAAATCAAAGGATCTTATAAGGGAAATTATTTATAAAATCAAAAGATTTTATAAAAGAGAATATTTATAAATGGAATGTGTATAAAGTGGATTATTTATTTAGAAAATAAATAGGAGATAATAAGTGAGATATTTATTTGTTAAATAAATAGGATAAGATAATGGATTTATTTATTTGTTAAATAAATAGAATAAGGAAAGGACATATTTATTTGTTAAATAAATAGGGTTATTAAAGGAAACATTTAGAATAAATAAATAGGATATTAAACGGATTATTTATTTAGGAAATGAATAAGTTATGATAAAGGGATATTGACTTAGAAATTGAATAAGTTATAAAAGAGATGTTAAGCAAAATAAATAGAATAAAGGATTATTTATTTGGAAAATAAATAGAGGAATTAATCGAATCGAGTTAATCGAACAGAGTAAATCAAATAGAGTTAAGAAAAAATAGAAATTGACTAGAGATTAGTAAATTGAATGGTTTTCTAAGTGTCGATCTGATGTTGGTTTCGGCCTTCGGGGTTTACACTTAGAGAATTGTTCTCCTACTAGTTTACAGTCAGGGACTGATAGTTGTGAAATGATAGTGATATGTAAATAAACAATGGAAATGTTTTCCAGTGTTAATAACGTACATTTTCTAAACAAAGAAAATAAGGAAATATATATATATATATACATATATGATTGATTATTGATTTGATAGAATTTCCATCTGGAAATAATATCGTTGTTTGCACACCTGCTTTTCTTTGATGGTTAAATCACAGACTATCGAAGTTATGACCATTTTTACGTTGTTAATATGGAGAGACCGGTTGGATTATTATCCAAAGAACCACTCTGTATTAGATAAGCATTGCGAGTCATATAAGCCAAAGATAAATTGAAGGGGGAGTAAAGTGCAAGGGCTATTGTATAAGTCTTAGATAACAGTGCCTAAGATGGATGTATTGAATAGTGCCTTCAGTTCATCATGTTCCTGGATGACTTGTATGGATGAATGTCTGACAGAGTATTTCCAGAAAGGTCACGTACATTGATTTCTTCAACCGTACCAAGAGTGAAAGCGGAGAAGGAAACTTCTTTAGCTAACACGTAATGTACTGTTGTAGACGTCAATTAGTGATTTTCGATGGATCTGACAATGTGGCATTCGAAGTGAATCTGATGTAATGATAAAGCGTAACCTCAAGCCTCACATCCGGTAAATGACAGAAATCAGGCAGGCAGCATGGCTATGTAGGTCGCACCTATTAGGGTGTATAATCACCTGATCTAGAGTTTCATTTACTTCTAAAAATCTATTGTTGATGCTGTCCCATTCGAGAAACGGTTGCTGATCCCAACCGTTGGTGATATACATTCGATACACTCAAGCGAAATGAGTGGTCGGTCATGTGTGGCCGGGTTGCAAGATGTTCTTGTTGAACCCAGTGTATTCCTTTCTAGAGGTACACTAGCGAAAGGTGGTTCCATACCTTGTCATAGTTGGAAATCCATTACCCAATACGTGCTTGCGGTTTTGATTATATACTATGTATGTAGAACGTGAGATGAAAGCGTTTCTGCTAGATGGTTATTATATTGTGGTTGATAGACATTATTATAATATCAAAATGTTTTTGATATAAAGAAAAATTTGGATTCTCATAAGGGAAAAACCCGTTCCGTTATATGGCGTGGTATTATGAGATATCATTTACCTACTTGAACTGTTTTAAACCGTTTTACTCATACCAGTCCCATGACTGACCCGGAGTTTATTTTGTTTTGTTTTCCCTAAACTCTTAGGTGCCCAATTTTGTACGGGCAGTCAAGTAGTCAGGATTTTACAGATATACTGGAAGATCTTGGAGCAGTAGGCTTCAGGATTATATAGCTATAGTTATTTCTGCTGAGTTGTAAGTGTTGTACTCTGATAATGTTGTTGTATACATATACTGATTTTATTTCAAGAATATGTTATTTATTATATGTTATCCGTTCCGCTATGAGGTTCATGTTACTCTGATGTTGTGTTTTTCTTCTTCTTTTATTCTAAGTTTCTATCTTATCTTTCCTCACCCTCTGTCTTTTTTCTATTAATTTCCCGGTTTCCAGTGCAATTTGAGGTTGGACTTTTGTTATTTAGTCAGCTCAAATTGGACCGGATTTTCGGGTCATTACAAAGCATGAACGGACTTAAGGAAAAAGAGATCAAAGATGCACCCTCAAAAAGAAAAGGGTAGGCTGTGCGTATTTTGGCCTCAGTCTCCCAAGTCGCGTCTTCCTCAGCATCACTCCATTGAACTTTTACAAGTTTGACTTCGTGGTTGCGTAGCTTTTTGACTTCTGTACCTGAGATACGAGTTGGAACTCTTCTCACAGTCGCCTCTCGTTCTACTTCTACATCCTCTAATATGCTTGGTTCCACCACTTCCGCAGACTCATGTAAGCACTTTCGTAAGTGAGAAACGTGAAAGACATTATGAACTCCAGCCAATCTTTCGGGCAGCTCTACTTTGTAAGCCATCTTCCCAATCCTTTCAATGATAGGAAACGGCCCTACAAATCTTGGTGGCAACTTTCCTGCGGATCCGAAGCGAACGACGTTCCTCAAAAGATATACTTTAAGGAAAACCCTGTCCCCAACCTCAAACTCAAGGTCGGTCCTTCTCTTATCTGCGTAGGACTTTTGTCTATCTTGGGCAGTCTTCATTCTTCTTCGTATCAAGTCCACCTTCTCTGAAGTTTCTCTTATCATATCTGGTCCATGTACGAGTTTATCTGTAGACTCCCACCAACAAGTTGGTGATCAGCACAGTCTTCCATATAAAGCTTCGAAGGGTGCCATACCTATAGTGGCTTGGTAGCTATTGTTATAGGCAAACTCCACCAAAGGAAGATGATCCTCCCATGTTCCTCCAAAGTCAAGAATGCATAATCTCAAGAGGTCTTCTAATACTCTGTTCACTCTCTCCGTCTGACCATTGGTTTGGGGGTGATATGCCGTGCTTAAGCATAATTGTGTGCCTACAGCCTCTTGCAAGCTCTTCCAAAACTCGCTCGTAAAGATAGGATCTCGGTCGCTAACAATGCTGGAGGGTATCCCATGGAGTCGGACTATCTCTTTAAGATATATGGATGCTAGAGATGAGGTAGTCCTTCTACTCTTAACGGGCATGAAGTGAGCGCTTTTTGTGAGCCTGTCCACTATTACCCAAATACCGGTATTGCCTCTTCTTCACCTAGGCAGCCCATCAATAAAGTCCATCGAGATGCTATCCCATTTCCACTGTGGGACCTCTAAAGGATGAAGCAAACCACCAGGATTCTTCTGCTCCACCTTGACTTGCTGGCATACTAAGCACTTCGAGATGAATTCAGCTACATCCCTCTTCATGCCAACCTAAAAGAAAACCCTTTTGATGTCTTTGTACATCTTGTCTCCACCGAGGTGTATGGTCAACTTGGAATGGTGTGCTTCTTCAAGAACTTTGTTCACCAAATCCCTTGCTTTTGGGACGCATAGCCTTCCATCCCGCCTCAACCATCCCTTATCATCGATGAAGTATCTATTGAGGTGACTAGAAGTCTCACCCCTACTTAACTTATCTATCACATCAACTAGCTGAGGGTCTTCACGTTGTGTGGTCCCTATTGAGTCCAAAAGAGTAGGCTGCACCTCTAGCGATGCTAACAAACCAGTCACGTGATCGACAGAGGGTCTAAAATCATAGTTGGCTATATACTCCAAGCTCTGCCTTTCTATAAAGAGAGGGCTTAAGGTCAGCTTCTTTCTACTCAAGGCGTCTGCTACTACATTGCCCTTGCTAGGAGTATAGGAAATCTCGAAATCGTAGGATGCAAAGAATTCCATCCACCTTTGTTGCCTCAAGTTAAGATCTTTCTACGAGAAAAGGTACTTCAACGATTTATGGTCAGTATATAATTCAAACTTCTCACCTAGGAGATAATGGCGCCAAGACTTAAGCGCAAAGACGATGGCAACCAACTCTAGTTAGTGGGTTGGGTAGTTTTTCTCATGTATTTTCAACTGTCTGCCTCCATAAGCTACTACCTTCCCTTCTTGCATCAAGACAACTCCTAATCCCGTACCACAAGCATCCGTGTATACGGTAAACACCTTGCTCCCATCCGGCAATGTCAGAACTGGGGCTGTCGTTAGAGCTCTTTTTAAGCGTTGGAAAGCACTATCGCAATCCAAATCCCAAGTTAAAGTTAAGTTCTTCTTTGTCAACTTTGTAAGTGGAGCTGAAATTTTCGTAAAATCTTTGATGAACTTCTGGTAAAAGCCTGCTAGCCCGAGGAAGCATCGGACTTCGTTGCATTCCGTGGGACCTTCCAATCTTGCACCACAACTACTTTTGTGGGGTCCACAGCTAATCCCTCTTTGGACACCACGTGTCCAAGAAACATTACTTCTTCCCTCCAGAAGTGGCATTTGGAGAATTTGGCTTTTAACTGATGTGCACTAAGAGTGTCCATGACTTCCTTTAGAAGTTGAGCATGCTCTTCCTCACTCTTGGAGAAAATCAAAATGTCATCTAGGAAGACCACCACAAACTTATCGAGGAACTCCCTGAACACTCTGCTCATCAAATCGACGAAGTAAGCGGGTGCGTTTGTCATGCCAAAAGGCATGACAAGCCACTCGAAGAAACCATCCGGAGTTCTAAACGCGGTCTTGCCAATGCTGTCTTCAGCCACTCTCAGCTGATGAAACCCGTTAGCTAAATCTAGTTGGGAGAAAATTGATGCACCTACAAGCTGATCGAACAAGTCGTCTATTCTTGGAAGTGGGTGCCTATTTGGTCAGCTTCTTTATCTCCCTATAATCAACACATAGGCGAAGCGAACCGTCCTCTTTAGTTGCAAACACTACTGGAGCACCCCATTCAGAAATACTCCGCCTTATAAACCCCTTCTCAAGCAGCTCTTTAACTTGCTTGCTAAGTTCTTTCCTCTCCCTTGGAGCCATGTGTCTAACGGGTAGAGCGACGGGTTTTGCATTATCAACAAGGTATATGCGGAAGTCTATCTCCCGTTTCAGAGGTAACCCTTTAACCTCTTCATAGATATCCGAGTATTCACGGACTACTCTAACAGACCGCAAATTCTCAATAGATGCATCAAGAGATTCTAGATAGCTAAGCATAACAGAGTTCATGGGATTACAAGAAATTTTGAGAGTGTTACTAAGGCGAGTCATGAGTTTAACCACTCTCTTTTCGCAGTCGAGGATGGCACCATTACTGGATACCCAATCCATACCTAGAATCAACTCATAGCCCGTGAAGCCCAAAACATAGGCATTGCATCTAAACCCCACACTTAATATAGAAATTTCCAAATCCAAACAAATCATTGACAAATAAGTTGAGCCCCCAATTGGATTTGAAACAATGTAACAACCCGTAAAATGCGAGCCAGTTTGAAATTTTTATTTTGGCAATTTTAGCGAATTTTGATTATTTAAAATGAATTATTTTAAATAATATCGACGAGAAATTTATTTTGAATATAATTCGAACGAATATATTTACACGCGTCGTCGTTAGAATATAAATAATTATATATAATTATAAAAGGAATTGAAAATGGCGCGGTAGTTCGATAATTCGATTTCAAACTTCAATTGAATGTACCGGGTGCAAAACAATCCGGATTTTAGTGAAACCAAAAATAATGGAATCTAATAGTGAATATCTTTCCAACGAATCCGAAAAATCAAGATTTCATATCGGGAATCAAAAGATATGTCCAGTTGAAAATTCTGAATAGTCGCTATGGAATTCAGGCCCTTAAAAATGGACATTTTGCAAACGACCTCGGATTTCGACGAAACCAGTTTTGTTGGGTCCGGGATGTAAAGTAATTGCTAGATTCCAAATTTCATAATTTTTCGAATCAATATGTGAGCGTGGCAAAGGAAAACGCGTTTGACCAGTTTCAATTGATTTTAATCGACTGGAAATTGGCCATTTTTCAAACGGTCTCAGAATTCGACGAAACTAGTTTTGTTAGGACCGTATCGTCAATACGAAGCTAGAAAATATTTTTCTGGAATTTTTCTAGTTAGTATGTGACCCCGGTAATTTGAAATGTACGTTTAAAATTTAATATAGTGATTTAAATGTAAATTTAACGGAAACTGATTCAAACAGTCGAATCAGCTTGCGATACATATCCCATTGTGTTCGGAATGGGGGTATTACCCTGGGGACGACAGTCGGTGGGCTCAAAAAGGAGTTCGAATTTATTAAGTAACTTTTAGAGAATAAAATTAAAATAGAATATTAAATTATATAATAAGCTCACCCCCCCTTTTCCCTCTCTCTCTCCCAATCAGAAAAGAAATAAAAAAAAAAAAAGAAGAAGAAGAAGACCAAAATCGCTCGAGCCCGTCGCTGCCCTTCTTCCAGGCGAGACGCGCCGCCGCTGGAGGCGCACCACCTCGTCGATGATCATCCCTGCCCCTGGCCTCCTCCGCAGCCCCTCTCCTCTTTCCCTTTCCCCAATTCAATGCCCAACCCGAAACCCTAGCTGACCGCGCCACCAACGCACACCCCCGACCACCGCAACCCTCTGCGCCCCACCTCTGATTTCCGCGACTGCCAAAGGCTTCCCCCCCCCCCTCTCTTGACAATGGCGCCTCGATTTGGTCGCAATCCTAAACCCTGAGTTCGAAGGGTGGTTGTGAGCAACGGCCAGTACCTGATGAAGAGGAAACACAACAGTTTTTAAGCGTTATTTAAAAGGTAATCTTTTTATTTTTGTTTTATAAATTTTCTTAGATTTAAAACTGTATTTTCTTTAAGTTATAAAACTGTATTTTTTTTTAGAATTATAAACTGATTTTTTTTTTATTATTTTTATGAATTTTAAAACTGATTTTAAGAATTTTAAAAACTGATTTTTGTAAAGAAATTTAAAACTGATTCTTTTTATTTTTAAAAGGTTTAAAAGATTTTTATTTTTAAAAGGTTTAAAAAGATTTTTATTTTTAAAAGGTTTAAAAGATTTTTATTTTTAAAAGGTTTAAAAGATTTTTATTTTTAAAAGGTTTAAAAGATTTTTATTTTTAAAAGGTTTAAAAAGATTTTTATTTTTAAAAGGTTTAAAAGATTTTTATTTTTAAAAGGTTTAAAAGATTTTTATTTTTAAAAGGTTTAAAAAGATTTTTATTTTTAAAAGGTTTAAAAGATTTTTATTTTTAAAAGGTTTAAAAGATTTTTATTTTTAAAAGGTTTAAAAGATGGTTTAAAAGATTTTTATTTTTAAAAGGTTTAAAAGATTTGAATTTTTAAAAGGTAAAAGATTTGAACTTTAAAAAGTAAAAGAAAAGATTAGATCTTTGAAATGGAAAAGGCGGAATCTATATTAATAAAAATTCGATTTTTATATATTGAACTTTGAACTAAAAATTCGATTTTTATATATTGAACTTTGAAATAAAAATTCGATTTTTATATATTGAACTTTGAAATAAAAATTCGATTTTTATATATTGAACTTTGAAATAAAAATTTGATTTTTATATATTGAACTTTGAAATAAAAATTCGATTTTTATATATTGAACTTTGAAATAAAAATTTGATTTTTATATATTGAACTTTGAAATAAAAATTCGATTTTTATATATTGAACTTTGAAATAAAAATTCGATTTTTATATATATAGTGGCCTTGGGCAACGAAGGTGACAAAAAGGCGAAACGACGAAGACTTCTGCAAATGAAGAGCCGTGGAGCTAGGATAGCTATATGTGAGAATTTCTCACCTTTCAATTTATTTTTCTAGTTATATATATACTAGGATGCAGACGGTGCTTAGTAGCACCCGACACAACCGTCCACAGACCATGGACTTGTTTGTTTGACTGTTTGGTGATTGATTGCGATATTGGTTTGAATGTGGTTTGTGGTGTGAAAAATCGAATCGATAAATTGGTTAGGATTAGACGTGCGCCGTTATAAGGCGTAGGAGTAAGGCTAGGTTAGACCCTTACTCCAAATTTTGTGGTTTGCAAAATGAAATTGATTTGATTGATGAGTGAATGGCGTGGGCCTTCATTAGACCGGGGATAAGGCTAGGCCTTGTCCCGTTTCTAGTATCGTGCCGTTATGCCGCCGAAATTTTCTAAAATATGTTAGAAAAATAAAAATATCATTTTATAGAATAAATGAATTGAATAGAAATTCATATGTTGGAATAAAATGTTTTATCGTTAAAAATATAATTTTTAACGTGAATGTGAATAAATAAATATTCATTTACAAACCGAACGGTTTGTTTATGTACACCTATTTGAATGACATTGATTGGGACGATAAATTTTACACATCGCCCAACTGCACGAATAAAATCTGTGTTTGATTGTTTGAAACCCCACACGGGTGTTGGGATGAAATTTGAAGTTCACTCATCCTGATTGATTAAATATGTCGATCGATTGATTGACAGGCTGTTATAAGCGTTGAATATATACATTTGATGCTTATACAGTGTAGTGCACTTTGGTTGATGGTTGAGTATTTTCAATGCTATTATATACATGTGTTGTATGCAAATCCATATAATTAATTTTATATGGTAATTGATTGGGCCTCATTCCAGTTTTGAAAAAGAAATATTTGAAAAAGAAATATTTGAAATAGAATATTTGAAAATAGAAAATTTATGAAGCCGTGTTGATTAGATTGACGCCATTTTGACGTGAACGATATTTATATCAATTTTAAGTAATTTCGAAATGAATTGAATTGAAAACGATTTCGAAATGAATTGAATTGAAAACGATTTCGAAATGAATTGAATTGAAAACGATTTCGAAATGAATTGAATTGAAAACGATTTCGAAATGAATTGAATTGAAAACGATTTCGAAATGAATTGAATTGAAAACGATTTCGAATTGAATTGAAAACAAATTGAAATGAATTCAAATTGAATTGAAATTTGAATTGAATAGAAATGAATTTTAAAACGAATTTATAAAGAAGAATTCAATTTTGATTTGAATTGAAAAGGAAGTTGAAATTGTTTTTGAAACGAATTCAAAACTATTTATATAATTCGTTTTAAATAGAAATCGATGAAATATATATTATATATATTATATATATAATATAATGGCCTGAATAGAACGCGTCGCGCCGCGGCAGTTCGCGAATTTCGACCATTTGTTTCAAACGGACATTACGGGAGATCCGACCGTCGGATTCTCCTAAAACCGGAACCGTTGGGTTCGTATCGAAAAGAGCTTTCTAATGAATGTTAGAAATTTGAAATCTAACGGTTGGATTTGGAGATACGTCCAAATCAAATTCGAAAAAGGTCGCTGTAAGTGCAGTTCGATGGCCGTTGTTGGAAATCGACTGTACGGGCCTTGATAAAATTATTAAAAATAGTAATAATTTGTGTAAAATCATAAGAAATGATTTGTGAAAGTTTGGGATGAAAAACTCCATATTTGAAAAGATAAAAATAGATTTTTATCGAAATGAACTAGTTTTGAACTAGAATTATAATTCTATTTATTTTTAAATAAATAAATTGAATTTGAAATGGTTTTGAAAATAACCAAAATTTCCAATGATTGCATTGGAGTGGATTTGAATCGAAATTGTCTTCGGAATATTTCGATGTTGGAATTCGTGATATTACAGGTGTTGTTATGGAAATTTGAAAGATATATATTTGTATCGTTATTTCCAATGCGACATTTGTTAGTCGTAGAATTCGATATTGAATATAAGCCGATATATTTTCTATTCAGAGCCTTGTATTGAATATCGAATGTGATTTGAGTTTGTCGTGAATGGTGTCTTCACTAACACTGTTCTTGAACCCAGTTGAGAAAAGATTAAATCTTTTTATTTAGATTTAATGAAGTGTACCAATTAAATGATATTTAATTGGAATTGAATTGGTATTGATTTTTGGGTTTATCGTGAACAGTGTTTTAAATAACACTTGTTCTTTAACCCGATAATTAATGGAATGTGATTTGGGTTTGTCGTGAATGGTGTCTTCACTAACACTGTTCTTGAACCCAGTTGAGAAAAGATTAAATCTTTTTATTTAGATTTAATGAAGTGTACCAATTAAATGATATTTAATTGGAATTGAATTGGTATTGATTTTTGGGTTTATCGTGAACAGTGTTTTAAATAACACTTGTTCTTTAACCCGATAATTAATGGAACGTGATTTGGGTTTGTCATGAATGGTGTCTTCACTAACACTGTCCTTGAACCCAGTTGAGAAAAGATTAAATCTTTTTATTTAGATTTAATGAAGTGTACCAATTAAATGATATTTAATTGGAATTGAATTGGTATTGATTTTTGGGTTTATCGTGGACAGTGTTTTAAATAACACTTGTTCTTTAACCCGATAATTAATGGAATGTGATTTTGGGTTTATCGTGAACCGTGTTTTAAATGACACTGATTCTTTAACCCAGTCACAGATTAAAACTAAGTGGAGTTTTAATGAATCTTTAATTAGATTGAAAAGATTGAGAATGGAGTATCACCAGTTTTGCTCCAGGCGATAGTTAAATCTTTAATTAGATTTGAACGTGAAATTTAGAAACTAACTGTCGGTTAGCCAAGCAGAAGGGTTTTCTGGATATTGATCTGATGTTGGTTTCGGCCTTCGGGGTTAATATTTGGGGAATTATTCTCTTGATTAATTTACGGTTAGTGACTAATGAATTGGAATGAGGCGTATGTTGTGTTTGTGTAACACTTTTATAAAATATACGCGAGTTATTCGGGAAGTCCGGGTTTATCCCATTCTGAATAACTGATACGACGAAAAGTCGAAGATGAAGACGATGGTCGAAGACCGGAGGTCTTCACGTCGTTTGGGTAATTACTGATGATCTTGATTGGGCTGTACACCCAAGAAGATGGAAACAGTTAGTGATCGTCCAGACGTACTTGGAGATCGATGGATATGCGGGGTACTAGGTGCCTCCGGCTTCGTTCAGACCCAGAACGGACTTGTAAATGGACTGTGTGTCTGACATCGGATTTCATTCTGTGTGACTGATATCGGTTGCATAGGATGGTTTGCCTGTGTGGCATGCTAAGATGCAAATGATCAAGGCTTCTGTTGAAAAGCAAAGTCTTGTGGTGATGATCAAAGCACGGCCTTTGTGGCGTAGCTTTGTGTAACGTTTACCTCGCGTGTTTCACACCAGGTATGAACCAAAAACGGGAGACGGACCTCAGGGAGGGCATGCGTTTCCTTCTAGATAAAAAGTGGCGTCAGTGGTTTTACACGCCCTGACGAGTTTGACTTATGTGGTTGTTGCTGTTGCGAGGCGCCTCGGATTGATCGGTCGTTCTCGAACCGATGGAGTCATTTAGTTGACTCATTTACGCCCCAAAGGGCGGGGAAACGTAGTGTTCAGGCATTTTAATCCACATCGGTGGACCGGCCCTGACGATCCAAGGGTCACTCGAGCTCTGATCCTGAGACATGGGCTAGATTGTCTCGAATCGGTTGAGGACTATCTTTTGCCTCGGTTCATAGACGGAAATCCAATTTCCAAATACGTGACATTTGCGGTTTTATTTGTAAACCTATATATGGCGACATAGTGGCATGGGACGCTCATGCCGCCTATGATTGATACTTATGATTTGAAGTTGTTTTATACACTATGCACTTATTATAGTATCAAATGATTTGTTTCAAACGTATCAAGCATTCTTTGGCTGTTATAAGGGAAAACCCTATCCCCCGGCTTGCGTTGCATTGTGTGATAGGACCTGGGTCTTATAACAGCTTCATTTTTCTTTATTTAGCATTGCGCTGTTTGTTTTATGCACTGGTATTCTTGGGAGGAAACCCGTTCCGTGTTATACGGCGTGGTCCCTTGATTTACCTAACTTTTAAAATAAAGAATAATAACTGTTTTAGTTCTCACACCAGTCACATGACTGACCTGGAGTTTATTGTTTTAACCTAAACTCTGGGTGCCCTTATTTTGACACGGGCAGCTAGTAGTTTTGGTTTTGCAGATTTATATTCACAGGATCCTGGTTTACAGCTGGAACGATATCCGGAAAGCTTTGTATCCGTATATCTCATTCTAGTTGTGTATTGTATTATTTTCCGCTGCTATGTATTTAAATGTAATTTAAATCTCTGATATTTCTATGTAATATTCATTTATACTCTGTATATTCTTGTAATCTGATGCATTGTTGTAATATACAATGAAATGTTCTTCTGTATGCGTTCTGTTGTGGCGTGTTCTCAAACGATAGGGCGTTTCGAACGGCCTGGATCGGTTTAACGACTGGTTCGGACCTAGCGAAATTCCTTGCCGTCACATTTGGTATCAGAGCTTTGGTTTACAAAGCTCAGAGAACAAGGCACATTAGAACTATACGAAAGAATTCATCAGATATTGGATTAGTAATATCCAATGAGAATGACTCGTTAGAGATAGGATCAGTAGTATCCTAGAACGAGTGTGAAGAGTTTATTTTTAAAATAAAACAAATTTTTGTTTTGAAAATTTAAATCAATTATTCGTATTTAATTATTTATTTATATTGATGTGGACAATCCAGTATATATAGATTTTGCGTATACGTCTGATCCGCGTGTATTTGAAATTTTAATATACTGGATAGATATAGAATTACACTCTAGACACCCGGGGATAATTCTGATGATGTGGGTATTTATATTCGTGTTTCGAAGGTGTGATATCTATATATTTCCATTAGACTGGTGTGAGAACCAAAACTAATATAGTTAGAATACATTGTTGTGATTTGGCATCAAAAACATGATTTTCTGTATATATATCAAAGCTATGCATTTGAAAAACTAATCGACAAATTGATTGATGGTTGTATTGTTTGATTATTGTTTGAATAATTAAAATTTGAACCATTTAGCCTAATTGTACCAAATATTGAATTATATTGAAAATTGGTCGCATTTGCTTGCCTATACATATATATCATTGAACAGGTCATAGCAAGGAGGCTAGAGCCGAGAATAAAATTTGTTTGCCCGACAAATAGGTACATGTTTACTACATAATTTACTGTTTTGTTTGGGTGATGATGATTTTATGAGCCTATTGGCTAGCCGCTTGGCTTTTTCTTTTTCTTTTTGAGATCTGAAGGACCGGGGAAGCTATTTGAAATTCCCCGATGCTCCCGGTGCAGGGGAGGTTATGGCGAAATTTTTCGAAAATTTAGGGTGTTAGCCAAATTTTTGAAATTTTGAAAATTCTCAGAAACTAAAGAGTTGGAGAATGAAAGCCAGATCGAGCGTAGAGCTGAATAATCAAACCACTTTCGACTTTGTTCCTTTTCGGGGACGAAAAGTTTTAAGTGGGGGAGATTGTAACAACCCGTAAAATGCGAGCCAGTTTGAAATTTTTATTTTGGCAATTTTAGCGAATTTTGATTATTTAAAATGAATTATTTTAAATAATATCGACGAGAAATTTATTTTGAATATAATTCGAACGAATATATTTACACGCGTCGTCGTTAGAATATAAATAATTATATATAATTATAAAAGGAATTGAAAATGGCGCGGTAGTTCGATAATTCGATTTCAAACTTCAATTGAATGTACCGGGTGCAAAACAATCCGGATTTTAGTGAAACCAAAAATAATGGAATCTAATAGTGAATATCTTTCCAACGAATCCGAAAAATCAAGATTTCATATCGGGAATCAAAAGATATGTCCAGTTGAAAATTCTGAATAGTCGCTATGGAATTCAGGCCCTTAAAAATGGACATTTTGCAAACGACCTCGGATTTCGACGAAACCAGTTTTGTTGGGTCCGGGATGTAAAGTTATTGCTAGATTCCAAATTTCATAATTTTTCGAATCAATATGTGAGCGTGGCAAAGGAAAACGCGTTTGACCAGTTTCAGTTGATTTTAATCGACTGGAAATTGGCCATTTTTCAAACGGTCTCAGAATTCGACGAAACTAGTTTTGTTAGGACCGTATCGTCAATACGAAGCTAGAAAATATTTTTCTGGAATTTTTCTAGTTAGTATGTGACCCCGGTAATTTGAAATGTACGTTTAAAATTTAATATAGTGATTTAAATGTAAATTTAACGGAAACTGATTCAAACAGTCGAATCAGCTTGCGATACATATCCCATTGTGTTCGGAATGGGGGTATTACCCTGGGGACGACAGTCGGTGGGCTCAAAAAGGAGTTCGAATTTATTAAGTAACTTTTAGAGAATAAAATTAAAATAGAATATTAAATTATATAATAAGCTCACCCCCCTTTTCCCTCTCTCTCTCCCAATCAGAAAAGAAATAAAAAAAAAAAAAAGAAGAAGAAGAAGACCAAAATCGCTCGAGCCCGTCGCTGCCCTTCTTCCAGGCGAGACGCGCCGCCGCTGGAGGCGCACCACCTCGTCGATGATCATCCCTGCCCCTGGCCTCCTCCGCAGCCCCTCTCCTCTTTCCCTTTCCCCAATTCAATGCCCAACCCGAAACCCTAGCTGACCGCGCCACCAACGCACACCCCCGACCACCGCAACCCTCTGCGCCCCACCTCTGATTTCCGCGACTGCCAAAGGCTTTCCCCCCCCCCCTCTCTTGACAATGGCGCCTCGATTTGGTCGCAATCCTAAACCCTGAGTTCGAAGGGTGGTTGTGAGCAACGGCCAGTACCTGATGAAGAGGAAACACAACAGTTTTTAAGCGTTATTTAAAAGGTAATCTTTTTATTTTTGTTTTATAAATTTTCTTAGATTTAAAAGTGTATTTTCTTTAAGTTATAAAACTGTATTTTTTTTTAGAATTATAAACTGATTTTTTTTTTATTATTTTTATGAATTTTAAAACTGATTTTAAGAATTTTAAAAACTGATTTTTGTAAAGAAATTTAAAACTGATTCTTTTTATTTTTAAAAGGTTTAAAAGATTTTTATTTTTAAAAGGTTTAAAAAGATTTTTATTTTTAAAAGGTTTAAAAGATTTTTATTTTTAAAAGGTTTAAAAGATTTTTATTTTTAAAAGGTTTAAAAGATTTTTATTTTTAAAAGGTTTAAAAAGATTTTTATTTTTAAAAGGTTTAAAAGATTTTTATTTTTAAAAGGTTTAAAAGATTTTTATTTTTAAAAGGTTTAAAAAGATTTTTATTTTTAAAAGGTTTAAAAGATTTTTATTTTTAAAAGGTTTAAAAGATTTTTATTTTTAAAAGGTTTAAAAGATGGTTTAAAAGATTTTTATTTTTAAAAGGTTTAAAAGATTTGAATTTTTAAAAGGTAAAAGATTTGAACTTTAAAAAGTAAAAGAAAAGATTAGATCTTTGAAATGGAAAAGGCGGAATCTATATTAATAAAAATTCGATTTTTATATATTGAACTTTGAACTAAAAATTCGATTTTTATATATTGAACTTTGAAATAAAAATTCGATTTTTATATATTGAACTTTGAAATAAAAATTCGATTTTTATATATTGAACTTTGAAATAAAAATTTGATTTTTATATATTGAACTTTGAAATAAAAATTCGATTTTTATATATTGAACTTTGAAATAAAAATTCGATTTTTATATATTGAACTTTGAAATAAAAATTCGATTTTTATATATTGAACTTTGAAATAAAAATTCGATTTTTATATATATAGTGGCCTTGGGCAACGAAGGTGACAAAAAGGCGAAACGACGAAGACTTCTGCAAATGAAGAGCCGTGGAGCTAGGATAGCTATATGTGAGAATTTCTCACCTTTCAATTTATTTTTCTAGTTATATATATACTAGGATGCAGACGGTGCTTAGTAGCACCCGACACAACCGTCCACAGGCCATGGACTTGTTTGTTTGACTGTTTGGTGATTGATTGCGATATTGGTTTGAATGTGGTTTGTGGTGTGAAAAATCGAATCGATAAATTGGTTAGGATTAGACGTGCGCCGTTATAAGGCGTAGGAGTAAGGCTAGGTTAGACCCTTACTCCAAATTTTGTGGTTTGCAAAATGAAATTGATTTGATTGATGAGTGAATGGCGTGGGCCTTCACTAGACCGGGGATAAGGCTAGGCCTTGTCCCGTTTCTAGTATCGTGCCGTTATGCCGCCGAAATTTTCTAAAATATGTTAGAAAAATAAAAATATCATTTTATAGAATAAATGAATTGAATAGAAATTCATATGTTGGAATAAAATGTTTTATCGTTAAAAATATAATTTTTAACGTGAATGTGAATAAATAAATATTCATTTACAAACCGAACGGTTTGTTTATGTACACCTATTTGAATGACATTGATTGGGACGATAAATTTTACACATCGCCCAACTGCACGAATAAAATCTGTGTTTGATTGTTTGAAACCCCACACGGGTGTTGGGATGAAATTTGAAGTTCACTCATCCTGATTGATTAAATATGTCGATCGATTGATTGACAGGCTGTTATAAGCGTTGAATATATACATTTGATGCTTATACAGTGTAGTGCACTTTGGTTGATGGTTGAGTATTTTCAATGCTATTATATACATGTGTTGTATGCAAATCCATATAATTAATTTTATATGGTAATTGATTGGGCCTCATTCCAGTTTTGAAAAAGAAATATTTGAAAAAGAAATATTTGAAATAGAATATTTGAAAATAGAAAATTTATGAAGCCGTGTTGATTAGATTGACGCCATTTTGACGTGAACGATATTTATATCAATTTTAAGTAATTTCGAAATGAATTGAATTGAAAACGATTTCGAAATGAATTGAATTGAAAACGATTTCGAAATGAATTGAATTGAAAACGATTTCGAAATGAATTGAATTGAAAACGATTTCGAAATGAATTGAATTGAAAACGATTTCGAATTGAATTGAAAACAAATTGAAATGAATTCAAATTGAATTGAAATTTGAATTGAATAGAAATGAATTTTAAAACGAATTTATAAAGAAGAATTCAATTTTGATTTGAATTGAAAAGGAAGTTGAAATTGTTTTTGAAACGAATTCAAAACTATTTATATAATTCGTTTTAAATAGAAATCGATGAAATATATATTATATATATTATATATATATAATATAATGGCCTGAATAGAACGCGCCGCGCCGCGGCAGTTCGCGAATTTCGACCATTTGTTTCAAACGGACATTACGGGAGATCCGACCGTCGGATTCTCCTAAAACCGGAACCGTTGGGTTCGTATCGAAAAGAGCTTTCTAATGAATGTTAGAAATTTGAAATCTAACGGTTGGATTTGGAGATACGTCCAAATCAAATTCGAAAAAGGTCGCTGTAAGTGCAGTTCGATGGCCGTTGTTGGAAATCGACTGTACGGGCCTTGATAAAATTATTAAAAATAGTAATAATTTGTGTAAAATCATAAGAAATGATTTGTGAAAGTTTGGGATGAAAAACTCCATATTTGAAAAGATAAAAATAGATTTTTATCGAAATGAACTAGTTTTGAACTAGAATTATAATTCTATTTATTTTTAAATAAATAAATTGAATTTGAAATGGTTTTGAAAATAACCAAAATTTCCAATGATTGCATTGGAGTGGATTTGAATCGAAATTGTCTTCGGAATATTTCGATGTTGGAATTCGTGATATTACAGGTGTTGTTATGGAAATTTGAAAGATATATATTTGTATCGTTATTTCCAATGCGACATTTGTTAGTCGTAGAATTCGATATTGAATATAAGCCGATATATTTTCTATTCAGAGCCTTGTATTGAATATCGAATGTGATTTGAGTTTGTCGTGAATGGTGTCTTCACTAACACTGTTCTTGAACCCAGTTGAGAAAAGATTAAATCTTTTTATTTAGATTTAATGAAGTGTACCAATTAAATGATATTTAATTGGAATTGAATTGGTATTGATTTTTGGGTTTATCGTGAACAGTGTTTTAAATAACACTTGTTCTTTAACCCGATAATTAATGGAATGTGATTTGGGTTTGTCGTGAATGGTGTCTTCACTAACACTGTTCTTGAACCCAGTTGAGAAAAGATTAAATCTTTTTATTTAGATTTAATGAAGTGTACCAATTAAATGATATTTAATTGGAATTGAATTGGTATTGATTTTTGGGTTTATCGTGAACAGTGTTTTAAATAACACTTGTTCTTTAACCCGATAATTAATGGAACGTGATTTGGGTTTGTCGTGAATGGTGTCTTCACTAACACTGTCCTTGAACCCAGTTGAGAAAAGATTAAATCTTTTTATTTAGATTTAATGAAGTGTACCAATTAAATGATATTTAATTGGAATTGAATTGGTATTGATTTTTGGGTTTATCGTGGACAGTGTTTTAAATAACACTTGTTCTTTAACCCGATAATTAATGGAATGTGATTTTGGGTTTATCGTGAACCGTGTTTTAAATGACACTGATTCTTTAACCCAGTCACAGATTAAAACTAAGTGGAGTTTTAATGAATTTTTAATTAGATTGAAAAGATCGAGAATGGAGTATCACCAGTTTTGCTCCAGGCGATAGTTAAATCTTTAATTAGATTTGAACGTGAAATTTAGAAACTAACTGTCGGTTAGCCAAGCAGAAGGGTTTTCTGGATATTGATCTGATGTTGGTTTCGGCCTTCGGGGTTAATATTTGGGGAATTATTCTCTTGATTAATTTACGGTTAGTGACTAATGAATTGGAATGAGGCGTATGTTGTGTTTGTGTAACACTTTTATAAAATATACGCGAGTTATTCGGGAAGTCCGGGTTTATCCCATTCTGAATAACTGATACGACGAAAAGTCGAAGATGAAGACGATGGTCGAAGACCGGAGGTCTTCACGTCGTTTGGGTAATTACTGATGATCTTGATTGGGCTGTACACCCAAGAAGATGGAAACAGTTAGTGATCGTCCAGACGTACTTGGAGATCGATGGATATGCGGGGTACTAGGTGCCTCCGGCTTCGTTCAGACCCAGAACGGACTTGTAAATGGACTGTGTGTCTGACATCGGATTTCATTCTGTGTGACTGATATCGGTTGCATAGGATGGTTTGCCTGTGTGGCATGCTAAGATGCAAATGATCAAGGCTTCTGTTGAAAAGCAAAGTCTTGTGGTGATGATCAAAGCACGGCCTTTGTGGCGTAGCTTTGTGTAACGTTTACCTCGCGTGTTTCACACCAGGTATGAACCAAAAACGGGAGACGGACCTCAGGGAGGGCATGCGTTTCCTTCTAGATAAAAAGTGGCGTCAGTGGTTTTACACGCCCTGACGAGTTTGACTTATGTGGTTGTTGCTGTTGCGAGGCGCCTCGGATTGATCGGTCGTTCTCGAACCGATGGAGTCATTTAGTTGGCTCATTTACGCCCCAAAGGGCGGGGAAACGTAGTGTTCAGGCATTTTAATCCACATCGGTGGACCGGCCCTGACGATCCAAGGGTCACTCGAGCTCTGATCCTGAGACATGGGCTAGATTGTCTCGAATCGGTTGAGGACTATCTTTTGCCTCGGTTCATAGACGGAAATCCAATTTCCAAATACGTGACATTTGCGGTTTTATTTGTAAACCTATATATGGCGACATAGTGGCATGGGACGCTCATGCCGCCTATGATTGATACTTATGATTTGAAGTTGTTTTATACACTATGCACTTATTATAGTATCAAATGATTTGTTTCAAACGTATCAAGCATTCTTTGGCTGTTATAAGGGAAAACCCTATCCCCCGGCTTGCGTTGCATTGTGTGATAGGACCTGGGTCTTATAACAGCTTCATTTTTCTTTATTTAGCATTGCGCTGTTTGTTTTATGCACTGGTATTCTTGGGAGGAAACCCGTTCCGTGTTATACGGCGTGGTCCCTTGATTTACCTAACTTTTAAAATAAAGAATAATAACTGTTTTAGTTCTCACACCAGTCACATGACTGACCTGGAGTTTATTGTTTTAACCTAAACTCTGGGTGCCCTTATTTTGACACGGGCAGCTAGTAGTTTTGGTTTTGCAGATTTATATTCACAGGATCCTGGTTTACAGCTGGAACGATATCCGGAAAGCTTTGTATCCGTATATCTCATTCTAGTTGTGTATTGTATTATTTTCCGCTGCTATGTATTTAAATGTAATTTAAATCTCTGATATTTCTATGTAATATTCATTTATACTCTGTATATTCTTGTAATCTGATGCATTGTTGTAATATACAATGAAATGTTCTTCTGTATGCGTTCTGTTGTGGCGTGTTCTCAAACGATAGGGCGTTTCGAACGGCCTGGATCGGTTTAACGACTGGTTCGGACCTAGCGAAATTCCTTGCCGTCACAAACAACCAAGGGATCCTCTACTTAACTAGTGTCTAGGTGCAGAGATTCAACTAAAGTAGTAGATATAAAAGAGTGCAATGCGCTTGAATCAAAGAGTGTACGAACAGGATGATCAAAAAGATAAACTAAACTCTCAACAGAAACATTTCTACCTTGTTCTTGCGGAGGTGCCATGAGAGCGCGAACCTGCCCTCCAAAAGTAGATCCAACTCTCTGCCCTTGCCCTTGCTTTCTTGTGCAGTCCCTAGCCGTGTGTCCTGCCTTGCCGCAATGGAAACAACCACCCATCTTCCTTTTCTTCTTCTTGCAATCCTTAACCAGATGTCCAGGAATGCCACAAAAATTGCACTTCCTCTTGTCACGGGTTTTGTTGTTCTTCCCGCCTTTTTTGGAATCTGTCTTCTTACTCTGTGATCCTTCCCCTTTCTTATCTTGAGATGCTTCCACCTTTGTCTCCTTCTTGCCTACCTTATCTTCTTCTTGTAACAGTGCCATATCCACCAGTCTTTCATAACTCGCACCCATAGGTATATGGGACATAACTACGCTGTGCAGTGGCTCATTCAATCCTTTAAAAAAGTGGAGAGCCTTCTTATGTGGAGTGTTCACTAACTCCAATCCGAACCTAGCCAGTTGATTAAATTGGTTAAGTATTCCTTAACTGACATACTTCCCTGTCTGAGAGCTAAGAACTTCTCCATCTGTATGCTTCGTTCAGCTTGTGAGAGGAATTTCATTTCAAACCTCATCCTGAAATCCATCCAAGTCTCAATTAGTCTTTCAGCGTTAGTGACTTCCCACCAATAGGAAGCTTCGTCTTTGAGCAACTATACCGCCAACTGTATCTTCTGCCTATCATCCACTTCGAAGATATCAAACAAATCCTCGGTTTCTTTGAGCCAGATTCTTGCTTCCACGAAAGACTCATTTCCATTGAAGTTCTTTCCACTCATGGCTCGAAAGTCCCTACATATTTTTGAGAATGCATTTACACGAGGAGGAAGAGGAACCGCTGCAGCTGGGGGAGGACGAATGTCTGTTGGGCCTGCGGCGTTGGCCCTAGCCTCTAGGTACCTCCTGAACCAGCTGGGTATCAGTACACCCTCTAGAAGGTTAAGATTCCCAAACATGCTAAAACGAAATAGGAAAGATTCAAGACAAAGGATAGAAAGATAATGCATATGGCTTTGGGGGATTATGCCTTTTAAAGTAAAATAACACTTTTTTCTTAAAAAATGCTTCTTTTTGAAAATAGTTTTCAAACACTTTTTTCTGATCTAGTAAACCTTTGCTCTGATACCAAGTGAAACACCCCACCTCCGTTAAGGTCACTCACAAAGGGAATGACTTAACTTCGATGGAGCATTATAGGTAAAAGACACAGATAATTTACAAGACAGATGTATATATAAGCAGTGGAAAATAAAACTAACTTTATTTCAAACATGGTTCATAACAAAACATTACAGCAAACTGTTTCAAACCAACTTTCAAACCATTACATCATAATTTCTACCTTGATTATTATATAAAGAAGCATAAAACATAAATAAAATTGCATAAATCCCCAAGTCTAGTGTGTCCAAAGCCATAGCCAAAGATAATAAGTTCCAAGTCGTACATCACAGAGTCTTTAAGCTTGGAAAGATGAACGGTCCAGATTAAGCTGAGCTATTCCCTCCCTGGCTACCTGGGGGGGGGGAGAAAAGAAGATGAAAGAAAATTGGGTCAAACATAAGTCTGAGTAAGTCTAGTGACTTTTCAGAGTGTGAATAAGGAAAAGGGTCATGATAGGAATAAACTGAAAATAGGACAGTACCAGAACAGCAAACTAACATAAAGCTATATAAGGCAGATAACCGAATATACATCGCACCCATGTTTAATTCTCTGCACCTACTTATATTTGTCCAACTAGCACCATGTGTTCATGGTTAAATGGTCCCCTTATTTCGATCGGCTCCTACTCGCATGCATTTATCACGTGTGTCCTTCGGCCCCCGCTTGACTGTAGATACTTGTGCTAGTCCCACCACGGGGTGTATCAAATCCTATGGTGGCAACCCGACACGATTCCAGAAGCACAGTGTATGACTACTGATGCCCAATGCCTGCTTTTTCCACTCCGGAGTGCGTGCACGCCCGTACTCCGTCGGAACCTACACTGATGCACCATTACCGATGTTTTTGACCGCTTATAATCAGCCCAGTAATCGTGCCCCACTCTGCCTAGTTCGGGGTCCTATGATACATCTACGTGGGTTACTGCTGAAATGGGTCCCTATTACTAGGGTTTTCCAGCCAATATGTTAAATTGGTTAAGTGTCCAAATTTACCTAACCTCACCCACCTGTTTAGCTAACATGTTGAATTGGTTAAGTGTTTCCTAAATTGACTTAACCCTACCACTCTTGACTTAGCTTTATTAGAGCACCAACCACTAACATTAGACAAATATTGTTGTGATCACTGGATGTGCCGGTCGGTTTCGGGCAGTTTTACACCACAACTTAGTCTAACCTCGAGTCCTTTTTGGGCTCAATGCACTAACCACCCACACTAGACAGGTATTGTTGTGGTCACTGGATGTGTCGGTCGGTTCCGGGTAGTTTTACACCACAACTCAGTCTAACTTCGGGTTAGGCATATTCGTCTTTTCTAAAATTACATATTTATCCTTTTATGCTTATATGTAAATTTGTCAACAATTTATTGTTATGGACCACTTTCCTTCTAAATTAAATTCATAACTTTTGGTAAGTAAATTATACCATTTCAATGCCATACCATTTACATGGTTATGAGCCAAATATGTTAATTATGTATAATTCTCATGTTTTCCCCAACGTTACTCCCATTGTACGTTCGCAAAATTACATAGGATGTTAGGCTCGACATCTTAGCCTAACAAATAAACTAAAAGGGGAAAAAGAGGAACTTGCAACATTCCAACATCATACAAAAATATGGATCTAACTATAGATGTGTCACATGAACTTGGCATAATATACTTTTAATTATGAACTTGCAAACTAGATCTATGCAACATGAGTCATAAAATAATAGTTTTACAAAGAACTGCTAAATTCTAATTAGACATGTAGTGGTGAACTTCCATAGGGATTGAATCATGCTAATATTGATCTAACAATAAGGCATATGGTTCTAACATATAAAGTTGTAGATCTAAACATATAGGTTTACATAATCATGTTTTTAACCTATAAACTTGCATGTATTCATAACATGATAGCATCACTTAGCTTGCATAAACATGGCATAATTTCTAAATTGACATACAACATATGGATATAATCACCAAATTATACAAGGTCATAGATCTAAACATGTATGCATAATGGATCTAAACAATTAGGCAAAAACTATATGACTTAGCCTAAAACCTGTATAATATCACCAAATGTATATATGATAATTTCATAACATCATAGGTTTATTCACCAATTTCCACATAACATAATAGGTTCGATAGACCACAACAATTCATAGGCATATACGATAGAATAGACATGAATAAACATAAATCAACATCACATACGACTGGATACAATTCTATTTTACAATTCATTACAAACCATGTCTTTAATTCATTCACGTCTGAAAGATAACTATACTTACAAACAAAAAGGAATTCTTGAGTTCTGGGATCTGTATTCTGAAATTGAATTGCTCGCCTTTGATGTAGATCGTTGAATTTTCTTAGTTGAATTAGATGATATTTAATTTTGACGTAGCTTCTATCTTGCCTTTGAGTTGAAAGAGATGACGGCTATTCTAGGTTCACCATTGACGGCATGGCGGCTCTTGGTATGAATATTTGTGATTTAGGGTTGAGAGTTAGGTTGCTTTTATAGAGGTCTAATTAATTTAGAGCCATTAGATTAACCCTAGAAATAATCAAGACAATCTAGTCAAGATAGGATAACACCTCAGCCCTAATGACTCAGCAGGGAGTCAGAAATCTTCATCCTTTCAGATCTACCCAGGGGGGTAAGTCGACCCCCAGGTCAACCTATAGGGTAGGTTGACACTGGGGTCGACCTCCTGGTCAACCTGGCCTGGGCGGGAATTTTTCCTACCCTGCCCTCTTCTGAGTTTAAATTTGAATTTTGAATCCTTGAAACTTTTGAAGGCTATAACTCCTTCATACGCAGCCCAATTCACACAAACTCGGACTCTATCTCAACCAGAATTACGATACGAACGCAATAGCGTAACCCATTTCCCTTAATTCTCACATTTAGAATTATTCTTTAATTCTTTACTTTAAGGTTTATCGAAAACACGGGGTGTTACAGAAATGGTCAATTAAAAGTGTTGTACTGGGTTTGTGTTGTTTGGATAATGGAAATTTAGGCTTAGGATGTGTGAAATTCTTAGTTTTTGGTTATGATTCGCTTAATTCTTATTTTTGTGTTCATATATGTTCTTGTGCTAAAACATGAGATTTGTATATTGTAAAGTTAATAGGTTTAAGCGCATATTCGAGATGGATCCATTTGAATGTATTATTTATAATATATTATCTTTAGTTTTTGTGTGTAATGTTAATCTAAAATGTGAAGCAGCGCCAAAAGTAAAGGTTTTTCATATGTAATTGGATTCATTGCATCTTGTTTATATTTCTATTATTGAAATAACTATTCAAGCCTAGGTTACAAGTTTTATTCATATGTATTGTTATTTCCCATTTATCATTAATTATGAATATACATGTTGAACCATGTTAATTGATAGGGAAATTAACTGGTATACCTTAATAGCGATTGTTAGGATTGACATTTCAAACGTTGTTAGATCGTTATTCTCATTTGCATAATTCATGCCTATTTACTTATATATTTATAGTGTAATAAACGTAATATCAATGTGTATTAAGTGCGTACTAAATATTTTCAACCTAGGAAATAGAATTTGGATGTCCACATAGGAATTTGTATGCATGTGTGTGAATTAATGGCTTTAATTATAATCAATGATACACAAACACAGGTTAATCATAACTTGTAGTGGAAGCTTGCTCAGAACGACCAACATCTACAAGCAAGACTGTTTAATGTGAGAGGTCGAGGTGTCATGGGCCTTTATAATTAGTACACTTAGATGCGAGGTTAAGCCCAGCTTTTAGTAGAAGTCTGCCCGAAACCACCTGACAAATCCAGCATATACAAGTGGACGGATTAATTTAAGATATCTAGTTTTTATATATATCTTTATTTGTGTGAAGTAGGCTTGCCTTAAGGAATGTATTAAGTGGCTGACCTGCCTCTTGTTGGGTATTAAGTGGTTAGGACTAGGTATGTTCCTAAGGTTCACTCCTTGGTTCTGGACCCAAGTCATGGGACTCGCACTTTGGAGTTTTAAGTGATCTTTTGGTCCTCCTTTCTCTTACATATGGTATTAAATTTTCTTCTTAAACGATAACATATGAGTAGGGTAGTTCTTTAAGTAATGTTCGTTGCTTATTTAGGGGTTTGGTGAGGACTGACCTAGAGACGGTTTATATGAAAAGGCCAAGAGGAACAACTATCTAAGGGAAGTATTTAGTGACTAGGAGTTCACTCATAAGGACAGCTAGATAGTAACAAGATAGTCTGCTTGGAGGGTCTTCAATGAAGTTGTGTTCCCGTCTAAGCCTGGATTTAAGTGGTCATTACTATTTCTCGCCTACAAGGAGAGTATATATATTTTGGAACGTTGATGTTAGGACGAGGTCTTAAGTGGCTAGGGGTCCGCCATGGGTATCAAGTGACTGTAGGGATGTCCTCCCTTAATAAGTTATATAATGACCTTAAGTGACAAGGTACATCCCGCCTCGTAAGGTATTAAGTGACTGTAAGAATGTCCGTCCTTAGATTTACTTGTGCGGTACTAAGTGACTGCAGAGATGTCTTGCCTTTGATTATCATATAGGCCTTAAGTGATTATAACGATGTCTGCCTTGTATGTTTAGTTGTGTATGTGTGTTGTGTAGACATAACTTGAATAACTTACACTTCCAAATATAGGAAATAATCATTTCTAAACTTACATTTCTTCATTCAATTGAACTTTATGTTCTGACCTCCCTCCTATTTACATAAACAGGTTAGTAAGTGAGGACGCTTGGGATCAGTGATGTTTTGGAGATGGAGCCTAACAATGGAGGCCTTTGGTTATTTATGGCAGTATCATTATTGCATTAGTTGGATAGTTATCGATGTACCTTCTAATATTGATTGAGACTCATGGTAACAGACATTTATTATGGTTTTAATTAAAGGTACATCAATTTTATGTTATTATATTTCATCCCTTCCACTGTGTGAGATTCTGATTTCGTTTAGATTTATCTATGATATCTGTTTTATGTATTTCCTTATAGGAACCAACGATCCGTTTAGAATGGTTCTAAGTTTCGATGGGTCTTCTAGGTTGGAATTTAGGCTCATTCCGCGTGGGTTGTTACATTTAGAATCAGAGTATAGATTACCCGATTATAGGAAAAAAAATATGTATGCGAGACATACTTGTTAATTTGAAAATGGATTTTCAAAATTTTCACTATATATATGTATATATAATTATTTAGATTACGCATATCTCTAGAAAATATTATCTGCAGGTCCTTTTAGGAAAGAGTTGTCCTTAATTTCCAGAATATCCCAGAAATGCTTCAGTAATTTCTTAGCTTCCTTATCAATTTAGGAGCCTATAAGCACATAAGGACTACAAGAACCACAAAGTTGGAAAAGTGGGAAATAATGAAACTCCTGAATTTAACAAGTAGTTAATGGAGATTAATCGGTGACTTAATTATAATTTATGGAAAATATAAGGGAGAAATAAATAGAAGGATTTCGGAGCAGGCATTTGCTAGGATAACTGTTAATAAGGACAAACCAATGTCCATAGCATAAGGATATGTTATGGTTTTAGAAAGAACGGAAAAAATATTTTGTTAATTGGAATAAATTTCCTTATTAGTAAATATGAAGATTTGAAGTTTAAAAAAACACTAAATGATCAAGAAGTAAAAGATAATTGAAACTAGAAATATTAATGAGGCAATTAAGGCCATTTATGAAAAAGTATGAATATTCGATTTTTTAATTAAATGTCCATAAGAGTGAGCGTTATTTAACGGTTAGGTGAACATAAATGACATTTAAAGAGTCGACTGTTAGTAGTGTCATCCAATGAAAAATATAAAAACACGGAAGAAAGGAATTATTGAAAGAGATAGACTTCCGTAGAATAGTTTGTCAGAACGGTAAGAGGCATAATAGGAGAAGTCATAATGTTAAGATAAATGATTTTTGACATAATATTAAATTATTTTAAAAAAGGAAATTTTAACATTTTATTTATAGATTCAAGTTGTATAATAATTCTATTTAAGAAAGAAAACTAGAAGTAATGTTTTTGAGAAAATAAATGTTGAAATTTGAAAAGTTTACTATTTCTTTTGTTAGACAAACTATAAATAAAAACTTTAGGGAAAACAAGAGATGAATTCTTTAATTAAAGGATAATAGTAAACATTTTCAGTTAGGAGCTTTAAATAGATAAGAAATGTAAGCATCGAGCAGTGAACAATTATATTGGCAAGTTTATAATAGTCATGGCCTTGATATAACAAGCTTTTAAAATTTAAATGAATTAGAAGATTTTTTTCTTCAAAATCTTGTATAAATTATGATAATAAAATTGACGTTTAATTAGGAATAGAAGGAGAAAGGAAAAGATGGCACATAGTTAAAGTTTGGTAGGATAAACGACCAAAATATACTCATTTGAGAAAGATAGGATAGTATATTTATTTACAAAAAATTGGATAGGATTGAAATAGTAAAATTCTCATATAATAAGAAATTATAACTAGTTTACGACCACTAATTCCAATAACTAATTTAGAAATTATAACTAATTTACGACCACTAACTTAAATTTTGTAAAACACCCTCACTGTGCAAATAAACGAGTAATCATGTTTTTGATAAAAACATGCATGAATAGTTAAGGAAATTCAAACGTACATTAATGTGAAACTTGGTAAGAGTATACATGCATGATAGTAAGAAAGTTTTAAACTGTATTGCTAAAATGAATGCAGTCTTGGACTAATGTTTTAAAAATGTACTTTTGGAAGTAGCAACATAAATGAAGAATATAGAAATGAATGTGTTAAAAGGCTTATTTGCTACTTAATTTAGTGCTAAATTATTAAAGTCTTGTTTCCAAATAAAAACAAGCATTTATCTCAATTCATTTGTCATTTTGAAAGGCATTAAAGATTGACATCCCTAATACGAATAAAAGATAAGCTTTAGATTAAAAGAGATTATTTTACTCTTATTTTAAAAAATATTTGGGCATTTAAAAAACATTATTATTTTTAAAATGGGTCATTCATTTGGAATGTTTTGTAAGACAAAATAGGTCATTAAAGCTTTATTAAAAGGTACACAGACCTTGAGTAATGCTTCAGAAAGTGTTAGTGTATGAAGTAATAATGTATTTTGAAATTTTAGCAATAAATGTCATTATACATTTTAGGATACTTAATTTCCACCTAACTCAACCTTGGATATTAATTAAGATTCTATTTTTTATAATTGAATAAGCATTTGTTTTATTATCCATTGAAAAGTTTTATTGACTGTTTTGAAAAATGTGAATGGCTGACATGTAAATAGTTAATAAAAATAAGTGTTTAAAAAAAGAAATATTTCTGCTCATATTTTAAACATTTTGTTAACATTTGAAAGCATTTAAATCCTTATTGTAACATTTTGGAATAAACTCTTGATTAAGGATGTTTTGTTAAACAAGACATTTATTGACATTTAGCTCAGTAAGCATTGAGTTTTCGCAAAAATTTAACATTTCAGGTTTTAATAAGGTATTAAAAAACCTATTTTTGAATTTGAGAAATAATAAGGATGTAACAATATTCAGAGGAATATATTTTGTGTAAATACTAAAATTTCACCTTATAGAAAACAACTCTAATGTAAATAGGGGTAGCTAATTAAGTAAGTCAGGATAGGGTTCTAGGACTAAGTAAGGATAAGTTGCCAACCAAATATGGAAATTTTAGTGTCAAACCCAGAAGTTCCTATTTTAAAGATGGTGAGGAATAGTATTTCGAGAATTTAGTTTGTTATGGACTAGTGTGACAATCACGGGACTCGAACCCCCAACCTTCTGGAAAGCAACACCACGCACTAACGTCTATGCTAAAATATTTTTGTGTTAGCTAATTTTCAAGAAGGCTGTTACATGGCACCCCTCTTAAGTATCCCAATGTCCTCGTTGGTTCTATCACTCGCTACCTAGGCGTTGTACATGTAACCCGCATCAGCACCACACCGACTGACATTCACAGCATTGCACGCACACTTCTGGCTCGGTATTGGCTTTGATACCAAATGTGACAACCGCGAGACTCGAACCCCCGACCTCTCGGAAAGTAACAACATGCACTAACCACTGTGCTAAAAGATCTTTTTGTTAGCTTTTCGAGAGAGACGTTACAACTACGTTGCCCTAAATAGTTTAGTCTAGGGACTAGTATGTTTATACTGTATTTAACGATTAGTATATATAAAAATAGTATAACATAACTTACCATAATTCACGATTTTTGGAATTAGGATTTATGGATGTTAATTGCAAATTTAGTGGGCAATAAATTAATAAGACTAAAAGACAATTAGTTTTAGGGGTGTTGATTTAAAAAGAGAAATTTAATTGGAAAGAACTGATTATATTTTCAAGCTTAAAGAATGAAGTGACTATTAATGGAATGGTCCAGTTTTGATGATGAATGGACCACATTTATAAGAAAAATGAAGATGAAATATTTAAAGTAATAGATTGGCATCTTATGTGATTGGAATAAAAGTATTAAGACCCCCAACATTATTTGAACCACTTAATGGTAGGAGAATACTTCCAATGGTAATTTTAGATTGTGATAACTAGTTGTCCCTTGTATTTATTGGATAAGGGTGTAAAGTGATTTAAGTAAGTAATCCCTGTTTATGCTTGTATTATTTGGGAATTAAAACCCTTATTAAATTTTTAGTTAATTAAGTAAGAGAAATCTCATGGTCACACCTAACTAAGTGATTTACCATATATCGAATTTGAAAGTTAACATTAGAATTCGATTTATAGCATGCAAGGAGGAAGCATATTAGTCTCGAATCTAAAAATATTGAGTATAGAAGAAGTCTAGCTTTCGAGAATGTCATCCTTCATAACAAGAATTTAAAGCATGACATTAGGGAATACGCTTAAATATTAGATTTGTGTAAATTAGCCTTTTTATGTTGAATTTGACCATGTTTTAATTTTCTTAAGGATATTTGTTTTTATTGTTATAAATTAGCCCTTTTGTTGTTCCTCACAAAAAGGAATATATTTGAAATTACAAGGAATATATATATATATAATGTAAAAAATCTTATGTATAATTTTACGTATTTGCACGTAGATTATACTACCTATTCAAAATAGGACAATACTCGATCCTTGTAAATTTAAATATGTCAATATTGTTGTTTGGACAAACTTATGAAAATGATAAAAAAGACATCATTGGGATTTAAATTACAGCAAGTTGGGGCATAGGAAAATATTCTAGTTATTAGTATAGGCTAGAACATTAATTAGTTAGATTTAGAAAAAAATATTTAGGAATTTTTTTAAATTTTGGGTTATGCCTCATTTGAAGACTCGAGAACAAACTGAAGACAGTCGGAACTTTGGGAATAAGAGGAAGAGTTGCATCTTGAATCTCTTAGAAAATAAGAATAATATTTATCTTTTTAGGAGTAGCATCGTTATATTTTTGGTAATTAATGGGCACACTTGAAGAATTTCAAGGAGACCATCTAAAAATACCAAAGTATTGATGGGTAACCATCAATAAATTTTACTCAAACCAAATTTATGATTAGAGTTTTGGGAAAAATTTTAATTTGATTATGCAGCTACTGAAGGTTACAAAGTCAGTAATATATTTTGGGCTTTCCCAATAATAGGGAAATAAAGGATATTTTATTGACAGGAGCCCATGATGTTTTTATACTTCCATATTTGAAAAGATACCTTCACACTATGGCTAAGTTTGATAGGGCCTAATCAAGAACTGAGGACAAATACAAAACCTTGGTGGTCTAGTTCCACCAGAGATATGGTGGAGCATGGAATTTGTGACGACATGGAATTTCGCTCGATCTGAATCAGTCGATAAACCGATCTAGACCGTTCGAAACCCCTGATCGTTTGAGAACAGGACAAATCAAAACGCAGACGGAAGAACATTTCATTGCTATTACAACAATGCATCAGATACAAGAATATACAGAGTATAAATGAATAAATTACATTCGACAAATATCAGAGATTACAATAAATTACATAGCAGCGGAAAATAATACAAAGCACAACTGAAGGTGATATACGGATACAGAGCTTTCCGGATATCATTCCAGCTGTAAACCAGGATCCTGTGAATATAAATCTGCAAAACCAAAACTACTAGCTGCCCGTGCGGAAAATAGGGGCACCCAGAGTTTAGGTTAAAACAATAAACTCCAGGTCAGTCATGTGATTGGTGTGAGAACTAAAACAGTTATTTAAAGCTTTACTTTAAAAGAGAGTAATTCAAGGGACCACGCCGTGTAACACGGAACGGGTTTCCTCCCAAGAATACCAGTGCATAGAATAGACAACGCAATGCTTTTTCGAAAAATGAAGCTATTATAAGACCCATGTCCCATCACACAATGCAACGCAAGCCAAAGGATAGGGTTTTTACCTTATAACAGCCAAACATGCTTGGTACGTTTAAAACAAATCATTTGATACTATAATAAGTGTATAGTGTCAAAACAATTTCAATCATAAATATAAATCATAGGCGGCATGGGTACCATCTATCATGTCGCCATACTAGTTCTACAATTAAAACCGCACTATCACGTATTGGAAATTGGATTTCCGTCATGAGTCGAGGCAAGGGGCAAGCTCCTCTCCGCGTTCGAGACACTCTAGCAAATGCCTCAGGGTTACGCACTCTGGGCAACCCTGGATGCTTCAGGGCCGGTCCTCACTTACGTTAGAGGATTGGCAATTCCTGAACACACGTTTCCCGGTCCTTACAGACCTATAATCGAGGTGCCTCGCATTCCAACAACCACATAGGTGAAAAGTATATAAATGTCAGGGCTGGTAAGTCACTGACACCACCAAAGCTAGAAAGAAACGTCGTGCTCTCCCTGCAGTCTGTATCCCGTTTTTAACTCATACCGGGGTGTGAGGCTCGCGAATTCATGTTATACACAAAGCTACGCCACAAAGGTCGTGCTTTGATCATCAACCACAAGACTTTTCTTTTCAACATAAGCCTTGATCATTGCATCTTAGCGTGCCACACAGGCAATTCATGCCATGCGACTGATGTCCATCGATATACAACCTCTGAGCTCGTACGTCTCAGAGAAGGGCGTTAAGCAAAAGAATAAATTCTCCGCCGCCAAACAGATGTATATTTAATAGAAATCAATCAACACAGAATAAAATCCAATGTCAGACACACAATCCATTTACAAGTCCGTTCTGGGTCTGAACGAAACCGGAGGCACTTTCCTCGCATATCCATCCATCTCCAAGTACGTCTGGACGACCACCAACTGTTTCCATCCTCTTGGGTGTACTGCCCAATCAGAATCGTCAGTCATTATCCAAACGATGTGAAGACTTCCGGTCTTCGACCACCGTCTTCATCTTCGACTTATCGTCGAATCGGTTATTCAGAATGGGTATAAACCCGGCCTTTCCGAACAACCCATGTATATTAAAAACAAATGTTACACAAACACAACATACGCCTCATTCCAATTCAGAATATTCTTTTATTCACAAAATCATATTCTTAGGGAAAGGTTCCCATTAATTTTATCCAAGATAAATTCTTTAAAATTTATCTTGTAATCTTCCTTTGGATGTCGTTTCAAACCAAATTATTGTTTTTCTAAACTAGTCGAGATTAGCGAACCACACCGAAGTAATTATTTATTTTGTTTCCCAATCCCAACCTATTCATCCCATGAACCAAAACCGGTAATACTCCATATCTAACACCACGGTGTTATTGGTAAAATTAATTACCATTTCACGTTCAAATCTAATTAAAGATTTAACTATCGCTTTGGAGCAAAACTGGTAATACTCCATTCTCGTTCATTTTCTAAATTTGATAATTTAGATTATCAATGCACATTTCAATCTAATTACAGATTCATTAAAACTCCTTTTACTGGGTTAAAGAACTAGGTGTTATTTAAAACACAGTTCACGACAAACCCAAATCACATTCTATTTATTATCGGGTTAAAGAACTAGTGTTATTTAAAACACCGTTCACGATAAACCCATTTCAAATCCAATCAAATATATTAGAAATTCCGATTATTTAAAACCCCTTTTTAAATCTAATTTATTTATTTAAAAACAAATCGGATTTTAAATTTACTTCAAACAAGTTCATTTTGATAAAATCTATTTTTATCTTTTCAAATATGGAGTTTTTCATCCCAAATTTTCCCAAATCATTTCTTATGATTTTACACAAATTATTACTATTTTTAATAATTTTATCAAGGCCCGTACAGTCGATTTCCAACAACGGCCATCGAATTGCACTTACAGCGACCTTTTCCCATTTTGATTTGGACATATCTCCAAATCCAACAGTTAGATTTTGAATTTCTAATATTCATTAGAAAGCTCTTTTCGATACGAACCCAACGGTTCCGGTTTTAGGAGAATCCGACGGTCGGATCTCCCGTAATGTCCGTTTGAAATAAATGGTCGAAATTCACGAACTGCCGCGGCGCGGCGCGTTCTATTCAGGCCATTATATTATATATATTTAATATATATAATATATATTTCGTCGATTCTATTTTTAAACGAATTTTATAAATAGTTTTGAATTCGTTTCAAAAACATTTCAACTTCCATTTCAATTCAAATCAAAATTGAATTTTTCCTTATAAATTCGTTTTAAAATTCATTTCTATTCAATTCAAATTTTAATTCAACTTGAATTCATTTCAATTATTTTTCAATTCAATTCGAATTCGTTTCAATTCGTTTTCAATTCAATTCGAATTCGTTTTCTATTCAATTCAATTCAAATTGGTTTCCTATTCGATTAAATTCAAATTGGTTTCCTATTCGATTCAATTCAAATTGGTTTTCTATTCGATTCAAATTCGTTTCGTTTTCTATTTGAATCAAATTCATTATATATTCAATTGAAATCGAATTATCGAACTACCGCGCCATTTTCTATTCTATTTATAATTATATATAAATATTTATATTCTAACGACGACGCGTATAAATATATACGTTCTAATTATATTCAAAATAAATTTCTCGTCGATATTATTTAAAATAATCTATTTTAAAATTCAAAATTCACTAAAATTGCCAAAATAAAATTTTTAAACTGGCCCAGATTTTCCGGGTTATTACAATCTCCCCCACTTAAAACTTTTCGTCCCCGTAAAGGAACAAAGTCGAAAGTGGTTTGATTAATCAACTCAACGTTCGATCTGGCTTGCATTCTCCAACTTTTCATTTTCTGAGAATTTTCAAATTTTTAAAAAATTTGGCTAACACCCTAAATTTTCGAAAAATTTCGCCATAACCTCCCCTGCACCGGGAGCCACGGGAAAATCCCGAAATTGCCATATAGGCCTTCTGATCTCAAAAAGAAAAAGAAAAAGCCAAGCGGCTAGCCAATAGGCTCATAAAATCATCATCACCCAAACAAAACAGTAAATTATGTAGTAAACATGTACCTATTTGTCGGGCAAACAAATTTTATTCTTCGGCTCTAGCCTCCTTGCTATGACCTGTTCAATGATATACATGTATATGCATGCAAATGCGACCAATTTTCAATACAATTCAATATTTGGTGCTATTAGGCATAAATGGTTAAAAATTAGCAAACAAATAGACAAACAACACAAACATCAATCAATTAGTGGATTAGAGTTTTCAAATTCATAAATTTATATATATATATATATATATATATATATATATATATATACAAAAAATCATGTTTTTGATGCCAATTCACCACAAAGTGTTCTAGCTATATAAGTTTTGGTTCTCACACCAGTCTAATGGAAATATATAGAAATCACACCTTCGAAACACGAACATAATTATTGATGATGCCATGGTCATTATCAACATCATCTCCGGGCGACTAGAGTGTAATTCTATATCTATCCGGTATATTAAAACTTCGAATATACGTTCATGACGCGTATATGCAAAATCTTTATATAGCGGATTGTCCATATGCAAAATAAATAAATATTCAAATACATATAAAATGGTTTAAATTTTCAAAACAAAATTGTTTCATTTGAAAAATATACTCTTCACACTCGTTCTAGGATACTACTGATCCTATCTCTAACGAGTCATTCTAATTGGATATTTCTAATCCAATATCTGATGAATTATTTCGTATGGTTCTAATGTGTCTTGTTCTCGAGCTCTGTAAACCAAAGCTCTGATACCAAATGTGACGACATGGAATTTCGCTCGATCTGAATCAGTCGATAAACCAATATAGACCGTTCGAAACCCCTGATCGTTTGAGAACAGGACAAATCAGAACGCAGACGGAAGAACATTTCATTGCTATTACAACAATGCATCAGATACAAGAATATACAGAGTATAAATGAATAAATTACATTCGACAAATATCAGAGATTACAATAAATTACATAGCAGCGGAAAATAATACAAAGCACAACTGAAGGTGATATACGGATACAGAGCTTTCCGGATATCATTCCAGCTGTAAACCAGGATCCTGTGAATATAAATCTGCAAAACCAAAACTACTAGCTGCCCGTGCGGAAAATAGGGGTACCCAGAGTTTAAGTTAAAACAATAAACTCCAGGTCAGTCATGTGACTGGTGTGAGAACTAAAACAATTATTTAAAGCTTTACTTTAAAAGAGAGTAATTCAAGGGACCACGCCGTATAACACGGAACGGGTTTCCTCCCAAGAATACTAGTGCATAGAATAGACAACGCAATGCTTTTTCGAAAAATGAAGCTATTATAAGACCCAGTGTAATAACCCGGAAAATCTGGGCCAGTTTAAAATTTTTATTTTGGCAATTTTAGCGAATTTTGAACATTTAAAATAGATTATTTTAAATAAAATTGACGAGAAAATTTATTTTGAATATATTTAGAACGTATATATTATACGCGTCGTCGTTAGAATATAAATATTTATATATAATTATAAATAGAATTGAAATGGCGCGGTAGTTCGATAATTCGATTTCAAACTTCAATTGAATGTACCGGGTGCAAAACAATCCGGATTTTAGTGAAACCAAAAACATTAGGATCTAATTGATAATATCTTTCCAACGAATCCGAAAAATCGAAATTTCATAGCGGGAATCAAAAGTTATGCCCATTTGAAAATTCAGAATAGTCGCTATGTAAACTATACATGGCCCAAAAAGTCAAATTTTGCATACGGATGAATTTGGACTCGAAACCACTTCCATTGAGTTCAAAATGTCATTTAGAACTCCGAAAAGTATAAGCTTCGATATATTCCGATATCCGGAATAGTGGCTATGGGCAGGAGTTGTTCGGTTAACAATACATAGCCCTTAAAAAGTGAAATTTTGCATACGAGCTCAGAATTCGACGAGATAAATTTTTATGGATTCATAATGACAAATTATTGTTATGTTCCAAAGGGCACGTCGAACGGAGTTAGTATGTGGCCGTGCGAGCTGAAACAGTTCAGGGTAAAGCGAGCAGTCATTTTACAAAGGAACATTATTGATACGACCTCAGAATTCGATTTCGTTTTTTTTATGGATTCGTATCGTCTAATAATGGTTAAATTCAAGAGGGCTTGATTTTTTGAGTTAGCATGTGAGCGTGCGAGAAGAAAAGGTGCGCCAAAATCGCATTTTTAGAGCTTATCTGAGCATTTTTGTGATTTTTGTTGAATGGTCAAACAAACTCGGAATTCGACGAAACTTGTTTCGTTGGACTCGTCTTCACGTCTACTATCTCGTGTCCGAAATCCGCGGCGATCGGAGATCGTTTGTGTTCGGACGATACGCGAGAAACTAGCATATAATCACTTTTTCTCCTTTTCTTCACTCACTTTTCTCTCTTCCTCTTTTCTCTTTAATGGCCTCCTCCACAACCACCGCTGCCCACCCTCCCCTCGGCCACCGCCGGCCTCCCTCCGGGCGCCGCACCCCCTCCTCCTCCTCCCCTCCTCCTCCTCTTCCTCCTCCTCTCTCCATTTGCAAACCCTAAGCCCCAAATTACCAACCACCACCACCGCGGCCACCACGGGCCCCACCACCGCCACCCACACCCTCACCCACGTCCATCAGGCCCGCGCCCCCCCTCCAGCCCCCTCAATTCCGGCCATGGGCCCCGCTACACCCAAAAACCCATTTTCACCAAAATCGCCCGTTTTGCAAATAAGTCCCTAACCGTATTTCGCGAATAACTCCCAAACCGTGCGTTTCTAGCCAAAGTTCCTCAAAACCAAAGTTGTAGAGCACGAAATTCTCTTCGATTTGGTATATGATAAGTCCTATTTTGCATTGCGGACTTGTCGGAAAAACGCGTCCGAAGTCTGCTGATCAAACACTGTCAAAATGCTGTCTTTTCGCGATTTCCGGCGAAATGGCACATTTTCGGCAAGAAGACCACTAGGCAAAAGTTGTTCAGAATAGCGTGCTTGTGCTAAAAAAAAGATGGTGTGAAGATTGAAGCTCGTTTGCAAATTCTAGGACCCAAACAGCGAATCCGGGCGTTAGAAAAAAAGTGAATTTTCTCCGTTTTAAAGCTTCTACAGTTTTGACATATGAAATAAATAAAAATATGATCTTTATATTATAGAGAGGATAAAAATCCGATTTTTAGCTTATAGAAGATATAAAGATGAGATTTTTATATAATGTAGATAATAAAAATGTGATTTTTATACATGTAGCGGCTACGGGCAACGAAAGCGACAAAAGGCGAGAACGACGAAGATTTCTACATAAGAAGAGTCGTGGCGTTTGGTTTAGCTAGTCGGTGAGAACTTCTCACTCTAAATTCTCTTTTTCTAGTTATATATATGTACTAGGATGCAGACGGTGCTTAGTAGCACCCGACACCCGTCATCCACAGACCATGGATGGCTTGTTTGTTAAATTATTGGTTGAGTAGTTGGTCAGATTATTTGATTTGAACTTGATTGTTTGGTGAAATAAAATTGATTTGATTGATGTGTGAATGGCGTGGGCCTTCACTAGACCGGGGATAAGGCTAGGCCTTGTCCCGTTTCTAGTATCGTGTCGTTATGCCGCCGAAATTTTCTAAAATAAGTTAGAAAAATAAAAATATCATTTTTATTGTGTAAATGAACTGAATAGAAATTCATGTGTTGAAATAGAATATTTTATCGTTAAAAATATAATTTTTAACGTGGAAGTGAATAAAATAAAATATTCATTTACAAACCGGACGGTTTGTTTATGTACACATATTTGAAGGACATTGATTGGGACGATAAATTTTACACATCGCCCAGCTGCACAAATAAAATCTGTGTTTGATTGTTTGAAACCCCACACGGGTGTTGGGATGAAAATTGGAAGTTCACTCATCCTGATTGCTTAAATATGTCGATCGATTGATTGACAGGCTGTTATAAGCGTAAGATATCTATATTTGATGCTTATACAGTGTAGTGCACTTTGGTTGATGGTTGATTATTTTTCAATGCTATTATATACATGTGTTGTATGGAATCCATATAATTAACGTTATATGGTGATTGATTGGGCCTCATTCCAATCGGGAAAATAATGAATGTTATAAAAGAAAATTCATGTGTTGAATATAAAAATAGTCATGTGTTGACGATGTTCATGTGTTGAAACTATTTATGTGTTGAGTAGAATATTTTAATAATAAAATATACATCTTTATCATATTTAAAATTAGAACTACTTCACGGTGGAGTCTAATTAAAAATCAAACGATAGATACCATAGTTTTATAAAATATTTTACATAACAAAAATAGTGATGTGTTGACAGTACTCATGTGTTGAGATTAGTCAGGTGTTGGAAGAAATATAGATTCATGTGTTGAATGGAATAAATATTCATTTGTTGAATAGAATAACGGATTTATTGAAATATATAAAGCCGTGTTGATTAGAGTTGCGCTATTTTGACGTGAACGGTATTTATATCGATTATATTCGTTTTTATAATGAATATAGAAAAGAAGTGATTTCAAAATATAACGTTTTGAAAATATTATCATTTATATAGTAATGATATGAAATATTCAATTTTGATTAGAAATTGAATATAGAGTTGAAATGGTTTTGAAACGAATTTAAAACGATTTATAAAATACGTTTTAAAAAGGAAATTGACGAAATATATATAATATATATAATGGCCTGAAAAGAACGCGTCGCGCCGCGGCAGTTCGTGAATTTCAACCATTGACTTCGAATTGACGTTGCGGGAGATCCGACCGTCGGATTCTCCTAAAACCGGAACCGTTGGGTTCGTATCGAAAAGAGCTTTCCAATGAATATTAGAAATTTGAAATCTAACGGTTGGATTTGGAATTATGTCCAAATCAAATTTGAAAAAGGTCGATGTAAGTGCAGTCCGATGGCCATTGTTGGAAATCGACTGTACGGGCCTTGATAAAATTATTAAAAATATTAATAATTTGTGTAAAATCATAATATGTGAATTGGAAAGAACTGGGATGAAGTATTCCACATTAGAAATGATAAAAATAGATTTTTGTCAAAATGAACTAGTTTTGAACTAGAATTAAAATCAATTTATTTGTGAAATAAATAAATTGAATTTGAAAGTGATTTTAAAAATAATCAATATTCCCAATACGTGGATCGGACTGGAGTTGAATCGAAAATATCTTCGGGATATTTCGATGTTAGATTTCGTGACTATACAGATATTGTTATGGGAATTTGAAAGATATATTTTATATCGTTATTTCCAATACGATATTTGTTGGTTTCAGAATTTGATATTGAATATAAGCCGGTATATTTTCTATTCAGAGCCTTGTATTTAATATCAAATGTGATTTGGGTTTATCGTGAGTCGTGTTTTAGATGACATTGGTTCTTTAACCCAGTTAAAGGCAAGATATCGATTTCTGAAAAGATTAAAACTAAGTGGAGTTTTAATGAATCTTTAATTAGATTAAAATGTGAATTGATAATTTAAATTATCAAATCTGAAAAGTGATCGAGAGTGGAGTATCACCAGTTTTGCTCCAAAGCGATAGTTAAATCTTTAATTAGATTTGAACGTGAAATGGTAATTAATTTTACCGATAACACCGTGGTGTTAGATGTGGAGTATTACCAGTTTTCTCCATGGGATATATAGGTTGGGTTTGGGAAATAAAATAAATAATTACTTCGGTGTGGTTCGCTAATCCCGACTAGTTTGAAATGATATCCAAAGGAGGATTAAAGAATAAATTTAGAAGAATTTATCTTGGATAAAATTAATGGGAACATTTCCCTAAGAATGTGATTTTGTGAATAAAAGAATATTCTGAATTGGAATGAGGCGTTTGTTGTGTCTGTGTGACATTTGTTTATCATATACGTGGGTTATTCAGAAAGGCCGGGTTTATACCCATTCTGAATAACCGATTCGACGAGATGTCGAAGATGAAGACGGTGGTTGAAGACCGGAAGTCTTCACATCGTTTGGGTGATTACTGATGATCTTGATTGGGCTGTACACCCAGGATGAGGGAATCAGTTGGTGATCGTCCAGGCGTACCTGGAGATGGATGGATATGCGAGGAAAGTGCCTCCGGTTTCGTTCAGACCCAGAACGAACTTGTAAATGGATTGTGTGTCTGACATTGGATTTTATTCTGTGTTGATTGATCTCTATTAAATATACATCTGTTTGGCGGCGGAGAATTTATTCTCTTGCTTAACGCCCTTCTCTGAGACGTACGAGCTCAGAGGTTGTATATCGATGGACATCAGTCGCATGGAGTGAATTGCCAATGTGGCACGCGTAAGTGGCAATTGATCAAGGCTTCTGTTGAAAAGCAAAGTCTTGTGGTTGATGATCAAAGCACGGCCTGTGTGGCGTAGCTTTGTGTATAACGTGAATTCGCGAGCCTCACACCTCGGTATGAGTCAAAAACGGGATAGTGACTGCAGGGAGAGCACGACGTTTCTTTCTAGCTAGGGTGGTGTCAGTGACCTACCAGCCCTGACATTTATATACTTTTCACCTGTGTGGTTGTTGGATACGAGGCGCCTCGGATATAGGTCTGTAAGGACCGGGAAACGTGTGTTCAGGAATAACTAATCCTCAAAAGTAAGAGAGGACCGGCCCTGAAGATCCAAGGATCATAGTGGGGTCCTGGGACATTTGCTAGAGTGTCTCGAACGCGGAGAGGAGCTTGCCCCTTGCCTCGGCTCATGACGGAAATCCAATTTCCAATACGTGATATTGCGGTTTTAATTGTAGAACTAGTATGGCGACATGATAGATGGTACCCATGCCGCCTATGATTGATATTTATGATTGAAATTGTTTTGACACTATATACACCTATGATAGTATCAAATGATTTGTTTTAAACGTATCAAGCATTATTTGGCTATTATAAGGGAAAACCCTATCCTCCGGCTTGCGTTGCATTGTGTGATGGGACCTGGGTCTTATAATAGCTTCATTTTTCTAAAAAGCATTGCGTTGTTTTGTTATATGCACTAGTATTCTTGGGAGGAAACCCGTTCCGTGTTATACAGCGTGGTCCCTTGAATTACTATCTAGAAAGTAAAGTTTTAAATAACTGTTTTAGTTCTCACACCAGTCACATGACTGACCTGGAGTTTATTGTTTTAACCTAAACTCTGGGTGCCCCTATTTTCCAAACGGGCAGCTACTAGTTTTGGTTTTGCAGATTTATATTCACAGGGTCCTGATTTACAGTTGGAACGATGCTCGGAAAGCTCTGTATCCGTGTATCACTTTCAGTTGTATTTTGTATTATTTTCCGCTGCTATGTAATTTATTGTAATCTCTGATATTTGTTGAATGTAATTTATTCATTTATACTCTGTATATTCTTGTATCTGATGGAATTGTTGTAATAACAATGAAATGTTCTTCCGTCTGCGTCCTTTTGTGTGTTGTTCTCAAAGTATTCGTGCTTTCCTTCACGGGGAAGTTACGGGTTCTTTCAGTTGGTATCAGAGCTTTGGTTTACAGAGCTCGAGAACAAGACACATTAGAACCATACGAAAGAATTCATCAGATATTGGATTAGTAATATCCAATTAGAATGACTCGTTAGAGATATGATCAGTAGTATCCTAGAACGAGTGTGAAGAGTATATTTTTCAAATGAAAACAATTTTGTTTAAAAATTTAAATCGTTTTTTACGTATTTGAATATTTATTTATTTTGAATATGGACAATCTAGTATATAAAGGTTTTGCATATACGCGTCATGAACGTATATTCGAAGTTTTAATATATTAGATAGATATAGAATCACATTCTAGTTGCCCGGGAATGATTCTGACAATGCTGCAGCGTTACCAGTATTTATTTTCGAGTAACGAAGGTGTGATACCTATATATTTCCATTAGACTGGTGTGAGAACCAAAACTAATATAGCTAGAACACATTGTTGTGAATTGGCATCAAAACAAGATTTTCCGTATATATGTATCAATTTATGAATTTGAAACTCTAATCCACTAATTGATTGATGTTTGTGTTGTTTGTTTATTTATTTGACAATTTTTAACCATTTAGCCTAATAGAATCAAATATTGAATTGTATTGAAAATTGGTCGCATTTGCTTGCATATACGTGTACTTACATTGAACAGGTCATATCAAGGAGGCTAGAGCAGAGAATAAAATTTGTTTGCCCGACAAATAGGTACATGTTTACTACATAATTTACTGTTTTGTTTGGGTGATGATGATTTTATGAGCCTATTGGCTAGCCGCTTGGCTTTTTCTTTTTCTTTTTGAGAGCAGAAGGCCTGTATGGCAATTTCGGGATTTTCCCGTGCTCCCCGTACAAAGGAGGTTATGGCGAAATTTTTCGAAAATTCCGGGTGTTAGTCAAATTTTTGAAGAATTTGAAAATTCTCAGAAACTGAAAGGTTGGAGAATGCAAGCCAGATCGAACGTAGAGTTGATTGATCGAACCACTTTCGACTTTGTTCCTTTTCGGGGACGAAAAGTTTTAAGTGGGAGAGATTGTAATAACCCGGAAAATCTGGGCCAGTTTAAAATTTTTATTTTGGCAATTTTAGCGAATTTTGAACATTTAAAATAGATTATTTTAAATAAAATTGACGACAAAATTTATTTTGAATATATTTAGAACGTATATATTATACGCGTCGTCGTTAGAATATAAATATTTATATATAATTATAAATAGAATTGAAATGGCGCGGTAGTTCGATAATTCGATTTCAAACTTCAATTGAATGTACCGGGTGCAAAACAATCCGGATTTTAGTGAAACCAAAAACATTAGGATCTAATTGATAATATCTTTCCAACGAATCCGAAAAATCGAAATTTCATAGCGGGAATCAAAAGTTATGCCCATTTGAAAATTCAGAATAGTCGCTATGTAAACTATACATGGCCCAAAAAGTCAAATTTTGCATACGAATGAATTTGGACTCGAAACCACTTCCATTGAGTTCAAAATGTCGTTTAGAACTCCGAAAAGTATAAGCTTCGATATATTCCGATATCCGGAATAGTGGCTATGGGCAGGAGTTGTTCGGTTAACAATACATAGCCCTTAAAAAGTGAAATTTTGCATACGAGCTCAGAATTCGACGAGATAAATTTTTATGGATTCATAATGACAAATTATTGTTATGTTCCAAAGGGCACGTCGAACGGAGTTAGTATGTGGCCGTGCGAGCTGAAACAGTTCAAGGTAAAGCGAGCAGTCATTTTACAAAGGAACATTATTGATACGACCTCAGAATTCGATTTCGTTTTTTTTTTTATGGATTCGTATCGTCTAATAATGGTTAAATTCAAGAGGGCTTGATTTTTTGAGTTAGCATGTGAGCGTGCGAGAAGAAAAGGTGCGCCAAAATCGCATTTTTAGAGCTTATCTGAGCATTTTTGTGATTTTTGTTGAATGGTCAAACGAACTCGGAATTCGACGAAACTTGTTTCGTTGGACTCGTCTTCACGTCTACTATCTCGTGTCCGAAATCCGCGGCGATCGGAGATCGTTTGTGTTCGGACGATACGCGAGAAACTAGCATATAATCACTTTTTCTCCTTTTCTTCACTCACTTTTCTCTCTTCCTCTTTTCTCTTTAATGGCCTCCTCCACCACCACCGCTGCCCACCCTCCCCTCGGCCACCGCCGGCCTCCCTCCGGGCGCCGCACCCCCTCCTCCTCCTCCCCTCCTCCTCCTCTTCCTCCTCCTCTCTCCATTTGCAAACCCTAAGCCCCAAATCACCAACCACCACCACCGCGGCCACCACGGGCCCCACCACCGCCACCCACACCCTCCCCCACGTCCATCAGGCCCGCGCCCCCCCTCCAGCCCCCTCAATTCCGGCCGTGGGCCCCGCTACACCCAAAAACCCATTTTCACCAAAATCGCCCGTTTTGCAAATAAGTCCCTGACCGTATTTCGCGAATAACTCCCAAACCGTGCGTTTCTAGCCAAAGTTCCTGAAGATCAAAGTTGTAGAGCACGAAATTCGCTTAGATTTAATATATTATAAGTCCTATTTTGCATTGCGGAGTTGTCGGGAAAACGCGTCCGAAGTCTGCTGATCAAACACTGTCAAAATGCTGTCTTTTCGCGATTTCCGGCGAAATGGCACATTTTCGGCAAGAAGACCACTAGGCAAAAGTTGTTCAGAATGGCGTGCTTGTGCTAGAAAAAAAGATGGTGTGAAGATTGAAGCTCGTTTGCAAATTCTAGGACCCAAACAGCGAATCCGGGCGTTAGAAAAAAAGTGAGTTTTCTCCGTTTTAAAGCTTCTACAGTTTTGACATATGAAATAAATAAAAATATGATCTTTATATTATAGAGAGGATAAAAATCCGATTTTTAGCTTATAGAAGATATAAAGATGAGATTTTTATATAATGTAGATAATAAAAATGTGATTTTTATACATGTAGCGGCTACGGGCAACGAAAGTGACAAAAGACGAGAACGACGAAGATTTCTACATAAAAAGAGTCGTGGCGTTTGGTTTAGCTAGTCGGTGAGAACTTCTCACTCTAAATTCTCTTTTTCTAGTTATATATATGTACTAGGATGCAGACGGTGCTTAGTAGCACCCGACACCCGTCATCCACAGACCATGGATGGCTTGTTTGTTAAATTATTGGTTGAGTAGTTGGTCAGATTATTTGATTTGAACTTGATTGTTTGGTGAAATGAAATTGATTTGATTGATGTGTGAATGGCGTGGGCCTTCACTAGACCGGGGATAAGGCTAGGCCTTGTCCCGTTTCTAGTATCGTGTCGTTATGCCGCCGAAATTTTCTAAAATAAGTTAGAAAAATAAAAATATCATTTTTATTGTGTAAATGAACTGAATAGAAATTCATGTGTTGAAATAGAATATTTTATCGTTAAAAATATAATTTTTAACGTGGAAGTGAATAAAATAAAATATTCATTTACAAACCGGACGGTTTGTTTATGTACACCTATTTGAAGGACATTGATTGGGACGATAAATTTTACACATCGCCCAGCTGCACAAATAAAATCTGTGTTTGATTGTTTGAAACCCCACACGGGTGTTGGGATGAAAATTGGAAGTTCACTCATCCTGATTGCTTAAATATGTCGATCGATTGATTGACAGGCTGTTATAAGCGTAAGATATCTATATTTGATGCTTATACAGTGTAGTGCACTTTGGTTGATGGTTGATTATTTTTCAATGCTATTATATACATGTGTTGTATGGAATCCATATAATTAACGTTATATGGTGATTGATTGGGCCTCATTCCAATCGGGAAAATAATGAATGTTATAAAAGAAAATTCATGTGTTGAATATAAAAATAGTCATGTGATGACGATGTTCATGTGTTGAAACTATTTATGTGTTGAGTAGAATATTTTAATAATAAAATATACATCTTTATCATATTTAAAATTAAAACTACTTCACGGTGGAGTCTAATTAAAAATCAAACGATAGATACCATAGTTTTATAAAATATTTTACATAACAAAAATAGTGATGTGTTGACAGTACTCATGTGTTGAGATTAGTCAGGTGTTGGAAGAAATATAGATTCATGTGTTGAATGGAATAAATATTCATTTGTTGAATAGAATAACGGATTTATTGAAATATATAAAGCCGTGTTGATTAGAGTTGCGCTATTTTGACGTGAACGATATTTATATCGATTATATTCGTTTTTATAATGAATATAGAAAAGAAGTGATTTCAAAATATAACGTTTTGAAAATATTATCATTTATATAGTAATGATATGAAATATTCAATTTTGATTAGAAATTGAATATAGAGTTGAAATGGTTTTGAAACGAATTTAAAACGATTTATAAAATACGTTTTAAAAAGGAAATTGACGAAATATATATAATATATATATTATATATATAATGGCCTGAAAAGAACGCGTCGCGCCGCGGCAGTTCGTGAATTTCAACCATTGACTTCGAATTGACGTTGCGGGAGATCCGACCGTCGGATTCTCCTAAAACCGGAACCGTTGGGTTCGTATCGAAAAGAGCTTTCCAATGAATATTAGAAATTTGAAATCTAACGGTTGGATTTCGTGACTATACAGATATTGTTATGGGAATTTGAAAGATATATTTTATATCGTTATTTCCAATATGATATTTGTTGGTTTCAGAATTTGATATTGAATATAAGCCGGTATATTTTCTATTCAGAGCCTTGTATTTAATATCAAATGTGATTTGGGTTTATCGTGAGTCGTGTTTTAGATGACATTGGTTCTTTAACCCAGTTAAAGGCAAGATATCGATTTCTGAAAAGATTAAAACTAAGTGGAGTTTTAATGAATCTTTAATTAGATTAAAATGTGAATTGATAATTTAAATTATCAAATCTGAAAAGTGATCGAGAGTGGAGTATCACCAGTTTTGCTCCAAAGCGATAGTTAAATCTTTAATTAGATTTGAACGTGAAATGGTAATTAATTTTACCGATAACACCGTGGTGTTAGATTGTAACAACCCGGAAAATCTGGGCCAGTTTGAAAATTTTATTTTGGCCATTTTAGTGAATTTTGATTATTTAAAATGAATTATTTTAAATAATATCGACGAGAAATTTATTTTGAATATAATTCGAACGTATATATTATACGCGTCGTCGTTAGAATATAAATATTTATATATAATTATAAATGGAATTGAAAATGGCGCGGTAGTTCGATAATTCGATTTCAAACTTCAATTGAATGTACCGGGTGCAAAACAATCCAGATTTTAGTGAAACCAAAAATAATGGAATATAATAGTGAATATCTTTCCAACAAATCCGAAAAATCAAAAGTTCGTAGCGGGAATCAAAAGATATGTCCAGTTGAAAATTCTGAATAGTCGCTATGGAATTCAGGCCCTTAAAAATAGACATTTTGCAAATGACCTCGGATTTCGACGAAACCAGTTTTGTTGGGTCCGCAGTGTAAAGTTATTGCTAGGTTTCAGATTTCATAATTTTTCGAATCAATATGTGAGCGTGGCATAGGAAAACGCGTTTGACCAGTTTCAGTTGATTTTAATCGACTGCAAATTGGCCATTTTTCATACGGTCTCAGAATTCGACGAAACTAGTTTTATTAGGACCGTATCGTCAATACGAAGCTAGAAAATATTTTTCTGGAATTTTTCTAGTTAGTATGTGACCCCGGTAATTTGAAATGTACGTTCAAATTTGAAAATTAAATGTTTTATACTTTAATTTGAGGAATAACTGACTGTAACAGTCAAAATGGCCTACGAAACATATTCCATTGTGTCCGGGACGGGGGTAATTAGCTAGGAGCGACATTCGTTGAGTTTGATTTGCTGTTCGTGATGATTTTTACTTTTGAAATGAATTAAATAAAATAAAAATAATATATATATTATTTTTCCACCAATCAGGAAAAAAAAACCCTTTTTCCCCCTTTTTAACCGTCTGGCCCCCCCTTCCAAAATTCATTTCTAAAGAAAGAAAAAAAAAAAAAAAAAAAAAAAAAAAACATGGCGACTGTCGATCGCCAGTGCCTCGTCGCCCCGCCATCGCGGGCGCCTCCGCTGTCACCTCCCACTCACGCACCGTCCTCCCCGTTCTCTCTCCTCTCCCCTTCCAGCGCTTCGCCCGAGGACCACCGCGAAGCCCCAATCGCCGCCAACACCTGCCCCGCCGCCTCCTTCTATTCTCTCTCCTCGTCTAGAACCGCACCGCCCCAGCCCTCCTCTGATTCTCCGGCGACTAAACCCTAAAAACTGTAAGTATTTTATCGTATTTTTTTATTTTAATTTGTTAAACTAATTTCGATTTTAGGAGAAACAAAACTGATTTTTGTTTTAGAAGTAAATCTGATTTTCTTTTTAAAGTAAAACTGAAATTTTATATAAAGTAAAACTGAAATTTTATATAAAGTAAAACTGAAATTTTATATAAAGTGAAATTTGATTTTAAAATATTGAACTTCGAAAAGAAAATTTGATTTTAAAATATTGAACTTCGAAAAGAAAATTTGATTTTAAAATATTGAACTTCGAAAAGAAAATTTGATTTTAAAATATTGAACTTCGAAAAGAAAATTTGATTTTAAAATATTGAACTTCGAAAAGAAAATTTGATTTTAAAATATTGAACTTCGAAAAGAAAATTTGATTTTAAAATATTGAACTTCGAAAAGAAAATTTGATTTTAAAATATTGAACTTCGAAAAGAAAATTTGATTTTAAAATATTGAACTTCGAAAAGAAAATTTGATTTTAAAATATTGAACTTCGAAAAGAAAATTTGATTTTAAAATATTGAACTTCGAAAAGAAAATTTGATTTTAAAATATTGAACTTCGAAAAGAAAATTTGATTTTAAAATATTGAACTTCGAAAAGAAAATTTGATTTTAAAATATTGAAATTCGAAAGAAAATAGGATTTTTATATATTGAACTTAGAAATAAAAATTCGATTTTTATATATTGAACTTAGAAATAAAAATTCGATTTTTATATATTGAATAGCGTAGTAAAAATGTGATTTTTACGTATGTAGTGAAAGCAGCAACGAAGGTGACAAAAAGGCGAAACGGCGAAGATCTCTACAATAGAAGTGCCGTGGAGCTTGGATAGCTTTCTGTGAGAATTTCTCACCTTTCAATTAATTTCTTTTCTAGTTATATATATATACTAGGATGCAGACGGTGCTTAGTAGCACCCGACACAATCGTCCACAGACCATGGACTTGTTTGTTTGACTGTTTGGTGATTGATTGCGATATTGGTTTGAATGTGGTTTGCGGTGTGAAAAATCGAATCGATAAATTGGTTAGGATTAGACGTGCGCCGTTATAAGGCGTAGGAGTAAGGCTAGGTTAGACCCTTACTCCAAATTTTGTGGTTTGCAAAATGAAATTGATTTGATTGATGAGTGAATGGCGTGGGCCTTCACTAGACCGGGGATAAGGCTAGGCCTTGTCCCGTTTCTAGTATCGTGCCGTTATGCCGCCGAAATTTTCTAAAATATGTTAGAAAATAAAAATATCATTTTATTGTGTAAATGAATTGAATAGAAATTCATATGTTGAAATAAAATGTGTTATCGTTAAAAATATAATTTTTAACGTGAATGTGAATAAATAAATATTCATTTACAAACCAGACGGTTTGTTTATGTACACCTATTTGAATGACGTTGATTGGGTCGATAAATTTTACACATCGCCTAACTGCACAAATAAAATATGTGTTTGATTGTTTGAAACCCCACACGGGTGTTAGGATGAAATTTGAAGTTCACTCATCCTGATTGATTAAATATGTCGATCGATTGATTGACAAGCTGCTATAAGCGTTAAATGTCTATATTTGATGCTTATACAGTGTAGTGCACTTTGGTTGATGGTTGATTATTCATCGTTGTTGATATATACATGTGTTGTAGAAAATCCATATAATTAACATTATATGGTAATTGATTGGGCCTCATTCCAGTTTCGAAAAAAAAATATTTGAAATAGAAATATTTGAAATAGAAATATTCGAAATAGAATATTTGAAAATAGAAATATGTGAAGCCGTGAGGATTAGATTGACGCCATTATGACGTAAACGATATTTATATCGATTTTATTCATTTTAAAATGAATATTGAAAAGTAATCTCGAAATCGAATATTTCGAAATAATTTGAATTGAAAACGATTTCGAAATGAATTGAATTGAAAACGATTTCGAAATGAATTGAATTGAAAACGATTTCGAAATGAATTGAATTGAAAACGATTTCGAAATGAATTGAATTGAAAACGATTTCGAAATGAATTGAATTGAAAACAATTTCGAAATGAATTGAATTGAAAACGATTTCGAAATGAATTGAATTGAAAACGATTTCGAAATGAATTGAATTGAAAACGATTTCGAAATGAATTGAATTGAAATATTTCGAAATAATTTGAATTGAAAACGATTTCGAAATGAATTGAATTGAAAACGATTTCGAAATGAATTGAATTGAAAACGATTTCGAAATGAATTGAATTGAAAACGATTTCGAATTGAATTGAAAGCGAATTGAAATGAATTCAAATTGAATTGAAATTTGAATTGAATAGAAATGAATTTTAAAACGAATTTAAAATGAAGAATTCAATTTTGATTTGAATTGAAAAGAAAGTTGAAAATGTTTTTGAAACGAATTCAAAACTATTTATATAATTCGTTTTTAAATAGAAATCGACGAAGTATATATATTATATATATTATATATATAATATAATGGCCTGAATAGAACGCGCCGCGCCGCGGCAGTTCGTGAATTTCGACCATTTGTTTCAAACGGACATTACGGGAGATCCGACCGTCGGATTCTCCTAAAACCGGAACCGTTGGGTTCGTATCGAAAAGAGCTTTCTAACGAATATTAGAAATTTGAAATCTAACGGTTGGATTTGGAATTATGTCCAAATCAAATTTGAAAAAGGTCGCTGTAAGTGCAGTTCGATGGCCATTGATGGAAATCGACTGTACGGGCCTTGATAAAATTATTAAAAATAGTAATAATTTGTGTAAAATCATAAGAAATGATTTAGAAAGAATTGGGATGAAAAACTCCCTATTTGAAAAGATAAAAATAGATTTTTATCGAAATGAACTAGTTTTGAACTAGAATTATAATTCTATTTATTTTTAAATAAATAAATTGAATTTGAAAAGGGTTTTGAAAATAACCAAAATTTCCAATGATTGCATTGGAGTGGATTTGAATCGGAATTGTCTTCGGAATATTTCGATGTTGGAATTTGTGATTATACGGATGTTGTTACGGAAATTTGAAAGATATATATTTATATCGTTATTTCCAATACGACATTTGTTAATCGTAGAATTTGATATTGAATATAAGTCGATATATTTTCTATTCAGAGCCTTATATTGAATATCAAATGTGATTTGGGTTTGTCGTGAATGGTGTCTTCACTAACACTGTTCTTGAACCCAGTTGAGAAAAGATTAAATCTTTTTATTTAGATTTAATGAAGTGTACCAATTAAATAATATTTAATTGGAATTGAATTGATATTGATTTTTGGGTTTATCGTGAACAGTGTTTTAAATAACACTTGTTCTTTAACCCGATAATTAATGAATGTGATTTGGGTTTGTCGTGAATGGTGTCTTCACTAACACTGTTCTTGAACCCAGTTGAGAAAAGATTAAATCTTTTTATTTAGATTTAATGAAGTGTACCAATTAAATAATATTTAATTGGAATTGAATTGATATTGATTTTTGGGTTTATCGTGAACAGTGTTTTAAATAACACTTGTTCTTTAACCCGATAATTAATGAATGTGATTTGGGTTTGTCGTGAATGGTGTCTTCACTAACACTGTTCTTGAACCCAGTTGAGAAAAGATTAAATCTTTTTATTTAGATTTAATGAAGTGTACCAATTAAATAATATTTAATTGGAATTGAATTGATATTGATTTTTGGGTTTATCGTGAACAGTGTTTTAAATAACACTTGTTCTTTAACCCGAAAATTAATGGAATGTGATTTGGGTTTATCGTGAACCGTGTTTTAAATGACACTGATTCTTTAACCCAGTCGAAGATTAAAACTAAGTGGAGTTTTAATGAATCTTTAATTAGATTGAAAAGATCGAGAATGGAGTATCACCAGTTTTGCTCCAGGCGATAGTTAAATCTTTAATTAGATTTGAACGTGAAATTTAGAAACTAACTGTCGGTTAGCCAAGCAGAAGGGTTTTCTGGATATTGATCTGATGTTGGTTTCGGCCTTCGGGGTTAATATTTGGGGAATTATTCTCTTGATTAATTTACGGTTAGTGACTAATGAATTGGAATGAGGCGTATGTTGTGTTTGTGTAACACTTTTATAAAATATACGCGAGTTATTCGGGAAGACCGGGTTTATCCCATTCTGAATAACTGATACGACGATAAGTCGAAGATGAAGACGATGGTCGAAGACCGGAAGTCTTCACGTCGTTTGGGTGGTAACTGATGATCTTGATTGGGCTGTACACCCAAGAAGATGGAAACAGTTAGTGATCGTCCAGACGTACTTGGAGATCGATGGATATGCGGGGTACTAGGTGCCTCCGGTTTCGTTCAGACCCAGGACGGACTTGTAAATGGATTGTGTGTCTGACATCGGATTTCATTCTGTGTGACTGATATCGGTTGCATAGGATGGTTTGCCTGTGTGGCATGCTAAGATGCAAATGATCAAGGCTTCTGTTGAAAAGCAAAGTCTTGTGGTGATGATCAAAGCACGGCCTTTGTGGCGTAGCTTTGTGTAACGTTTACCTCGCGTGTTTCACACCAGGTATGAACCAAAAACGGGAGACGGACATCAGGGAGGGCCTGCGTTTCCTCCTAGCTAGAAGTGGCGTCAGTGGTTTTACACGCCCTGACGAGTTTGACTTATGTGGTTGTTGCTGTTGCGAGGCGCCTCGGTTAGATCGGACGATCCGGGTCCGATGGAGTCATTCGTTGGCTCGCTTACGCCCCAAAGGGCGGCGAAACGTAGTGCTCAGGCATTTTTAATCCACTCCGTGTGGACCGGCCCTGACGATCCAAGGGTCGATGCGTTCTGATCCTGAGACTCGGGCTAGGCAGTCTCGAATCGGTTGAGGACTATCTTTTGCCTCGGTTCATAGATGGAAATCCAATTTCCAAATACGTGACATTTGCGGTTTTAATTGTAATCCTATATATGGCGACATAGTGGGATGGGGCGCTTATGCCGCCTATGATTGATACTTATGATTTGAAGTTGTTTTATACACTATGCACTTATAATAGTATCAAATGATTTGTTTTAAACGTATCAAGCATTCTTTAGCTGTTATAAGGGAAAACCCTATCCTCGACTGCGTTGCATTGTGTGATGGGACCTGGGTCTTATAACAGCTTCATTTTTCTTTATTTAGCATTGCGTTGTTTGTTTTATGCACTGGTATTCTTGGGAGGAAACCCGTTCCGTGTTATACGGCGTGGTCCCTTGATTTACCTAATGATTTAAAATAAAGATTAACTGTTTTAGTTCTCACACCAGTCACATGACTGACCTGGAGTTTATTGTTTTAACCTAAACTCTGGGTGCCCTTATTTTGACACGGGCAGCTAGTAGTTTTGGTTTTGCAGATTTATATTCACAGGATCCTGGTTTACAGCTGGAACGATATCCGGAAAGCTTTGTATCCGTATATCTCCTCTAGTTGTGTATTGTATTATTTTCCGCTGCTATGTATTTAAATGAAATTTAAATCTCTGGTAATTCTGTGTAATATTCTTTTAAACTCTGTATATTCTTGTATTCTGATGCACTGTTGTTATATATAGTGAAATGTTCTTCTGTATGCGTTCTGTTGTGGTTTGTTCTCGAACTATCCGACGCTTTCCTTTACGGGGAGGTTGCGGGTCTTTACACGTGGTATCAGAGCTTTGGTTTACAAAGCTAGAGAACAAGACACATTAGAACAATACGAAAGAATTCATCAGATATTGGATTAGTAATATCCAATGAGAATGACTCGTTAGAGATAGGATCAGTAGTATCCTAGAACGAGTGTGAAGAGTATATTTTTGAAAATGAAAACAATTTTTGTTTTGAAAATTTAAATCAATTATTCGTATTTGATTATCTATTTGTATTGATGTGGACAATCCAGTATATATAGATTGTGCGTATACGTCTGATCCGCGTGTATTCAAAGTTTTAATATATTGGATAGATATAGAATCACACTCTAGTCGCCCGGAGATGATTCAGATGATGAGGCCTCATCATCAGTGTTTATATTCGAGTGACGAAGGTGTGATATCTATATATTTCCATTTGACTGGTGTGAGAACCAAAACTAATATAAACAGATTTATTGTTGTGAATTGGCATCAAAAACCTGATTTTTGACTATGTATCAAAATTATGAATTTGAAACTCTAATTCACTAATTGATTGATGTTTGTGTTGTTTGTTTATTCGTTTGCTAATTTTTAGCCATTTAGCCTAATTGCATCAAATATTGAATTATATTGAAAATTGGTCGCATTTACTTGCATATACATATACTTACATTGAACAGGTCATAGCAAGGAGGCTAGAGCAGAGAATAAAATTTGTTTGCCCGACAAATAGGTACATGTTTACTACATGATTTACTGTTTTGTTTGGGTGATGATGATTTTGTGAGCCTATTGGCTAGCCGCTTGGCTTTTTCTTTTTCTTTTTGAGATCTGAAGGACCGGGGAAGCTATTTGAAATTCCCCGATGCTCCCGGTGCAGGGGAGGTTATGGCGAAATTTTTCAAAAATTAAGGGTGTTAGCCAAATTTTTGAAATTTTGAAAATTCTCAGAAACTAAAGAGTTGGAGAATGGAAGCCAGACCGAACGTAGTGTTGATTAATCAAACCACTTTCGACTTTGTTCCTTTTCGGGGACGAAAAGTTTTAAGTTGGGGAGATTGTAACAACCCGGAAAATCTGGGCCAGTTTGAAAATTTTATTTTGGCCATTTTAGTGAATTTTGATTATTTAAAATGAATTATTTTAAATAATATCGACGAGAAATTTATTTTGAATATAATTCGAACGTATATATTATACGCGTCGTCGTTAGAATATAAATATTTATATATAATTATAAATGGAATTGAAAATGGCGCGGTAGTTCGATAATTCGATTTCAAACTTCAATTGAATGTACCGGGTGCAAAACAATCCAGATTTTAGTGAAACCAAAAATAATGGAATCTAATAGTGAATATCTTTCCAACAAATCCGAAAAATCAAAAGTTCGTAGCGGGAATCAAAAGATATGTCCAGTTGAAAATTCTGAATAGTCGCTATGGAATTCAGGCCCTTAAAAATAGACATTTTGCAAATGACCTCGGATTTCGACGAAACCAGTTTTGTTGGGTCCGCAGTGTAAAGTTATTGCTAGGTTTCAGATTTCATAATTTTTCGAATCAATATGTGAGCGTGGCATAGGAAAACGCGTTTGACCAGTTTCAGTTGATTTTAATCGACTGCAAATTGGCCATTTTTCATACGGTCTCAGAATTCGACGAAACTAGTTTTATTAGGACCGTATCGTCAATACGAAGCTAGAAAATATTTTTCTGGAATTTTTCTAGTTAGTATGTGACCCCGGTAATTTGAAATGTACGTTCAAATTTGAAAATTAAATGTTTTATACTTTAATTTGAGGAATAACTGACTGTAACAGTCAAAATGGCCTACGAAACATATTCCATTGTGTCCGGGACGGGGGTAATTAGCTAGGAGCGACATTCGTTGAGTTTGATTTGCTGTTCGTGATGATTTTTACTTTTGAAATGAATTAAATAAAATAAAAATAATATATATATTATTTTTCCACCAATCAGGAAAAAAAAACCCTTTTTCCCCCTTTTTAACCGTCTGGCCCCCCCCTTCCAAAATTCATTTCTAAAGAAAGAAAAAAAAAAAAAAAAAAAAAACATGGCGACTGTCGATCGCCAGTGCCTCGTCGCCCCGCCATCGCGGGCGCCTCCGCTGTCACCTCCCACTCACGCACCGTCCTCCCCGTTCTCTCTCCTCTCCCCTTCCAGCGCTTCGCCCGAGGACCACCGCGAAGCCCCAATCGCCGCCAACACCTGCCCCGCCGCCTCCTTCTATTCTCTCTCCTCGTCTAGAACCGCACCGCCCCAGCCCTCCTCTGATTCTCCGGCGACTAAACCCTAAAAACTGTAAGTATTTTATCGTATTTTTTTATTTTAATTCGTTAAACTAATTTCGATTTTAGGAGAAACAAAACTGATTTTTGTTTTAGAAGTAAATCTGATTTTCTTTTTAAAGTAAAACTGAAATTTTATATAAAGTAAAACTGAAATTTTATATAAAGTAAAACTGAAATTTTATATAAAGTGAAATTTGATTTTAAAATATTGAACTTCGAAAAGAAAATTTGATTTTAAAATATTGAACTTCGAAAAGAAAATTTGATTTTAAAATATTGAACTTCGAAAAGAAAATTTGATTTTAAAATATTGAACTTCGAAAAGAAAATTTGATTTTAAAATATTGAACTTCGAAAAGAAAATTTGATTTTAAAATATTGAACTTCGAAAAGAAAATTTGATTTTAAAATATTGAACTTCGAAAAGAAAATTTGATTTTAAAATATTGAACTTCGAAAAGAAAATTTGATTTTAAAATATTGAACTTCGAAAAGAAAATTTGATTTTAAAATATTGAACTTCGAAAAGAAAATTTGATTTTAAAATATTGAACTTCGAAAAGAAAATTTGATTTTAAAATATTGAACTTCGAAAGAAAATAGGATTTTTATATATTGAACTTAGAAATAAAAATTCGATTTTTATATATTGAACTTAGAAATAAAAATTCGATTTTTATATATTGAATAGCGAAGTAAAAATGTGATTTTTACGTATGTAGTGAAAGCAGCAACGAAGGTGACAAAAAGGCGAAACGGCGAAGATCTCTACAATAGAAGTGCCGTGGAGCTTGGATAGCTTTCTGTGAGAATTTCTCACCTTTCAATTAATTTCTTTTCTAGTTATATATATATACTAGGATGCAGACGGTGCTTAGTAGCACCCGACACAATCGTCCACAGACCATGGACTTGTTTGTTTGACTGTTTGGTGATTGATTGCGATATTGGTTTGAATGTGGTTTGCGGTGTGAAAAATCGAATCGATAAATTGGTTAGGATTAGACGTGCGCCGTTATAAGGCGTAGGAGTAAGGCTAGGTTAGACCCTTACTCCAAATTTTGTGGTTTGCAAAATGAAATTGATTTGATTGATGAGTGAATGGCGTGGGCCTTCACTAGACCGGGGATAAGGCTAGGCCTTGTCCCGTTTCTAGTATCGTGCCGTTATGCCGCCGAAATTTTCTAAAATATGTTAGAAAATAAAAATATCATTTTATTGTGTAAATGAATTGAATAGAAATTCATATGTTGAAATAAAATGTGTTATCGTTAAAAATATAATTTTTAACGTGAATGTGAATAAATAAATATTCATTTACAAACCAGACGGTTTGTTTATGTACACCTATTTGAATGACGTTGACTGGGTCGATAAATTTTACACATCGCCTAACTGCACAAATAAAATATGTGTTTGATTGTTTGAAACCCCACACGGGTGTTAGGATGAAATTTGAAGTTCACTCATCCTGATTGATTAAATATGTCGATCGATTGATTGACAAGCTGCTATAAGCGTTAAATGTCTATATTTGATGCTTATACAGTGTAGTGCACTTTGGTTGATGGTTGATTATTCATCGTTGTTGATATATACATGTGTTGTAGAAAATCCATATAATTAACATTATATGGTAATTGATTGGGCCTCATTCCAGTTTCGAAAAAAAAATATTTGAAATAGAAATATTTGAAATAGAAATATTCGAAATAGAATATTTGAAAATAGAAATATGTGAAGCCGTGAGGATTAGATTGACGCCATTATGACGTAAACGATATTTATATCGATTTTATTCATTTTAAAATGAATATTGAAAAGTAATCTCGAAATCGAATATTTCGAAATAATTTGAATTGAAAACGATTTCGAAATGAATTGAATTGAAAACGATTTCGAAATGAATTGAATTGAAAACGATTTCGAAATGAATTGAATTGAAAACGATTTCGAAATGAATTGAATTGAAAACGATTTCGAAATGAATTGAATTGAAAACAATTTCGAAATGAATTGAATTGAAAACGATTTCGAAATGAATTGAATTGAAAACGATTTCGAAATGAATTGAATTGAAAACGATTTCGAAATGAATTGAATTGAAATATTTCGAAATAATTTGAATTGAAAACGATTTCGAAATGAATTGAATTGAAAACGATTTCGAAATGAATTGAATTGAAAACGATTTCGAAATGAATTGAATTGAAAACGATTTCGAATTGAATTGAAAGCGAATTGAAATGAATTCAAATTGAATTGAAATTTGAATTGAATAGAAATGAATTTTAAAACGAATTTAAAATGAAGAATTCAATTTTGATTTGAATTGAAAAGAAAGTTGAAAATGTTTTTGAAACGAATTCAAAACTATTTATATAATTCGTTTTTAAATAGAAATCGACGAAGTATATATATTATATATATAATATAATGGCCTGAATAGAACGCGCCGCGCCGCGGCAGTTCGTGAATTTCGACCATTTGTTTCAAACGGACATTACGGGAGATCCGACCGTCGGATTCTCCTAAAACCGGAACCGTTGGGTTCGTATCGAAAAGAGCTTTCTAACGAATATTAGAAATTTGAAATCTAACGGTTGGATTTGGAATTATGTCCAAATCAAATTTGAAAAAGGTCGCTGTAAGTGCAGTTCGATGGCCATTGATGGAAATCGACTGTACGGGCCTTGATAAAATTATTAAAAATAGTAATAATTTGTGTAAAATCATAAGAAATGATTTAGAAAGAATTGGGATGAAAAACTCCCTATTTGAAAAGATAAAAATAGATTTTTATCGAAATGAACTAGTTTTGAACTAGAATTATAATTCTATTTATTTTTAAATAAATAAATTGAATTTGAAAAGGGTTTTGAAAATAACCAAAATTTCCAATGATTGCATTGGAGTGGATTTGAATCGGAATTGTCTTCGGAATATTTCGATGTTGGAATTTGTGATTATACGGATGTTGTTACGGAAATTTGAAAGATATATATTTATATCGTTATTTCCAATACGACATTTGTTAATCGTAGAATTTGATATTGAATATAAGTCGATATATTTTCTATTCAGAGCCTTATATTGAATATCAAATGTGATTTGGGTTTGTCGTGAATGGTGTCTTCACTAACACTGTTCTTGAACCCAGTTGAGAAAAGATTAAATCTTTTTATTTAGATTTAATGAAGTGTACCAATTAAATAATATTTAATTGGAATTGAATTGATATTGATTTTTGGGTTTATCGTGAACAGTGTTTTAAATAACACTTGTTCTTTAACCCGATAATTAATGAATGTGATTTGGGTTTGTCGTGAATGGTGTCTTCACTAACACTGTTCTTGAACCCAGTTGAGAAAAGATTAAATCTTTTTATTTAGATTTAATGAAGTGTACCAATTAAATAATATTTAATTGGAATTGAATTGATATTGATTTTTGGGTTTATCGTGAACAGTGTTTTAAATAACACTTGTTCTTTAACCCGATAATTAATGAATGTGATTTGGGTTTGTCGTGAATGGTGTCTTCACTAACACTGTTCTTGAACCCAGTTGAGAAAAGATTAAATCTTTTTATTTAGATTTAATGAAGTGTACCAATTAAATAATATTTAATTGGAATTGAATTGATATTGATTTTTGGGTTTATCGTGAACAGTGTTTTAAATAACACTTGTTCTTTAACCCGAAAATTAATGGAATGTGATTTGGGTTTATCGTGAACCGTGTTTTAAATGACACTGATTCTTTAACCCAGTCGAAGATTAAAACTAAGTGGAGTTTTAATGAATCTTTAATTAGATTGAAAAGATCGAGAATGGAGTATCACCAGTTTTGCTCCAGGCGATAGTTAAATCTTTAATTAGATTTGAACGTGAAATTTAGAAACTAACTGTCGGTTAGCCAAGCAGAAGGGTTTTCTGGATATTGATCTGATGTTGGTTTCGGCCTTCGGGGTTAATATTTGGGGAATTATTCTCTTGATTAATTTACGGTTAGTGACTAATGAATTGGAATGAGGCGTATGTTGTGTTTGTGTAACACTTTTATAAAATATACGCGAGTTATTCGGGAAGACCGGGTTTATCCCATTCTGAATAACTGATACGACGATAAGTCGAAGATGAAGACGATGGTCGAAGACCGGAAGTCTTCACGTCGTTTGGGTGGTAACTGATGATCTTGATTGGGCTGTACACCCAAGAAGATGGAAACAGTTAGTGATCGTCCAGACGTACTTGGAGATCGATGGATATGCGGGGTACTAGGTGCCTCCGGTTTCGTTCAGACCCAGGACGGACTTGTAAATGGATTGTGTGTCTGACATCGGATTTCATTCTGTGTGACTGATATCGGTTGCATAGGATGGTTTGCCTGTGTGGCATGCTAAGATGCAAATGATCAAGGCTTCTGTTGAAAAGCAAAGTCTTGTGGTGATGATCAAAGCACGGCCTTTGTGGCGTAGCTTTGTGTAACGTTTACCTCGCGTGTTTCACACCAGGTATGAACCAAAAACGGGAGACGGACATCAGGGAGGGCCTGCGTTTCCTCCTAGCTAGAAGTGGCGTCAGTGGTTTTACACGCCCTGACGAGTTTGACTTATGTGGTTGTTGCTGTTGCGAGGCGCCTCGGTTAGATCGGACGATCCGGGTCCGATGGAGTCATTCGTTGGCTCGCTTACGCCCCAAAGGGCGGCGAAACGTAGTGCTCAGGCATTTTTAATCCACTCCGTGTGGACCGGCCCTGACGATCCAAGGGTCGATGCGTTCTGATCCTGAGACTCGGGCTAGGCAGTCTCGAATCGGTTGAGGACTATCTTTTGCCTCGGTTCATAGATGGAAATCCAATTTCCAAATACGTGACATTTGCGGTTTTAATTGTAATCCTATATATGGCGACATAGTGGGATGGGGCGCTTATGCCGCCTATGATTGATACTTATGATTTGAAGTTGTTTTATACACTATGCACTTATAATAGTATCAAATGATTTGTTTTAAACGTATCAAGCATTCTTTAGCTGTTATAAGGGAAAACCCTATCCTCGACTGCGTTGCATTGTGTGATGGGACCTGGGTCTTATAACAGCTTCATTTTTCTTTATTTAGCATTGCGTTGTTTGTTTTATGCACTGGTATTCTTGGGAGGAAACCCGTTCCGTGTTATACGGCGTGGTCCCTTGATTTACCTAATGATTTAAAATAAAGATTAACTGTTTTAGTTCTCACACCAGTCACATGACTGACCTGGAGTTTATTGTTTTAACCTAAACTCTGGGTGCCCTTATTTTGACACGGGTAGCTAGTAGTTTTGGTTTTGCAGATTTATATTCACAGGATCCTGGTTTACAGCTGGAACGATATCCGGAAAGCTTTGTATCCGTATATCTCCTCTAGTTGTGTATTGTATTATTTTCCGCTGCTATGTATTTAAATGAAATTTAAATCTCTGGTAATTCTGTGTAATATTCTTTTAAACTCTGTATATTCTTGTATTCTGATGCACTGTTGTTATATATAGTGAAATGTTCTTCTGTATGCGTTCTGTTGTGGTTTGTTCTCGAACTATCCGACGCTTTCCTTTACGGGGAGGTTGCGGGTCTTTACATAGATGTGGAGTATTACCAGTTTTCTCCATGGGATATATAGGTTGGGTTTGGGAAATAAAATAAATAATTACTTCGGTGTGGTTCGCTAATCCCGACTAGTTTGAAATGATATCCAAAGGAGGATTAAAGAATAAATTTAGAAGAATTTATCTTGGATAAAATTAATGGGAACATTTCCCTAAGAATGTGATTTTGTGAATAAAAGAATATTCTGAATTGGAATGAGGCGTTTGTTGTGTCTGTGTGACATTTGTTTATCATATACGTGGGTTATTCAGAAAGGCCGGGTTTATACCCATTCTGAATAACCGATTCGACGAGATGTCGAAGATGAAGATGGTGGTTGAAGACCGGAAGTCTTCACATCGTTTGGGTGATTACTGATGATCTTGATTGGGCTGTACACCCAGGATGAGGGAATCAGTTGGTGATCGTCCAGGCGTACCTGGAGATGGATGGATATGCGAGGAAAGTGCCTCCGGTTTCGTTCAGACCCAGAACGAACTTGTAAATGGATTGTGTGTCTGACATTGGATTTTATTCTGTGTTGATTGATCTCTATTAAATATACATCTGTTTGGCGGCGGAGAATTTATTCTCTTGCTTAACGCCCTTCTCTGAGACGTACGAGCTCAGAGGTTGTATATCGATGGACATCAGTCGCATGGAGTGAATTGCCAATGTGGCACGCGTAAGTGGCAATTGATCAAGGCTTCTGTTGAAAAGCAAAGTCTTGTGGTTGATGATCAAAGCACGGCCTGTGTGGCGTAGCTTTGTGTATAACGTGAATTCGCGAGCCTCACACCTCGGTATGAGTCAAAAACGGGATAGTGACTGCAGGGAGAGCACGACGTTTCTTTCTAGCTAGGGTGGTGTCAGTGACCTACCAGCCCTGACATTTATATACTTTTCACCTGTGTGGTTGTTGGATACGAGGCGCCTCGGATATAGGTCTGTAAGGACCGGGAAACGTGTGTTCAGGAATAACTAATCCTCAAAAGTAAGAGAGGACCGGCCCTGAAGATCCAAGGATCATAGTGGGGTCCTGGGACATTTGCTAGATTGTCTCGAACGCGGAGAGGAGCTTGCCCCTTGCCTCGGCTCATGACGGAAATCCAATTTCCAATACGTGATATTGCGGTTTTAATTGTAGAACTAGTATGGCGACATGATAGATGGTACCCATGCCGCCTATGATTGATATTTATGATTGAAATTGTTTTGACACTATATACACCTATGATAGTATCAAATGATTTGTTTTAAACGTATCAAGCATTATTTGGCTATTATAAGGGAAAACCCTATCCTCCGGCTTGCGTTGCATTGTGTGATGGGACCTGGGTCTTATAATAGCTTCATTTTTCTAAAAAGCATTGCGTTGTTTTGTTATATGCACTAGTATTCTTGGGAGGAAACCCGTTCCGTGTTATACAGCGTGGTCCCTTGAATTACTATCTAGAAAGTAAAGTTTTAAATAACTGTTTTAGTTCTCACACCAGTCACATGACTGACCTGGAGTTTATTGTTTTAACCTAAACTCTGGGTGCCCCTATTATCCAAACGGGCAGCTACTAGTTTTGGTTTTGCAGATTTATATTCACAGGGTCCTGATTTACAGTTGGAACGATGCTCGGAAAGCTCTGTATCCGTGTATCACTTTCAGTTGTATTTTGTATTATTTTCCGCTGCTATGTAATTTATTGTAATCTCTGATATTTGTTGAATGTAATTTATTCATTTATACTCTGTATATTCTTGTATCTGATGGAATTGTTGTAATAACAATGAAATGTTCTTCCGTCTGCGTCCTTTTGTGTGTTGTTCTCAAAGTATTCGTGCTTTCCTTCAAGGGGAAGTTACGGGTTCTTTCACCCAGGTCCCATCACACAATGCAACACAAGCCGGAGGATAGGGTTTTTACCTTATAACAGCCAAACATGCTTGGTACGTTTAAAACAAATCATTTGATACTATAATAAGTGTATAGTGTCAAAACAATTTCAATCATAAATATAAATCATAGACGGCATGGGTACCATCTATCATGTCGCCATACTAGTTCTACAATTAAAACCGCACTATCACGTATTGGAAATTGGATTTCTGTCATGAGTCGAGGCAAGGGGCAAGCTCCTCTACGCGTTCGAGACACTCTAGCAAATGCCTCAGGGTTACGCAATCTGGGCAACCCTGGATGCTTCAGGGCCGGTCCTCACTTACGTTAGAGGATTGGCAATTCCTGAACACACGTTTCCCGGTCCTTACAGACCTATAATCGAGGCGCCTCGCATTCCAACAACCACATAGGTGAAAAGTATATAAATGTCAGGGCTGGTAAGTCACTGACACCACCAAAGCTAGAAAGAAACGTCGTGCTCTCCCTGCAGTCCGTATCCCGTTTTTAACTCATACCGAGGTGTGAGGCTCACGAATTCACGTTATACACAAAGCTACGCCACAATGGCCGTGCTTTGATCATCAACCACAAGACTTTGCTTTTCAACAGAAGCCTTGATCATTGCATCTTAGCGTGCCACACAGGCAATTCATGCCATGCGACTGATGTCCATCGATATACAACCTCTGAGCTCGTACGTCTCAGAGAAGGGCGTTAAGCAAAAGAATAAATTCTCCGCTGCCAAACAGATGTATATTTAATAGAAATCAATCAACATAGAATAAAATCCAATGTCAGACACACAATCCATTTACAAGTCCGTTCTGGGTCAGAATGAAACCGGAGGCACTTTCCTCGCATATCCATCCATCTCCAAGTACGTCTGGACGACCACCAACTGTTTCCATTCTCTTGGGTGTACTGCCCAATCAGGATCGTTAGTAATTATCCAAACGATGTGAAGACTTCCGTTCTTCGACCACCGTCTTCATCTTCGACTTATCGTCGAATCGGTTATTCAAAATGAGTATAAACCCGGCCTTTCCGAACAACCCGGGTATATTAAAATCAAATGTTACACAAACACAACATACGCCTCATTCCAATTCAGAATATTCTTTTATTCACAAAATCATATTCTTAGGGAAAGGTTCCCATTAATTTTATCCAAGATAAATTCTTTAAAATTTATCTTGTAATCTTCCTTTGGATGTCGTTTCAAACCAAATTATGGTTTTTCTAAACTAGTCGAGATTAGCGAACCACACCGAAGTAATTATTTATTTTATTTCCCAATCCCAACCTATTCATCCTATGAAGCAAAACTGGTAATACTCCATATCTAACACCACGGTGTTATTGGTAAAATTAATTACCATTTCACGTTCAAATCTAATTAAAGATTTAACTATCGCTTTGGAGCAAAATTGGTAATACTCCATTCTCGTTCATTTTCTAAATTTGATAATTTAGATTATCAATGCACATTTCAATCTAATTACAGATTCATTAAAACTCCTTTTACTGGGTTAAAGAACTAGGTGTTATTTAAAACACAGTTCACGACAAACCCAAATCACATTCTATTTATTATCGGGTTAAAGAACTAGTGTTATTTACAACACCATTCACGATAAACCCATTTCAAATCCAATCAAATATATTAGAAATTCCGATTATTTAAAACCCCTTTTTAAATCTAATTTATTTATTTAAAAACAAATCGGGTTTTAAATTTAGTTCAAACAAGTTCATTTTGATAAAATCTATTTTTATCTTTTCAAATATGGAGTTTTTCATCCCAAATTTTTCCAAATCATTTCTTATGATTTTACACAAATTATTACTATTTTTAATAATTTTATCAAGGCCCGTACAGTCGATTTCCAACAACGGCCATCGAATTGCACTTACGGCGACCTTTTCCCATTTTGATTTGGACTTATCTCCAAATCCAACCGTTAGATTTTGAATTTCTAATATTCATTAGAAAGCTCTTTTCGATACGAACCCAACGGTTCCGGTTTTAGGAGAATCCGACGGTCGGATCTCCCGTAATGTCCATTTGAAATAAATGGTCGAAATTCACGAACTGCCGCGGCGCGGCGCGTTCTATTCAGGCCATTATATTATATATATATATTTAATATATATAATATATATTTCGTCGATTCTATTTTTAAACGAATTTTATAAATAGTTTTGAATTCGTTTCAAAAACATTTCAACTTCCATTTCAATTCAAATCAAAATTGAATTTTTCCTTATAAATTCGTTTTAAAATTCATTTCTATTCAATTCAAATTTTAATTCAATTTGAATTCATTTCAATTCGTTTTCAATTCAATTCGAATTCGTTTCAATTCATTTTCAATTCAATTCGAATTTGTTTTCTATTCAATTCAATTCAATTCAAATTGGTTTCCTATTCGATTCAATTCAAATTGGTTTCCTATTCGATTCAATTCAAATTGGTTTTCTATTTGATTCAAATTCGTTTCGTTTTCTATTTGAATCAAATTCATTATATATTCAATTGAAATCGAATTATCGAACTACCGCGCCATTTTCTATTCTATTTATAATTATATATAAATATTTATATTCTGACGACGACGCGTATAAATATATACGTTCTAATTATATTCAAAATAAATTTCTCGTCGATATTATTTAAAATAATCTATTTTAAATATTCAAAATTCGCTAAAATTGCCAAAATAAAAATTTTAAACTGGCCCAGATTTTCCGGGTTAATACAGAATTTTAGGACTCCGCCACATTTAGTTAGATTGGTTCAAGTACATAAGGGAGAAAATTCAATGAAAGGCATGAAAACTTTCACTTTTTAAGCCTTTCTCAGAAATTTTGGGATTCTATGATTGCACTGTGGTTGCTTGATTGGATGGTAGGAATTGTTTGCAACATAAATGCACCGAGCACTCATGTAGAAATTGTATGCATGATAGTTTGTTTTGCATACATACAACATCACATGTCACACTTACACATTAGGACTGAGCTCACTTTAGCAAGTCTGCAGTACATAATCAATATGAGTTATGGATGCTTATAAAATAACATGAGTGTACAGCATGTTTGTTAGAGTGAGTTGTGGTTTTTGCCTTTTCGGAAAGATTCGGGATGAAATCTCTTTTAAGAGGAGAAGAATGTAACACCCCGTAAAATAAATTAAAATAGACATAAAGTAATTTACTTTAAAATAAGTGATAATAATCAGTAATAAATTAATGGGTTGAGAAATGGAATTTCGAATGATTAGGAATTGATCCATGAAAGTATTCATATTTTGCTCGTGAGGAGATTCTAATCCCTTTTCATATTTTATTTGGTGAAAACGGAGTTCGTATGCAAAAATACAAATAAAACAAGTTATGCGTAAATATTAACACATAAGGTTTGAAATTCAAATAGATTAAATATAAATCTGGAATATAACTAATATAGATGAGCATAAAAGAATATTCCAAGAGGATTTGAATTTGTTGTATATATTTATATGCAAAGGGGACAAGAAATGGAAGGTAATTAATTTAATTAATCAATAATTAACAAAATAGGGAAGTAACCAGTATAATTATTCTTCTGGATGATTTGCACCTAAGGGGGTCGACCGAGGGGTCGACCGCCCTTCTAGAGTGGAGGTCGACCTCCCTTGGTGATTTAAGATGGGTAGGCTTGGTTTTTGTAGGGTTTGTAGGTAGTTGCATCAGTTGGACCGTCCAGATTAAATCTAAATAATCCAATGGTCCACACTTACATTTGCATCTATAAATATAACTCCTGGCCTCACTCTAATCCCTATTCTTATTCCTCTATATGCCTCCATGTTATCCTTCTATGATTGCTAATTTTAGAAATAATGTTAGATTTCTCTTTTATTTTCTAACCCTAATTTTATCCTCTCTATTCTAAGATTAATATAGATTTTAGAGTTCTAGAATTTAGTTTTTTATATATATATATAAAATTCCGATTCATTTGATTCTTATATATACATATACATACATAAATATATATATATATATATATATATATATATATTAATAGATGCATTGGAGCACGATCTCGAAAGCTAGATCCAAATCTGATTCAAAAAATGTCTTATTATCTTCATCTTCAAATCATTGTGAATGGAAACCCTATAAGTTTCTATTTCTTATCCTTTTTAGTATAAACTTGGAATATTATGCCTATATGGGATTTGGTAAATGATAATATAATGCTATAAAACCTCCAAATTCTATATTTTATTTATCGCTGAAATGGTCAATCAAAAGTGTTGTATTTGGGTTTGAGTTGTTTGGATAATGGAAATTTTGGCTTAGGATGTGTGAAATTCTTAGTTTTTGGTTTTGACTTAATTCATGTTTTTGTGTTCATATAAATTTGTGTGCTAAAACATGAGATCTGTGTATTGTAAAGTTAATAGTTTAAGCATCTATTCTAAATAGATCCATTTGAAAGTATTATTTACAATATATATCTTGAGTTTTTTATGCAATTTTAATCTAAAATGTGAAGCAGCGTCAAAAGTAAAGGTTTATCATATGTAATTGGATTTATTGCATCATGTATATATTTCTATTATTCAAATAACTATTCAAGCCTATGTTGCAATTTTATTTATTTGCGTTGTTGTTTTCCTTTTATTATTAATTGTGAATATACATGTTGAACCATGTTAATTGATAGGAAAATTAACTTGTACACCTTAAAAGTGATTGTTAGGATTGTCATTTCAAACGTGGTTAGGTTGTTATTCTCGTTCGGTAATTCACATCTATTTATTTATATATATTTATAGTGCAATTAAATGTAATATTAATTTGTATTAAGTGCGTACTAAATATGTTGAAACTAGAAAATAGAATTTGAATGTCCCTATATGAATTTGTATGCATGCGGGTGAATCAATGGCTTTATACAAAGACGTGAGGTTAACTATTACTTGTAGTGGAAGCCTACCCGGAACCGATCGGCATATCCAACATCTATAAGTAAGGCTGGTTAATCTGAGCTTTCTAAGTGTCAGTGTCATGGGCCATTATTATTAGTATGCTTAGATGGAGGCTTGTAGTAGAAACCTACCCGGAACAACCCGGAAAATCCAACATCCAATAGTGGACGACTTATTGTGAGATGTCTAGTGTGTGTGTATAATGTGTAAAGTAGGCCTACCTTAGGGAAAGTATTCAGTGGTTGACATGCCTCTTGCTGTGTATTAAGTGGTTAGGACTAGGTTTGTTCCTAAGGTTCAGTCCTAGATTTTGGACCTAAGTCATGGGACCCCCCCCCTTTCGAGGTTTTAAGTGGTCTTTGAGTCCGCCTTTCTATTATCTAAGGTATTAAATGGTCTTATTAGACGATAGCAAACAAGTAGGGTAGTTCTCCAAGTAATGTCCGCTTTTTATCTAGGGGCTTCGTGAGGATTGACCTAGGGATGGTTTATATGAAAAGGCCTAAAGGAACCACCGTCTAAGGGAAGTATTTAAGTGGCTAGGAGTTCACCCGTAGGGACAGTAAGATAGTAATAAGAAGGTCCGCCAAGAGGGTCTAAAATGAAGTTATGTCCCTACCTAAGCCTGGTATTAAGTGGCCATTACTATTTCTTGAACTACAAGGAGAGTATATATATTTTGGAATGTTGATGTTAGGACGAAATCTTAAGTGGCTAGGGGTCCGCCATGGGTATTAAGTGGCTGTAGGGATGTCTGCCCTTGATAAGTAAGATAATGGCCTTAAGTGACTAGGTGTAGCCCGCCTCATAGGGTATTAAGTGACCGTAAGGATTCCCGCCCTTAGATTTACTTGTGTGGTATTAATTGACTATAGGGATGTCCTGTTGTATATAACAATTCTATGATTTTTGTTTGATGATAACGAACATATATATTATTATAAATGTATTTGCAATTGTACTATTCTACTACATCACTTATAGAATTAAATATTTATATTTAAATAGAATAGTATTGCACAAGAATTTAAATATTCAAATAATATTTTATTTAAATATAATATTTTATTTCAACATCTGAATAGTACATATTTTTCCAACTTCTCTATTTGTACATCTCAGTATTACAATACATTCTTCATTTGTTACATTCAGTCCTCTCTACAACTCTTAGTTTACTCTGTTACATCACTCAGACTCAGTTACATTACACTCATCTATACAAACCCATATATACATTCACATTCACTCAACACACTCACTGACTCACACTCTATCTCAGTCTTGCCTTCTATCAGCTTCACAGTTAGTCCGGTCACCTGCATACCTGTCACTGGAACACACACAGTAAACACACACACACACACACATATACATATACACACACATCTGCGCATATATATATACATATAAGAAACAATGGTTCAGCAGTACAATGGTCAAAACTCAACAGCCAAAACAATGCAAAAGAACAACAAGCCATCAAAACAGCACATGCACATAGGTTCATGCATGCAACCTTTCAAATATAAGAGGAACACGAGTTCATGTTGCACAAAGGGTCAAAAATGCTGAAGGCAATGTCAAAGATACTCAAGACATCAAGCTTCAAATACATGGAAGCTCGGGGCAGATGCAAAATGATACAAATCAGTCAACATACATGGTGCAGCATGGAGAAGTCACATGGAAGATGTGCAAACTCATGTGTATATAAAGGATGCCTGAAACACCCCACCTCCGTTAAGGTCACTCACAAAGGGAATGCCTTAACTTCGGTGGAGCATTATAGGTAAAAGATACAGACAATTTACAAGACAGACATATAAATAATGGAAAAATTAAATTTATTTCATAAGTACGTGGTTCAGATAAAACATTACAACAACTGTTTCAAACCAACTTCCAAATTATTACAACAAAATCTCTGTCTTGAATTAAAACATAAAGAAGCATTAAAACAACAGTAAGGCAACATAAATCCCCAATAGAAGAGTATCCAAAGCTATAGCCCAAGGAAAAGGATTCCTAGCAATACATCTACTTTCTTCAAGCTGGAAATGATTCGATCTAAGATGAAGTATTCCCTCCCTACAGACCTGGGGGGGGGGGGCACGGAAGAAAAGAATACGAAAGAAAATGGGTCAGACATGAGTCTGGTAAGTCCAGTGACTATTTAGCATGTTAACCAAAAAAAAGGGTTATGACTTGAATAAACTGAATCTAGGACAACATCCTAGGAATAAGATAATAGGACTGAATATGCTATCGCACCCATTTACTTCTCTGCACGCCCTTAAAAATGTTTCAACTAGCACCATGTGTTCAAGATAAATGATCCCCTTTTTATCGATCGGCTCCTACTCGTATACGTTTACCACTTGTGTCATTCGGCCCCGCATGATTGTAGATACTTGTGCTGGTCCCACCATGGGATGTATCAAATCCTATGGTGGCAACCCGACACAATTCAAGATGCACAAAGTATAACTACTGATGCCCAGTGCCTGCTTTTTCCACTCCGGAGTAAGTGCACGACCGTACTTCGTCGGAACCTACACTAACGCACCACCCGCCGCTGTTTTTACCGCTTATAATCAGCCCAGTAATCGTGCCCCACCCTGCCTAGTTCAGGGTACCATGATACATCTATGTGGGTTACTGCTGAAATGGGTCCCCGTTACTAGGGTTTCCTAATCAACATGTTAAAATGGTTAAGTGTTTAAATTAACCTAACCCCACCCTTCAGTTTAGTTAACATGTTGAATTGGTTAAGTGTTGCCTTAATTAACTTAACCCTACCATTCTTGTCTTAGCTTTAATTCATTCATTAAAGCACCAACCACTCACATTAGATATGTATTGTTGTGGTTGCTAGATGTGCCGGTCGGTTTCGAGCAGTCTTACACTGCAACTCAATCTAACCTCAGGTTCTTTTGGGCTTGATGCACTAACCTCTCACATTAGATATATATATTGTTACGGTTGCTGGATGTGCCAGGCGGTTCTGGGCAGTCTTACACCGTAACTCAATCTAACCTCGGGTTAGGCACATTCGTCTTTTTCTTAATTTACATATTTATCTTTTCAAATTTATATATATTTATTTTCCATTCAAGTCATGCCCCATTTACCCTCTAAATCATATTTTCAATTTTTGGTATATAAATTTATACCATTTTTATGCCACTAAGCATTCATTTATTTATGGGCTAAATTATGCCAATAATAATTTCTAAGGTTTTCCCAATGTTACCCCCGTCATACGTTCGCAAAATTCACATAGAATGTTAGGCTCGTAACTTAGCCTAACTTATATACAAAAGGGGAAAGAAGGGAGCATGTACCATTCACACAACATAAAAAAATAAGGAACTAACTAAACATGTGTCATGTAAACGTGGCATAATATAGTGAACTTGCATTTTTGGATCCAACTAACATGAGTCTTTAAGCATATGAAATTACCCAAATCTAATTAGGCATATAAATGTAAACCTTAAGCATATAGAATTACATAAGTTCAACTAAACATGTGAATGTGAACTTATTAACTTGGATCTAATAAACATGAATCTTAAACATATGGAATTACACAGGTTCAACTAAACATGTAAATATGGAATTTTATTTTGGATCTAATTTTCATAGATCTAAATGTAGATCTAAACATAATACATGTCTTGGCCTAACAACTTGCATATAACATGAATAAGTCACCAATTTTACATGATTGGTTTACATCAACATAATAACCACTTAGGCCAACAACTTGCATGTAACATAACATGATTAAGTCACCTATTTTGCATAATACATGATTGGTTTAACATCAACATAAAAACCACAATAATCTCATAAGCATATACGATAGAATCGTTACAAGAACAGGCATGAATCAACATCATCATTATCTTACAACTAGGAATAACGCTAGTTTTCATTTTATTACAAATCATAACTTTCAATCGTTCACATCTAAATAATAACAGGACTTGCAAAGAAAAGAAAGTCTTGCTTTCTGGGATCTGTTTTCTGAATTTGAAAAGCAATCCCTTGATGAAGACTATCAATTCTCTAAGTTAGTCTTTGATTCGAAGCTTTTGACTCGCTTTCTAATTGAAGAAGAAATGGTGGCTAGGCTAGAAAGTCGTGGACAGCACGGTGGCTCCTTGGAATGAATTTGTGTGATTTAGGGTTTGAGGATTAGGGTTGCTTTTATAGAAGTTAAATCTTATGTGAGCCGTTAGATCGTTTTAGGAGCAATCACAGCCGTCTAGACTAGATAGAGTTATCCAGAATTGCCACCTAAGCCCTAGTGACTCAGCAATAGGTCAGAAAGGACTCAGCAACTAGTTAGAATCGTCTCACATTTGGATCTGGGCGAGGGGGTAGGTCGACCCCCTGGTCGACCTATGTGACCTGGTCGACCTATGTGACCTGGTCGACCAGGTCTCTGGGCGGGAAATTTCCCGCCCAGCCTGCTTCGGGGTTTGAATTCTAATTCTGAATTTTAATTTTAACTATATTAAGTTATTTAAATTAATTTCTGAAACATCTGAGGGCCATAACTCCCTCATACAAAGTCCGATTAACGAAAATTTGGACTTTATTCCAAGCAGAATTTCGAGACGAACGCAATGGCGTAACATGTTTCCCTTAATTCTCACTTTAGAAATTAAGTGTTCTTCAATTCGTTCTTTTAATATACATAGAAAATTCAGGGTGTTACAATGCCACACAGATATATATATATATACACACAAGTCTATATATAAATATGTATATAAAAATATACGTGGCAGCAGCAGTTATATGAGCACAAGTTAATAGACAAGAATAACACAAGCCAGGCAAGAGTATACATCATGCATTCGAGTGCGGGTGTAACTTAAAAATGACGCAACAAATAAGGATAAGACCAAAAGGTACAAAAACATAAAAGTGAAATTTCTTTCAATATGCACACTGTCAACCATTAGTGAATACATAGTATATCAACACAAACAGACCAATGAAGTGCACAAGAATCAAGTGACACATATGGTCAAGGCAGACTTATTCAAGCTCTTGTGCATGCACAAAAATAAAGCATGGCAGCATGCATGCAAGGAAATGGCTCAACCCCAAGCAAAGAAAATGACATATCAGCAAGCACAGGCAACATTAAGGACAAAGAAGTGCACACGGAAAATAAACATGTGCAGCAGTTCAAGCACATGTCGAGCTACATTAACACAAAGGCAAGAATACACATGCTCAGAAATGAAGGCAACAGTGTTGATATGTATATACATACACAATCGTATGTATATATGTACATATATATATATATATACATATATACATATATATATATATCTCAGTGTGTGTGTGTGTGTAATGGACATGCTGAAATGAACTTGCCAGGCCACAACATAAAACTCAAGTGCCAAACCTATGCTCGAACTGGTTCTGGAAGATAAAAAAAGAAACAGTATACAAGACCAAGACTCATTGCAACAGTGGAAACGGATGTGTGTGCAAAGATCATTATACAAGGAGTATCAACATACACACACACACAATGGTGTGTATGTATACATGTATCAAAAGTGATATTGCAACACACATTTCACTTTCAAATTTAAGTTTATACACAGTGCCAAGAAATCAAATGGATCACGTCAGAAAGCAGCTCAAAGTCACAGGTCAACGGGTGGAAAATACACAGTGCAACATCATCTGATGTCAATGACCAATACAAACATTTACATATACATACAATTGTTCATACACACACACACACACGGGTCAGTACGGAACAAGGTAAATCAAGTCGAGTGTTTATAAAATCAACCAACCAATGTGGTTAGAAATCACCATGATTTTTTTTCTATAAATGTGTACATGGCATGTGTTACAAATCATCATATTTAGTTTTTCCAGGATTTTCATATGGTAAAATAGGCAATAAAAATCATGTATGGATATGCAGAATTTCAATTTAGCAAATCACGTGTGAAATCATTCATTTGTTTCTAGAAATGCAAAGAAAATCACGCATTTATTTTAGATAATAACACATTCACATGTTCAAATTTGTTTCCAGAAATCACAATATTATTTTAAGGTAAGAGAACAATTTTATTTGTTTTCAAAAATCTACAGGGGATTCATGGAAAGAATTCAATCAAATTGGAATATCATGCAAGTCATCAAAGCCGAATGAATCATGCAATCAATCAGAGGACTCACGCCATTTTTAATCAAGGCAACAAAGGGGGAACACACAACAAATCAAACCAAGGCAATTGGTGAAATCAGATAATGTGTAGGATTTTATAATCCTATAAATACACCTTATACATCATCGACAGGAAGCATCAAAATCCAATCAACAAAATCAAGAGCCTAAGAGAAAAATTAATTAAGATTACCCATAGAAGTTTTCGATCGCAAGCAGCCCAAATCGTTGATTAAGAGCATCGAAAGAATCGAAACATAAGAGAACACACTTCCAAATTATTGAAATCGCGATTTGAAGTAAGGGGACAAAGCCCTAATTTTTTGATATCGACCGACATAATTTTGAAGACAAAACATTTCAAAGGAAATAAAAGTGGTCGACTTAGTGTTAATTTAGACAAAGGGCTATTGTTTAATTTATTTTATTTTTTATTATTGTAAACCGTTTCAATATGTTTTCTAGTTTTTATGTAAACTAGGAGTTTCTAGTTATAGGATTACAGTTAGGGTTTATGAGTAACATGTTTGTAATTCTGTGAAATTCTGATCTTGGGTATAAAGATCAGTGTAGGGTTTTGAGCGTAGGATTAGAATACCAGCACGGTTTGCGAGTTTACAGGATTTTGTAAGCAGGATCCGTTTTAATAGCTCGTAGAAATCTTGAGGAATGCAGCAGTAGGCAGGGTTTGCCAAAGCTGGGTAAAATATGTGTTATTTACTTTCTGCATTTATTTTCTCCGCTACAATCTGTGTTGCGATATATTTTTAATATCACATCAATATACCTTATTCACCCCTCCCCCTGCCTCTAGGGTTAATCTAGATCCAACATGTCCACCCCAAGATTATCATATTAGCCTTAAGAGACTGTGAGGATGTGAAGACCCGCAACTTCCCCGTAAAGGAAAGCGTCGGATAGTTCGAGAACAAACCACAACAGAACGCATATAGAAGAACATTTCATTGTATATAACAACAATGCATCAGATTACAAGAATATACAGAGTATAAAAGAATATTACACAGAAATATCAGAGATTTAAATTACATTTAAATACATAGCAGCGGAAAATAATACAATACACAACTAGAATGAGATATACGGATACAAAGCTTCCCGGATATCGTTCCAGTCGTAAACCAGGATCCTGTGAATATAAATCTGCAAAACCAAAACTACTAGCTGCCCGTGTCAAAATAAGGGCACCCAGAGTTTAGGTCAAAACAATAAACTCCAGGTCAGTCATGTGACTGGTGTGAGAACTAAAACAGTTGTTAATCTTTGTTTTTAAAGTTAGGTAAATCAAGGGACCACGCCGTATAACACGGAACGGGTTTCCTCCCAAGAATACCAGTGCATAAAACCAACAGCGCAATGCTAAATAAAGAAAGATGAAGCTGTTATAAGACCCAGGTCCTATCACACAATGCAACGCAAGCCGGGGGATAGGGTTTTCCCTTATAACAGCCAAAGAATGCTTGATACGTTTAAAACAAATCATTTGATACTATTATAAGTGCATAGTGTATAAAACACTTCAAATCATAAGTATCAATCATAGGCGGCATGAGCGCCCCATCCCACTATGTCACCATATATAGGTTTACAAATAAAACCGCAAATGTCACGTATTTGGAAATTGGATTTCCGTCTATGAACCGAGGCAAAAGATAGTCCTCAACCGATTCGTGACTCTCTAGCCCGAGCCACAGGTCAGAGCTCGAGTGACCTTGGAGCGACAGGGCCGGTCCACCGATGTGGATTAAAATGCCTGAACACTACGTTTCCCCACCCTATGGGGTGTAAGTCTGGTCCGTCAGCCGACCAGAATGCATCGGCCGAAACCGATATAACCGAGGCGCCTCGCAACAGCAACAACCACATAAGTCAAACTCGTCAGGGCGTGTAAAACCACTGACGCCACTTCTAACTAGAAAGAAACGCAAGTCCTCCCTGAGGTCCGTCTCCCGTTTTTGGTTCATACCTGGTGTGAAACACGCGAGGTAAACGTTACACAAAGCTACGCCACAAAGGCCGTGCTTTGATCATCACCACAAGACTTTGCTTTTCAACAGAAGCCTTGATCATTTGCATCTTAGCATGCCACACAGGCAAACCATCCTATGCAACCGATATCAGTCACACAGAATGAAATCCGATGTCAGACACACAGTCCATTTACAAGTCCGTTCTGGGTCTGAACGAAACCGGAGGCACCTAGTACCTCGCATATCCATCGATCTCCAAGTACGTCTGGACGATCACTAACTGTTTCCATCTTCTTGGGTGTACAGCCCAATCAAGATCATCAGTTATCACCCAAACGACGTGAAGACCTCCGGTCTTCGACCATCGTCTTCATCTTCGACTTATCGTCGTATCAGTTATTCAGAATGGGATAAACCCGGTCTTTCCGAATAACTCGCGTATATTTTAAATAAGTGTTACACAAACACAACATACGCCTCATTCCAATTCATTAGTCACTAACCGTAAATTAATCAAGAGAATAATTCCCCAAATATTAACCCCGAAGGCCGAAACCAACATCAGATCAATATCCAGAAAACCATTCTGCTTGGCTAACCGACAGTTAGTTTCTAAATTTCACGTTCAAATCTAATTAAAGATTTAACTATCGCCTGGAGCAAAACTGGTGATACTCCATTCTCGATCTTTTCAATCTAATTAAAGATTCATTAAAACTCCACTTAGTTTTAATCTTTTGACTGGGTTAAAGAATCAGTGTCATTTAAAAACACGGTTCACGATAAACCCAAAATCACATTCATTAATCGTCGGGTTAAAGAACGAGTGTTATTTAAAAACACTGTCCACGATAAACCCAAAAATCAATATCGATTCAATTCCAATTAAATGTTATTTAATTGGTACACTTCATTAAATCTAAATAAAAAGATTTAATCATTTCTCAACTGGGTTCAAGAACAGTGTTAGTGAAGACACCATTCACGACGAACCCAAATCACATTCATTAATTATCGGGTTAAAGAACGAGTGTTATTTAAAACACTGTTCACGATAAACCCAAAAATCAATATCAATTCAATTCCAATTAAATGTTATTTAATTGGTACACTTCATTAAATCTAAATAAAAAGATTTAATCTTTTCTCAGCTGGGTTCAAGAACAGTGTTAGTGAAGACACCATTCACGACGAACCCAAATCACATTCATTAATTATCGGGTTAAAGAACGAGTGTTATTTAAAACACTGTTCACGATAAACCCAAAAATCAATATCAATTCAATTCCAATTAAATGTTATTTAATTGGTACACTTCATTAAATCTAAATCAAAAGATTTAATCTTTTCTCAGCTGGGTTCAAGAACAGTGTTAGTGAAGACACCATTCACGACGAACCCAAATCACATTCATTAATTATCGGGTTAAAGAACGAGTGTTATTTAAAACACTGTTCACGATAAACCCAAAAATCAATATCAATTCAATTCCAATTAAATGTTATTTAATTGGTACACTTCATTAAATCTAAATAAAAAGATTTAATCATTTCTCAACTGGGTTCAAGAACAGTGTTAGTGAAGACACCATTCACGACGAACCCAAATCACATTCATTAATTATCGGGTTAAAGAACGAGTGTTATTTAAAACACTGTTCACGATAAACCCAAAAATCAATATCAATTCAATTCCAATTAAATGTTATTTAATTGGTACACTTCATTAAATCTAAATAAAAAGATTTAATCTTTTCTCAGCTGGGTTCAAGAACAGTGTTAGTGAAGACACCATTCACGACGAACCCAAATCACATTCATTAATTATCGGGTTAAAGAACGAGTGTTATTTAAAACACTGTTCACGATAAACCCAAAAATCAATATCAATTCAATTCCAATTAAATGTTATTTAATTGGTACACTTCATTAAATCTAAATCAAAAGATTTAATCTTTTCTCAGCTGGGTTCAAGAACAGTGTTAGTGAAGACACCATTCACGACGAACCCAAATCACATTCATTAATTATCGGGTTAAAGAACGAGTGTTATTTAAAACACTGTTCACGATAAACCCAAAAATCAATATCAATTCAATTCCAATTAAATGTTATTTAATTGGTACACTTCATTAAATCTAAATAAAAAGATTTAATCTTTTCTCAGCTGGGTTCAAGAACAGTGTTAGTGAAGACACCATTCACGACAAACCCAAATCACATTCGATATTCAATACAAGGCTCTGAATAGAAAATATATCGGCTTATATTCAATATCGAATTCTACGACTAACAAATGTCGTATTGGAAATAACGATATACATATATATCTTTCAAATTTCCATAACAACACCTGTATAATCATGAATTCCAACATCGAAATATTCCGAAGACAATTTCGATTCAAATCCACTCCAGTGTAATCATTGGAATTTTGGTTACTTTTAAAACCCTTTTCGAATTCAATTTATTTATTTAAAAATAAATAGAATTATAATTCTAGTTCAAAACTAGTTCATTTCGATAAAAATCTATTTTTATCTTTTCTAATATGGAATTTTTCATCCCAATTCTTTCTAAATCATTTCTTATGATTTTACACAAATTATTACTATTTTTAATAATTTTATCAAGGCCCGTACAGTCGATTTCCATCAATGGCCATCGAACTGCACTTATAGCGACCTTTTTCGAATTTGATTTGGACATAATTCCAAATCCAACCGTTAGATTTCAAATTTCTAACATTCATTAGAAAGCTCTTTTCGATACGAACCCAACGGTTCCGGTTTTAGGAGAATCCGACGGTCGGATCTCCCGTAATGTCCGTTTGAAATAAATGGTCGAAATTCGCGAACTGCCGCGGCGCGGCGCGTTCTATTCAGGCCATTATATTATATATATAATATATATATAATATATACTTCGTCGATTTCTATTTAAAACGAATTATATAAATAGTTTTAAAATTCGTTTCAAAAGCAATCTCAACTTCCTTTTCAATTCAAATCAAAATTGAATTCTTCTTTATAAATTCGTTTCAAAATTCATTTCTATTCAATTCGAATTTCAATTCAATTTGAATTCATTTCAATTCGCTTTTAATTCAATTCGAATTCGTTTTCAATTCAATTCATTTCGAAATCGTTTTCAATTCAATTCGAATTCGTTTTCAATTCAATTCATTTCGAAATCGTTTTCAATTCAATTCGAATTCGTTTTCAATTCAATTCATTTCGAAATCGTTTTCAATTCAATTCATTTCGAAATCGTTTTCAATTCAATTCATTCCGAAATCGTTTTCAATTCAATTCGAATTCATTTTCAATTCAATTCATTTCGAAATCGTTTTCAATTCAATTCATTTCGAAATCGTTTTCAATTCAATTCGAATTCATTTTCAATTCAATTCATTTCGAAATCGTTTTCAATTCAATTCATTTCGAAATCGTTTTCAATTCAATTCGAATTCATTTTCAATTCAATTCATTTCGAAATCGTTTTCAATTCAATTCGAATTCATTTTCAATTCAATTCATTTCGAAATCGTTTTCAATTCAATTCATTTCGAAATCGTTTTCAATTCAATTCGAATTCATTTTCAATTCAATTCATTTCGAAATCGTTTTCAATTCAATTCATTTCGAAATCGTTTTCAATTCAATTCGAATTCATTTTCAATTCAATTCATTTCGAAATCGTTTTCAATTCAATTCATTTCGAAATCGTTTTCAATTCCTTTCATTTCGAAATCGTTTTCAATTCATTTCGAATTCGTTTTTAAAATCGATATAAATATCGTTCACGTCAAAATGGCGTCAATCTAATCAACACGGCTTCATATATTCCTTTATTTTCAAATATTCTATTTCAAATATTTCTTTTTCAAATATTTCTTTTTCAAAACTGGAATGAGGCCCAATCAATTACCATATAAAATTAATTATATGGATTTTCATACAACACATGTATATAATAGCATTGAAAATAATCAACCATCAACCAAAGTGCACTACACTGTATAAGCATCAAATATAGATATTCAACGCTTATAACAGCCTGTCAATCAATCGATCGACATATTTAATCAATCAGGATGAGTGAACTTCAAATTTCATCCTAACACCCGTGTGGGGTTTCAAACAATCAAACACATATTTTATTTGTGCAGTTAGGCGATGTGTAAAATTTATCGACCCAATCAACGTCATTCAAATAGGTGTACATAAACAAACCGTCTGGTTTGTAAATGAATATTTATTTATTCACATTCACGTTAAAAATTATATTTTTAACGATAACACATTTTATTTTGACATATGAATTTCTATTCTTCATTTACACAAATAAAATGATATTTTTATTTTTCTAACATATTTTAGAAAATTTCGGCGGCATAACGGCACGATACTAGAAACGGGACAAGGCCTAGCCTTATCCCCGGTCTAGTGAAGGCCCACGCCATTCACACATCAATCAAATCAATTCGTTATGCAAACCACAAACTTTGGAGTAAGGGTCTAACCTAGCCTTACTCCTTCGCCTTATAACGGCGCACGTCTAATCCTAACCAATTTATCGATTCGATTTTTCACACCACAAACCACATTCAAACCAATATCGCAATCAATCACCAAACAGTCAAACAAACAAGTCCATGGTCTGTGGACGATTGTGTCGGGTGCTACTAAGCACCGTCTGCATCCTAGTATATATATATAACTAGAAATAAAATAGAAAGGTGAGAAATTCTCACCTTTAGCTATCCAACCATCTCGACTCTTCTTTTGCAGAAGTCTTCGTCGTTTCGCCTTTTTGTCACCTTCGTTGCTGCTTTCACTACATACGTAAAAATCACATTTTTACTTCGCTATTCAATATGTAAAAATCGAATTTTTACTTTGCTATTCAATATATAAAAATCGAAGTTTTTTTCTACTATGTTATATAGATAAAAATTATATTTTTATCACGCTATTTTCTATATGAAGATTTCGCCTTTTTAAATTTAAAGATTTCGCCTTTTTAAATTTAAAGATTTCACCTTTTTTTAAATTTAAAGATTTCACCTTTTTCAAAAACAAAGATTTGATTTTTATAGTTCCTACTATGCAAAGATTATATTTTTACTATTCTTATGATGTAACAATTATATTTTTATTGCTTTAAAAATATAAGAATCATACCTTACTATTTCTACTTAACAAAAATTCCATCTTTTCTGTTTTTAAAAATATGATCTTTATTTTCAAGTTCAAATCTTTTTCTATTAAGAGATCAAACCCCTTTTTTTCTCTATCTCAAAGTTTAAAATAAAATCAGTTTTCTTTTCCTTTTCAAATCAGTTTTTATTTTCTTTTCAAAACAGTTTTTCAAAACAGTTTTTCAAAACAGTTTTTGTTTTTAAAATGCAGTTTTGCCTTTTTAAAAATGCAGTTTTTTTTTTTTTCCTTTATCCTTTTCAAATCAGTTTTTAAACTCTTAAAATTCAGTTTTTTTTAAACTTTTAAAATCCAGTTTTTTTTAAACTTCTAAAAATCCAGTTTTTTTTAACTTTTAAAACCAGTTTTTAAACTTCTATAAATCCAGTTTTTTTTTACTTCTAAAAATCCAGTTTTTAAACTTTTAAAAATCCAGTTTTTAAACTTTTAAAAATCCAGTTTTTAAACTTCTAAAAATCCAGTTTTTAAACTTCTAAAAATCCAGTTTTTAAACTTCTAAAAATCCAGTTTTTAAACTTTTAAAAATCCAGTTTTTTTAAACTTCTATTAATATAAAAAAAAAAGAAAACAAATAAATTGAAAAACGACTTACAGGGGGGACTCGTCGACGGCTCGGAGGGGATGCGGGGTTGACTGGGCGGAGGCGAAGATGGTGGTTGCGGTGTTCATCGGTGGCGGTCTTCGAGGGGAGCGTGGTGGTCTTCGCGGTGGGGTTTTGAGCTTCGTGAGTTGGGAGGAGGGAGAGGAGAGGGCAGAGGGTCGGGTTTGAAGCGGAGGAGGGCGGTGGTCCTCCTGGGAGGCGGCGCCTGAGGCGCGGCGGCCTCGCTGGCCGCGGCGGCGCGATTCGCCCCCCACCCCGTCGCCTTTCTCTTTTTTTTTTTTTTTTTATTTGAAATCGATTTGAGAAAAAAACAAAAGGGGGGGGCCAGCGGGTTTTTAAGGGGAAGGGGTATATTTTATATTTTTTTTTTTATTTTAATTTAGTTATTTAATTCAATTTAAAGTTGACTTTTCGTTTTAACTCGAAATCAAGCCCACCGACTGTCGCCCCTAGCTAATTACCCCCATTCCGAACACAATGGGATATGTAACGTAAGCTGATCTGATCGCTTTGATCAGTTTCTGTTGAATTTACATTTAAATCATTATATTGAATTTTAAACGTACATTTCTAATTACCGGGGTCACATACTAACTAGAAAAATTCCAGAAAAATATTTTCTAGCTTCGTATTGACGATGCGGTCCTAACAAAACTAGTTTCGTCGAATTCCGAGACCGTTTGAAAAATGGCCAATTTCCAGTCGATTAAAATCAACTGAAAATGGTCAAACGCATTTTCCTTTGCCACGCTCACATATTGATTCGAAAAATTATGAAATTTGGAATCTAGCAATAACTCGACATCACGGACCCAACAAAACTGGTTTCGTCGTAATCCAAGGTCGTTTGCAAAATTGCTATTTTTAAGGGCCTTATATATATAAAAATATATATAAATTCCACAGCGACTATTTCTAATTTTTAACTGGACATATCTTATCATTTCTAAGATGAAATCCCAGTTTGTTAACTTCATTACAAAGATATAGTTATACAGATTCAAATATTTCTTGTTTCGTTCAATTCTGACTTATATTGAATTCTGTATATTCATTTGAAATTAGAAATCGAATTTTCGAACTACCGCGCCATTTTCAATTCCTTTTATAATTATATATAATTATTTATATTCTAACGACGACGCGTATAAATATATACGTTCGAATTATATTCAAAACAGATTTCTCGTCGATATTATTTAAAATAATCTATTTTAAATATTCAAAATTCGCTAAAATTGCCAAAATAAAATTTTTAAACTGGCCCAGATTTTCGGGTTGTTACAATCTCCCCCACTTAAAACTTTTCGTCCCCGAAAAGGAACAAAGTCGAAAGTGGTTTGATTATTCAGCTCTACGATCGATCAGGCTTCCATTCTCCAACTCTTTAGTTTCTGAGAATTTTCAAAATTTCAAAAATTTGGCTAACACCCTAAATTTTCGAAAAATTTCGCCATAACCTCCCCTGCACCGGGAGCATCGGGGAATTTCAAATAGCTTCCCCGGTCCTTCAGATCTCAAAAAGAAAAAGAAAAAGCCAAGCGGCTAGCCAATAGGCTCACAAAATCATCATCACCCAAACAAAACAGTAAATTATGTAGTAAACATGTACCTATTTGTCGGGCAAACAAATTTTATTCTCTGGCTCTAGCCTCCTTGCTATGACCTGCTCAATATAAGTATATGTATATGCAAGCAAATGCGACCAATTTTCAATATAATCCAATATTTGATTCAATTAGGCTAAATGGTTTAAAATTAGCAAACAAATGAACAAACAACACAAACATCAATCAATTAGTGAATTTAACGTTTCAAATTCATAATTTTGATATATATACTGAAAATCTTGTTTTTGATGCCAATTCACAACAAAGTGTTCTAGCTATATAAGATTTGGTTCTCACACCAGCCTAATGGAAATATATAGATATCATACTTTCGTTACTCGAAAATAAATGCTGGTGATGGTATACTTCATCATCAGGACCATGTCCGGGCGACTAGAGTGCGACTCTATATCTATCCAATATATTAAAACTTCGAATACACGCGGATCAGACGTATACGCAAAATCTATATATACTGGATTGTCCACATCAATTTAAATAGATAATCAAATACGAATAATTGATTAAATTTTCAAAACAAAAATTTGTTTTCATTTTCAAAAATATACTCTTCACACTCGTTCTAGGATACTACTGATCGCATCTCTAATGAGTCATTCTCGTTGGATATTACTAATCCAATTTCTGATGAATTCTTTCGTACGGTTCTAATGTGTCTTGTTCTCTGCTTTGTAAACCAAAGCTCTGATACCAAATGTGAAGACCCGCAACTTCCCCGTAAAGGAAAGCGTCGGATAGTTCGAGAACAAACCACAACAGAACGCATATAGAAGAACATTTCATTGTATATAACAACAATGCATCAGATTACAAGAATATACAGAGTATAAAAGAATATTACACAGAAATATCAGAGATTTAAATTACATTTAAATACATAGCAGCGGAAAATAATACAATACACAACTAGAATGAGATATACGGATACAAAGCTTCCCGGATATCGTTCCAGTCGTAAACCAGGATCCTGTGAATATAAATCTGCAAAACCAAAACTACTAGCTGCCCGTGTCAAAATAAGGGCACCCAGAGTTTAGGTCAAAACAATAAACTCCAGGTCAGTCATGTGACTGGTGTGAGAACTAAAACAGTTGTTAATCTTTGTTTTTAAAGTTAGGTAAATCAAGGGACCACGCCGTATAACACGGAACGGGTTTCCTCCCAAGAATACCAGTGCATAAAACCAACAGCGCAATGCTAAATAAAGAAAGATGAAGCTGTTATAAGACCCAGGTCCTATCACACAATGCAACGCAAGCCGGGGGATAGGGTTTTCCCTTATAACAGCCAAAGAATGCTTGATACGTTTAAAACAAATCATTTGATACTATTATAAGTGCATAGTGTATAAAACACTTCAAATCATAAGTATCAATCATAGGCGGCATGAGCGCCCCATCCCACTATGTCACCATATATAGGTTTACAAATAAAACCGCAAATGTCACGTATTTGGAAATTGGATTTCCGTCTATGAACCGAGGCAAAAGATAGTCCTCAACCGATTCGTGACTCTCTAGCCCGAGCCACAGGTCAGAGCTCGAGTGACCTTGGAGCGACAGGGCCGGTCCACCGATGTGGATTAAAATGCCTGAACACTACGTTTCCCCACCCTATGGGGTGTAAGTCTGGTCCGTCAGCCGACCAGAATGCATCGGCCGAAACCGATATAACCGAGGCGCCTCGCAACAGCAACAACCACATAAGTCAAACTCGTCAGGGCGTGTAAAACCACTGACGCCACTTCTAACTAGAAAGAAACGCAAGTCCTCCCTGAGGTCCGTCTCCCGTTTTTGGTTCATACCTGGTGTGAAACACGCGAGGTAAACGTTACACAAAGCTACGCCACAAAGGCCGTGCTTTGATCATCACCACAAGACTTTGCTTTTCAACAGAAGCCTTGATCATTTGCATCTTAGCATGCCACACAGGCAAACCATCCTATGCAACCGATATCAGTCACACAGAATGAAATCCGATGTCAGACACACAGTCCATTTACAAGTCCGTTCTGGGTCTGAACGAAACCGGAGGCACCTAGTACCTCGCATATCCATCGATCTCCAAGTACGTCTGGACGATCACTAACTGTTTCCATCTTCTTGGGTGTACAGCCCAATCAAGATCATCAGTTATCACCCAAACGACGTGAAGACCTCCGGTCTTCGACCATCGTCTTCATCTTCGACTTATCGTCGTATCAGTTATTCAGAATGGGATAAACCCGGTCTTTCCGAATAACTCGCGTATATTTTAAATAAGTGTTACACAAACACAACATACGCCTCATTCCAATTCATTAGTCACTAACCGTAAATTAATCAAGAGAATAATTCCCCAAATATTAACCCCGAAGGCCGAAACCAACATCAGATCAATATCCAGAAAACCATTCTGCTTGGCTAACCGACAGTTAGTTTCTAAATTTCACGTTCAAATCTAATTAAAGATTTAACTATCGCCTGGAGCAAAACTGGTGATACTCCATTCTCGATCTTTTCAATCTAATTAAAGATTCATTAAAACTCCACTTAGTTTTAATCTTTTGACTGGGTTAAAGAATCAGTGTCATTTAAAAACACGGTTCACGATAAACCCAAAATCACATTCATTAATCGTCGGGTTAAAGAACGAGTGTTATTTAAAAACACTGTCCACGATAAACCCAAAAATCAATATCGATTCAATTCCAATTAAATGTTATTTAATTGGTACACTTCATTAAATCTAAATAAAAAGATTTAATCATTTCTCAACTGGGTTCAAGAACAGTGTTAGTGAAGACACCATTCACGACGAACCCAAATCACATTCATTAATTATCGGGTTAAAGAACGAGTGTTATTTAAAACACTGTTCACGATAAACCCAAAAATCAATATCAATTCAATTCCAATTAAATGTTATTTAATTGGTACACTTCATTAAATCTAAATAAAAAGATTTAATCTTTTCTCAGCTGGGTTCAAGAACAGTGTTAGTGAAGACACCATTCACGACGAACCCAAATCACATTCATTAATTATCGGGTTAAAGAACGAGTGTTATTTAAAACACTGTTCACGATAAACCCAAAAATCAATATCAATTCAATTCCAATTAAATGTTATTTAATTGGTACACTTCATTAAATCTAAATCAAAAGATTTAATCTTTTCTCAGCTGGGTTCAAGAACAGTGTTAGTGAAGACACCATTCACGACGAACCCAAATCACATTCATTAATTATCGGGTTAAAGAACGAGTGTTATTTAAAACACTGTTCACGATAAACCCAAAAATCAATATCAATTCAATTCCAATTAAATGTTATTTAATTGGTACACTTCATTAAATCTAAATAAAAAGATTTAATCATTTCTCAACTGGGTTCAAGAACAGTGTTAGTGAAGACACCATTCACGACGAACCCAAATCACATTCATTAATTATCGGGTTAAAGAACGAGTGTTATTTAAAACACTGTTCACGATAAACCCAAAAATCAATATCAATTCAATTCCAATTAAATGTTATTTAATTGGTACACTTCATTAAATCTAAATAAAAAGATTTAATCTTTTCTCAGCTGGGTTCAAGAACAGTGTTAGTGAAGACACCATTCACGACGAACCCAAATCACATTCATTAATTATCGGGTTAAAGAACGAGTGTTATTTAAAACACTGTTCACGATAAACCCAAAAATCAATATCAATTCAATTCCAATTAAATGTTATTTAATTGGTACACTTCATTAAATCTAAATCAAAAGATTTAATCTTTTCTCAGCTGGGTTCAAGAACAGTGTTAGTGAAGACACCATTCACGACGAACCCAAATCACATTCATTAATTATCGGGTTAAAGAACGAGTGTTATTTAAAACACTGTTCACGATAAACCCAAAAATCAATATCAATTCAATTCCAATTAAATGTTATTTAATTGGTACACTTCATTAAATCTAAATAAAAAGATTTAATCTTTTCTCAGCTGGGTTCAAGAACAGTGTTAGTGAAGACACCATTCACGACAAACCCAAATCACATTCGATATTCAATACAAGGCTCTGAATAGAAAATATATCGGCTTATATTCAATATCGAATTCTACGACTAACAAATGTCGTATTGGAAATAACGATATACATATATATCTTTCAAATTTCCATAACAACACCTGTATAATCATGAATTCCAACATCGAAATATTCCGAAGACAATTTCGATTCAAATCCACTCCAGTGTAATCATTGGAATTTTGGTTACTTTTAAAACCCTTTTCGAATTCAATTTATTTATTTAAAAATAAATAGAATTATAATTCTAGTTCAAAACTAGTTCATTTCGATAAAAATCTATTTTTATCTTTTCTAATATGGAATTTTTCATCCCAATTCTTTCTAAATCATTTCTTATGATTTTACACAAATTATTACTATTTTTAATAATTTTATCAAGGCCCGTACAGTCGATTTCCATCAATGGCCATCGAACTGCACTTATAGCGACCTTTTTCGAATTTGATTTGGACATAATTCCAAATCCAACCGTTAGATTTCAAATTTCTAACATTCATTAGAAAGCTCTTTTCGATACGAACCCAACGGTTCCGGTTTTAGGAGAATCCGACGGTCGGATCTCCCGTAATGTCCGTTTGAAATAAATGGTCGAAATTCGCGAACTGCCGCGGCGCGGCGCGTTCTATTCAGGCCATTATATTATATATATAATATATATATAATATATACTTCGTCGATTTCTATTTAAAACGAATTATATAAATAGTTTTAAAATTCGTTTCAAAAGCAATCTCAACTTCCTTTTCAATTCAAATCAAAATTGAATTCTTCTTTATAAATTCGTTTCAAAATTCATTTCTATTCAATTCGAATTTCAATTCAATTTGAATTCATTTCAATTCGCTTTTAATTCAATTCGAATTCGTTTTCAATTCAATTCATTTCGAAATCGTTTTCAATTCAATTCGAATTCGTTTTCAATTCAATTCATTTCGAAATCGTTTTCAATTCAATTCGAATTCGTTTTCAATTCAATTCATTTCGAAATCGTTTTCAATTCAATTCATTTCGAAATCGTTTTCAATTCAATTCATTCCGAAATCGTTTTCAATTCAATTCGAATTCATTTTCAATTCAATTCATTTCGAAATCGTTTTCAATTCAATTCATTTCGAAATCGTTTTCAATTCAATTCGAATTCATTTTCAATTCAATTCATTTCGAAATCGTTTTCAATTCAATTCATTTCGAAATCGTTTTCAATTCAATTCGAATTCATTTTCAATTCAATTCATTTCGAAATCGTTTTCAATTCAATTCGAATTCATTTTCAATTCAATTCATTTCGAAATCGTTTTCAATTCAATTCATTTCGAAATCGTTTTCAATTCAATTCGAATTCATTTTCAATTCAATTCATTTCGAAATCGTTTTCAATTCAATTCATTTCGAAATCGTTTTCAATTCAATTCGAATTCATTTTCAATTCAATTCATTTCGAAATCGTTTTCAATTCAATTCATTTCGAAATCGTTTTCAATTCCTTTCATTTCGAAATCGTTTTCAATTCATTTCGAATTCGTTTTTAAAATCGATATAAATATCGTTCACGTCAAAATGGCGTCAATCTAATCAACACGGCTTCATATATTCCTTTATTTTCAAATATTCTATTTCAAATATTTCTTTTTCAAATATTTCTTTTTCAAAACTGGAATGAGGCCCAATCAATTACCATATAAAATTAATTATATGGATTTTCATACAACACATGTATATAATAGCATTGAAAATAATCAACCATCAACCAAAGTGCACTACACTGTATAAGCATCAAATATAGATATTCAACGCTTATAACAGCCTGTCAATCAATCGATCGACATATTTAATCAATCAGGATGAGTGAACTTCAAATTTCATCCTAACACCCGTGTGGGGTTTCAAACAATCAAACACATATTTTATTTGTGCAGTTAGGCGATGTGTAAAATTTATCGACCCAATCAACGTCATTCAAATAGGTGTACATAAACAAACCGTCTGGTTTGTAAATGAATATTTATTTATTCACATTCACGTTAAAAATTATATTTTTAACGATAACACATTTTATTTTGACATATGAATTTCTATTCTTCATTTACACAAATAAAATGATATTTTTATTTTTCTAACATATTTTAGAAAATTTCGGCGGCATAACGGCACGATACTAGAAACGGGACAAGGCCTAGCCTTATCCCCGGTCTAGTGAAGGCCCACGCCATTCACACATCAATCAAATCAATTCGTTATGCAAACCACAAACTTTGGAGTAAGGGTCTAACCTAGCCTTACTCCTTCGCCTTATAACGGCGCACGTCTAATCCTAACCAATTTATCGATTCGATTTTTCACACCACAAACCACATTCAAACCAATATCGCAATCAATCACCAAACAGTCAAACAAACAAGTCCATGGTCTGTGGACGATTGTGTCGGGTGCTACTAAGCACCGTCTGCATCCTAGTATATATATATAACTAGAAATAAAATAGAAAGGTGAGAAATTCTCACCTTTAGCTATCCAACCATCTCGACTCTTCTTTTGCAGAAGTCTTCGTCGTTTCGCCTTTTTGTCACCTTCGTTGCTGCTTTCACTACATACGTAAAAATCACATTTTTACTTCGCTATTCAATATGTAAAAATCGAATTTTTACTTTGCTATTCAATATATAAAAATCGAAGTTTTTTTCTACTATGTTATATAGATAAAAATTATATTTTTATCACGCTATTTTCTATATGAAGATTTCGCCTTTTTAAATTTAAAGATTTCGCCTTTTTAAATTTAAAGATTTCACCTTTTTTTAAATTTAAAGATTTCACCTTTTTCAAAAACAAAGATTTGATTTTTATAGTTCCTACTATGCAAAGATTATATTTTTACTATTCTTATGATGTAACAATTATATTTTTATTGCTTTAAAAATATAAGAATCATACCTTACTATTTCTACTTAACAAAAATTCCATCTTTTCTGTTTTTAAAAATATGATCTTTATTTTCAAGTTCAAATCTTTTTCTATTAAGAGATCAAACCCCTTTTTTTCTCTATCTCAAAGTTTAAAATAAAATCAGTTTTCTTTTCCTTTTCAAATCAGTTTTTATTTTCTTTTCAAAACAGTTTTTCAAAACAGTTTTTCAAAACAGTTTTTGTTTTTAAAATGCAGTTTTGCCTTTTTAAAAATGCAGTTTTTTTTTTTTTCCTTTATCCTTTTCAAATCAGTTTTTAAACTCTTAAAATTCAGTTTTTTTTAAACTTTTAAAATCCAGTTTTTTTTAAACTTCTAAAAATCCAGTTTTTTTTAACTTTTAAAACCAGTTTTTAAACTTCTATAAATCCAGTTTTTTTTTACTTCTAAAAATCCAGTTTTTAAACTTTTAAAAATCCAGTTTTTAAACTTTTAAAAATCCAGTTTTTAAACTTCTAAAAATCCAGTTTTTAAACTTCTAAAAATCCAGTTTTTAAACTTCTAAAAATCCAGTTTTTAAACTTTTAAAAATCCAGTTTTTTTAAACTTCTATTAATATAAAAAAAAAAGAAAACAAATAAATTGAAAAACGACTTACAGGGGGGACTCGTCGACGGCTCGGAGGGGATGCGGGGTTGACTGGGCGGAGGCGAAGATGGTGGTTGCGGTGTTCATCGGTGGCGGTCTTCGAGGGGAGCGTGGTGGTCTTCGCGGTGGGGTTTTGAGCTTCGTGAGTTGGGAGGAGGGAGAGGAGAGGGCAGAGGGTCGGGTTTGAAGCGGAGGAGGGCGGTGGTCCTCCTGGGAGGCGGCGCCTGAGGCGCGGCGGCCTCGCTGGCCGCGGCGGCGCGATTCGCCCCCCACCCCGTCGCCTTTCTCTTTTTTTTTTTTTTTTTATTTGAAATCGATTTGAGAAAAAAACAAAAGGGGGGGGCCAGCGGGTTTTTAAGGGGAAGGGGTATATTTTATATTTTTTTTTTTTATTTTAATTTAGTTATTTAATTCAATTTAAAGTTGACTTTTCGTTTTAACTCGAAATCAAGCCCACCGACTGTCGCCCCTAGCTAATTACCCCCATTCCGAACACAATGGGATATGTAACGTAAGCTGATCTGATCGCTTTGATCAGTTTCTGTTGAATTTACATTTAAATCATTATATTGAATTTTAAACGTACATTTCTAATTACCGGGGTCACATACTAACTAGAAAAATTCCAGAAAAATATTTTCTAGCTTCGTATTGACGATGCGGTCCTAACAAAACTAGTTTCGTCGAATTCCGAGACCGTTTGAAAAATGGCCAATTTCCAGTCGATTAAAATCAACTGAAAATGGTCAAACGCATTTTCCTTTGCCACGCTCACATATTGATTCGAAAAATTATGAAATTTGGAATCTAGCAATAACTCGACATCACGGACCCAACAAAACTGGTTTCGTCGTAATCCAAGGTCGTTTGCAAAATTGCTATTTTTAAGGGCCTTATATATATAAAAATATATATAAATTCCACAGCGACTATTTCTAATTTTTAACTGGACATATCTTATCATTTCTAAGATGAAATCCCAGTTTGTTAACTTCATTACAAAGATATAGTTATACAGATTCAAATATTTCTTGTTTCGTTCAATTCTGACTTATATTGAATTCTGTATATTCATTTGAAATTAGAAATCGAATTTTCGAACTACCGCGCCATTTTCAATTCCTTTTATAATTATATATAATTATTTATATTCTAACGACGACGCGTATAAATATATACGTTCGAATTATATTCAAAACAGATTTCTCGTCGATATTATTTAAAATAATCTATTTTAAATATTCAAAATTCGCTAAAATTGCCAAAATAAAATTTTTAAACTGGCCCAGATTTTCGGGTTGTTACAGAGGATGTCTGCCTTGTATGTTTAGTTGTGTATGTTTGTTGCATAGACATAACATGAAGAATTTTCACTACCAAATATAGAAAATAGTCATTCCTAAACTTATATATTTTACATTCACTAGAACTTTATGTTCTGACCTCCCTCCTCTTAACATAAACTTGTTAGTAGGTGAGGAGACTTAGGATCAGTGATGCTTTGGAGATGAATTCCGACGATGAAGGCTTTTAGTTATTTATGGATGTATCTATTGCATTATTGAGATAGTTATTGATATACCTTCTATTATGATTGAGACTCGTGGTAAATGACATTAACATAATGCCAATTTTGCCACACCCAAAAGTGGCTAATCGAACAGGTATGGACTGTGGCAAATCGAATGGCTTTGGACCGTGGCAATTTTGGAATGGATATGGATTATCCCTGTTCTAACGCTAATGGAAAAAATTCCCATGTACGTACACATCCCCGTCACCGTGTGTCCCATTTATCTCATGCCCTCAAAACAAAAGGCAACCTCCCCCCAAATATAGAATCTTCCTCTCCTCCAGATCTTTTCTTGCGATGTGAATCTATCAACAAAATTTACAGTTGGTTAAATTTTAAATCAAAATCGCATATACTCTCATTCAAAATTCCGATCCAAGTGCTTTTTAGCTAATATGATTAATGTTTATGCAAGTCGTTTTCTTTAAAATGTCGTATTGTTTTAGCTAGCAAATTAAGGATGGTGGTGTGGACGGTCGTATTGTTTTGCAGTTTTTAGGAATTGGAACTATCATATTGCTTTAGCTATCAAATTAAGGAGTTAGATGAGTTGAATCCTCACAAATTTATCTTTAAGTTTCTTATTACATGCATTTTATTTTATTTTCATTGAGCGATTATGAATAAAATGATGATTTTGTGTCTTAATTGTTGCAAACTTATGTTTATTCATGGTTTAGTTAAATTTTATCGTAAAATTCATGTTATGAATACTCTGGGCACATAATTAAGCAGGTTTGATTGTGAAAAAAATTCCTGTTATGTTTTATTCATAGATCATTATGATAATGAAGGTATTCATGGATCATGGTTATAATGTTTGTTGTCTTTTTGTAGTTACTTCGATTTGCTGGAAATTGTTTTGACTCATTCTAACTACTTTTGATCTTGGAATATTGTTCCTTACTCCTTTAATACTTGGTCGAATTGGTTTAATGTGTTGTGTATCATTGTTGAATGCTTAGACCTTTGGCCTAGTTTTCTTTGAGTCAACTTGTGTTATGCACTCTGAAACTCTTCCCTGTAAGCACATTGATATATATATATATATATATATATATATATATATATATGTGTGTGTGTGTGTGTGTGTGTGTATGTATATGTACATGTGTAATTCTTATGTGTTGTTCATTTTGCCTTAAGTTTTTATAAACTTAGCTATGGAGTTGACATTGAGCTGCTGGCCTTTATATGTTTTATAATATGTCTTGACTCATTATGAGCTTGTAACAGTATCCTATGTGCTACTGCATATTTATACTTGTTGTTTCAATTAGTAAACCTGTTTGACTTGATTTGTCTTCCTCCAACTTGCTTATTAATGTTGCACTATTGTACATTGTTGTCATGTCTGTGTGCTATTAAACTTGTGCTTGTATATGTTGTTATGTATACATATAGGATGTATATATATTTATACATGTGAATATTGCTTGAACACTGCACAGTGGTTGTTACTAATCATTTATACACTTATTTGTGCCTTTTCCACTGCCTTGCAAACTTATACCTGCTAAATAATTGAATTTTAGTTGCTCAAATTGATTTGATTTTTCCAATAGCTTTGGTTGGGTTGTGGCCAGCTGCTGCACTCAAAATCTGGACATGCTTGTGTGTATGTGAGGGGCACAATTGTTGGGTGCCTATGCTTTACTTATTATTGATATGCATGTTTGTTCCATGTGTATTATAGGTGCTCTGAGCCATTTTTATCTTTAGTGAGTTTGATTTGATTTCTTGAGTTGTTATGCATTATTATTATTATTTTAAACTGATTTCATCTTGGGTTTACACCTATGTTGAGTCATGTCGAACTAAAAAAATGTACTTACCTTTGTTCATATGTCTTTTTGCTGTGCACCTGATCTTGATTGTTACTGGTCTTTTTAAACCCTGTTTTGTGGCCTTGTTTGGTTTCGTATGCCACTGTGCGTATAGTTGCACATGTGCATTCTGTTGAACTACCATTCATGTTCATATGTGTTTGATTGTATGATATAGCAAGACGCTACGTCTTCAAGTATAGACAAACTATGGATGCAAAAATCTAGTCGAAGAACCCCACGGTATTTAGAAGGAGTTCAGAATTTTACTGTTTTTGTTGTAGAAAATGGTGGTAGTGAGCAAGTCTATTCTTGCTCTTGCACACAGTGCCAAAATATGAAAATAAAGATTAAATTAGAAGACATTCATTATAATCTGATCACATGGGGAATTCTCCAATCGTATACAGTTTGGCATTTTCATGGAGAAGAGTCGACAGAGAAGCAAAAACAATATCTTAGTCAAGCCATAAGTATTGATGATTCTTAAAATCCTAGGATGGAAGACTTGGTCAATGATGTAGATAGATTTCATCATCTGCATCCTTTCGGTTCGTCGCACAATAATATTGAGGAACAATCTACAACTGAAGTCGCTTGGTCGGCCAATCAAAGTGGAAAGTATAAATCACTTTTGATAGTGCAAAAGAGCGATTGTGTTCTTCATGTCCTAAAGGGATAACAAAATTATATGCCGTTGTGAAACTAAACAGCTTGAAAACTCAATACGGTTTTTTCGAAAATGGTGTGATTGCACTTCTCGAATTTATAAGGGATTTACTCCCTGAAGGTAATACACTGTCGATAAAATACTCTGACATGAAGAAGATGATTAACCAAGTTGGAATGGATTACACAACTTATGATGCATGCATTAATGACTGCATTTTATACTGGAAAGATGATGCAAACAAAGTTTCTTGTAGATTTTGCAACGAACCAAGATATAGGACATCTTTCAATGATGACAAAAGAGCTACCAAAATAGCACAAAAGACATTGAGACATTTTCTTTTAATTTCTAGATTGAGGAGACTGTATACCATACTGTGGATAACAAATGCTATGACTTGGCATGCTCGCGCCAAGTCTAATTCAAATATAATGCGCCATCCACATGACACATGCCAATGGAAAGTTGTAGACTTATTTGATCAAACCTTTGTTGTTGAACCACGAAATGTCATGCTTGGAATAACAACGTATGGTTTCAATCCACATAAATATCTATCTAGCCGTTATAGTTGTTGGCCAGTAATTATAGTACCATATAATCTTCCTCCATCCATGTGCATGAAAAGAGAGTTCTCATTGTTGACATTGTTGATTTCCGAACCAAAACAACTAGGAAAGGATATCAATTTTTATTTACAACAATCGATAAATGAGTTAAAGAAGTTATGGAAAGGAGTCATTGCATTTGAGGGCTAGGATGTTGTGGGCGATTCATGATCATCTTGCATTCGGGACTTTATCGGGATGCACAAATCATGGTTACTTTGCATGTCCTACTTTTAGGGAAGGTACTTATTCTTATTATCTTCCTGAAAGTAAGAAGATGTGTTATGTGGGACATCGAAGATTTCTTCCTACCAAACACAAGTTTTGAGATAATAAGGAAAACTTCAATAACGAACAAGAGTATCGTCGTACTCCATGGCCATTGAATGGTTCTCAAGTTGAAGAAAAGTAGCTAATATCAAGATAAAAGTTGGTAAAAAAAACAAGAAATCTGTAATGACCTGCATTCCATGTATCGAAGGATCATAGAGTATTTATTTCTTTACATATGAGGTCGTATGGTCATGTAACTTTGGGGAACGACTATTGGGGTCATTTTCCATTTTCACGATTTTTGCCGATTTCTAAATGACCGTTTTGCCCCTAGCGAAAGTTTCGCCTATAACTTTTGATTGGTAAGACTTGAAACCACTTCCATTAGATTCAGATGATGGCTTACCTTTCCGTAGAGTGGTCACATAGATCAAACGGACTTACCGTTTAGGAGATATGGCTGAAATAAGGTTTGGAAGTTGAAAAACAGCTTAACCGGGCCTAATTAGGGTGATTAACAGCTAGGCCCATAACCCATTTCGGGATTAGGGTTATGGGGAGGCTGAAATCTTTTATTTCATTTTTACAGCCGCCACTTTCATCCTTTGAACCCTAGCAATGGCCTCCACCTTCTAAAATCATCCCAAATCACCTTCTAATCACTAATTAAGAAGACCTACATCAAATCAAGGCAAATCAACACCAAATCAGAGTTGGAGCTGCTGTGTTGCATAGGAAAACGCCCCAAAATAGTAGTAAAGTTCAGATCGATAATTCATTTGTGGCTAAGGTGAGTGATTTGCATTGTTTTTCACTATTTACGGTTAATTAGGGGTGATTAGTGTTAATTAGCGAAATTATGCATGTTAAAATTCTTTGAAAATATGAAAAAAAATCTTAAATATTATTTTAGGGCTCTGATAGAAATTTGGGTTAATTTGGATATGTTTTGCTAATTGTATGATTAAACATGATTAAGGGGGATTAAGGGGAAAACATAGGTTTTTGGGTATATTTGATCCATATTGACATGTTAAATTGTTGTTTTGGTGTTTATTGTTGATTCTCTATGTTGCTAAGACTATATGGTATGCTTTGTGATTGATTAGAAAAGTCAGAATGGTCGAAAACGCCGTCGTATGACGTAAAACAGTCGTTGGAAAAGTTGCAGGAAATGTGCAGGGTTTCGGATCGGATCGGATATAGGACTCGGATCGGATAGGAGAACCGTGCAAGGGAATTCGATTCGAATCGGAATTTGGCACTAGAGGAGGCTTGTCAAGAAGGAAGGCCACTTGTATAGAGTTGGAGTTGGAGTGGGGACTGGATCGGACCAAAGCCTAGCATGGGATGGATCGGATCAGAGAAGAGAAGCTGGAGCAACGGATGGGATCGGTTCGTCGTAACCGAACCGAACCGGATGGAGATGACCAAACCGAACTGAATGAGAGACTCAAACCAAACCGATGACGACTATAGCAATACATGTATTCAAACCGAAACGAGGCGTGGGCTATGAGCACCAAACCGAACAGGGTATGGAGACCGAACCGAACCGAATTTGGAACTACTTCTACGCCACGACTCTTTTGAAGACCAACTCCAGTTCGACCAAAACCCAAGATGCAAAGGAAGTCCAAATGGGAGGTTAATACTTAGGATCCAAATGGGATCAACCTATTAACCTCATGAGTTAGGCTTTGTTGCGGGATGTGTGCAAAGGGGTTATCGATGTCTATAGCTTTGACTCACCACTGAGACGAATTAGTGGCTATGGATCATTGCAGTGAAGTTTTCATGACCTCATGAGGCAAAGTGATCGTAGCAAGGCTATGAGCCAGTGCAGTGGAGTTGTTAGGACTCCATGGGGTAGAGTGGACATAGTAAAGTATTAGTGGTTATGGATCAGTGCAGTGGAGCTTTCATGACTCCATGGAGCAGAGTGATCGTAACAAAGAATTGGGTGATCAAGGCAGTAGATATCGTATATTTTATGCATTGAGTGAGAGATGGGAGGATGATTGCGATGTTTGATGTTTTGCTATCACCATGACATGCACACCCCCTCCCCATTATTTTCACACCATGTGTAAGTGTCACCTTAGAGTATTGTACATCCTATTGTGCTAACTCTTTGGTTGCAGGTCCAGGTTCAGGTATGGTTATGTATACCTGTTATTGTTCTGTTTTGCTGCTTATTTCTCATACCATACTTTTGTCTGACCCAGAGTTTTATGTTTCTTCTTATTACTCTGGATGCTCTTTAATGGGCAGACTAGAGACAGGTCAGGTGATTATGCACGGGTAGCTATACCGGAGACGAGCAGGAGGCTTCCACATATGATATATATAAATATTCTCCATGTGTTGTTGCTAGTCACTACTTTGGGCATTAGTAGTGTACCTCTTTCTTTTTCTTTAGAGACAGTATTTCAAAGTTGTAATAATGTTGGTTTGGATGATAAGCTATATTTTGGATTCCCACTGCTATGACGGTTTAGTTTTCAGCTTATGCACTGTCTCGCCTGTTTTATGTCAAAGCTATGTTATTATTATATTTTATCCCATGCGCTGTGAGACATTCTATAGGTTCCTTGTTAGTTCAAATTCCTTTCTTTTCCTTTCTTTAGAGACCATCTCATGCTAGTCGGGCATTGGCACAATGCATTTTCATTGGAAATGTCGGCTGGTGCGGGGCGGGCCGTCACACTTGGTATCAGAGCTCTAGGTTGCATAGTTAACCTAGGGAAAGACACCAGGGAGAGATAATACATATATGAGAGCACGTATTTGTGATATTTTGGTTTTCAAAAGCTATATATATACTATTAGTATATCTAAGGATGAAGTCGCACTGCACTGGCACCACCGAAGAGATGGTTAATCGTTTTCTCCTTACAGATTAAACGATGAGCCGATATACGAGGAATACTGGTTCAAGAGCCAATAATAGGAATGCTCCTGATATGGGGTTTCACTGACTTCATGAGAGAGATGCTTAGGGATGTTTAGACCTAATGCTGCAAATGGGGGGTGGTGCAACGGTGCAGGCGCCTATGGCCGATTTCGCCAAGCTCTATAAGAACTACACTAGTCTTGGTGGGAAGCCGTTCCAAGGAACGGAATCAGCTATAGAAGTTCAAAATTGGCTCGATAGTTGTGAGCGCACCTTCGAGGACTTAGAGATCGATGACGCAATGAAGAGAAAGCTAGCATCCCGTCAACTGTAAGGACGGGCTATGAATTGGTGGAATGCTATTAAGGCAGCTACTTCTGAGGATCAAGTTAAATGGAATCAATTTAAAGCTCGCTTCAGTGACAAGTTTATCCTAGCTACCCAGAAGTCAGAGTTGTTTAGGAAGTTCTTGGAGCTTAAACAGAATGGTAGGGCTGTCTCGGAATATACTGCTGAGTTTGATACTTTATCGAAGTATGGATTATCCCTTATTGACACTCCCGAGAAGAAGAATGAGAAGTTCATAATAGGCTTAGATCAATACTTGGGGAAAAGGCTCATAAACCATATTGATGAGACTTTTGAATCGATTGTTGGGAAAGCATTGAGATCAGAGAGCCTTTATTCTAAGCCCAAGGCTGAAGTTGCTGTTGCATCTGCAGAAGGGGCCAAAGCCGCAAGCAAGCTGTGGAGGCAAGAATAATTCTCAGAATAAAAGGAAGCAGAGTCAGACCAAGGATGGTCAGAAAAAGAAAGACAGGAAAGATGTAGAGTGCTTTAGCTGTGGCAAGAAGGGCCATTATGCCAAAGAATGTCGCGCAATGCCAGCAGACAGGAAGTGCTTTAACTGCGGCTAAGTGGGACATTACAAGGATAAATGTCTGCAACCCCCTAAAGAGAAGCAGATTGTGAAAGCATATGCTATTAATGTTGTTCCTTCTTCGTCAAATGCCACAACTGCGGCGGAGAAAGGAAAGAATGTCGTCATTCAAGGTATGCTTTCTATTCATGATGTTCCTATTCAAATATTGTTTGATACAGGGGCTTCCCGTTCCTTCATATCTAGTAAACTAGTAGATAGGTTGGGATTGGAACCCGAGATAGTCGACAAACCTTTAGTTGTGACGAACCCGATCGGTGGTTCGACTAGCCTTAGTATGATTTGTTGAAATTTGGTCTTATTGAGTCATGGATGTATGTTTGCTTATGATTGCTTTGTTTTGGGATTTACTGGGTTTGGCATTATTTTGTGAGTCGATTGGCTCCAAAGATACAGGGTGGTGGTAGACTGTGAGGGTTTTCGGTGACTATTAGGGCGGATGATGGGCATAGGCAAGTGTTTGGTGGCCTACCTAGTGATGAGGTTAAGGCTAGTTTTCTAAATTCCCTCGACATCCCGCATGATGAGTTATCAGGGGCTTCCATAGCTGGCCAGTATCCAGATATATTCGAGGAAGTGACCGGACTTCCGCCACACCGAGAGATTGAGTTCCGTATTGATTTAGTGAAAGATGCTAGACCTATAGTAATTCCACTTCGTCGTATGGAACCAAGAGAGAAGCGAGAGCTCGGGGAAAGTAAGCGATCTTTTGAAGAAGGGATTTATCAGAAGAAGTGTCTCCGAGTAGGGAGCACCAGTTGTATTTGCTACCAAGGCAGATGGCTCCCTTCGTTTATGTGTGGACTATCGCGAGTTGAAAAAGTGACTAGGAAGAGTAAGTATCCTCTTCCGTGGATAGATGATTTGTTTGATCAACTAGAGGGAGTAAGAGTGTTCTCCCAATTGGACCTCGCGACAGGATTTCATCAGCTTCGAGTAGCAGCTGAGAGTATTCCTAAAACGGCATTTCGGACGCCATCTGGATTCTATGAGTGGTTGGTCATGCCATTCGGGTTGGCCAATGCACCAACATATTTTGTAGATCTTATGAATAGGGTATTCAGGGATTAATTGAATAAGTTTGTTCTTGTATTCGTGTACGATATACTTGTTTATTTGAGGACATAGGAAGAACACAAGGAACATTTGAGAGTAGTGATGGAGATGTTGAGAAAACACCAATTGAAAGCAAAGTTTTCTAAGTGTCACTTCTGGAGGAGGGAAGTGAGATTCTTGGGCCATGTTGTTTCAGAGAATGGTATTGCCATGGATCCTGTGAAGGTAGCCATGGTACAATATTGGTCTACGCACAAGAATGCAACATACGTAAGAAGTTTCTTGGGATTAGCTGGATATTATCGTAAATTTATCCAAAACTTCTCAAATATAGCAGCACCATTGACTCAGTTGACTAAGAAGAATCAAGCTTTCATTTGGGATATGCATTCAAGATCCTAAAGGAAAAGTTGACATGTGCACTAGTGTTAGTCATTCCTAAAGGGAATGAAGAGATGACAGTATACACGGATGCACGTGGTACCGAACTAGGTGCTGTATTGATGTAAGGAGGTAGGGTTGTAGCTTATGCAAGTCGGCAACTGAATCCGCATGAGAAAAGATACCCTACCCATGATTTGGAATTGGAAGCGATCGTGTTCGCGTTGAAGATGTGGAGACATGATCTCTTGGGAGAAAGATTCGAGTTGTTTATCGATCATAAATCATTAAAGTATCTCTTCTCTCAGAAGGATCTAAATCTCCAACAGCAAAGATGGTCAGAATTCTTGGCTTCCTATGATTTCGATATCGCATATACACCAGGAAAGGGCAATGCAGTAGCTGATGCATTGAGTAGAAGACATGCCATTTTAGGGGCTATGTTTCTTGAATGGAAGCAACTGGAGTATATTGCAGGGTATGATTTCAAACCAAAGTGCGAATTGGATCCAGAAATGCTGGCAAGTTTGACGTTCAGACCCACTTTGATTAATCGGATTATTTCCGGTCATAGGGACGATCCTAACCTATTGGAAATATTCTCCAAGTTGGAGATGGGTATCGACGAGGAGATGAACAAGTATGGGCTTGATCGAGATGGATGGCTTAGAAAAAATGGGAGGTTAGTTGTACCCAATGTTAATAGATTGAGAGATAATGTGCTTAGAGAATTCCATCACCCAAAACTAATTATACATCCCGGTGGTAGCAAAATGTATTGAGACATGAAGCAGACCTACTACTGGGAAGGAATGAAAAGAGACGTTGGGAAGTTTATATCCAAATGCGTGAATTGCCAGCTAGTTAAAGCCGAGCAAAAGAAACCTAGTGGTTTGTTACAACCATTGGAAATTCCAGAATGGAAATGGGAACAAGTCTCAATGGATTTCATTGATGGGTTACCAAGAACTAGATCGGGCCATGATAGTATTTGGGTGACTATGGAACGATTGGCCAAGAGTGCAAGGTTTATACCTGTGAAGTCAAACAGAACGACAGCTAAGTTAACGGAACTGTATATGAAGTGGGTAGTGAGATTTCATGGAATACCCAAAGGCATTGTGAGCGTCCGGGATCCGTTGTTTACTAGTGGATTTTGGAAGAGCTTACAAGAGGCGTTAGGATCATAATTACATCTCAGTACTGCGTATCGTCCTCAAACTGAAGGTCAGACAGAGAGGGTAAATCATATATTAGAAGATCGCTTGAGAGCTTGTATATTGGATTTTGGTGGATCATGGGATGACCATTTGCATTTGGTTGAGTTTGCATAAAACAATAGTTATCAGTCCAGACTCCAGTATTGGTATGGCTCCATTTGAAGCTTTGTACGGAAGACCGTGCAACTCACCATCATGTTGGTTAGAAACCGGTGAGAAGTTTTTGCTTGGGCCAGATGTGATAAGAGAAACTTCAAACAAGATCTGGGTTATCCAACAACGAATGAAGGCTGCTCAAGATAGGCAGAAGAGTTATGCTGATAAAAGGAGAAGAGATCTAAAATTCTCCATTGGAGACTTGGTGTTTGTCAAGATTTCTCCATTAAAGAGCGTGCTTCGATTTGGCAGGAGAGGCAAGTTAGCACCAAGATTTGTTGGTCCATTCCAGTTCTCGAGCAAGTTGGGAATTTGGCATATAAAGTTGAGTTGTCAGACAAGAAGTCGGGAGTTCATAACGTGTTTCATGTTTCCCAGTTAAGGAAGTTCGTGCACGACCCCGATATAACTATTTCACCGGATTAGTTGGATGACATCGAAGTAGAACTCGAGGCGGTTGGGAACCGCAAGTCGATTCGTACTATCGAGGGCGATACGAAGCAACTTCGAAGAAAGGCAGTGAAACTGGTCAAGGTTCAATAGGGCGAGAATGAGAGTGACTGTACTTAGGAAACAGAGAAGAGCATAAGGGAATTGCATCCAGAACTCTTTTCCTGGTAAGATTTTAAAAGTGATAGTTTCTTCCCTTGTTAGTAAACCGCATGTTAGGGTAGGCTGCTTGATGTGTATGTTTGATTGTTTGTGAATGACTGATAGGCATGCGGAGCACCTTTGTATGTTTTTGGTTAAGGAATTTCGGGGGCGAAATTTCTTTGGGGAAGGGGGGAGGGAGAGTGTAACGACCCACATTATACGTATCGAAGGATCGTAAAATATTTATTTCTTTTTCATATGGGGTCGTATGGTTGTGTAACTTTGGGGAACGACTATTGGGGTCATTTTCCATGTTCATGATTTTTGCCGATTTTTAAATGACCATTTTGCCCCTTGAGAATCTTGTTTCACCTATAACTTTTGATTGGTAAGGAGTTTTGACCTGAAACCACTTCCATTGGATTCAGATTATGGTTTACCTTTCCGTAGAGTGGTCACATTGATCAAACGGACTTACCATTTGGGAGATATGGCTGAAATAAGGTTTGGGAGGTGAAAAACACCTTAATCGGGCCTAATTAGGGTGATTAATAGCTAGGCCCATAACCCATTTCGGGATTAGGGTTATGGGGAGGCTGAAATCAGTTAGAAAACGATTTTATTTCATTTTTACAGCCGCCACTTTCGTCCTTTGAGCCCTAGCAATGGCCTTCACCTTCTAAAATCATCCCAAATCACCTTCTAATCACTAATTAAGAAGATCTACATCAAATCAAGGCAAATCAACACCAAATCAGAGTTGGAGCTGCTATGTTGCATAGAAAAACGCCCCAAAATAATAGTAAAGTTCAGATCTATAATTCATTTGTGGCTAAGGTGAGTGATTTTCATTGTTTTTCACTGATTACAGTTAATTAGGGGTGATTAGTGTTAATTAGCGAAATTATGCATGTTAAATTCTGGAAAATATGTAAAAATTCTTAAATATTATTTTAGGGCTCTGATAGAAATTTGGGTTAATTTGGATGTGTTTTGGTAATTGTATGATTAAACATGATTAAGGGGGATTTAGGGGAAAACATAGGTTTTTTGGTATATTTGATCCATATTGACATGTTAAATTGTTGTTTTGGTGTTTATTGATGATTCTCTATGTTGCTATGACTGTATTGTATGCTTTGTGATTGATTAGAAAAGTTAGATTGGTCGAAAACATCGTCGTACGGCGTAAAACATTCGTTGGGAAAGTTGCAGGAAATGTGCAGGGTTTTGGATCGTATCAGATATAGGGCTCGGATCAGATAGGAGAACCGTGCAAGGGAATTCGATTCGGATCAGAATTTGGCACTAGAGGAGGCTTGGTAAGAATGAAGGCCACTTGTATAGAGTTGGAGTTGAAATAGGGACTGGATCGGACCAGAGCCTAGCATGGGGTGGATCGGATTGGAGAAGAGGAGCTGGAGCAACGGATGGGATCGGTTCGTCGTAACCGAACTGAACCGGATGGAGATGACCAAACCGAACTGAATGAGAGACCCGAACCTCGAACCAACGATGACTGGACCAATACATGTATTTAAAATGAACCGAGGCGTGGGCTATGAGCACCGAACCGAACAGGGTATGGAGACCGAACCGAACCGAATTTGGAACTACTTCTACGCGACGACTCTTCTGAAGACCAACTCCAATTCGACTAAAACCCGAGATGCAAAGGAAGTCCAGATTAGAGGTTATTACTTAGGATCCAAATGGGATCAACAGATTAACCTCATGAGTTGGGCTTTGCTGCGGGACGTGTGCAAAGGGGTTATCGATGTTTATAGCTTTGACTCACCACTAAGACGGATTAGTGGCTATGGATCAGTGCAGTGATGTTGTCATGACTTCATGGAGCAAAGTGATCGTAGCAAGGCTATGAGGCAGTGCAGTGGAGTTGTTATGAATCCATGGGGGCAGATTGGACATAGCAAAGTATTAGTGGTTACAAATCAGTGCAGTGGAGCCGTCATGACTCTATGGGGCAGAGTGATCGTAACAAAGAATTGGGTGATCAAGGTGGTAGATATTGTATGCTTTATGCACTGAGTGAGAGATGTGAGGATGATTGCGATGTTTGATGTTTTGCTATCACCATGACATGCACACCCCCTCCCCATTATTTTCACACCATGTGTAAGTGTCACCTTAGAGTATTGTACATCCTATTGTGCTAACTCTTTGGTTGTAGGTCCAGGTTCATGTATGGTTATGTATACCTGTTATTGTTCTGTTTTGCTGCTATCGCTCATACCAGAATTTTGACTGGCCCAGAGTTTTATGTCTCTTCTTATTACTCTGAGTGATCTTAAACAGGCAGACTAGAGACAGGTCAGGTGATTATGCACAGATAGTTGTACCGGAGACGAGCAGGAGGCTTCCATGTATGATATATATAAATATTCTCCCTGTGTTGTTGCTGGTCACTACTTTGGGCATTAGTAGTGTACCTCTTTCTTTTGCTTTAGAGACAGTATTTCAAAGTTGTAATAATGTTGGTTTGGATGATAAGTTGTATTTCGGATATCCGCTGCTATGATGGTTTAGTTTTTAGCTTATGCATTGTCTCTCCTGCTTTATGTCAAAGCTATGTTATTATTATATTTTATCCCATGCGCTGTGAGACATTCTACAGGTTCCTTGTTAGTTCAAATTCCTTTCTTTTCCTTTATTTGGCGACCGTCTCGTGCTAGTCGGGCATAGGCACAACGCACTTTCATTGGAAATGTCGGCTGGTGCGGGGCGGACCGACACAAAATCGGTCGAAAGCGAAAAAAGGAAACCGTCGATGAAGACCTTAGCAGTATTTCTGCATGGTATACAAGGTTTACCTTCTTTGTTCTTCCATATTGAAAAGCAATTTTGATCTGACATAATGTAGATGTGATGCATACAGAGAAGAATGTCACTGGGCATCTCATTAGCACGATTATGAGTCACAAGGAGAAGTCAAAAGATGGCATCAATGCACGTAAGGACTTGAGAACCATGGGTATTAAACAAAAATTGTCGGTGAGGGAAGACCGTGAGAAAAATAAGATAACTATACCTGAGGCAGCTTTCACTCTGAGCAAAGAAGAGAAAAATACTGTTTTGCACCATTTTTAAAAACCTGAAAGTACCTAGCAAATTCTCTTCTAACTTCCACAACAATGCGAGCATCAATCCTCTTGAACTAACAAATATGAAGTCGCATGATTATCACATTATAATGCAATAATTATTTCTGCTATTGCTAAAATATTCTTATCCACAACATAAGGATTTGTGTAATGTTGTACATCATATAAGTCTTTTCTTTAACATTTTGTGTTCAAAGATGATTGACAGAGAACATCATTCGCAAGAAAAAGCTAGTTTGGTAGAATCAATATTCGTATTTGAAATATATTTTCCACCTGCAGTTGTTGATATCAGTAACCATCTTATGGTTCATTTAGCCGATGGAGCATTGTTTTAAGGTCCTGTTAGATATAGATAGATGTATCCCTATGATAGGTACCATAGTTCGATTTAAATGTGTAACGACCCGGGGAAATCGACGCTCGAATTCCAACAATAATACATACCCGTATTATTTGCGAGAACTCAAGTATTTTCGAAAACACCAGATAGTTAATGAAAGAAAATAGAGGATGAGATAAGAAAGAAAGAAATATTAGAATAGAAGAAGAAGAAGAATACGACAACATCAGAGTCTCACATCGCAGTGGAACTGTGACACCCCACGTCCGTTAATGTCACTCACTAAGGGAATGCATTAAGTTTCGTGAAGCGCTACAGGTAAACAGACACAGAATAATTACAAGACAGATATAAATAAGGCAGCAACGGAAAATTTAAATTTTTATTTCAACCATAAAGCATAATACCGTGGTCCACAATTTCATGTCACAAAAACCATTATAATAAAATAACTTCTATCTTGCATCATCAGAGTACACAAGAATATGAAAAACATAATTTTCCCCAAATTAAAAGAGTTAAACCATAGTAGAGTCAAGAACTTGAGCCATACTTCAGAAGTAGCTCCTAGCAAGATGATATCTGAGTCCTGATTAAGTCTCAGCGTTTCCTCCCTAAGAACCTGAGGGGGGAATGGAAGAAAGAAGGAGAAACCATAGGGTCAGACATAAAGTCTGGCGAGTCTAGTTACTTTTAGCCAGTAGATAAATAAAAGCAACATGATAGGCATATAAAGTGGATAAGAGAGAGATTACTACATAAATGGCAGGTGTGACAAGGTAGACAGGATAACATGTTTACACTTATCTAATGATTACTCTGCACTATTACTAGTATATCCAGAAAGATATGATCCCTTCAACTATAAGGTGGTAGACTTAGGTATACGTCCAAATGTATCCTAACTACTACCCTGATCGATCGGCTCCCTAACCCTCGTAGATACCTTGTGCTGGCCCCACAGTAGGAGGTATCACTTCCTAAAGTGGCAACCCATCATCGTAATAATGTGCACAACCATATCTATAGGTGTCACGGTCGTCTTATCCCCTTCTGCCCGTCCCATGCACGCAGAAGGCCCGGTCGGTTTGCGTCGTCCACACCATCCGTCACGTTTGGATCTCTTACAATCAGTCAGTAAGCGTGCCCTTTCTCCGCATAGTACGGAGTTCTTTACTTGATACCAACTCCGGGTTACAGACTGAAATGGGTACCACACAATATGATACAAGCTCCTCCCATGTCTTGTATCCCCACTAGGTTTTCCACTGACTATGTATACCCTTAGGTGTCTTTAATCACTTAGCCCTATACCAATTATGCTTACCCTAAAGGGTGTCTTTAATTACAAAACTTCATTACATTATCTACCGGTTATGTATACCACTAGGTGTCTTTAATTACGTAACCTTATATGGTTAAGTTCATGGGCCGATATATAAATATTACCCAGCCCCTCTAATTTACTTAACCCACACACTACCCATCCAATTTTACTTAACCCTACCTTAAGTTCATAATAATACCATCTTTAAATTAGGTTAAGTAGTCCTACTCAATACCATGTCCAATTATGGTTATAATGGGCTAGACCTCCCACATTAGGCCTACAACGTGTGGATGCTGGATATGCTGGTCGAGTCCGGGTAGTCTTATTCCACAGTTAGGCCTAACCTCATGTCTTAGCCCGATTCGTATTTACGTACTTAGACCTCCCACATTAGGTTCAATATTAGTGGCTGCTGGATATGCCGGTCGGGTTTGGACAGACTTCCGCCACTAATACAACCTAATCTCATGTCATAAGTACAATTACAATTCTTAATTGTAATTACTAAACATTCCATTTTTAATTAGTTAATCAATTAATTAATCCTTTCCTTTTATAGGTGTCAATACCTATTTTACCCAATAATTTGAATTACATGTCCTTAAATGTTCATATTCAAATTATGCCCTTTTTAACCCTTTTTCCCCAGTTCCTTAACTAGCGCCCTCACAAAATTGGCAACATGCATAGGCTAGACAATAGCCTAGTCATAAACGATAATAGGGAAAATAACTAAAATGATCATCTTGGCATCAACATAAACTTGTATGATAATAAGGTAAACATACATACTGGCATGGACATGAAATTGTCATCATAACAAAGTGATAATTTAGATCACATAAAATAGATCTAACATGATAACATAAGGTGACAATTTAGATCACATAAAATAGATCTAACATGATAAAATAAGGTGACAATTTAGATCACATAAAATAGATCTAACATGATAACATAAGGTGATAATCTAGATCTGTCTAACAGTTTCAAGGTCCACATAAATTAGATCTACTAATTTAGAAATAGAACTACACACATACACATGATATCATGTCATAAAGGTATAGATCCAATTCTGACCAATTCAAGGTGACATATGTTCATGATTTATGTAAGTGATTAGATCTATCCAATGATATAATTGTCCAAATTAACAGATCTATATTAACCACAATATAATTACAAACCAAGATCCACAATAGAACAAACACAATTGAATAGGATCTAGAGAAATAGATCTATCATAACATGGCATAAGATCTAACAATAACATAGATTCAAGGTTTACAACGTATCCAAATCACAGTCTTTCATAGTTCACTTTTATTTATATACACCTAAAAGCAACTAAAACTCACTGTGATTGGATTGCTACGATGATAGAAAAGAGGTTGGTGTTGAGTCTACGCTTGAATCTCATAATTTGATATGCTTTATTTGATAGAATAAGATGAGAGACCCTAGTTCAATTCAGACTCCGGCAGAGTTTGGCCGCTAATAACCTCCAATGAAGAAAATATAAGAAATAGCCAAATATTTATAGCTACAGAGCCCTCTGAAATCGACTGCCACCTCAGCCCTAGGGGTGTCGACTCCCCTATGGGTAGGTCGACACCCCCCTAGGGGGGTCGACCCCCTAGAGCGGGAATTTTGGCGCTATGAATTTTTATTTTTTTTGAATTTGAATCTTTCTAGATAAAATTCTGACTCATCTCTGACTCATACGTATGTATATAATTTTTTTGCGCGTATAAAAACTTAAAACCCTCATAACTTCCTCATACAGTATCCGTTTTACGCAAACCAAATGTCTATCTTGACCAAAATTTCGAGACGGATGCAATGGTGCAGTCTATTTCCTCTAATTCTGAATATTAAATTAATTATTATTTAATTTATCCTCTTTTAGTGTCGGTACAAATTTGGGGTGTTACATTTCCCCTACTCAAGGGATTTCATCCTGAAATCTCTAAGTTGAAAAGAATGCATATCCTACCATCCATCTACTCATCCACCAATCACCGGCATCCATTGTCCTTAAAGATTTCTAATTCTTATATGAATATATGCAAAGGTTTGTGTATATGTCCCAATACTAATGCGAAGATCAGGCGGTCTACTGATTCAGTTGACCTCCTTAATGCAATGTATGTTAGTGCCATGAATCCAATATATATATATATATATGCAAATAATCTTATTATAACATGTAAGTTGTGCACACTCATTCGTCCAAATGAAAAATACATATGCTAGTTCATCCATTTCGATCCATAAAAGAAAAGAAGATGCATACACATCCATATGTAGTATGAGAGTGGTTGAGCCGATCTAGTGCCTAATGTGTGTGTATTTGCATCCACGGGCAACCACTAGTAAACACTTGTATCCACTTGCATCCATCAATCATAATATGTCTCAAACACATGTTTACTTCCATAGGGTTCCTATCTAAAGGTCGAAAAATACTACGGATAAGATATACTCAAATGATAGAAACAAGTACTGATAAAGCTTTGGGAAAAGGAGTAAAGAACATACCCTCGTAGAGAAAAGGGTACGAAGCATGAATCTTGTCTTCGGTCTCCTAAGTCGCATCCGCTATGTTATCTCCCCATTGAACCATTAGCAATTTGAGCTCTTTATTGTGTAGCTTCTTAACTTCTGATCCAAGAATACGGGAAGGAACTCGCCTGACTGTCGCCTTCCATTCCACTTCTACCTCTTCCAATATACTCGGCTCAATTACTTCCGCGGTGTCATGCAAGCACTTCCATAGATGAGAAACATGGAAAACATCATGAACACCAGATAGATTTTCAGGAAGCTTTACTCTATAGGCCATTTGGCCAATCCTCTCGGTTATGAGAAATGGTCCCACAAACCTAGGTGCCAACTTCCCTACCGATCCGAAGCGAACCACATTCCTCCTAGGTGACACTTTGATAAAAACCAAGTCTCCTACTTCAAATTCGAGGTCAGTCCTTCTCTTGTCTGCATATGATTTCTGCCTGTCTTGAGTCTTCTTCATCCGCCATCGAATAAGCTGAACTCTTTTCAGACGTTTCTCTAAACATATCTGGTCCAAGTAGTAATCTTTCTGTAGATTCCCAACAACAAGTTGGTGATCTACAGGGTCGTCCGTAGAATGCTTTGAAGGGTGCCATGCCGATGTTGGCCTAATAGCTGTTGTTATAGGCAAACTCTACTAAAGGAAGATGCTCTTCCCTAGTCCTCCGAAGTCTAGTATACACAGTCTTAAAAGATCTTCTAGAATTATGTTCACCCTCTCCGTTTGCCCATCGGTCTGAGGATGATAAGCAGTACTCAAATGCAACTATGTACCCAATGCTCCTTGCAAGCTCCCCCAAAATTCGCTGGTAAAGATGAGGTCATGATCGCTCACATTACTGGAAGGAACTCCATGAAGACGAACTATCTCTCGGACATAAATTGCTGCTAACCATGATGTCGTCCTCTTACTCTTAACTGGAATAAAGTCAGCGCTCTTAGTGAGTCTATCTACCACAACCAAGATACTGGTGTTTCCTTTCTTCGATGTAGGCAAACCATTTATGAAATCCATAGAGACGCTCTCCCATTTCCACTGAGGAACCTCCAAAGGATGAAGTAAACCACCGGGCTCTTTTGCTCAGCTTTGACTTACTAGCAAACTAAACATTGGGAAACCAATTCGGCCACATCTTTCTTCATCCCAGCCCAAAAGAAAACCCTCTTCATGTCTCTATACATCTTGTCACCACCTGGATGAATAGTCATCTTAGAATGGTGGGCTTCTTCTAGGACTGCCTTTATCAAGCTTCCAGTTTGAGGAACACAAAGCCTTCCATCTCGTCACAACCACCCCTTTCCATATATGGAATATCTACTGAGGTGACTAGAAGCCTCCCCTCTTCTGAGCTTATCCATGATGTCTAGAACATAGTCGTTACCTTGTTGCGAAGCTTCTATCTGGTCCATAAGAGTCGGTTGTATCTCCAAGGATGCAAAAAAAAAAGGCAAAATCTCAATGAAGGGTCTAAAATCAAAAGATGATATGAACTCCAAGTTCTTTCTTTCCACAAACAGAGGGCTCAGGGTCACCCTCTGCCTACTTAGTGTGTCTGCCACCACATTACCCTTGCCAGGGGTATAAGCAATCTCAAAATCATATGAAGCTAAGAACTCCATCCACCGTTGTTGCCTTAAGTTTAGATCCTTCTGTGAGAATAGATACTTGAGAGATTTATGATCGATGTATAACTTGAACTTTTCTCCGAGTAAATAATGATGCCACGTCTTTAACGCAAATACTATGGCAGCTAGCTCTAGATCATGGGTGGGGTAATTCTTCTCATGAACTCTTAACTGTCTACCCCCATAACATATTACTTTCCCTTCTTGCACCAGAACCACACCAAGCCCTGTACCGCACACATCAGTGTAAACAGTAAACACTTTACTTCCATCCGACAGGTTCAAGACTGGGGTTGTTGTCAGAGCCCTCTTTAGTCGTTGGAAAGCAACGTCACAGTCTATGTCCCATGAAAATGCCAAATTCTTCTTTGTCAGCCTGGTGAGAGGGGCTGATATCTTCGCGAAGTCCTTAATGAACTTCCTATAATAACCTGCCAACCCAAGAAAGCTTCTCACCACGGTTGCATTTTTAGGAATCTTCCAATCTTGCACTGCAACCACCTTCGTGGGATCTACAGCTATCCCTTCTATGGAGACTACATTCCCTAAAAATCTCACCTCTTTTCTCCAAAAATGGCATTTGGAGAACTTCGCCTTAATCTAACGGTCATAGAGAGTTTTCAAAACTTCTCTTAAATGTTGGGCATGCTCTTCCTCGCTTTTGGAGAAGATCAAAATATCATCAACGAAGACCACGAAGAATTTGTAGGAACTCCCGAAACACCCTACTCATCAGATCGACAAAATAGGCGGGTGCATTCGTCAGCCCAAAAGACATAACTAGCCATTCAAAGAAACCGTCCGAAGTCCTAAAGCAGTCTTATATATGCTGTCCTCAGTCACCCTCAACTGATGGAACCCCATGGCCAAGTCTAACTGGGAAAATACTGAAGCACCAATAAGATGATCAAATAAATCATCAATCCTCGGAAGCGGGTGCCTATTCTTCTTAGTGAGTTGATTCAACTCCCTATAATCAACACACAAACGAAGCGAACCATCCGCCTTAGTTGCGAATACTACTGGAGCACCCCATTCAGATATGCTTCGTCTGATAAACCCTTTCTCAAGTACCTCCCCTACTTGCTTACTCAGCTCCCTCCTTTCCCTTGGAGCCATATGGCGCACTAGTAATGCAAATGGCTTTGCGTTGTCCACCATATATATACGAAAATCAATCCCGCGCCTCAGAGGTAAACCCTGAACCACATCAAAAACATCGGAAATATCTCGGACTACTGGAACAGATTGCAGACCGTCGATGGATGCATGAAGAGTGTAACACCCCACGTCCATTAATGTCACTCACAAAGGGAATGCATTAACTTCTATGGAGCGTTTTAAATGTGTATAGAACAGAAACTTAACAACAAGACAAATATAAACAGTACTTAAAAATTCAAAATTTTATTTATTGCATCGGTAAACACATAGGTTTGATTACATCATCAAAAACCAGAGTCAAAGTACATAAATTGAAAGACATAACCCCAACACAAAATAGCCATAAATAAGATAGGTTGAACTTTTACTTCAGCGATCCAAGCAACTTCTAAAAGCAGAGATACAGCTGTCCAAAATCAAGCTCCACTGGTGCTAGTTCCACCCTGAGCACCTAGGGGGGAAGGAAGAAAAGAGTTGTAAACAAAGGGGGTCAGACATAAAGTCGGGCGAGTGCGATAACTTTAACAATATAATTACCAAATTAACTTGGCTAAGGCATAAGTTGGGAAATAAGGAAATGATTGTGAACAATTGGGTATGACAGAGTAAACAAGGAAATAAGATGAACAAAGATAATGTTAAAGGCGCACCTAAACCACTATAAGATAATTACTATACTGCACCACCACTAGTCACCCTAAAGTTGATCCCGCCTACAGAACTTAATAATGATAATGGTAGTTTCGTGCACCCCTAGTTGCCTTCATAGGTGCCGCCTGCCCCTATCTCCACTAGGTGTACCCACTACCCCCATGCGATCGGCTCCCTAACTCATAGATACCCGTGCTGGCCCCACAGTGGGGTGTATCACTCCCCAAAGTGGCAACCCGATACCACCAATAATGTACGGCTTATACCTATACGATGCAACAACGTCTTACCTACCAGCCCGGGTCCACACACACACACATGAACCCGTTGGACTTGCGTTGTCATCGCTAACCCGTTTTGGCCTCTTATAGTCAAGCCCAGTTTGCGTGTCCCGTCCTCGACTTGGGTCGAGCCCACAAAGATACTTATGGGTTACTATTTGAAACGAGCCATCATTACTTGACACAAGCTATCCACCTAAGCTTGGTCCCCCTTAGTACATCCCACTTAACCCTCTTCTTATTCATGTTCACTTACATGTTTCAATTTTGGTTAAGTGTTTCTAATCGTATTTCACAAGCCACCCAAGGCACCCACTTAACCCCCATGTCCCACCACATGTTTATCTGGTTAAGTGTTTCTTAATTCATTAACATTGTAACCTTGTAAAGACCTCCCACATTAGACTGGCATTTGTGGCAGCTGGATTTGTCGGGCAGGTCCGGGCAGTTTTACAGCACAAACGAGCCTAACCTCGTGTCTTTACAACTGTTACGCATTTAATTTATGCCTAAGACCTCCCACATTAGACTGGCATTTGTGGCAGTTGGATTTGTCGGGCGGTTCCGGGCAGTCTTACACCACAAAAGAGCCTAACCTCGTGTCTTAGGTGATTAATTACACATAAGTAATTATCCCCCAATTTGAATTAATTTCCCTATTCAAATTATCAATCAATTCCAAATTTAACTATGGCCATAATTGACTCAATTATGTCCATCTATTTATGGTATGCAAAATCATACCAATTTTCATCACAAATTTATTTTATGCCATTTAAGGCATTTATGCCAATCTTCAATATTAATTTTTTTAATATTATCCCATTGCCCCACGTTGTACGTTCGTTCGATTAACGTAAACTATACGTTAGACTCGAATAGTCTAACTTATGGAATAAAGAGAAAACATCACAACATACATATAGATAGAACTAGATCTAAACATAAAGGGTGAACTTGCATGTGTGAATGAGGTTCTTCATCTAAAACTTGCATAGGCCAAAGTCACAAACTTGCATAAAACTACATATGTCACAGATCTAATCATAAGTTGTAAACTTGCATAGGCAATAACCACAAACTTACATTACATGATTCATACTCCAAACACATATATATATATATATATATATATAGTGTCTATATTTGCATATGTGATTTATGCAACATAACGATGGTGTAAACTTACATATAAACATGTAAACTAGCATGTAGAATTTTTGTATACTAGCATATAACTCACACATGTCATAGCCTAACTTTAGATCCAATTTACACATAAAATAGATGTCATGAAACATGTAAGGTTGCATATAATTTTCACTAACTTGCATATGATCCATATCTAAATTAACATCTAAACTTGCATACATACATATGATTTATCATATGAATTAGTTCGAACAACATAACCAAACTAGCATATGAAACAACATTATGAATTGATTATACATAAGCCAATCATAAAATTACAACATAGATGATAACATCACAACTTTACAACATAGATGATAACATCATAGAATTTACAACATAGATAATAACATGCGGTCAATAATTCACAACATAACCATATAATCCACATCATAGCTCAATCCAATTAAATTGTTAATTATTTTATTGAAGAAATCTAACTCACAACTCAAGGAAGGTCTTGAGTTCTGAAATCTGAGTTCTGAAATTGATTTAGCTTTCCTTTGAAGAAGACAATTTGTTGCGGTTTAGATTAGAATTGAATTTGATTAGCTTTTCTTCCTCTCTAATTGGTGGCGACTATTCTAGGTTGCAAGGTGACGGAATGGAGGCCATGATTCTAATTTTTTATTTGATTTTAGGGTTTGAGTCTGCATGTGTTTTTATAGAGTTTAGGATTAATTTAGGTCGTCCGATCAACCCAGAATTAACCCCAGCCATTCAGACCAGATCAGAAACCCTAACGACTCAGCATACAGTCATTAAAAGGTCATCAATCAAATCGGGGAGGGGGGGCAGGTCGACCCCCTGGTCGACCTGGCCCTGGCGGGAAATTTCCCGCCTAGCCCAATCTAACTCTAAAATTCAAATTTTTGAAATCTGTTTAAATTTTTCTGAAACTTCCGATGGCCATAACTTCTTCATACGAAGTCCAATTCACAAAACTCGGACTCTATCTCAACCAGAATTCCGAGACGAACACAATGGCGCAACCCGTTTCCCTTAATTCTCACATCTGAGATTAGTTATTCTTTAATTTGTGAACATTAATATTGAAAATTATGGGGTGTTACAAAGAGACTCTAGGAAACTAAGCATAACCGACCCTTGTGGGTCACACGAAATCTCGAGGGTTCTCCCATGACAAGTCAGAAGCCTAACAACCCTATTCTCACAATCCAGAATGGCACCATACGTGGTAATCCAATCCATTCCTAGAATCAACCTATAACCCATAAACCCGAGCACATACGCGTCACATTCAAACTCGACGCCTAACACAGATATTTTTAAACCCCAACAAATCATCGATAAATGAGCCGAACCACCAATGAGGTTTGAAACAACTACAGGATCTACTACCATACTAGTAATTAAGTGCAGAGATTCAACTACAAAACTTGATATAAATGAATGTGAGGCACCAAAATCAAAAAGTGTTCTAATACGGTAACTAGAAAGAGAAATCAAACCTTCCATGGAACTTTCCTACCTCTATCTGGTGCACTAGCCACGAGCGCATTCGCTTGGCCTCTATAGGTTCCTATCCTTTGACCTTGCCCTTGCTTCCCTGGGCACTCCCTAGAATAGTGTCGAACCTCTTCACAAACAAAGCAAGCATTCTTCATTTTCCTACAGTCCTGGGCTAAGTGACCCTCTCGCCCGCAACTATGGCACTTCCTCTTACCCATAGCCTTGTGATTCTTTCCATCTTCATTTGTTGTTGTTACTGTCCTTTCTTGGGCCATACCTTTTTATTTTGTGTTTCCTCAATCTTAGCTTCTTCCTTTCAGATTTATTTGAACTTTATCTGTGTTCCCTTCCTGGGCCATCATTTTTCTCATCCTTGGTTTGTGCTCCTTAGCCCTAACTCCCTTGATCTCCTTTTTACCATCATTGTGTAACAAGATAACAAGTCTCTCGAAAGTTGCCTCCATCGCACGGAAATACTTACGAAGCTCGAGAAAATTAGCCGTAGGTGATACTACTGCAACTACAGATGGAGGTTAGGCACTTCATTGCCCTTCGACATGTGCCGCAGTTTAAACATGCCGGAATGGGGATACCTTTCGGGAAGAATCGGTTCCCCAGACAAAAAGAGAAAAAAGGAATCAAGTGGAGAATCGAGAGATATTTCCTATGGCTTTGGGGAATATTTTTTTCAAAAAAGACTTTTCTTTTTGAAAATGCTTTCTTTTAAAACCTTTTTGAAAATAATTTTCAAAAACTTTATCCAATCTGGTAACCTTTAGCTCTGATACCAAGGGTGACACCCCACGTCCGTTAATGTCACCCACAAAGGGAATGCATTAAGTTTCATGAAGCGCTATAGGTAAACAGACACAAAATAATTACAAGACAGATATAAATAAGGCAACAATAGAAAACTTAAATTTTTATTTCAACCATAAAGCATAATACCGTGGTCCACAATTTCATAAGCAACAAAAACCATTACAATAAAATAACTTCTGTCTTGCATCATCAGAGTACACAAGAATATGAAAAACATAATTTTCCCCAAATTAAAAGAGTTAAGCCATAGTAGAGTCAAGAACTTGAGCCATACTTCAGAAGTAGCTCCTAGCAAGATGATATCTGATTCCTGATTAATTCTGAGTGTTTCCTCCCTGAGAACCTGGGGGGGAATGGAAGAAAGAAGGAGAAACAACAAGGTCAGGCATAAAGTCTGGCGAGTCTAGTTACTTTTAGCCAGTAGATAAATAAAAGCAACATGATAGGCATATAAAGTGGATAAGGGAGAGATTACTACATAAATGGTAGGTGTGACAAGGTAGACAGAATAAGGTGTTTACACTTCTCTAATGATTACTTTGCACTGTTACTAGTATATCCAGAAAGAGATGGTCCCTTAAACTATAAGGTGGTAGACTTTGGTATACGTCCAAATGTATCCTAACTACTACCCTGATCGATCGGCTCCCTAACCCTCGTAGATACCTTAAGCTGGCCACACAGTAGGAGGTATCACTTCTTAAAGTGGCAACCCCTCGTCGTAATAATGTGCACAACCATATCTACAGGTGTCACGGTCGTCTTATCCCTTTCTGCCCGACCCATGCACGCACAAGGCCCGGTCGGTTTGCGCCACCCACACTGTCCATCACGTTTGGATCTCTTAGAATCAGTCAGTAAGCGTGCCCCTTCTCTGTCTAGTACGGAGTTCTTTACTTGATACCAACTCCGGGTTACCGACTGAAATGGGTCCCACGCTATATGATACAAGCTCTCCCTCTTGTCTTGTATCCCCACTAGGTTTTCCACTGACTATGTACCCTTAGGTGTCTTTAATTGCATAGCCCTATACTAGTTATGCTTACCCTAAAGGGTGTCTTTAACTACATAATTACATTACATTATCTACCGGTTATGTATACCACTAGGTGTCTGTAATTACAAAACCTTATTGGGTTAAGTTCGTGGGCCTATATATAAATATTACCCACCCCCTCTAATTTACTTAACCCACCCACTACCCATCCAATTTTACTTAACCCTGACTTAAGTTCATAATCATACAATCTTTAAATTAGGTTAAGTAGTCCAACTCAATACCATGTCCAATTATGGTTATAATGGGCTAGACCTCCCACATTAGGCCTACAACGTGTGGATGCTAGATATGCCAGTCGTGTCCGGGAAGTCTTATTCCATAGTTTGGCCTAACCCCGTGTCTTAGCCCGATTCATATTTACGTACTTAGATCTCCCACATTAGGTTCAGTATTAGTGGCTGCTAGATATGCCGGTCGGGTCCGGGTCGACTTCCGCCACTAATACAACCTAACCTCGTGTCACAAGTACAATTGCAATTACTAAACATTCCATTTTTAATTAATTAATCCTTTCTTTTTATAGGTGTCAATACCTATTTTACCCAATAATTTGAATTACATGTCCATAAATGTTCATATTCAAATTATACCATTTTAAACCCTTTTTCCCCCATTCCTTAACTAGCGCCCTCACAAAATTGGCAACATGCCTAGGCTAGACAATAGCCTAGTCATAAACGGTAATAGGGAAAATAACTAAAATGATCATCTTGGCACCAACATAAACTTGTATGATAATAAGGTGAACATACGTACTGGCATGGACATGAAATTGTCATCATAACAAGGTAATAATTTAGATCACATAAAATAGATCTAACATGATAATATAAGATGAAAATTTAGATCACATAAAATAGATCTAAAATGATAACATAAGGTGACAATTTAGATCACATAAAATAGATCTAACATGATAACATAAGGTGATAATCTAGATCTGTCTAACAGTTTCAATGTCCACATAAATTAGATCTACTAATTTAGAAATAGATCTACACACATACACATCATATCATGTCATAAAGGTTTAGATCCAATTCTAACCAATTCAAGGTGACATATATTCATGTTTATATAAGTGATTAGATCTATCCAATGATATAACTGTCCAAATTAACAGATCTATATTAACTATAATATAGTTATAGACCAAGATCCACAATAGAACAAACACAATTGAATTGGATCTAGAGAAATGGATCTATCATAACATAGCATAAGATCTAACAATAACATAGATTCAAGGTTTACAACGTATCCAAATCACAGTCTTTCATAATTCACTTTTATTTATCTGAACCTAAAAGCAACTAAAACTCACTGTGATTGGATTGCTAAGATGATAGAAAAGAGGTTGGTGCTGAGTCTATGCTTGAATCTCAGAATTTGACATGCTTTATTTGATAGAATAGGATGAGAGACCCTAGTTCAGTTCAGACTCCGGTAGAGTTTGGCTGCCATAACCTCCAATGAAGAAAATATGAGAAATAGCCACATATTTATAGTTGTAGAGCCCTCTGAAACCGACTACCACCTTAGCCCTAGGGGTGTCGACACCCCTGTGGTGGGTTGACGCCCCTTCAGGGGGGTCGACCCCTAGGTCGACAACCCTCTAGAGGGGCCGAACCCCTAGAGCGGGAATTTTGGCGCTTTGAGAAAATTTTCAAATTTGAATCTTTCTGGATAAAATTCTGACTCGGCTCTGACTTATCTCTAACTCATACGTATGTATATAATTTTTCTGCATGAACTTAAAATCCTCATAACTTCCTCATACGGTGTCCGTTTTACGCAAACCAACTGTCTGTCTTGACCAAAATTTTGAGATGGACGCAATGGTGCAGTCTGTTTCCTCTAATTCTGAGTACTAAATTAATTATTATTTAATTTATCCTCTTTTAGTGTTGGCACAAATTCAGGTTGTTACAAGAACAAAATATAATATAGAAATAAAACTTTATTGAGAGCTTTGAAACAAAAACTTACAACCATCAGAGCACATTAATACATCTGGACAATTATAATAATCCATCCTCATATACAACATACAACGGAATCAATACTAATATGTATCATATTTCTGAACTCCTCCAGCTTATCTTCGGACTTTACAACATCCGATAACCTGAACCTATACAACCCGGTCTTACCCGAGCATTACAAACGCCGGATCAGTCTGGTGAACTAGAGTGAGAAAACTCGCTAAGCTTATAAACATCATCCAACTTGATTTTTAAGTCAAACCGTTTCTTTTTGAAATCATATCTTATTCTGATATTATAATAGTATCTAAACACAAATAAATATCAATCTAGTGGAACGCTTGCATCTCACGCTCCATATATATAATATATAGTTAAAAAAATCCACGGTTCTTATTGGAGATTGAATTTTCCAACTACAACAAGGTATGGAACCACCTGTCGATAGTGCGTCTCTAGATCAGAATACACTGGGTTTAACAATAACATCTTGCAACCCGGCCACACATGACCGACAACTCATTTCGCTTGAGTGTATCGAATGTATATCACCAACGGTTGGAATCAGCAACTGTTTCCCAAAATGGAACAGCATTGAATTAGATTTAAGAAGGAAATGAATTTTTCTAGATATGCGATTATATACCCTACTTGGGAGCGACCCATTTAGCCATGCTGCCTGCCCGATTTTTGTCATTTCCCAGTTGAAGAGGCTTGAGGTTTAACACTACCTTTAGAACATCATATTACCATTCACTTTGAATACCACATTGTCAGATCTGCCAAATCACTAATTGATGACCCCAAAAATATTCTTGGTGTTAGCTAAGAGAAGGTGTCCTCTCCGCCACCAACAAAAATACGTTTGTAGAAATCAACATACGTGACTCTTAAGAAATACTCTGTCAGACACTCGTCCATACACGTCATCTTGGAACAGGATGAACCGAAGGTACCCTCCTACTACATCCTAGGAATCACCCTAGAGATCAATAATGAGTAGTCCTTGCAAATTCGTAGATTTCAACCATGACAGAATCCTAGTATATCTCCGCGCCAACTCAGAGATTTTAAGTGGTTCTTCCATTTATGAAGATCAACGGTCTTCGATTACTTCATCTCGATCAATATCTGATGTCTTCCACATTTTTCGTATTTGCTGGTCGGAGTGGTATTCGAATATAAATTCTATACTGATCTTTCCGTACCAACAATCGTATTGGCCAAATTTGATAGTCGGTTATTTAACTATCAAATAAACAACCATTCAGTCATAAAATAAAAGTATATTTACTTGTTTAGAACTCAGCATCATCTGGCTTCTTTGATTAAAAATATTCGTTTAATAAATCTCAAAATCTTTTAATAATTCAATATAGCTTTTCACTTCTTATTTTAATTTAAGAGTATCCTCAAAACAAGTTATACTTTAATACTTAACAATATCCAATTTACTATTATTTGCATCACATTATTCATTATCTAAAACTGGGAAAATAGTTTAACTTATTATTCGTAAAATAATCATTAATCTCTTTTGTTCTCTTTGCTTGAAAACAATAATCGTTGCTTATTTATTTAGAATAACATCATTCTAAAATTTATCTCCTTCGAAAATTTCATTATATTTTCACCAATCTCCCTTTATTTCCTTTACATTGGAAATATTATTTTATATCCTCAAATCGTTTCCATTTCCGTTACTTTGGAAATCTCGTTATATATATTCTTCAACCTTCTATTTCCTTTTTTTTGGAAATATCTTTTTATTTCTAATCCATGTATTTTTGTACTTCAACCCTCGTTAGCTCCTGACCATAAATTGGTGAGAGAATAATTTCCTAAGTATCAACCCCGAAGACCGAAATCAACATCAGATTAACACTCTGAAAATCACTCAACTCAATGAATCTCCAGTTAGGTTCCGATTCTGTAAATTCTTATCTTAACTCCTCATGAACTGATTTTATTTCACTTATAATCCGTTCGACCATTTCCACTTTGAAAAATTCATTTCAATTCTATTCGTACCACTTAATATCGTTATTAAGTATCGCCCATTTAAAATCGACATTTTTAACTCCACGTCTCTTTTATAATCTTATTTAACAATTTTAATATAAGTCCTTTCTACATCTTATTTTCTTTTTTACTTAATCCGAATGTGGAGTAAACATTTTATTTAAGCTATCATTTCCGCTTAAATCTCTTTATAACTTCATTCACAAAAACTCTCGGGTTTTAATATAACGCGATCATAAACTCTTTTCACAATTTAACTATATTCCAAAACACTCTTGATTACTTACTTAAATCATTTTCCTTTAAAACAAATCTCTTAAACTGAATAATAAATTTTCTTCAGCATTAATTACTGTAAATTTAGTTAACTGCTTTATTAAAAAATAAATTTCTTTTAAAAGTCCTATAAAAATTCAACAACTCTTCTTTACTATTCCATTTGATAAATTAAAAGTAAATTAATCAAATAACCCATTTCAAATAAAACATTTGAATTAGTTAAACTCAACTATGATTATCTCGTTAATCAATTCAAATTAATTCCTTCTTTAAATTAATTAATAATATAATTAATTTATATATCCCTTTTAATTGTTTCTTAGACATAGTTATTCCAATTCTTAATCGCTGTATTAATTTCTACCCATACGCTTTAACATATGAATTTGATTTATAAAATCACTTAATAATTTCTTATAAATTTAAATAATAAATAAAAATATTTATTTTCTGTTTAATAAACTTCCACTCCAAAATAATAGAATTAAAAATCTATTTTTCAGTTATAAAATAAATTTTATAACTTCTTTTTAGCCTATTTACCTGGCGGTAAATCCATGTTTATAAAACGATTTATTTTCAAGCCATCTGAAGCCATTTACTCAACTAATACTGTCCATTGGTTAAAAATAAGCAACTGTTGAATTTTAGTTCAACAGTCAAAAACTTAATCAATTGTCCAATCCATATTGGTGAAATAGTTCATATAATTATAATATGAAGATAACAATAAATTTGAGGAATCCAATTGGATCCCTCCAACCCGTTTTCCCTGCATCCAAATACGTTGTCTCAAATAATAATATTAGATTTCAGCAAACAGATGTAATATTTAACAATAAATAAATAATATTGAACCAAGCATCCATATAATAATTTAATATGTTTATATTATTATAAACGTAACCAATAAGGCATGTTACCTCGTTTGGAAATAATCATTAAAAATAACGATTAGATTTTGTTTAAATAAACGAATGTTTAAATAAATCAACTCATCAAATAAATAAATAATATTCAGCACACACCAAACAATCATCAGCCATAGCACACAAATTAAAACCCGACTTATATGAAATATAAGTTGGATAAAAACTTCGTGAGTTAACTCACCTTGATTTCCGTCTGTCATTAAAATGGTTGGTTTCAGTTAAATTAAACAAGCGTTTAATTTAACAGGAATTTGTAGTTGATTCCAAATGCATCCGAACCAGCTCCATAATATTGTATTTGTTGGTATAGACGCGTCGCCTCTTCTTTCGTCTAATTCTGTCATCGGATGAACAAGCTATGAATTCACGTTATACGATTTCAACTAAATTAATTAACTAGCTAATTATACATTCGTTAACTATCCTAATTAATTTTTTTTTAACTAATTACCTTAGAATTTTAAGAAGGCCGACTAAGTTTTATTTGTTAGTTAGTTTACTTCATATGTGAACAAATTGGGTCGACTTAACCCTTCCTCATTGTTTCTTGGTTCGAATAGTCCAATATCCCTTTTTAATTTTATTAACCTTAATCAAGATTAGGCCTAACATATTCTAAATAATTTGGCATAAGTATGTACCGAGCCGAACATGTCTTCTTCTCCAAAAGTAAAGCTTCGGTCCGTCTGCTCATTACTATATTTGTTGTGCACATTCAAATGAATCCCCATCACACTAATTTCTTCATGCAAGCTCCAAAATAAAATAAAAATAGCTCGCACTTCCTTCTTAACTCCCCATTAACAAGCACAACATCCCTTTCCTACTTTAAATCGTCTTCTTCTCATGACCCCTAATTAGCTTTTACCTTTCATATTATTTCAATTCACGCAAAAACAAGCCCAATGATGCACTGTTCCTTCCCTGCTGTACATTTCATTTTGAATGCCTTTCTTACCCATCGCCACGTCCTCTTCCCATTCTCCATTTTATGTATTTTCGAAACCCACTTCCTTGTTCATGGTTTAAACAGTGCAATCCTCTCCCCAAACTCGCGCAAAAATATCTACGTCCTTCCACCTGCACAGCTTGCATTCGATCAGCATCCTAGCTTCCATTCACTGCTGCATATTATGCCCTTCGTCTTACCGTTCTTCTCCTTACTATTCTCTTCCCCACCCATACAGTTTTCGAGAGCCTGCTGTGCGCACTTCTCCTTTTCTTTTTGTTAATACTGTTGTTGTTTCATGCAATCCTATACGCTTACAGACCACTATGTACCCTTCCTTCCACCGCACCAAACTTCTGACGAACCACTAGCATGTGTCTCCTTCGCCACTGTTGCTATCCGTTTTCCAGCGTAGGCTTCCAGCTTGATATATATATATATATATATATATATATATATAATATGGGTTCGACTAAATTATTACTAGAAAGAAATAGCGATGGGGAGATTGCGGTATTTGCTTATTTCTGAAAGGTGAAATGCCAATGGATAAGTTATTTATAGAGGAAAAGTTCCTTTGCAACCAAGTAAATAGCTTGTAGGACTGCGCTGGTCATTCTGGTAGTTGTTCGTGTAAATCTCTTTTCAATAGGCTACGTGATGGGTTTGAGATTACTCTGTTGTGAGGTTTTAGGCTTGCAGGTTTTAGGATGTACTATATTTCTTACTTGAGAAGTCTTTTCTTTTATTTTAATACGTTCAGTATTCAATTTGCTGTATGTAATTTACTTACTTCAGCCCGGATACGTCTGTTGTTATCGGTTTTGATATCTAAGCCTTTGTTAATGTTACATATATATATATATATATACTAGTCAATACAGGATTAGGCCTGGAAAGAAAAAGAAAATGGCCACGTTAGTATTTGCCGCACAGCTTAAATATAGTTAGGTACACTTAACAACAGTAAGGCATGTTAAACATTTCATTAATCGGTTTGCTATTCTTATTTCAGTTCGCTATACAATTCCTATTTGCATGCATCTCTGGAGTAATGACACTGACCTTTTTTTTTGTCATAGGCCATTATTAAAAGTAAAACATTCGGCTATATAATTTGGTGAACTAAATTCACATTACTAAAACACACAATTTAATAAACTACACAGACTCATATATATTTCTTACCGGAATTATATCCTACTCAACCATTTCATACTTTACATTTCAATGTCCTACCCCTTCCGTATGAGAAGCACGAGCCTCCTACTAGTTTAAGGTATAAATTAATACCTAGGTTGTTACTGTTCCTTCTCCTCTTCCAAAATGCACACACTAATTCTCACTGCTCCCCTAAAACGAATCCGACCCATCCACCACCGTCTCGGCGATGAGCGCCGCCCCCACTCTCGAACCACCTGAAGACGCGTCAACCCATCCTTAATCAGAACAGACCCCACTACTCCTCATTTCTACACGTTATAACAAACGTTGGCCGTGTAACTCCTTTTATATTATTAAATAAATCGTATAATTTATAATCTATTTCCATGGGGACTAGTTGAAAATTTGAATTAGACATAACAAACAATCTATAAGCTAAATTCTCCATTTTTCTCTTCCATTAGAAAATTATGACCAAATAGATTCAACCATTTTTTATTTCACAATTCCGACATAAAACAGATTTTGTATATTCAACTGAAGTTTAAATCATTAATTACGAACTACCGCGACATTATGAGCTCGAATTATAATTATATATAAATTATACGTTCAAACTCGTTATATAAACGAATTATATATTATATATCCATTTATAGTCCTAATTCAATATAAAAATATACTAAATACTTGACTACTGAAAATACAGGACGTTACATTCCTTCCCCCTTAAAAGAATTTCGTCCCCGAAATTACTCAAGTGAGAGAAATGCTACAAAACCATTAATTTTTTCTAAAATCTGATTTTTTATAAATTGAAAACCAATTCATTCAACTCTGTTATTAAATCGTTGATGAAATGTATCCAACCAATCTATCATCCAATTAAACAAACAACGCACAACCATAATCAACACACAACTGACTTATCCAAACCAGTAAATTTTTATTCTATATTAATATTAACTTAGACTTAACTTATTTGAATATCAATTAATCAATATTTCCATCACTATTCATTAAATTTCCAAATTCCAAATCTGTTTATCCCATTTCAATATCCATTCTTAACTTTGTCCAACCAAGTTAAATTCCAATTCCATATTAAATAAACAAATTGATTTTCTAATTAATTCTCTTTTATTTCAGAATCCAATTACAGATTTTATCTCTAAAAATCATCCAATTTCTCTTCTAATGTCCTTTAACCTATTTTTAAGTTAAATTTTGGCTTATTCAATTTCATATTGAATTTCTCCTTTACTAATTTCATATTGAAATTACCCTTGGTTATATTAACCATTTCAAATTTTTAAACCAATTTGAATTCCATTCAAATCAATCAAGTAAAACAATATCCAAATAATTAAATAAAATTATTCCTTTTCTATATAAAAATATAATTTGGGTAAGATTATTTCATTTACCCTCTTCACAAAACAATATCGCGTTATCTACTAGTTCTAAATTGAACAGATCAAATAACACAATACAAAACATTTGTATATAAAATCTACAAACACGCTCTTATATATATACACTCAAACTTAATCTAGGGTATTACAAACCCAATCTCTATCGAGTTGCGCCACAGAGCCAAGGTTATTACTAAACCTTATGCTCTAATACCACTGTAACGACCCAGGGAATTTGATGCCTGAATTCCAACAATAATACATACCCATATTACTTGCCAGAACTCAAGTATATTCGAAAACACAAGATAGTTAATGAAAGAAAATAGAGGGTGGGATAAGAAAGAAAGAAATATTAGAATAGAAGAAAACGAACACGACAACATCAGAGTCTCACATCGCAGCGGAACAAAATATAATATAGAAATAAAACTTTATTGAGAGCTTTGAAATAAAAACTTACAATCACCAGAGCAAATTGATACATCTGGACAGTTATAATAATCCGTCCTCATATACAACATACAACGGAATCAATACTAATATGTATCATACGTCTGAACTCCTCCAACTTATCTTCAGACTTCACAGCATCCGATAACCTGAACCTGTACAACCCGGTCTAACCCGAGCATTACAAACGCCGGATCAGTCTGGTGAACCAGAGTGAGAAAACTCGCTAAGTTTATAAACATCATCCAACTTGATTTTTAAGTCAAACCATTTCTTTTTGAAATCATATCTTATTCTGATATTATAATAGAGTCTAAACACAAATAAATATCAACCTAGTGGAACACTTGCATCTCACGCTCCACATATATAGTATATAATAAAAAAACCACGGTTATTATTGGAGATTGGATTTTCCAACTATGACAAGGTATGGAACCACCCGTCGATATTGTATCTCTAGAGGAGAATACACTGTGGTTAACAAGAACATCTTGCAATCCGGCCACACATGACCGACCACTCATTTCGCTTGAGAGTATCGAATGTATGTCACGAATGGCTGGGATCAGCAACCATTTCCCGAAATGGGACAACATCGAGTTAGATTTAAGAAGGAAGTGAATTTCTATGGATAGGTGATTATACACCCTACTTGGGAGAGACCCACTTAGCTATGCTGCCTACCCGATTTTTGTCATTTCCCATTTGAAGAGGCTTGAGGATTAATACTACCTTTAGAACATCATATCACCATTTACTTTGAATGCCACACTGTCAGATCTGCCAAATCACTAATTGATGACCCCATAAATATTCTGGGTGTTAGCTAAGAGAAGGTGTCTTCTCCGCCACCAACAAAAATACGTTTGTAGAAATCAACATACGTGACTCTTAAGAAATACTCTGTCAGACACTCGTCCATACACGTCATCTTGGAACAGGATGAACCGAAGGTACCCTCCTACTACATTCTGGGTATCACCCTAGAGATCAATAATGAGTAGTCCTTGCAAATTCGTAGATTTCAACCATGACAGAACCCTATTATATCTCTATGTCGACTTTGAGATTTTAAGTGGTTCTTCCATTTATGAAGATCAATGGTCTTCAATTACTTCGTCTCGATCAGCATCTGATGTCTTCCACATTTTTCGTATTTGCTGGTCAGAATGGTATTCGAATATAAATTCGATCCCAGTCTTTCTGTACCAACAATCATATTGGCTAGATTTGATAGTCAGTTATTTAACTATCAAATTAACAACCATTCAATCATAAAATAAAAGTATATTTACTGGTACAGTACTCAACATCATCTGGCTTCTTTAATTAAAAATATTCGTTTAATAAATCTCAAAATCTTTTAGTAATTCAATATAGCTTTCCACTTCTTATTTTAATTTAAGAGTATCCTCAAAACAAGTTCCACTTTAATACTTGATAATATCCAATTTACTATTATTTGCATCACTTTATTCATTATATAAAACTGGGAAAATAGTTTAACTTATTATTCGTAAAATAATCATTACGAAAATCTCTTTTGTTCTCTTTGCTTGAAAACAATAATCGTCGCTTATTTATTTAGAATAACCTCATTCTAAAACTTATCTCCTTACTTCAAAAATATCACTTTATTTTCACCAATCTCCCTTTATTTCATTTATTTTGGAAATATTATTTTATATCCTCAAATCTTTCCATTTCTGTTACTTTGGAAATCCCATTATATATACTCTTCAACCTTCTATTTCCTTTTTCTTTGGAAATATCTTTTTATTTCTAATCCATGTATTTTTGTACTTCAACCCTCATTATCTCCTGACCGTAAGTTGGTAAGAGAATAATTTCTGAAGTATCAACCCCGAAGATCGAAATCAACATTAGATTAACACTATGAAAATCACTCAACTCAACCAATCTCCACTTAGGTTCCAATTCTTTAAATTCTTATCTTAACTCCTCATCAACCCATTTTATTTCACTTATAATCCGTTCGACCATTTTCCACTTTGAAAATCTTATTTCAATTCTATTCGTTCCACTTAATATCATTATTAAGTATCACCCATTTAAAATTGACATTTTTAACTCCATATCTCTTTTATAATCTTATTTTAACAGTTTTAATATAAGTCCTTTCTATATCTCATTTTCTTTTTACTAAATCCAAATATGGAGTAAACATTTTATTTAAGCTATAATTTCCTCTTAAATCTCTTTATAACTTTATTCACAAAAGCTCTTGGGTTTTAATATAACCCGATCATAAACTCTTTTCACAATTTAACTATATTCCAATACACTCTTGATTACTTAAATCATTTTCCATTAAAACAAATCTCTTAAACTAAATAATAAATTTTCTTCAACATTAACTACTGTAAATTTAGTTAACTGCTTCATTAAAAAATAAATTTCCTTTAAAAGTCTTATAAAAATTCCACAACTCTTCTTTACTATTCCATTTGATAAATTAAAAGTAAATTAATCAAATAACCCATCTCAAATAAAATATTTAAATTAGTTAAACTCAACCATGATTATCTCGTTAATCAATTCAAACTAATTCCTTCTTTAAGTTAATTAATAATATAATTAAATTATATATCCCTTTTGATTGTTTCTTAGACATAATTATTCCAATTCTTAACCGTTGTATTAATTTCTGCTCATACGCTTTAACATATGCATTTGATTTATAAAATCACTTAACAATTTCTTAAAATTTTAAATAATAAATATTTATTTTCTGTTTATTAAACTTCCACTCCAAATTAATAGATTTAAAAATCTATTTTTCATTTATAAAATAAATTTTATAACTTCTTTTCAGTCTATTTACCTGACGGTTAATCAATGTTTATAAAACGATTTATTTTCAAGCCATCTGATGCCATTTACTCAACCAATACTGTCCATTGGTTAAAAACAAGCAACTGCTGAATTTTAGTTCAACAGTCAACAACTCAATCAATTGTCCAATCCATATTGGTGAAACAGTTCATATAATTATAATATGAAAAGAACAACAAATTTGAGGAATCCAGTTGGATCCCTCCAACCTGTTTTCCCTCCATCCAAATACATTGTCTCAAATAATAATATTTGATTTCAATAAATAGATGTAATATTTAACAATAAATAAATAATAGTAATCCAAGCATCCGTATAATAATTTAATACGTTTATATTATTATAAACGTAACCAACAAGGCAAGTTACCTCATTTGGAAATAATTGTTAAAAATAACGCTTAGATTTTGTTTAAATAAATGAATTTTTAAATAAATCAATTCATCAAATAAATAAATAATGTTTAGCACAAAACAAACAATTATCAACCATAGCACACAAATTAAACCCGACATATATAAAATATAAGTTGGATAAAAACTGAGTGAGTTAACTCACCTTGATTTCCGTCCGTCATTAAAACGGTTGGTTTCGGTTAAATTAAACAAGCGTTTCATATAACGGAATTTCCAGCTAATTCCAAATGCATCCAAACCAGCTCCATAATATTGTGTTTGTTGGTATGCTAGCGTCGCCTCTTCTATCGTCCAATTCTATCATCGGATTAACAAGCTACGAATTCACGTTATATGATTTCAACTAAATTAATTAACTAGCTAATAATACATTCGTTAACTATCCTAATTAAATTTTTTATTTAAATAATTACCCTTAGATTTCTAAGAAGGCCTACTAAGTTTTATTTTTTTTGTTAGTTTACTTCAGTTGTGAACAAATTGGGTCGACTAAACCCTTCCTCGCTGTTTCTTTGTTCGAATGGTCCAATATCCAATTTTAATTTTATTAATGTTAATCAAGATTAGGCCTAACATAATCTAAATAATCACTGTTTCTTTGTTCGAATCCCCATCACACTATTTTCTTCACGCAAGCTCCAAATTAAAATAAAAACAGCTCGCACTTCCGTCTTAACTCCCCATAAACATGCACAACACCCCTTTCGTACTTTACATCGTCTTCTTCTCATGACCCCTAACTAGCTTCTACCTATCATATTATTTCAATTCATGCAAAAACAAGCCCAATGCTGCACTGTTCCTTCCCTGCTATACATTTTATTTTGAATGCCATTCTTACCCATTGCCACGTCCTCTTCCCATTCTCCATTTTATGTATTTTCGAAACCCACTTCCCTGTTCATGGTTCAAACAGTGCATCTGCTTCCCAAACTCATGCAAGAATATCAACGTCCTTCCATCTGCACAGCTTGCATTCGATCAACACTCCTCTCTTCTGTTCACTTCTGCATATTATCCCCTCCGTCTTACCGTTCTTCTCCTTACTATTCTGTTCCCCACCCATACAGTTTTCGAGACCCTGCTGTGTGCACTTCTCCTTTCTTTTTGTTAATACTGCTATTGTTTCATGCAATCCCATACGCCTATAGACCGCTACGTACCCTTCCATCCACCGCAACAGACTTCCGACGAACCACCAGCATGCGTCACCTTCGTGACTGTTGCTATCCGTTTTCCAGCGCAGGCTTCCAGCTTGGTATATATACAGCTTACTGTAATATATAATGTCAGTTTCAAATGATTTTCTTTATATATATATTTACTAATTTATTTAATATAGGTTCGACTAAATTATTATGGGAAAGTAACATCGATGGGGAGCTTGCGGTATTTTCTTATTTCTGAAAGTATAAATGCCAATGGATAAGTTGTTTATCGAGGGAAAGTTCTTTTGCAACCAAGTAATAGCTTGTAGGACCGCACTGGTCATTCTGGTAGTTGTTCGTGCAAATCTCTTTTCAATAGTCTGTGTGATGGATTTGAGATTACTCAGTTGTGAGGTTTTAGGTTTGTAGGTTTAGGATGTACTATATTTCTTACTTGTGAAGTCTTTACTTTTATTTTCATTTTAATACGTTCGGTATTCAATTTGTTGTATGCAATTTACTTACTTCAGCCCGGATACGTCTGTTGTTATCGGTTTTGATATCTAAGCCTTTGTTAATGTTAAATAAATAAATATATATATATATATATGTACACACACACTATAGTCAATACGGGATTAGGCCTGAAAAGAAAAAGAAAATGGCCACGTTAGTATAAGCCGCACAACTTAAATATAGTTAGGTACAATTAACATCAGTAAGGCATGTTAAACATTTCATTAATCGGTTTGCTATTCTTATTTCAATTTGCTATACAATTCCTATTTGCATGCATCTCTGGTGTAATGACACTGACCTCTATTTTTCTTAGTTATAGGCCACTATTAAAAGTAAAACATTCTGCTATATAATTTGATGAACTAAATTCACATTACTAAAACACACAAATTAATAAACTACATAGACTCGTATATATTTCATGCAGGAATTATATCCTACTCAACCATTTCATACTTTACATTTCAATGTCCTACCCCTGCCGTATGCGAAGCACGGGCCTCTTACTAGTTTAAGATATAAATTAATACCCAGGTTGTTATTGTTCCTTCTCCTCTTCCAAAATGCACATACCAATTCTCACTGCTCCCCTAAAACGAATCTGACCCATCCACCACCATTCCGGCGACGAGCGCCGCCCCCACTCTCGAACCACCTGAAGACGCCTCATCCCATCCTCGATTAGAACCGGCCCCACTACCCTTCAATCTACACGTTATAACAAACGTTGTCCACGTAATTCCTTTTATATTATTAAATAAATCGTTATAATTTATAATTGGTTTCCATAGCGACTAGTTGAAAATTTGAATTAGATATAACTAATAATCTATAAGCTGAAATCTTCGTTTTTCTCTACCATTAGAAAATTATTACCAAATAGATTCAAACGCTTCTTGTTTCACAGAATTCCGACTTAAAACGGATTATGTATATTCAACTGAAGCTAATCGTAAATTACGAACTACCGCGACATTACGAGCTCGAATTATAATTATATATAAATTATACGTTTAAACTTCATTATATAAACGAATTATATATTATAAATCCATTTATAATCCCAATTCAATATTTAATATAACAAAATATATTATATACTTGACTACTGAAAATACGGGATGTTACAAACTGGATACAAGTTATTTACAATTGATTACCTACATAGGTTGATGAAAACATATAAAGGATACATGCGTAACAAAAGTTATATTGAAGGGTGTATTACAGAAGGATATATTGTACAAGAAGCTAGTTATTATTGCATTGAGTATACGCCAAAAGGAGGTGATGGCACTCATAAACATACTCGTGAAGCATTTTTAGATGAAGATGACGAGTTTGCTGATAAGAAGCCTTTAGACAGTGGTAAAGATATAACCTTAACCCAGGTGCGGTTTAAACAAGTTCGTAGATGGATCCTTAATAAGTACGATGGATTGGTTGAATGAGAGAAGTAAGTTCACTAGTCTATCCTAAATTCTCATTATTATAAATTTACTCCTATATTTATTTTGAAATGTTTATCGCATGAGGTATACCGTTTATGTGAAAAATACCAAACCTCAATCTTGAAGTAGAGTTACATCCGTGGAAACTTGTTAAAGTTTTATTCTATGGTTACGTGATGAGGTATTACACCTTCTTATATATTTAAGTGTATTCAAGTGGATCATATACCATCATGATCATGCTTTTCATTTATTTTTTTTAGCTGGTGAAGACTAGTGATGTAATTTTAACTCCTTGGAGGTTGTGAACGAGCCGAAGTTCAATGCACGTAGTTATATGAAGTACCAAGTGAATGAATTCATATTTCCCCCAAAATGTTATGAAGAAAGAATGGTAACACAAGATAGTGGTGTTTGTATGAGAGCAATTACAAAATTTAGAGCGAACGGGAAAGATAAAAATTACAAGGAAGAAGATATAATGTATTATGGAGTTATTCAACAGATAATTGAATTAAACAAGTGCGCACCCCTGCTTCGCACATGGAAGTGACAAAAATTACAGTTTTGTTTGTATTTATCTGTAGATATTAAAGAATGTGATACATGAATACCATCGAAAGTGCGAAAGATTTCGCAGATAAGTTGGATTGTTGAGGATAATACAAAATTAAAAATGAAGGTGAACATAGTATATTGGTAGCAACTTAGGTGATAATATTATATTTGTACTTTGTATAGGAAGCCCGCACTATATAAATACCCATTTGAATAATAAAACCAAAATATAGAACGAAACACATTATAAAATAACATGACTAAAATTCATTCAATATGTATTGTACTTGTGTGTCACGTTCATTCCATTTAGCTTATTGCTTTGAAATTTAATACAACCATGACCTGGAAGAAAGTAGAGGAAAAGTAAATAAAGAACAGTATCCTAACAAACACGTCTAGTTTCAACAACTATTTTGAAGTGATCTTTATTAATGAGCCACGCGTTCCAACTATGTTGTCGTGATCATGCAGCAGATTAAGGTTGACTGCAAAATTTAAGAGAAAAAATAAGCCATGTTAATAATCAATTATAATATAATTGACATCGATTAATATGACTTGCTATGAGGACTAAAAGTTGATGGATATTCTATAGAAGGTCTGAAAGGAATCACAATTCCAAGGTAGCAATGAAGAGACCATACATTTTATTATATTAAAAAGAAAAGAACATTTCTTCAATACTATCTGGGTCCGAGCAGCTCACCTTCCCAAGTTATTTAACAAATACCTTCAGTCCATTCCACCTAGTAACTTGATATGCGCTCTATATAACAAAAAAAGTAAAATAACAATATCATTGGATGAAGGGCATTACTGGCAGATTAGCTTAATGATAACACCTGCTTAAGATATCTATAATCCATTTTTAGCCTCTTTCCCAAAATACCATAAACGTTGTTTGGGTTTTAAAAGATACCCATAAACTATTTGAAGATCCATTTGAATTGAAAATGCATAGGCGAATAGTGGTGCATCTGCCTCAGCGAGCCTGAGTTTCAAATGAGGCAAGAGCTTTGGTTGTTTCGTGGCAATTGCAACAGTTGCAGTTTAGCCAATAAGCTCTGTTGGAGTTGACGCAAATACATAAGTTGGAAAAAAGGCAACAGCCTCAGTTGATACAAAGGCAATTTCCTAGTTGAAATAGAGGCAATTGCCTCAGTTGAAATGAAAACAATTGGCATTGATGAAATCTAGGGAATTAAGGTACCTGTTTTAGTTGAATTTGATTCCATACGCATAAATGTGTAGTACGATAACCATATGCAAGGAGTATTAACCGCTAATGAAATATATGATGGGTTAGGATTTTGTATTGATTTCTTTAATGGCTTAGTAAAATAATGAATATAATGATATAATAGTGTGGATTATGAAACACATATAGGCTTTTGTAATGATGACGTACTTGAGTATTTTCTTAGACTAATGTAATATCAGTAATAAATAGAAGAGGATTTTCTTTAAAAAACTTTGCAAAAAAATTTGGTGAAAAGTTTGGAAAGTTATTAGGGAGAATGACACATTTACACTAAAAGTGGAATTCAGGGGGCTCACTATCCTTTTCCCATTTACACTAACATTTGTTCTCCTCCCTAATTTTGAAACATTCCATACTTTTCACCAAAATTTTTCTTAAGTTTGTCCTTCTCCCTATTTTCCCACTAAATAAAAACTATAGAGTTTACAGGTTTAGCGACAATTAGCTAATGAAAATGAGAAGCTTACTCGCTAACTTGATGATTATTTTAGATAACTTTTGGTTTCACTCATGATTAAGTGAAAGTTTTGTAAAATTATGAATTCAGTTCAAGCAAATAAAAAAAGTGAACAGGGAGCATAAGTGGGAAATCCAACATTAGAAAACTAAATTACCCATATAAACATTTTTCATAAGCAAAATAATTACCAAAGAAACTAAAATGTTGCATGACATCAACGACGCATAAAGATTCAATATCCCCTTCTTTCTCATATTGTTCGCTGAATCTTAGTATCATGGGTTCATGAACTTTTCTCATTATTTTAAAAGTAAGAGTACTCAAAGGTAGTTAACATAAAGTTATATATAAATATGAGACTGATATTGCATATCATATTTTTTTTTAAAAGGAATGCTAGACAATTTTGAATATTCTATGCTTATATAAAAGTAATTTAGGTTCACATGATGTGTTATCCAGTTGGGTTTCCTTGTGGCACTCATTTCTATATGACTAAAAGCGTATATTCAAATCTGTACCAATGCATTTGGTTAATCGTTTTCAGTGCTTGGATACATGAATAAGGGAAAGGAAAATAAAGGCACATAAAAAAATTAAATCAATGAGTCATAAACCAAAATTTTAAAGTGCTAACAACGAAGGTTTGAAATTATGTCAATCCTGTAAACCTGTTTTATATAAATCAACTGACAACACTGAACATGAGTTCTTCGCTTCTCATAGTTGAATTATTTTCAACCAACTCAGTCAAAAATTGAAGAAGTGACCACAGTATATGGTGGCAAAATAAAGTTTATAAATTTAATGTTAATCAAGAAACCACTGTAGTTGATTTTGATTTGTATAATCAGAAATATTTAGATAAAAAACAACTATAATTAACTTACCCATGTAAATGGTAGTATCAACTTTGTTGATGGGGAGAAATTCATTTCTAAAACCAAATTTACTTTTTCAGTTCTTGATTGGCAATAAATTTGTTTTGGGATTGTAGTTTACATAGCAACCATAAAAGTTGGCAACTCATTTCCATTTAAATGGATAAGCCAAAAATGGACATAGGGATATTATGTTACCTCAAGGGTTACTGCTAAGGACAAACATACTACAATAAAGCCTCGAAATGTTCCTTACCAAAATAAGGTTGAGCACAATTGAACTGTTCATATTTTATTCTAGTGGTCTTGATGAAATATGTGATACGTATATGCATATATGTGTTCATTTAGGCGAACGAAATGAAAAAAATTGTATGGAAAAGGAAAGGAGCAACCTTCTATGATTTTTTTTGTATAAATTCTTAAATTATGACATACAAACATAAATGTGTGAAAATGTGGTATGATGGTAGAACATGTTGTGTTGTCTCTCTCCACCTCGCCTTCTTCCATGATGTACCACCATCATGCTTTCAGTCAAAAATATAAATCTAAACCATGATCACATCGAAATAATTTTAACTCATTAACACTCAAGAGTAGGGCGTAGTGAGAAAGAAGGCCTATGATGATAAATGTTAGGATTTAGAAAAAGCATAAATTCAAGTTGCCATCAATTAATTCGAAGCAATAATAGAATCAAGGGAATGGATTGATTGATGGGATAATGAGATTTAATATAGAAAAAATATTTTAGTTTCGTTAGTTAATTTTGGAAAACGTATTGATTCCCAACTCATGATTTAATTGCAGAAGGCGGAAAATTTTATGGTAATATTTAATAAATGGAAGAATCACTACTACCTGATGCTTAAGATGTATATTATATTATTATTTGAATATAGTTGATAAAAAATAATAATTTCAATGTACCCAAAGCCAATTTACTTTGAATATTTTGGAGTTATAAGATATAATTGATAATAAATTCACTTTATTGTACAATTAATTGCACCTAAATACACTTAACAACGATATGGTCATGTAAGAAAAACCGATTCTCACATGGATAACTAAAAATATTAAGCCATACAACCACTAATACCAAATGAATTCACAATCCCCAATCTGAGAGGAACAATAATACGTTGGACGTGGATATGAAGAATAGTTTAATGCTTTTAAAATAATATATACCTCCATAAAGTTGGGATTGATAAGTTGAAACAATAACTATAGTGGAATCATCATTTATGGACTCGGCGTTTGGTCGAAGTTGTCCGTTGACAAATGTTGCAGCTTTAGATAATATGGTGCTCTCACTTGCATTTTTGGCATCCACCTATAAAATGGTAAGAGTGGATTGTTTTCCTTAGAATTTTACCACTCTGACTTGTTGAGAAAACTTATCAGTAACTTATGAGAAGATAAATCAGATTTGGAGTGAAGAGACCAAACAAACCAATCCTGCATTGTTTTCATTGTACTAGAAGCATGATTAAAAATCCAAAAATTAATTATGAAAAATATACATAGTGCAAATAATATATAGAAAGTTTATCTCCACAACTCAATAGTGGTATACCTTTTATACTTAAAGCAAATTGTCCTTAATTTATTATAGAGTACATCATTTAGGATTCCTTGGAAGGCAAAAGAAAACCAAGCAAATTTCAAGAAATGATTCATCAAATTCTATATTTTTAATCGCTTGTTGACTAACTAGAAAAAATTCCTTCAAGAAAGCTATGATTTATCTCTGCATATGAAGATCAGTTAAAGAATTATCACATTATAGGAATGATGAACTAAAAATTAGTAAACTCTACCAAAATGATGTATGTCACTGTGTTAATTTTCAAAATTAACATTAAATTATTAAAAATATACATGGTGCAGGTATATTTATTGTAGAGTATATCATTATTAGGATTCCTTGGTAGGCAAAAGAAAACCAAGCAAATTTCAATCAACGGTTCATCAAGTAACTATATTTTTGAATCCTCTGTTGACAACATAGAAAAAAAAATCCTTCTAGAAAACCATGATTTATCATTGCATATGAAGAACAATTAAAGAAATACCACATTATACGAATGATGAACTAAAAATTAATAACGTCAACCAAAAGATGTGTCCCTGTATTTAATGTTCAAAATTAACATTAACAGTTTCATTATAAAAGTGATTAATAAAAGATAAACAAATAAATTCACAACTAAATAAGATATACGGTGGTATACCTGCTTTTATTTAAGTTTTGGAGGTGATACATAGAAGACAAAAGAACTTAAATACTCAATTTGATTGGATTCAAACCTGGTGATTAAAAATTAACTCAAAACTTTAATTGAGACTATAAAGAAAATGAGAATACTGAATGATTATGATATAATACAATCTATACTATACTATTAAAATTGAGTTATTTTTAGACAACTCATAAGCCCACTCAAGTTATTGGGAGGAACACATCTTAGCTTGCCACGTGGAATGTTAACTCAAGAGTCACTTAAGCCCTATCCATCTCTCACCGTCCATTTCTAAGATTGATGCGAAGTGTGTTCTGGAAACAAACAGAATTTCCTTCGCTCCTTCTTTAACGTGTAACACTTATTTTCATCTAGGGTTTTTCCACCAGTTGTTGGTCCCCTTTACCTTGGCGCTTTCTCCTATTTTGCTGCCGCAGTTTATGAAAGCTCAGCTTTCCGTGCTCCAACTTCAACTATTAGGCGACATGGTGTTTTATTAGTCAAGTCATCTATGCTATTCAATTGTTTATCCTACGTCAGGTAAAATCCTAATTTATTCTTCTCGAATTGATATCTAAATTGCTAATTTGACAAAGAAGTCTTTCCTATGCCAATCTAATACATAGCCGAAGTTATTTCTTTTGAAAACGTTTTTCGAATCGGTTACTAACTGTCCACTTATTATTATTATTTTTTCTCAATTTTTTAAACCAATTAGTTGTGTCTAACTTTAATCCGATTTACTTTTATCAAATTTGGTTTTTTGTAGGTGGATCAGTTCCTGTAGTTTCAGCTTTTCACTATAGCTCTACGGGTATCATCCTAAGCTTTTTAAGTGGTGAAAGAATAATGATAAACTAAATTTCGCATATATTGATGATTTGTATTAAATATATTATTTAAACAATCATATTGATATTGGTAAGGGTTCACAAATAGTAAAGTTGGAATATGCCAAAAATGCCTTTTTCAGTAGCATGAACATTTGGATGCATGTTGAACATGTTACTTAAGAATTCATATGCAACCACAAATGTCAGTTCAGGATTTTTGATGAATGGCACATATGTTTTCAATCAATTTAGAAATACTTATTTTTTTTCCTCTTGCATTTCTGATATGAGAACCCTTTCATCCAAAGGTTGCCTGCATGTAATTATTTATGGTTCAAGTTGGTGAAAAACCGTTTGTTTCATTTTTCAAACTGCGCTATAGCTTTATTCTATACCAAAATTAATTAATTTTGTAATAATTGATTTTAGTGTCATGAAATCTGATCAAATGATCTATTATAACAAAATAGGAAATTATACGCCTTATAAAACATGAAATCTGAATGTTAAAAAAGGATGTAGTATATTTACTTACGTGGTACTAATTTTCAGTCAGCAAGACGTGTGCTTGCATATGATGTAATGTACTTTAGAGCTCTGTGTTTGTACTGTACGTTATTAGAATCATAACTTTCAGATTTGGTGTACGTTAAAGATAGTGGACCATTTAAAATGCATCGTTATATGCTGTCTTAGCTCATGGTATCTTGAAAAATTACTTTCAACAGTTATAAGATGACTACTGTGCTCATGAACATATGCACAAAGTTGTGAACAAATGCCATTAGTCCTGGTTGTTTCATGCTACTGAGTCAAAAGATGTCCACCACCTCTTTTAAATAGGTATATCCGAATTTAACACTAATATAAGGCAAACAACCTATGTGCCGCCAATCAACGTGGTTTTCTTTAGGTTTTAATATCTGGAAAAAAAAATTATCATGTGTCAATATATGTATATATATATATATATATGCAAAGCAAAGTAGCAAAAAGAACATAATTTACTACATATTTAATATGTATAGCAGAAAATAATACATTCTATCTTAAATTTTCTCATACGAAAATAATTACTATACTCTAAAGTTAGAAATAATATGACTAAATATACAAATATTTAAACAAAAATCATAATTACAACCCGTACGCGGAGCACAGGTTCACACTATTATAGAAAACGTGGCTTTGTTTCCTTAGAACTGGCAGAATTTAAGACTAAACAATATGGAGAAAGAAAGTAGTAATTGGAACAAATGGCAAAGAAGAGGATTTAATCTGCTACAACATTACATTTTAGATTGGATGTATAGGGATAATGACTTAAAAACAAAATGCATACCTATAACCGTAAAAACTCATGTTTTTTTTCAATTAAAGGGTGCAAAATGGAAATAAATGAGCAATGAAGTACTTACATGAATTAGATTATCCCCCCAACAATTAGAAATCAATATTTGAGTTGTCTAATTGATGTAAAGGCACAGTAACTGTAAAGACCCGTAAATTCCCACCCTATGGATCGACCATAAACCACACAAGTTTGACCCAAAAGTTGGAAATCCATGAATACTTTAACTTTGGGCATATAACACATTAGAACAACAACAACAACAGACTTTTATAAAACATTATAATAATGTTACATCAGAGTACAGAATTTCAGAGTACATCGAATAAAGAAATAATACAGCGGAAGGTAAATTACAATGAATTTAATACATTGCAGCGGAAGACTATGAATGCTCTGGACACAGCTTCAAGCTTTGATCCAGGATCCTGCTAAAGAGATAAGTATCTGCAAAAAGCTACTCGACTGCCCGTGTGGAAAATATGGGCACCCGAGTTTGCCAAGTGAAACAAACTACAGGTCAATCATGGGATTGGTATGAGAAATCTTAACTAAACTTAGCTAATAATAAGGCTAATCATAGGACCACGCCGCTAACGCGGAACGAGTTTACTCCATTGGAATACTAGTGCATAAAATAAAGTAAATCATTAAAACAACGCAATGCTTTTTAGAAAAATGAAACCATTATAAGACTCAAGTCCCATCACACAATGCAACGCAAACCGGAGGATAGAGTTTTACCTTATAATGGTCAAAAGATGCTTGATACGATAAAAATGTATTTGATATTAGTATTAGTGTATATATGTGTTTTAATAAAAACATTTCAATCATAATGTATCAATCATAGACAACATAGCTACCATATATTATGTTGCTGTACTAGTTCTACAATCAAAACCGCATGGTGTCGTCTTGGAAGTTGGGTTTCCATTATGAATCGAGGCTAGGGATCGTCCTCTCCGATTCGAGACACTCTAGCAAATGCCTCAGGATTCCCCGTAGTGAACCCTTGGAGCGGTAGGGCAGGTCCACACCTGTGGAAAGTGGATTGGCAATTCATGAACACATGCTTCCCGGTCCTTTTGGACCTCCAGTATGACCACTTCAGGCCTATAAATCCGAGGTACCTCATAATCCATCATCCACATAAGTAAAATGTCAAGGCTGGTAGGTCACTGACACCACTCTAGCTAGAAAGAAACGTGTGCACTCCCTACGGTCCTGATCCCGTTTTTAACTCATACCGGGGTGTGAGGCTCATGAAGTCACGTTATACACAAAGCTAAGCCTAAACAGGCTATGCTTTGATAATCAACCACAATGCCCTGCTTTTCAACAAAAGCCTTGATCCATGCATCTTAGCATGCCACATTATCAATCCATACCATACCATTGATTTCTACCAATATATAACCTCTAAGATCGTACGTCTCAGAGAAGGGTGTTAACCACCAAACAGATATATATTTAGCAGAGATCAACGAATATCGTATAAAGGAATACAACGTCAGACATACGATCCATTTACAAGTCCGTTCTGGGTCTGAACGAAACCGGAGTCGCCTTATTCCGCCCCCCATATGTCCAATACAGAGGTGAGGTGCTCGCATATCCGACAATCAACAAGTACGGCCGGATGGCTACCACTGAAGCTCCTTCAAGGTAGCTACTCCCTTCATGGGTCTCAGTAGCAACACATCCATTCGATGTGAAAATCGCCAGTCTTCAATCACCGTCTTTAACTCTTCGACTTAGATCGACGTATAATCATTTGAAATGAGATTGAACTCGGACTTTTCAAATGATCCTCTCATATATATAGTTTAAAACCATTTCGTATCGTTATTAGTATTTAAGAACGATCTATCGCTATTTTTAGATATAAAAATAGCTAAATTAATCTAACGACGCTTCGGGTCGATCGGCGGCCCTGGCGCTATTTTTATCGAAATTTGATTTACACTTATCTCGAAATCTAACCGTTGGATTTAAACAAAATTTATATCGTCGGAAAGATCTTCCCAAAGCGGACCTAACGGTTCCAGTTTTGGGAAAATCCGACGGTCGGATCTTACGGTATAATCGTTTAAAGTTACGATTGCCGAAACGCGAACTGCCACGCGCGATTCGTTTAATTTTAATTTATATTCATATATATATATATATATATATATATATATATATATATATATATATATATATATAATTCCTTTAGCGATTTCAACTATTAAAATCCATTCTTTTTATCGCATCTAAAATGACGATAAAAATGTCACTTTTATTTCTACTCTTTTTATTGTCCCTAGAATGACAATAAAAATACTTCTTTTAATTCTAAGCTTTTTATTTACATCTAGATTGTAAATAAAAATGTAATTTTAAATCTAATCTTTTTATCTACATCTAAAAATGTAAATAAAAGTGTCACTTTAATTCTATTCTTTTTATTTACGTCTAAAGTGTATATAAAAATGTAATATTTGATTCTATTTTTTTTATTGTCTCTATTTTGACAATAAAAATATGACATTAAATTATATCTTCTGTGATTACATCTAAAACGTAAATTAGAATGTCACTTTTATTTCTATGTTTATACTTACATCTAAAATGTAAATAAAATGTGCTTTTCTTCCTATGTTTTTATTTACGTCTAAAATGTAAATAAAAATGTACTTTATATCTTCATGTTTTTATTTGCAACTAACTTGCAAATAAAAATGTACTTCTATTCTATGGTTTTTATTTGTATATTAACAGGCAAATAAAAATGTACTTCTTTTTCTCATGTTTTCATTTGCAACTAATTTGCAAATAAAATTGTACTGTTAAATTTCATGACTTTTCCTTATGTTCTCTTGATGACAAATAAAAGAATATTTCATATGTAAACATTTTTTTATGTTTCCTAATATCATATAAAAGGATATTTTATATGTTGACATTCCTAACCTTTCATATTAACATAAAAAGATATTTCTATGTTAAATCAATTCTACATTTCAACAAAAACAAATGAAAAGGATAACTTTGTTGTTGTTGACAATTCTATTTCAACAAAAACATATAACAGTGATATACGTGTTTTGTCGAAAACTCTAATTCAACAAACACATATAAAAGTGATATATTTGTTTTGTTGTCAATTCTAACTCAACAAAACAAATAAAAAGTAATATTTTTACCAACTCAACATCTTATAACTAAAATGTTATTTTACTCTTTCAAGACATTTCTTCATAAAATTGATGTTTTTAATTAACATGCCATTCTCTAAAAGTGATGTTTTCTAATATCATATAAAGAATAATTTAGATGTTAATCTTTTTCTATGAACTCTAATGGCATATAAAAGTAGCATTTATATGTTAATCTTTTTCGATGAACTCTAATAGCATATAAAAGTGTCATTTATATGTCAATCTTTTCTATGAACTCTAATAGCATACAAAAGTGTCATTTATATGTTAATCTTTTTTATGAACTCTAATAGCATATAAAAGTTTCATTTATATGTTAATCTTTTCTATGAACTCTAATAGCATATAAAAGCATCATTTATATATTCACATTTTTCTATGACTTCTAATAACATATAAATGGTCATTTATTGGTGATCAATTTTCTATGTTATTCTAATATCATATAACATAATATTTTATATGTAAAACATTTTCTGTGAATTCTAATATCATATAAAATAGTGTTTTGTATGTAAACATTTCTTTTCTAGTGATTCACATTACAATAAAAATGTAATTTTTTTGTCATCTCTTTTCTAATAATTCATGTTACAATAAAAATGTAATTTTAATTCTAATGTCTCATTTTACATAAAATGTAATTTCTATTCTAATGTCACATTTTACATAAAATATAATTTCTATTTCTAATACATCATTTAAAAGTGGTTCCTTTAATCAATTGGCAATTTTTGTTTATTTTTGTTTCAGCCTTTCTAATTGACAAAAATGTTTGTTTTTGTCGCTACAACCTTTTTATTGACAAAAAGTAAATTTTGTCGCTACTACTTTTTATTCTAATTAGACATCTCTAACATAAATGATTTTTTTATCCTAACTAGAAAATAACACAAATTCAATTAACAAAAATGTGATTTTTGTTATGTTAACATTAATACATAAAAATGAGATTTTTCTTATGTCAACATTTTATACATAACAATGTTCTTTTTTTTTAGTGTTAACATAAAAATGGTAACTTGGTTTTGTTGAAAGTTCTAATTCAACAAAAATGGTAAAAATGTTTAATTCAACAAAAAGGTTCATTTTTCCTATAACAATTTATTCAACAAAATGATCCACTTGTTCATGACAACTTTAAAATAATACACTATTGAACTATATGTCTGCGATAATTTTACAATAACATAATATTACCCAACTCAACAGATCTAACAAATATGAGATTCACAATAAACAAATCAACCAATATGATAATTTGGTTATGTCTATTATATTTCAACCAATATGAAAATTTAATCTCAACACAATAATAAATCGAATTAACAGATCATCATAACAGCGACAATCGTAATTATTATCAAATCACGAACAATCATATACTGAATTTAACACCAGAGGAATAATAACTCAATTATAATTAATTTATTCTAATTATTTAAAAGGAAATAGAGTTCTCACATTGGTTTGAATCTGAGTTGTTCAGATCTGAAATTTGGTCCAGATTTGATTTGCTCAGAAATGGTTCTAGTCAGTACCATGATGTAGATCTCATTTTTCTGATTCCAACGCAATCAGTTTCGTTTAATTCTGTGTTGGTTTGCAAAAATTACAGTTTAATTTAGATTGGTAACATTTTAAATAAAATAAATAATTTAATTAATTATTAATAAACACCTTCTCCTCTGTAAAACCCAGGCCGTCAGTTTAACCCATCGTTGATTGTCAGGGTTGAACTTTGCGCGCCCAAACCTCGACTAGCCGCCGATCCGAAAACACCCCAACCACCGCCTTGGAATCGCCTAGCCGCGCCCCCTAACCTGAAAAAACTCGCAGCCCTCCCGAGCCCTAGAACCACCTGCGAGCGGCGGAAGTTCCCCCATCAATTCTGGCCACCTTGGTGCTTGGTTTCCGATCATAGCCGTTCAATTCCGAGCTCTTCACTTGCTCTTCCATTTGCAATTGGAAGTTTCTTTGATTTGTTTGTGGATTGAAGGAATTTGAAGAATCAAAATCGAAGTTTTCTGGCCATTGATTTCATAGTGGGTGGCGACTCATATTTTAGGATTAGGGTTATGTGTTTAAACTATTATTTATAATATTTTATAATTTAATTAACCCTATAAAGGCCCGTTTTGATATTAACTCCAATTCAGGCCCAGCGACAGACATTCCTAGCTAGTAACCCCTATTCCGAACACAATGGGCTATGTCCCGTGAGCCCAAACGACTGTTTGTGGCCTGTTTTATTTAATTTAAAATATAAATCTTTTATTATCTAATTTAACCATATATATAAATTCACCGGGGCCACCTATGAACTCAGAAAATTCCAGAAAAAAATATATATTTAGCTTTGTTTTGACAATATGATTCTAACAAGACTAATTTCGTCAAATTCCAAGACTGTTTGAAAAATGGTCATTTTCAAGTCGATTAAATTTGACCGAAACTGACAAAACACATTTTCTTTTGCCACGCTAACATATTAATTTGAAAAAATCTGGAAAATTAAACTTAATAATAATTTGACATTCTGGTTCCAACAAACGTGGTTTCGTCGAAAACCGAGGTCGTTTGCAAAATGGCTATTTTTAAGGGCTATAAATTATATTATAATATATATAAATTTTACAGCGACTTTTCTAAATTTTAAACTGGACACAACTTTTAAATTTCAAAGTGAAATTTCAGTTTTTTGAATTCATTAGAAAGATATGATTAAACAGATTTAAATATTTCTTGTTTCGCTCAATTCTGATTTATAATGAATTCTGTACATTCAGTCAAAGTTCAAATTCAAATTTTCAAACTGCAGCGCTGTTTTAAACTCCTTTTATAATTAAATTAAATTTATTCCTTTTAAATTCGATTAAAATAGAATTTTGGTTGTTATTATTTTAAAATAAATAATTTTAAATATTAAAAAATCCATTAAAATTTCTAAAATAAAATTTTAAATTGGTCCCAAAATTCCGGGTTGTTACAGTCTCCTCCACTTAAAATCTTTTCGTCCTCGTAAAGGAACGAAGTTAAAAGTTTTTTATTTTATTTTATTTAACCTATTCAATTTTCATTCTTATTTAGTAGTTTCAATAATTTTATTACTTGAATACAAAACACAACCATCAATCAATTAGTTGATTAGCCTTTTATATATATATATATATATAACTTTTATATATATTCAAAAATCATATTTTCTAAGATCGGGTTATATATATATATATAACCGCAAATACGTTAATTATAGACTTGGCACTCTCCCTCGTTCTTGGGCATTGCTAACCCCATCTCTAATGAGGTTTCTCATTCTAGGATGCTACTGATCCTATCTCTAATGAGTATTCTTATTGGATATTACTAATCCAATCTCTGATGAGTCTTTTATTCAGTTCTAACGAGTTGTACCCTAAAGATTTGAGCAAACCAAAGCTCTGATACCAACTGTAAAAACCCGTAAATTCCCACCCTATGGATCGACCATAAACCACACAAGTCTGACCCAAAAGTTGGAAATCCACGAATACTTAAACTTTGGGCATACAACACATTAGAACAACAACAGCAGACTTTTATAAAACATTACAATAATGTTACATCAGAGTATAGAATATCAGAGTACATCGAATAAAGAAATAATACAGCGGAAGGTAAATTACAATGAATTTAATACATTGCAGCGGAAGACTATGAATTCTCTAGACACAGCTTCAAGCTTCGATCCAGGATCCTGCTAAAGAGATAAGTATCTGAAAAAGCTACTCGACTACCCGTGTGGAAAATATGGGCACCCAAGTTTGCCAAGTGAAACAAACTACATGTCAGTCATAGGACTGGTATGAGAAATCTTAACTTAACTTAGCTAATAATAAGGCTAATCATAGGACCACGCCGCTAACGCGGAACGGGTTTACTCCATTGGATTGCCAATGCATAAAATAAAGTAAATCGTTAAAACAACGCAATGCTTTTTAGAAAAATGAAAACATTACAAGACTCAAGTCCCATCACATAATGTAACGCAAACCAGAGGATAGAATTTTACCTTATAATGGTCAAAAGATGCTTGATACGATAAAAACGTATTTGATATTATTATTAGTGTATATATGTGTTTTAATAAAAACATTTCAATCATAATGTATTAATCATAGACGGCATAGCTACCATATACTATGTCGCCGTACTAGTTCTACAATCAAAACCGCATGGTGTCATATTGGAAGTTGGGTTTCCATCATGAATCGAGGCTAGGGATCATCCTCTCCTATTCGAGACACTCTAGCAAATGCCTCAGGATTCCCCGTAGTGAACCCTTGGAGCAGTAGGGCCGGTCCACACCTGTCGAAAGTGGATTGACAATTCCTGAACACACGCTTCCCGGTCCTTTTGGACCTCCAGTATGACCACTTTCGGCCTATAAATCCGAGGTACCTCATAATCCATCATCCACATAAGTAAAATGTCAGGGCTGGTAGGTCACTAACACCACTCTAGCTAGAAAGAAACGTGTGCACTCCCTACGGTCCTGATCCCGTTTTTGACTCATACCGGGGTGTGAGGCTCGTGAAGTCACGCTATACACAAAGCTACGCCTAAACAGGCTATGCTTTGATCATCAACCACAAGGCCCTGCTTTTCAACGAAAGCCTTGATCCATGCATCTTAGCATGCCACATTGTCAATCCATACCATACCATTGATTTCTACCAATATATAACCTCTAAGCTCGTACGTCTCAGAGAAGGGTGTTAACCACCAAACAGATATATATTTAGCAGAGATCAACGAATATCGTATAAAGAAATACAACGTCACACATACGATCCATTTACAAGTCCGTTCTGGGTCTGAACGAAACCGGAGTCACCTTATTCCGCCCCCCATATGTCTAATACAGAGGTGAGGTGTTCGCATATCCGACAATCAACAAGTACGGCAAGATGGCTACCACTGAAGCCCCTTCAAGCTAGTTACTCCCATCATGGGTCTCAATAGCAACACATCCATTCGATGTGAAAATCGTCGGTCTTCAATCACTGTCTTCAACTCTTCGACTTAGATCGACGTATAATCATTTGAAATGAGATTGAACTCGGACTTTTCAAATGATCCTCGCATATATATAGTTTAAAACCATTTCGTATCGTTATTAGTATTTAAGAACGATCTATCGCTATTTTTAGATATAAAAATAGCTCAATTAATCTAACGACGCTTCGGGCCGATCGGCGGCCCTGGCGCTATTTTTATCGAAATTTGATTTACACTTATCTCGAAATCTAACCGTTGGATTTTACTAAAATTTATATCATCGGAAAGATCTTCCCAAAGCGGACCTAACGGTTCCAGTTTTGAGAAAATCCGACGGTCGAATCTTACGGTATAATCGTTTAAAGTTACGATTGTCGAAACGTGAATTGCCGCACGCGATTAGTTTAATTTTAATTTATATTCATATATATATATATATATATATACATATATATATATATATATATAATTCCTTTAGCAATTTCAACTATTAAAATCCATTCTTTTTATCGCATCTAAAATGACAATAAAAATGTCACTTTTATTTCTACTCTTTTTATTGTACCTAGAACGACAATAAAAATACTTCTTTTAATTCTAAGCTTTTTATTTACATCTAGAATGTAAATAAAAATGTAATTTTAAATCTAATCTTTTTATCTACGTCTAAAAATGTAAATAAAAGTGTCACTTTAATTCTATTCTTTTTATTTACATCTAAAGTGTATATAAAATGTAATCTTTGATTCTAATTATTTTTTATTGTCTTTATTTTGACAATAAAAATATGACATTAAATTCTATCTTCTGTGATTACATCTAAAACAGAAATTAGAATGTCACTTTTATTTCTATGTTTATACTTACATCTAAAATGTAAATAAAATGTGCTTTTCTTCCTATGTTTTTATTTACGTCTAAAATGTAAATAAAAATGTACTTTATATCTTCATGTTTTTATTTGCAACTAACTTGCAAATAAAAATGTACTTCTATTCTATGGTTTTTATTTGCATATTAACAGGCAAATAAAAATGTACTTCTTTTTCTCATGTTTTCATTTGCAACTAATTTGCAAATAAAATTGTACCGTTAAATTTCATGACTTTTCCTTATGTTCTCTTGATGACAAATAAAAGAACATTTCATATGTAAACATTTTTCTATGTTTCCTAATATCATATAAAAGGATATTTTATATGTTAACATTCCTAACCTTTCATATTAACATAAAAAGATATTTCTATGTTAAATCAATTCTACATTTCAACAAAAACAAATGAAAAGGATAACTTTGTTGTTGTTGACAATTCTATTTCAACAAAAACATATAACAGTGATATACTTGTTTTGTCGACAACTCTAATTCAACAAACACATATAAAAGTGATATATTTGTTTTGTTGTCGATTCTACCTCAACAAAACAAATAAAAAGTGATATTTTTACCAACTCAACATCTTATAACTAAAATGTTATTTTACTCTTTCAAGACATTTCTTCATAAAATTGATGTTTTTAATTAACATGCCATTCTCTAAAAGTGATGTTTTCTAATATCATATAAAGAATAATTTAGATGTTAATCTTTTTCTATGAACTCTCATGGCATATAAAAGTAGCATTTATATGTTAATCTTTTTCTATGAACTCTAATAGCATATAAAAGTGTCATTTATATGTTAATCTTTTCTATGAACTCTAATAGCATACAAAAGTGTCATTTATATGTTAACCTTTTCTATGAACTCTAATAGCATATAAAAGTGTCATTTATATGTTATTCTTTTCTATGTACTCTAACAGCATATAAAAGTGCCATTTATATATTCACAATTTCTATGACTTCTAATAACATATAAATGGTCATTTATTGGTGATCAATTTTCTATGTTACTCTAATATCATATAACATAATATTTTATATGTAAAACATTTTCTGTGATATCTAATATCATATAAAATAGTGTTTTATATGTAAACATTTCTTTTCTAGTGATTCACATTACAATAAAAATGTAATTTTTATTGTCATCTCTTTTCTAATAATTCATGTTACAATAAAAATGTAATTTTTATTGTCTATTCTCACATCTTACATAAAAATGTAATTTTAATTCTAATGTCCCATTTTACATAAAATGTAATTTCTATTCTAATTTCACATTTTACATAAAATATAATTTCTATTTCTAATACATCATTTAAAAGTGGTTCCTTTAATCAATTGGCAATTCTAGTTTATTTTTGTTTCAACCTTTCTAATTGACAAAAATGTTTATTTTTGTCGGTACAACCTTTTTATTGATAAAAAGTAAATTTTGTCGCTACTACTTTTTATTCTAATTAGACAACTCTAACATAAATGATCTTTTTATCCTAATTAGAAAATGACACAAATTCTGTTAACAAAAATGTGATTTTCGTTTTGTTAACATTAATACATATTAATGAGAATTTTCTTATGTCAACGTTTTATACATAACAATGTTCTTTTTTTTAGTGTTAACATAAAAATGGTAACTTGGTTTTGTTGAAAGTTCTAATTCAACAAAAATGATAAAAATGTTTAATTCAATAAAAAGGTTCATTTTTTCTATAACAATTTATTCAACAAAATGATCCACTTGTTCATGACAACTTTAAAATAACACACAATTGATCTATATGTCTGCGATAATTTTACAATAACATAATATTACCTAACTCAACAGATCTAACAAATATGAGATTCACAATCAACAAATCAACCAATATGATAATTTGGTTATGTCTATTATATTTCAACCAATATGAAAATTTAATCTTAACACAATAATAAATCGAATTAACAGATCATCATAACAGCGACAATCGTAATTATTATCAAATCATGAACAATCATATACTGAATTTAACAGCAGAGGAATAATAACACAATTATAATTAATTTATTCTAATTATTTAAAAGGAAATAGAGTTCTCACATTGGTTTGAATCTGAGTGGTTCAGATCTGAAATTTGGCCCAGATTTGATGTGCTCAGAAATGGTTCTAGTCAGTTCCACGAGGTAGATCTCATTTTTCTGATTCCAACGCAATCAGTTACGTTGAATTCTGTGTTGGTTTGCAAAAGTTATAGTTTAATTTGGATCGGTAACATTTTAAAGAAAATAAATAATTTAATTAAGTATTAATAAACACCTTCTCCTCTGTAAAACCCAGGCCGTCAGTTTAACCCATCGTTGATTGTCAGGGTTGAACTTTGCGCGCCCAAACCTCGACTAGCCGCCGATCCGAAAACACCCCGACCACCGCCTTGGCATCACCTAGCTGCGCCCCCCAACCTGAGCAAACTCGCAGCCCTCCCGAGCCCTAGAACCACCTGGGAGGGGCGTAAGTTCCCCCATCAATTCTGGCTACCTTGGTGCTTGGTTTCCGATCATAGCTGTTCAATTCCGAGCTCTTGACTTTCTCTTCCATTTGCAATTGGAAGTTTCTTTTATTTGTTTTTGGATTGAAGGAATTTGGAGAATCAAAATCGATGTTTTCTGGCCATTGGTTTCATAGTGGGCAGCGGCTCATATTTTAGGATTAGGGTTATGTGTTTAAACTATTATTTATAATATTTTATAATTTAATTAACCCTATAAAGGCCCGTTTTGATATTAACTCCAATTCAGGCCCAACGACAGACATTCCTAGCTAATAACCCCTATTCCGAACACAATGGGCTATGTCCCAAGAGCCCAAACGTCTGTTTGTGGCCTGCTTTATTTAATTTAAAATATAAATCTTTTATTTGTTAATTTAACCGTATATATAAATTCACTGGGGCCACCAATGAATTCAGACAGAAAAAAATGTATTTAGCTTTGTTTTGACGATACAGTTCTAACAAGACTAATTTCGTCAAATTCCGAGACTGTTTGAAAAATGGCTATTTTTAAGTCGATTAAATTTGACCGAACAGACAAAACACATTTTCTTTTGCCACGCTCACATATTAATTTGAAAAATTCTGGAAAATCAAACTTAATAATAATTTGACATTCCGGCTCCAAAAAAAGTGGTTTCGTCGAAAACCGAGGTCGTTTGCAAAATGGCTGTTTTTAAGGGCTATAAATTATATTATAATATATATAAATTCTACAGCGACTTTTCTAAATTTTAAACTGGACACACATTTTAAATTTCAAAGTGAAATTTCAGTTTTTCAGATTCGTTAGAAAGATATGATTAAACAGATTTAAATATTTCTTGTTTCGCTCAATTCTGATTTATAATGAATTCTGTACATTCAGTTAAAGTTCAAATTTTCAAACTACAGCGCTGTTTTAGACTCCTTTTATAATTAAATTAAATTTATTCGTTTTAAATTCGATTAAAATAGAATTTTGGTCGTTATTATTTAAAATAAATAATTTTAAATACTAAAAAATCTTTAAAATTTCTAATTTTTTTTTTAAATTGGCCCCAAAATTTAGGGTTGTTACAGTAACAACCATTTATATATTGACATAAACAGACAGTAACTGTCAAATGCTAATTTAAACTTGAGTATATACTAATGAAATTAGATATCAAGAATCTGAATCATAATATTTTGTACAAGGACAAACACTAATTACTAATCCAAACTTGAATATGGTATTAAATACATACATTACATAAACAACCTATAATTTGATAATAGTTCAAATGGTCTCACAACCTTTAACTTCGTCAAGTATTGTAAAAAAAATTGAATGCTAACCCTAAATCATTTCTAGTTCTCTTAATACCATAACCTACAATAAAGGAAATTCCTCTGACAAAAAACAATCTGGATATGAATTAGGTATATATTTGTGACGACCCCAAAACCCCGTACGACGGCGGCAAGGGTAATCTTTGGAATATAACACATAAACAGATAATAGCAGAACAGAAATAAATAAATAGACCAGATAATGTACAAATAATACACTGGATAAACATCATCAGAGTTACACAGTATACAGGATCATACTTAGTACAAATACAGTTAAGCTATACATAAATGTCTTTAGCGGAAAACAAACATAATATGTACAATAGGAGCTGAACAGCATAAAAAGAGATAAATGATAGAATCCATATTCAGCTCTAGCTATCCAAAAAGAGCCTACTAAAACCTGAATACAAGGCTGCCCGTGTAGAAAAAGGGGCACCCGAGTTTGCAAGTGAAACAAACTACGAGTCAGTCATGGGAATGGTATGAGAAATCTACTTAACACATTTTATAATATGGCTAATCACAGGACCATGCCACTTTCGCGGAACGGGTTTACTCCATTGGATTGCTAGTGCTTTACAACAAGTAAATCTTTTAAACATCGCAATGCTTTTTATAAAAATGAAGCCGATATAAGGCTCAAGTCCCATCACACAATGCAACGCAAACTGGAGGATAGAGTTTTACCTTATATCGACCAAGATATGCTTAATACGTGTAAAATAAAATCACTTAAAATGTAAATTTTGTCATTTAATTCTTAATCAGACTCCAACTGTAAATTAGTAAGAGAATGATCCCCTAAGTATTAACCCCGAAGGCCGAAACCAACATCAGACCAATACCCAGGAAACCACCCATCTTAGCTCGTTTCCAGTTAGTTTCTAATTTTATACACAATCATAAATATCAATCATAGACAACATGAGCGTCCCATTCCACTATGTCTCCAAATATAGGTTTACAATCAAAACCGCATGATGTCGTATTTGGAAATTGGATTTCCCTCATGAACCAAGGCAAAAGATAGTCCTTACCGAATTCGAGACTCTCTAGCCCGAGCCTCAGGGCAAGTACTCAGTCAAACCCTTGGATCGTCAGGGCCGGTCCACCGATGTGGATTAAAATGTCTGAACACTGCGTTTCCCCACCCTTTGAGGCGTAAATGAGCCAACGAATGACTCCATCGGCTTCACATAGTCACCGATATATCCGAGGCGCCTCGCAACAGCAACAACCACACAGGTGAAAATAATATATATGTCAGCCAGTTTAAGCACTGACACCACCTCTAGCTAGAAAGAAACGCATGTCCTCCCTGAGGTCCTCTCCCGTTTCTGGCTCATACCGGGGTGTGAGGCTCGCGAATTCACATTATACATAAAGCTATGCCACACAGGCCATGCTTTGATCATCAACCACAAGACTTTGCTTTTCAACATAAGCCTTGATCACTGCATCTTAGCATGCCACATAGGCAATTCACGTCATGTAACTGACGTCTATAAATCACACAGAATGAAATCCAATGTCAGACACACAGTCCATTTACAAGTTCGTTCTGGGTCTGAACGAAACCGGAGGCACTATATACCTCGCATACCCATCAATCTCCACGTACGTCTGGACGATCACCACTTATTATCTATATTTCGGGATGCCTCCCAATCAAGACATCAGTTATCATCCAACCAAGGTGAAGATCTCCGGTCTTCAACCACTGTCTTCATCATAGGCTTCTTATCGCCGATCAATTATTTGAAATGAGATTTAACTTGGCCTTTTCAAACAATTCACGTATATTTAGAATTTAAATCAATTCATTTCAATGGTTAAATTATTCGACAACAATTCACGCCAAACACATTCAACCATCAAATATCACATAAACCGAGAAAATTCAGTTTATTTCCATTCCATATCGTTTATAATATTTTATCACGATTTATCGCTATTTTTATTTATTTTAAAAATAGCCATTTCATTCAAACGACGCTTTAGGCCATAACGCGGCCGTGGCGCTGTTTTTCTTCAGATTTTATTTACACATATCTGAAAATCTAACAGTTGGATCTTCACAAATTTTATATCATTAGAAAGATCTTTTCAAAACGAATCCAACGGTTTCAGTTTTGGCAAAATCCGACGGTCGGATCTCCCGGTACAATCGTTTGAAGTTTCGATTTTGAAATACGAACTACAGCATCATTATTCGATTTAATTTAATTATATATATATATAAATATAATCGATTCTGGCGTTGTTTTTCTTCAGATTTGAATTAAACATTCCAGACAATCCAACCGTTGGATCTTCACAAAGTGGGTGTCGTTGGAAAGATATTTCCAAAGCGAACCCAACGGTTTCGGTTTCGGGAAAATACGATGGTCGGATCTCCCGAAAAAATCGTTTAAAATCACGGTTTCAAAACATGAACTGCAGCTTTGTTATTCGATTTATTTTAATTATATTTATATATATATAATCTATTCTTCGATTTCAAAACCATATTCTTTTCATACATTTGATAAAAATGATATTTTTATCCAACAGACATTTATTTCAACACTTCACTATTTTTAACACTTAATGTATATAATAAAAATGTGATTTTTATTGTAAAACAATTTATTTCAAAACACGACTATTTTATATAGTTCATATAGATGATAAAAATATGATTTTTATTATAAAACAATTTATTTCAAAACATGAATGTCGTTCAACACATGAATTTCTATTCAACACATAAATTTCTATTCAACACATGAATTTCTATTCAACACACGAATATAGTTTCAACACATGAGAATAATTCTAACACATGAAAATTATTGAAAATTTCGGCAGCATAATGGCAGGGTAGTTAAAACCGGGACCGTCCCTAGTACCGCTCCTCGCTTTACCTTAAAGCCTCGCAGCTTTTGACAATGGGGATTTCATGCATCTAGTTCGCACGCAAGCGACATGTTTATTTTTTTCTTTTCCACAAACTAATCCTATGTGGTTTCGACCAAATAATTCTCAACCACAAACGGGTATTTTTCAACCACAATCAATCAATTTCAACCACAAACAATTCTAATCAACCATTCGCTATCAACCAATTTTCACACCAATCACAACCAATAAATATCGTCCATGGTTTGTGGACGAGGGGCGTATATATATATATATATATATATAAGTATATTTCACTTCCTTTTCGACACATATGTAATTTTTACAACGCATATATAACTTATACATTGAACGTACAACTTATACAACGCTTATACATGAGGTGTACAACGCTTATATAACTCATACTTCGAATATATAATTTATACATCGTCTTTTCCATATCGTTTATAATTCAGAAATCTCACATTGGGTTCCACTCCACCAAAAATAGCATAAGGCTCAGAAAAAATATGCGGTCTCTTCTAGAATGTAGAAGGCGTCCACACGAGTCCACTTTCTCTTTTTTCACTAAATTTCGTCAAGAAATGAAAAAGATATGATTTTTACCGTGAAATCATAAACCGTAGCGCTTTAAAGTGCTATTAAATAGTTTAATATAATTAAACTGTTAACTCTCTAAACCTGTTCAAAACTAGGTTTTGATTTTAATCCTAATCTGTAGCGCTAGGTGGAAATCGAGTTGTACCACGCCGTAGGGGGTCGAAGGGCACACGGATCGAGGGTGGTGCGGTTCTGATCGACGGCGGATCCTGGACGTGGCGGCGCTCGAAAGTTCCAGCCTTCCTAGGCTTGGATCTCGCACCACACGACATGAGAGAGGGCAAGGGTTATATGGATTTGAAGCACTCAAAAATCTCTACAGAATTCTCAATTGGGTCGAGGTGTTTAGTGGAGCGGATTGGAAGAAATCAGCCTAGGAAGTATTGATCAACTTCCGTCATCGCTGGAGGGTTTAGTCGGGGAGAGAGAATATGAAGTGGACCAATGATTTTTTATTTATTTATATATTTTAAAAATCCAAAAATACCCCTTATCTCCTACAAACTCCAATCCAAACCCAACGACTGTCGTCCCTAGCTAAATACCCTCATTCCGAACACAATGGGATATGTTTCGTAGGCCCATTCGACTGTTTCAGTCAGTTTTCCTTCAAATTAAAATATAAAACATTTAATATTTAATTTGAACGTACATTTCAATTTGTCGGGGCCACATGCTGATTCTAAAAATTCCTGACAAATAAATCTAACTATGTTTTGACGATACGGTCCCAACAAAACTTGTTTCGTCGAATTCTGAGACCATTTAAAAAATGGCCCTTTTTTGGTCGATCCAATTTAACAGAAATCGACCAAACACATTTTCCTTTGCTACGCTCACATACTAACTTCAAAAATTATGAAATTTGAAATCTAGCCATAATTTGACATCCCGGATCCAACATAAGTGGTTTCATCGAATTCTGAGGTCGTTTGCAAAATGGCCATTTTCACGGGCTATATAAACTCTATAGCGACCTTTCTGAAAATTCATTTAGCCATAACTTTTGCTTCCCGCTACGAAACTTCGATTTTTCAGATTCGTTAGAAAGATATTCACTAATATATTTAAATATTTTTGGTTTCACTAAAATCCGTTTTGTTTTGCTCTCGGTACAGTCAGTCAAAGTTTGAATTCAAATTTTGAAACTACCGCGCCATTTCAAGCCTTGTTTATAATTAGAAATAATTATATTCATTTTCAAACATCGATTCAAACACACTTTTTGTCGTTATTATTTAAAATATTTATTTTACATATTTTAAATTCACTAAAATAGCCAAATTAAAAATTTTAAATTGGCTCAGATTTTCCGGGTTGTTACAATCTCCCCCACTTAAAACTTTTCGTCCCCGAAAAGGAACAAAGTCAAAAGTGGTTTGATTAATCAACTCTACTTTCAATCTGGCTTCCATTCTTCAACTTTTCAGTTTCTAAGAATTTTCAAATTCTTCAAAAATTTGGCTAACACCCTAAATTTTCGAAAAAATTCGCCATAACCTCCTTTGTACGGGGAGGGGTTTGGAAATTTATTGGGCCGTATTAGGTACCCAATAAATCCTAATAAGTATGCACATATTTATAGTGATATATTCCGGTGTCCACAGGGGAGTGTGTATAGATCATAACTCCAGAGAATAAATTCTCGTCACCCTATAAATGGTTTTTGTGCCTTAATGACCAGAGAGACGTGTTTATTGTCATCTCCAGACCCGTGTGGGGTTTTTATTAATCTTGCAATTTACCGTTACATTTTATATGGTCCATATCAGTCATCAGTTCAATCTGTAATATATAGTCATCGCCATACAAGCCTCTCGCTCGTATGGTAAATCTTCAACCTCATCACACAAGCTCCAAATGCTTATGTGGTATATGATAAAGTATGCTAATCTTCAAGAAGTATGCCATGTAGTGTAGTTCAAAATTAATTGTCACTATCCTATGGCGACGTTTATTATTACGCACAGAACAACCAACACTCCGCATCCAATGGCATTCACAGGAGTTGATATAATAATAAAATTGCGCATCCAACTCATTAAGGTTTACCTATTTGTCGGGCATGCAAATAAATTCTTTACTCAACAGCTAATCCATTTACCTGTTCAAACATATATAATGCACATGTATATATTTCTATCTATTTTTAAATCAGTTCAATACTTGATTTAATTTCATAAATTTACCATCATTCTAATGATTTAATTAATCATATCCCCTATCACACAACACAAACAACAATCAATTTGTTAATTAACTTTTCAAATATACTTCTTTTATATATTCAAAAATCATATTTCTAAAACCAAACTATATATATAATCACAAATACGTTATTTATAAACATATTACCCTCAACTCGTTCTGGGGCACTTCTGACCCCATCTCTAACGAGTTATTCTGATTCTGCTATACTCATACTAGGATATTACTGATCCTATCTGTAATGAGTTATTCGTCCTAGAACACGACTGGTTCTATTTCTGACGAGTTCGTTAATATGTTATATTCCAGAACTAAACTTAACCAAAGCTCTGATACCATGTTATGACGACCCCAAAACCCCGTACGACGGTGGCAAGGGTAATCTTTGGAATATAACACATAAACAGATAATAGCAGAACTGAAATAAATAAATACACCAGATAATGTACAAATAATACACTGGATAAACATCATCAGAGTTACACAGTATACAGGATCATACTTAGTACAAATACAGTTCAGCTATACATAAATGTCTACAGCGGAAAACAAACATAATATGTACAATAGGAGCTGAACAATATAAAAAGAGATAAATGATAGAATCCATCTTCAGCTCCAGCTATCCAGAAAGAGCCTGCTAAAACCTGAATACAAGGCTGCCCGTGTAGAAAAAGGGGCACCCAAGTTTGCAAGTGAAACAAACTACGAGTCAGTCATGGGACTTGTATGAGAAATCTACTTAACACATTTTATAATATGGCTAATCACAGGACCACGCCACTTTCGCGGAACGGGTTTACTCCATTGGATTGCCAGTGCTTTACAACAAGTAAATCTTTTAAACATCGCAATGCTTTTTATAAAAATGAAGCCGATATAAGACTCAAGTCCCATCACACAATGCAACGCAAACCGGAGGATAGAGTTTTACCTTATATCGACCAAGATATGCTTAATACGTGTAAAGTAAAATCACTTAAAATGTAAATTTTGTCGTTTAATTCTTAATCAGACTCCAACTGTAAATTAGTAAGAGAACGATCCCCTAAGTATTAACCCCGAAGGCCGAAACCAACATCAGACCAATACCCAGGAAACCACCCATCTTAGCTCGTTTCCAGTTAGTTTCTAATTTTATACACAATCATAAATATCAATCATAGACGACATGAGCATCCCATTCCACTATGTCGCCAAATATAGGTTTACAATCAAAACCACACGATGTCGTATTTGGAAATTGGATTTCCCTCATGAACCAAGGCAAAAGATAGTCCTTACCGAATTTGAGACTCTCTAGCCCGAGCCTCAGGGCAAGTACTCAGTCAAACCCTTGGATCGTCAGGGCCGGTCCACCGATGTGGATTAAAATGCCTGAACACTCCGTTTCCCCACCCTTTGGGGCGTAAATGAGCCAACGAATGACTCCATCGGCTTCACATAGTCACCGATATATCCGAAGCGCCTCGCAGCAGCAACAACCACACAGGTGAAAATAATATATATGTCAGCCAGTTTAAGCACTGACACCACCTCTAGCTAGAAAGAAACGCATGTCCTCCCTGAGGTCCTCTCCTGTTTCTGGCTCATACCGGGGTGTGAGGCTCGCGAATTCACGTTATACACAAAGCTATGCCACACAGGCCGTGCTTTGATCATCAACCACAAGACTTTGCTTTTCAACAGAAGCCTTGATCACTGCATCTTAGCATGCCACACAGGCAATTCACGCCATGTAACTTACGTCTATCAATCACACAGAATGAAATCCAATGTTAGACACACAGTCCATTTACAAGTTCATTCTGGGTCTGAACGAAACCGGAGGCACTATATACCTCGCATACCCATCGATCTCCACGTACGTCTGGACGATCACTACTTATTATCTATATTTCGGGATGCCTCCCAATCAAGACATCAGTTATCATCCAACCGAGGTGAAGATCGACGATCTTCAACCACCGTCCTCATCATCGACTTTTTATCGCTGATCAATTATTTGAAATGAGATTTAACTCGGCCTTTTCAAATAATTCACGTATATTTAGAATTTAAATCAATTCATTTCAATGGTTAAATTATTCGACAACAATTCACGCCAAACACATTCAACCATCAAATATCACATAAACTGAGCAAATTCAGTTTATTTCCATTCCATATCGTTTATAATATTTTATCCCGATTTATCGCTATTTTTATTTATTTTAAAAATAGCCATTTCATTCAAACGACGCTTCAGGCCATAACACGGCCATGGCGTTGTTTTTCTTTAGATTTGATTTACACATATCTGAAAATCTAACCGTTGGATCTTCATAAATTTTATATCATTAGAAAGATCTTTTCAAAACGAATCCAACAGTTTCAGTTTTGGGAAAATCCGACGGTCGGATCTCCCAGTACAATCGTTTGAAGTTTCGATTTCCAAATACGAACTGCAGCATCGTTATTCGATTTAATTTGATTATATATATATATATATATACATATATATATATAATCGATTCTGGCGCTGTTTTTCTTTAGAATTGAATTAAACATTCCAGACAATCCAACCGTTGGATCTTCACAAAGTGGGTGTCATTGGAAAGATATTTCCAAAGCGAACCCAACGGTTTCGGTTTCGGGAAAATCCGATGGTCGGATCTCCCGCACAAATCGTTTGAAATCACGGTTTCAAAACACGAACTGCAGCTTCGTTATTCGATTTATTTTAATTATATATATATATATATATATAATCTATTCTTCGATTTCAAAACCATATTCTTTTCATACATTTGATAAAAATGATATTTTTATCCAATAGACATTTATTTCAACACTTCACTTTTTTAACACTTCATGTATATAATAAAAATGTGATTTTTATTGTAAAACAATTTATTTCAAAACACGACTATTTTATATAGTTCATATAGATGATAAAAATATGATTTTTATTATAAAACAATTTATTTCAAAACATGAATGCCGTTCAACACATGAATTTCTATTCAACACATGAATTTCTATTCAACACACGAATATAGTTTCAACACATGAAAATAATTCTAACACATGAAAATTATTGAAAATTTCGGCAGCATAACGGCAGGGTAGTTAAAACCGGGACCGTCCCTAGTACGGCTCCTCGCTCTATCTTAAAGCCTCGCAGCTTTTGACAATGGGGATTTCATGCATCTAGTTCGCACGCAAGCGGCATGTTTATTTTTTTCTTTTCCACAAACTAATCCTATGTGGTTTCGACCAAATAATTCTCAACCACAAACGGGTATTTTTCAACCACAATCAATCAATTTCATCCACAAACAATTCTAATCAACCATTCGCTATCAACCAATTTTCACACCAATCACAACCAATAAATATCGTCCATGGTTTGTGGACGAGGGATATATATATATATATATATTATAAGTATATTTCACTTCCTTTTCAACACATATATAATTTTTACAACGCATATGTAACTTATACATCGAACGTACAACTTATACAACACTTATACATGAGGTGTACAACGCTTATATAACTCATACTTCGAATATATAATTTATACATCGTCTTTTCCATATCATTTATAATTCAGAAATCTCACATTGGGTTCCACTCCACCAAAAATAGCAGAAGGCTCAGAAAAATATGCGGTCTCTTCTATAATGTAGAAGGCGTCCACACGAGTCCATTGTCTCTTTTTTCACTGAATTTCGTCAAGAAACGAAAAAGATATGATTTTTATAGTGAAATCATAAACCATAGCGCTTTAAAGTGCTATTAAATAGTTTAATATAATTTAAACTGTTACCTCTCTAAACCTGTTCAAAACTAGGTTTTGATTTTAATCCCAATCCGTAGCACTAGGTGGAAATCAAGTTGTACCACGCCGTAGGGGGTCGAAGGGCGCACGTATCGAGGGTGGTGCGGTTCTGATCGACGGCGGATCCTGGACGTGGCGATGCTCGAAAGTTCCAGTCTTCCTGGGCTTGGATCTCGCTCCACACGACATGAGAGAGGGCAAGGGTTATATGGATTTGAAGCACTCGAAAATCTCTACAGAATTCTCAACTGGGTCGAGTTGTTTAGTGGAGCAGATTGGAAGAAATTGGCCTGGGAAGTATTGAACAACTTCCACCATCGCTGGAGGGTTCAGTCGGGGAGAGAGAATATGAAGTGGACCAATGATATTTTTTTATATTTTAAAAATCCAAAATTACCCCTTATCTCATATGAACTCCAATCCAAACCCAACGACTATTGTCCCTAGCTAAATTCCCCCATTCCGAACACAATGGGATATGTTTCGTAGGCCCATTCGACTGTTTCAGTCAGTTTTCCTTCAAATTAAAATATAAAACATTTAATATTTAATTTGAACGTACATTTCAATTTTCCGGGGCCATATATTGATGCTAAAAATTCCCGAAAAATAAATCTAGCTATGTTTTGATGATACGGTCCCAACAAGACAAGTTTCGTCGAATTCTGAGACCGTTTGAAAAATGGCCCTTTTTTGGTCGATCCAATTTAACAAAAATCAATCAAACAGATTTTCCTTTGCCACACTCACATACTAACTTCAAAAATTATGAAATTTGAAACCTAGCAATAATTTGACATCCCAGAACCAACAAAAGTGGTTTCGTCGAATTCTGAGGTCATTTGCAAAATGGCCATTTTCACGGGCTATATAAACTCTATAGCCACCTTTCTGAAAATTCATTTGTCCATAACTTTTGCTTCCCACTACGAAACTTCGATTTTTCAGATTCTTTAGAAAGGTATTCACTAACAGATTTAAATATTTTTGGTTTCACTAAAATCCGTTTTGTTTTGCTCCCGGTACAGTCAGTCAAAGTTTGAATTCAAATTTTGAAACTACCACGCCATTTCAGGCCTTGTTTATAATTAGAAATAATTATATTCATTTTCAAACATCGATTCAAACACACTTTTCGTCGTTATTATTTAAAATATTTATTTTAAACATTTTAAATTCACTAAAATAGCCAAATTAAAAAATTTAAATTGGCTCAGATTTTCCGGGTTGTTACAATATTGGTTTAATGAAATCAGAGAGCTAATCAAACTCTAATTTCTAAGCTCTATACTAATTTGTTCAACTTAGATAATTTCATACCAGTCTACTTACGGAAATTATGCCAGCAATTGTTTTATTGTGTCAAACACCATCATAAATTACAGTGAAATGCAAACTTTCATGTACCTTTTTTCATTCTCAGCAAGTTATGTGTAAATTTTTTCTTCTTTGCAATCACGTTACTTTAAATTTGCTAATACTATTTAATTCTTTTACCAATGTGAAAATTTTAATAAATCCTCTATATGCACTTTTGTATTTTGAATGAAGGTCAATTTTCTGCTAGAAACTAAAGTTCAGTTTCATCAGGTTTGTACAAAGATTTTTTCAATCAGTTAAAATGGAAAAAAAAGCTATGAAAAAAAGTTGGAATCAGAATTAAATGTGCAAAGGCACATTTATATTAGCTACTCAAAAAATAATATTTGATTTAAAGTCTAGTTCACAATGCATGTAACCTATGCAACTAATTTGAAGCACTACAACATATATAAAAAGCTTGCAAATCATACTGAAAAGATTTTAACCCAGTAAAACTCACACACACACCCCCCATATTTCTCTCTCTCTCTCTCACGCCCACAATGAACATGTATGCAAAGAAATAAAAAAAAAAGTAAACTATACATGTAACTCTAATTATCTCTATTAAATTATTGTTTTTATCAGTAAACACTTTCAAGACATGCATATTTTTCAAATACCCATTCATTAGTATCTCACATAAGAAACTATTAAAGAACATATTTCCTACTTCCACTTACGGGTTTTAATTTCATAATGAGTTAAACATATAGGTTGTATAATAGAATTACCACTCAAAATTATACCTTCTCATTGCAAGAGTAATCATAATTTTTCATATCCATCTGTCATCATGAAACACTAGTTTACTGTTATCTTCAATTAATTCTAACTTCTTATTATTGTCCTTCCCCTTAGTTATTCCATATGTGATTTTATGGTTAATCCACATTTAATAATCATTGGAATACATGGTTGAATCATAACCAAAATGTCATAAGTTCGTAATATTATTTTAGAGAAACCAAAATTTTATGAAGACATGTAGAAGTTGTCACCATGTTTGCAAATATATAGATTCAGTTTCAATCGCCTTATATATAAAATTTCATTTCCTTGCCTTAGCTTTATTTGTTGTAATTAATACTAAGCCTTGAACATGAATTAACCATGAAGTTCAGGTTTCCAATATCAGTATCTATCATGATATATTTTATTTTCATTGTTTTTCTACTTGAAATTGTATTGGATGCATGTTAGATTTCCACTTCAAATGCATAAAACTCACCGGCGGAGGCCTGAGGAGGGGACGTGCCCCTCCCAGGATTTAATGTTTCCTCCTTTTTTCCTTTAGGTTGGGTATGTTGTTCAAAATGAATACAATTTCCTAGAGAGAGTAAAACTTGCAGTAACCTTTCTATTTCATTATCATTGCATGAAAATAAAGTACTACAGGCATATAATTATTCGAACATAACTGCATGGCCAGACACCAACATTAATATTCTTTAAAGCAATACAGCTTTTAATGAAAAGGACACATAAAACAAATAGACACATCCGCACAAAATTTCAAAGAGGCACTTAAAGAAATTAACATAGAGTATTAATACTTTTTAAACTTCAACCTATGTTTGCATAACCTTGAAAATTTCAAACTTCTACAGATTAGCAATAGCATTTCAGCAAAACCGAGGAGCAACGTTAGTATTAGTGTTTTAACGTCTAATTTTTTGCAAACATTAGAAAAAGTTCGACATTGTTGTCTTCAAATCATGAATGTGCCCCTTCAACAGAAAATTATGGCTACGCCACTGCATTATAAAACAACACCAACTACTTTGTTTTCGGGAATTGTGAATGCGGTGTGTAATCATAAAAATATGACCATAGCTAACTTGCGGATTTTGACTCAAGACATAAAGCGGTATACTATTATTGTTCGCACCTCAGGATCCTTAAATTATAACAAATTCCAAATTTCTAAATCATAGAAAAACGAAAATAGAATGTAAAAACTGAAAATCATGCTCGACAATTCTAAAATACATGTTTAACATTTCTTACTTTATGAAATACAGTAAAAAAAGAAAGTGAATGTGAAACTTTTTCATGGATCAATCGTTAACCTAACAAATTACAAAGTATTATACCTAAAAGCTACAATGGTAAACAATAATAGATGATGAAGAACAGCCAAACTAAAACAAAGCAATTGAAAAAAAAAGAAATGTAACATCCCAAATTTTTAGCCAGTTAATATTGAATATTTAAATTTATTTTAAATATTTAATTGGGATAGTAAGTTGATTCTTATATTGAATTTATCGATTTAACAATCGGTATATGAATTAATATTGAATATATTTAATTATTGTAATATGAAACGGTAACAGTTGAATTTAAAGTTAAAACTGAATTGGAACGATTTATTCGACCAATAAAAAAATTATATTGAATTAGTACGATAATAATAGTTTATTATCGATAAATTTAACTGTTCGAAATCAATTTATACTTTAAATCAAAATTAAATTAAATTGTAAATTTAAATTGTTATCTTTTCTACACATTCAAATTAAATTTTAGGATCGATTTCAGTGAGTCCAGAATAGCATTATAATCTGGTAACGTCGATCATTATGTTTAAATAGCGGTTCGGGGACTGTGAGATATTTTAAGTTATTTAATTAAAATAAAAACAAATCAAAATCAAATCAATTTATTTTTAAAAAATAAAATAACCTAAGCTAACCTATAATATTAAACAGGCCGATCAAGTTATTAATCGCAGCTAATTTTCTTCTTCTTGGGCTATATACTCTGTCTCCCATGTCCAATATCTAACAAACAAGAATTAATGGCCTTCTACTTTCTGTTCCCCTTTCCGCATCTATATATTAGCCAACCCACTTCACTAATTTTCCATTTCTGCAAACCCGAAATCCATTCCCACCTTCTTCCACTTTCTTCGTTCATTTTTCCAATCAAGAATAAAAAGGAGTCGATTTCTGCAAATCGTGAGCTAGGGCTCCAAACCTAGGGTCTCTACGTTGGTGCGCAACAGTTAGGGGAAGTTCAAATTCGAACCAGACTATCTAGGTTTGAGGCACGAGTGAGTAATGGAGGTGCAGGCAAGGGCGCGGTCTAGGTTTAACTCGGTTGTGGAAGGGGGTTTATCAAAGGACCGTGGCTTTGGGATTCCCCCCATTTGAACATCATCGACGGTTTTGGGGTTTTGGTGCGATAATGATATACAGGTCTGGAATCGGCGAGATAATCTTGTGAATTTTGGGGAATGATGAATGCAAAGTGACAGGAAATGTGGACTGAGTAATTGGGTTTTTACAGCGGAGATTGAGGAGTTTGGAGCTGTTAAAATTGAGGAGCGTTAGATGAGATGAAATCGGAAGGAAGTTGAAGTAACTATATGAAGTTGGGGTCGGTTTTTGGGATAATATAGCAGTAGCAAAGAAATTGCAAGGTGGTAAAAAAGGAAGGGGATGAGTTCCTATGGCTATGTTCTTGCATGAGACAGGGAGAGTATAGGAGTGTGGTGTGAAGAGTTGAACCGGAGTATGAAGTAATGTTGGGCCATTCGGATGTTGTAGGAGCCAAGAACAGTTGTGTAAGCAATGAAATTGTACTAGGGTTGATTACGAGGTGTTCGGTGAAGTGCCGATATGGTCTGATAGCAGTTCATTGGGACAGGTCGGGGATTTGCTTCATGAATTGGTCAAGTATTTGCAGTAGCATTAAGGTATAAGTTTTTACGAAATTTTAAAATACGTAGAATAGTTTATTTAATTATTCTAGTATTTAAAATAAATAGATAATAGCTTAATTGATTAAAATTTAATAATCGTAGGAATAAATCCATTCAAGACAATTTTATTAGATCCTCAGCAGCGATGATGCGGAAATTAACGGGATATTTGGCGTAAATAAATCAGTTGAGTAAATATCACTTAAAAATTTATTTTTATCATTAAAAATAAATTGTTGGTTGCTTGGTTGCATTTACAAATTTTTATCAATCCTGGTTATTATATATTAGTTATATAAGGCTTGGTGGTTGTGGTTATCATATTGGATATTTCCCGCAGTACAATTAGCGGATGACCCTATCGCCCTACGATATATGAGTGGATAACCTTCTATACCGCGATTTCCTACCTTGAAGCAGGATTGGTATTATTTATTTGGCCTAACTCCTGTGAACGCAGGGAAACGGGTTGGAGGGATCCAACTGGATCCCTCAAAATTTATTTATCGTTGTTTTTATATGCGCGATATGTTAAACTGAATTGATGTTTGTGTATTTGAATGTTTAATATCACTGGCCCTAGAGGTTGATATTTAAAAATATCATAAAAATGACTTTTAGATTTGAAAAGGGAATTTTATTTTTCAAAATAAAATTTGAATTTCGAATAGGCTAAGAAAATATTAACTTGTTTTTAATAGTAAAACAAGTATTGAATTTATAAACGATGTTTATAAATGGAAAGAAAAATTATCATTTGATAATATTTACTTTTAAATTCAAGTATGAATTTAAAAGGGAAAATTATTTTTTGAAGTGAAATTGGATTTCAAATGAAATTTGAAATCAAAACTTGTTTTAATATTTAAAACAAGAAATGAAATTTATAAACGATATTTTATAAATAAAGAAAAATAACTATTATAGGATAATTTGAAATTTTAACCCAAGTATGAATTAAAAAAAGGAATTAAAAATCGTTTCAAAAAAGAGGATATTATAGTTCGATTTAGTCAATTAAAAGGGATTTAAAATTATAGTTCGATTTTGTTGAATATTATAAAATAATTTAGTTCCAAATAAATTGAAAATTAAAATAGAGGATTAAGTTCAAAATGAATTTATAACTAAGTTATAAATTCTGAACGAAGAAATAGACGATGTTGGATAATCTAATTTTTAAAGCTAGATTTTTAAAACTAGTTAGATATATATGAGTACATTAAAGAATGAAATAAAAGGTGAGATTCAAATCGAATTTTTGTATTACAAGCTTTTATCCATCTCAAGATAAGAACGTTGTAGGTCAAGGTCTGAGAGGTAAATAAAATACCCAACTTAAACGACTTCACTATTATAAAGAACGGGTATTAGTTTGTAAGGGTAAAAGATGTTGAATTAATTAATTATTTCCGTAAAAGAAATTTAAAATTTAGAATTCGATTATATCAAATTTTTATAAATAATTCATTTATATAGAAAATAGGAATTTAAGGTTGTAATTGAGTTGTAAATATAAGTTACAACTGATTTGTGAATTTAATAATCGATGATTCCGAATAATCGAGATTTTTAAGTTAGATTTGGAAAACTGATTAATTTATATTTAAATATTGAGAATGGAGTTGGAATTTATTATAAATGAAGTTTTAAATGTTTATAATTTATTAAAATAAACTCATCGCAGCGCGGTAGTTCGTAATTTGGCGTTTCGAACTTTAATCGAGTATATAGAACTCATATAAGTCGGAATTCGATGAAATAAGAAATGCCCGGACCTATTATATGATAGTTTTCTTATAGAAGAGAAGCATTTGGATTTCGTCTTATAGATTTTGAGTTATGTCAAAATCAAATTTTCAGAAAAACAGCGCTATAATTGTTTTAAACCATAATGGTTTATTAAATAAAATAAAAGGATTTTGAGTGAATAAAAATCTAAATTTCCAATAGTAAAATCCAAATTGAGTTATAAATTAAATATGAACTCAAGTGGAGTAGATGAAGTAATTTTTGGAACAAAATCAGATTTTTAATTATCGAATGAGGTTAACTAATTTCAAAAGGAATTAGTTAATAAAGTTTTTATTTGCACTTAACTTATTTTTAGTGAATTGGATTTGTTAATCGAGATTGGAAATTTGAACATAAAACTCGGATTATAATTTGGAAGCGAACAAGGAGATAGGGTTTGAATTGTTTATAAGTGCATATAAACATGAACGTGATATGTTTAAATCGAAAGTAGATTTAGTAAAGAAGCTAATTAGTAAATTATTTAGCGAATGGAAAGAAAAAAATGATTGAATTGATTTGAAATATATTGGAAATGGACGTATATATGTTAACAAGTATGTGATGAAGAGTAGGAAGAGAATTTTAAGGTTATAATTTATGTACCTGACAAAAAGGTACATGTTTTGTTTGTCCAGACCCAGGACAACTCGTATAGACGAATGTCTGATGGAGTATTCCTAATAGATCACATAAGACGATCTTTTCAAGGTATTACGTTTGGTGGTGGAGGAATTCGTTTTTCTTAGCTTTTTATACCCGTAATATTTTGGAAAGATTAACTAGTGATTTGACGGGTTTGATAATGTGACATTCAAAGTGTATGGTGACCAGACGTTCTAAAAATAAACGTAGCCTCAAGCCTCACAATCAGGAAATGACAAAAATCAGGCAGGCATCATGGCTTGTTGGGTCATACCCGTGGGTGACAATATATTCGCTACACTGAAAATTCATTATTTATTCTTCTTTCGGTTCTGTATCTTACGGATTACGGTTGGACGGCCGACAACCGTGGGTGACAATATATTCGCTACACTGAAGCTAAATGAATGGGTGGTAATGTGTGGCCTGGTTGCAAGATGTTTTTGCTGAACCCCAGTGTATCCCCTCTAGAGTAAACTGATCGGGAGGTGGTCCCAAACCTAGTCAAAGTTGGAATCCAATCTCCAATAAGCGCCCTGCAGTTTTTGATTTTATACTATGTATGTAGAGCGTGAGATGCAAGCGTTCTACTATTTGATTATTTACTTGATTAGACATTATTATAATATCACTGGATTTTGATATCAAAAATGTTTTGGGTTATAGTAAGGTAAAAACCATCCATGTTTTTGTGTGGGCTGGTCTTACTATTATCCTTTTCTTTCAAAAGGTTTTCAGAGTTAAACAATATGGTTGGAGTTTACACATACTAATCCTATGACTGACCCAGAGTTTATTTTGGTTGTTTTTCCTAAACTCTTGGGTGCCCAAATTTGTAAGGGAATTCAAGTGTTTCAGGCTTTTACATATACACTTAGAGGAGCTTGGAGCAGGAGGCTTCACCGTTAGTTATTTTAGAGTTATTTTCAAATGTTGTATTGTACTCTGATGATGGTATGTATATATGGTACAAAATTCTGTATTTCAAAGATTATGTTATATAATATATTTTATTCGTTCCGCTGTGAGATTCTGATGTTTTCTTTTGTTTTATCTTCTATCTATTTTTATTTCTTTAACCCTAATGACTCGTATTTCTGTATTATTTGAGTTGGACATGAGTTGTATTAGTCATCTCAAATAGTATGGATTTTTAGGCCGTTACAGTTGGTATCAGAGCTTAGGTTGAGCGAACACCTAGGCTTTGGTGGGGTTTACTCATTAAAGATAGGGTCATTAGTACCCTAGAATGAGTTGAGTGTATATATATGAGAGAGCGTATTTGTAAGTTGATATAAAAATTGTTTTATATTGTGTTGATTGGTTTGTCGAGTGAGTTATGAACTCTGGTCGGTACAGTATGATCAACTGTATCGAATGGTATTTATAAACACTTGAATAGGGTAATTCAACATAATATTGTTTTAAAAGTGGGTAAATGAATTAATTTAACCCAAAATTATATTTTGGATATAAAAATGAGAAATTTTCTGAGATTATTATAATATATGGGTGTGTTAGTTGTATCATTATAATCAAATGAGATTATAAAAACTGCAATGGTTTTATATAACCAAATAAAATTTATATATGAATAATATATACAAATGAAATGAAACTGAATTAGATTAAAACCAGAATTGGAGTTTAAATCCTGGGAAATTTGAAAATATTTTTGTAACGACCCGCATTCTATGTATTGAAGGATCGTAGAATATTTATTTCTTTTTCATATGAGGTCTTATGGTCGTGTAACTTTGGAGGACGACTATTGGGGTCATTTCCCATGTTCATGATTTTTGCCGATTTTTAAATGACCGTTTTGCCCCTAGCTGATCTTGTTTCGGCCATAACTTTTGATTGGTAAGGAGTTTTGACCTAAAATCACTTCCATTAGATTTGGATGATAGTTTACGATTCCGTGGAGTGGTCACACTAGCCAAACGGACTCACCGTTTGGGAGATATGGCTGAAACAAGGTTCAGAAGGTGAAAAACTGCTTAAGTGGGCTGATTAGGGTAATTAGCAAATGGGCCCATAACCCATTTCGGAATTAGGGTTATGGGGAGGCTGAAATGAGTTAGGCTTTCATTCTATTTCAGTTTTCTAGCCGTCATTTACTTCTTAGAAACCGTAACAATGGCCTCCACCTTCTAATTTCATCCCAAATCGCTCTCTAATCAAGGATTAAGCTAATCAACATCAAATCAAGACAAATCAACACCAAATCAGAGTTGGAGCAGCTGTGTTGCACAGGAAAATGCCCTAAATCGAGATAGTTTCAAACCTAAGTTTTTTTTTTTGCTAAGGTGAGTGATTTGCATTGTTTTTCACTAATTACGGCTAATTAGGGGTGATTAGTGATAATTAGCGAAATTATAACTCAGAAAAATCTGGAAAGAATTTGTAAAATTCTAAAATATTATTTTCTAATTATATGCTTAAACATGATTAAGGGGAAAATATGGGTTTTGGATATGTTTGATCAATTTTAACATATCATATTGTTGTTTTGGTGTTTGTGGTTGATTATACATGTTGTTATGATTGTATGGTATGCTTTGTGATTGATTAGAAAAGTTAGAATGGTCAAAAACGCTGTCGTATGGCGTAAAACAGTCACTGGAAGAGTTACAGGAAATTGTGCAGGAACCGGATCAGATCGCCCCTCTCTCCGAACCGAACCGTTCGTGATTCACAAAGATGATACGAACCGACCTTTAGGAGCTCACAAGCCGATCCACTTACATATGAAGTTCTCCGACTCGCTCGCGTCAGAAGTTCCCCGACCCGAACCGTCTGCCTCCGAACCACTTGCCTCGAACCGGTGGGGACCCGAACCGTTGGAGATGCATCACGAGCCGCCTCCTCCGAACCGAGTCGAGTTGGAGTCACAAACCAGAGCACACCCACGAACTGTATGGGGATCACGACCCGAACCGGAGCGCGCGACCGAACCAATGCACCATGAGTGGACTATCACAACTGACCTGATACTTAGGGAGGAGTATCCGAACCGAGCTACTTCAGGGAGTCCGATCTGAAGCAAAGTGAAGAAAAAAGACCGAACCGATCCGAAGAAGACCAAACCTGAGATGCAAACCAAATGGGAAGTAGAACTCTGGATCCAGATGGGAACCAACGAGTTGACTTCATTATTGGACTTTGCTGTGGGACGTGTGCTGAGGGGTTATCGACGTCCATAACTTTGATTCACCACCAAGACGGATGTTAGGCTACGGATTAGTGCAGTGGGGTAGTTATTACTCCATGGGGCAGAGAGATCGTAGCATGGCTATGAGCCAGTGCAGTGAAGTCGTCATGACTTCATGGGGCAAAGTGGACATAGCAAGGACTAGTGGCTATGGATCAGTGCAGTGGAGTCGCTATGACTCCATGGGACATAGTGATCATAGCAAGGATTTGGGTGATCAAAGCAATGGATATCGTATGCTTTACGCACTGAGTGATAGATGTGAGGATGGTTGCTATGCTTGATTGTTTGCCATCATTATGACACGCACACCCCCACCCCCGTATCTTTACACAATATGTTAGTGTCGCCTTAGAGTATTGTACATCTTGTTGTGCTAACTCTTTGGTTGCAGGTCCAGGTTCAGGTATGGTTTAGTATACCTGTTATTGTTCTGTTTTGCTGCTTATCGCTCATACCAGACTTTTGTCTGACCCAGAGTTTTATGTCTCTTCTTATTACTCTGGGTGCTCTTAAACGGTCAGATTAGAGACAGGTCAGGTGAATATGCACGAGTAGTTGTACCGGAGACGAGCAAGAGGCTTCCACGTATGATATATATAATCCCCCTATGTTATTACTGGTCAGTACTTTGGGCATTAGTAGTGCACCTTTTTCTTTGCTTTAGAGACAGTATGTTGGAGTTATAATAAGCGCTATTTTGAATTTCAGCTGCTATGATGATTGTGGTTTAGTTTTCAGCTTATGCATTGTCTCGCCTGTTTTACGTCAAGTATGTTATTATTATATTTTATTCCATGCGCTGTGAGACATTCTACAGGCTCCTTGTTATTATTATTATATTCTACAGACATTCTATAGGCTCTGGACACTATATCCTCAATGCTTTCCCTACAATCGACTCAAACGACTCATCGATGTGGTTAATAAGCCTTTCCCCCAAGTACTGATCCAAACCGGTTATGAATTTCTCATTCTTCTTCTCGGCAGTATCAATAAGACATAACCCATATTTTGACAAAGTGTCAAATTCGGCAATATACTCGGAGACAGCTCTGCCATTCTGCTTGAGCTCCAAGAATTTCTTAAACAGCACTGACTTCTGAGCAGCTGGAATGAACTTCTCGCTAAAGCGAGCTTTAAACTGCTCCCAAGTAATCTGATCTTCGGGAGTAGCTGCTTTTATAGCATTCCACCAATTCATTGCCCGCCCTTGCAGCTGACGGGACGCTAGCTTTCTCTTCATCGCATCCTCGATACCCAAATCCTCGAAGATACGTTCGCAACTATCCAACCAATCTTGAACATCCGTGGCCGACTCCGTTCCGTGAAACGGCTTCCCACCAAGGCTAGTATAATCCTTGTTTAGCTTGGCGAAGTCGACCCTTGGCGCCTGCACTATTGGACCACCACCATTTCCACCATTGGGAGCTACCCTCTGCACATCTCTAAGCATCTCTCTCATGAGGTCAGTAAACATCGTCCTCATGTCAGCAGCATTCCCATTATTGGCTCCTCTACCAGCACCTCTAGTATATCGGCTCATCGTCAATCTGAAAAAGGAAACGATTAACGACTCCATAGTGGTGCTAGTGCAGTACGACTTCATCCTTATACTAGTAATAGTATATATATATATATAGCTTTTAAAAACCAAAGTAATCACAAATACGCTCTCTCGTATACGTATATTATCTCTCCCTGATAGCTTCCCTAGGTTAACTACGCAACCTAGAGCTCTGATACCAAGTGTGACGGCCCGCCCCGCACCAGCCTGTATTTCCTCCGAAAGTGCGCTGTACATATGCCCGACTAGCACGGGACGGTCGCCAAAGAAAGGAAGGAAGGAAATGAACTAATCAAAGGACCTGTAGAATGTCTCACAACGCATGGAATAAAATATAATAATAACATACTTGACATAAAACAGGTGAGACAGTGCATAAGCCGATAACTAAAATCAACATCAGAGCAGCGGAAATTCAAATACAGCTTATTACAACTTTCCAAATTTACTGTCTCCAAACAAAAGAAAGCTAAAGTAGAAGATACACCACCAATGCCCAAGCAGTGATCTTCAACAATACAGGGAGAATATTATGTATATATTTTACGTGGAAGCCTCCTGCTCGTCTCCGGATCATCTACCCGTGCATCACCAGCTAACCTGTCTCTAGTTTGCTCGTGTGAGCACCCAGAGTAATAAGAGGAGACATAAAACTCTGGGTCAGACATAAAGCCTGGTATGAGCGATAAGCATCTAAACAGAACAATAACAGGTATACTAAACCATACCTGAACCTGGACCTGCATCCAAAGAGTTAGTACCACATACCGTACAATGCTCTAAGGTGCCATAATAAATAGTGTAAGAATACGGGGGTGGGGTGTGTATGTCATAAGGATAGCAAACAAACCATCCATAGCAACCATCCTCACATCTCTCACTCAGTGCGTAAAGCATACGACATCTACCACTTTGGAATACTAGACAAACCGAGGTAACGACGAATCCCGACTTGTAGAAACCCTGCTGCGACCAAGCCAAACAGTTGGAGTCATGACCAAACATTTCAATGACCCACTTCATTGGTCGTAGCCCTCGGTTCTACCGATGCCATAATGGCCCTGAATCCGCCTTCGTACCTCCTACCATAGTGGTCCAAAGCTATAGACGTCGATAACCCCTTGGCACACGTCCCGCAGCAAAACCCAACCATGAAGCGAACTCGTTGATTCCCATCTGAATCTTGAGCTCTAACTTCTCATTTGGGCTTCCTTTGCATCTCGGGTTTCTGTCATCACCCTCCGGATCGGTCTTCATTCTGTTCGTAACTTCCTGGTTCGGTTCGCAGTCACCAGCTCGTAGCCATCAACCTCGGATCGGTTCGGATCATCCTTCACGCTCGGGTCGGATCGTGGAAGCCTTCCTGGTTCGGTTCGCCAGCGTCGGATCGTGTCACACCATATGGATCGCACCTCGTCAGCTCGTGGCGCCTTGTCGGGTTGGTTCGGGCTTACCAGTTCGTGGCAATCCACTGGTTCGGGTCGAGCTACCCATCTGGATTGTGGCGCCTCATCAGCTCGTGGCGCTTCCTCTCCAAGTTGGATCGTGGTCTTCCCTTCGTGGCTCCGAGCTCTGGCATGTGGCGCGGTTCGAAAAGGCGGGTCGGTTCGTGGGCATAGGGGCGATCCGATCCGGATAAATTCCTGCACTTCGTTCCAGCGACATTTTCTCGCCATTCGACGGCGTTTTTGACCAAACGAACACTTCTAAGCAATCACAAAGCACACCATAGAGTCATAGCAACATGTAATAGCAACCATAACAGCAACAATCACTCAAATGAATCAAAATGGATCAAAAATGGCCAAAGCTCCTTATTTTCCCTTAAGCATGTTTAAGTAAAACTGATCATAGGGTTAACAAAACTTAATCAAATCGAACCAAATTTCTAACAGAGGCATAAAATATTATTTTCGAATTTCTAAACATTTTTCCAGAATTTATTAGTGTATAAATTCGCTAATCTTCACTAATTACCCTTAATTACCGTAATTAGTGCAAAAACTATGCAAATCACTCACCTTTGCCACAATAAAACTTCCAAATCTGAAGTGAACCTCTGATTTGCACGAATTCCAATATATAACAGCAGCTCTACCTTGGTCCTTGTGCTAACCCTCCTTGATTTGCTGCCTCTAAGCCTTAATCCTTGATTAGGAAGTGATTTTGGGTGTTTTAGAGAGATTTAGAGAGTGGAGGCCATGGCTAGGTTAAGAGGAATGAAAGTGGTGGCTGGAAAATGTCTAAAGAAATGTTTTCTAACCCTAATCAACACCTATATACCCCTAAACCCGAAATTCCCCTTGGGCCTAGCTGCTAATCACCCGTTTAAGCCCAATTAAGCTGTTTTTCACCATCTGAAACTTGTTTCAGCCATATCTCCCAAACGGTGAGTCCGTTTGGCTAATATAACCACTCTACGGAAAGAGAAACCATCATCCGAAGCCAATGGAAGTGGTTTCAGGTCAAAATTCCTTTCCAGTCAAAAGTTATGGCCAAAACAGTGATAACTAGGGGTAAAATGGTCATTTAAAAATCGGGAAAAATCATGAACATGGGAAATGACCCCAATAGTCGTCCCCCAAAGTTACATGACCATACGACTTCGTATGTGAAAGAAATAAATATTCTACGATCCTATGATGCGTAGAATGCGGGTCGTTACACTCTCCCCCACTTAAGAAATTTCGCCCCCGAAATTCCTTAACCCAAAACATACAAAGGATCCCGCATGCCTAACAACCACATACAACAATCAATCATGCAAAACAAGCGAACAAGCCTATCCTAGCATGCGGAAAACTAAATCGAAGTCAAAATCTTACCAGGCAAAGAGTTCTGGGTGTGACTTCCTAATGTTATCCTCTGTCTCCCAAGTACAATCATTCTCGTTCTCGCTCCACTGTACCTTGACTAGCTTCACCGCCTTCCTTCGAAGTTGCTTCATGTCGTGCTCGACAATATGGACCGGCTTGCAGTTCCCAACCGCCTCGGGTTCTACTTCGAAGTCCTCCAACTGATCAGGTGAAATAGTTATATCTGAGTCGTGAACGAACTTCCTTAGTTGGGAAACATGAAATACGTTATGAACTCCCGCCATCTTCTCCGGTAAGTCAATTCTATATGCCAAATTCCCGACTAGTTCAAGAACAGGGAATGGGCCAACGAATCTTGGTGCCAACTTGCCTCTCCTGCCAAATCGTATTACGCTCTTCAACGGAGAGATCTTGACAAACACCAAGTCACCAACGGAGAATTTTAAGTCTCTTCTCCTCTTATCAGCATAACTCTTCTGCCTATCTTTGGCAGCCTTCATTCGTTGTTGAATGATCTTAATCTTATCTGAAGTTTCCCTCACCACATCTGGTCCAAGCATAAACTTCTCGCCAGTCTCTATCCAACATGATGGTGAGTTGCACGGTCTTCCGTACAAAGCTTCATATGGAGCCATACCGATACTGGATTGGTAGCTATTATTATATGCAAACTCTACTAGGTGCAAATGGTCATCCCATGATCCACCAAAATCCAATATACATGCTCTCAAGAGATCTTCCAAAATACGGTTCACCCTCTCCGTCTGACCGTCGGTCTGAGGATGATATGCGGTACTGAGATGTAACTCTGACCCTAGAGCCTCTTGTAAGCTCTTCCAAAACCCACTAGTGAACAACGGGTCTCGGTCGCTCACAATGCCTTTAGGTACTCCATGAAATCTCACTACCCACTTCATATACAACTCTGCTAACTTAGCTGCTGTTCTGGTCGATTTGACTGGTATAAACCTTGCGCTTTTAGTCAATCGATCCACAATCACCCAAATGCTATCATGTCCCGTTCTAGTCCTTGGTAAACCATCGATGAAATCCATCGAGACTTGCTCCCATTTCCATTCGTGAATTTCCAATGGCTGTAACAATCCACTAGGCTTCTTTTGCTCGGCTTTAACTAGCTGGCAATTCATGCATTTGGATATAAACTTCCCAACGTCTCTTTTCATTCCTTCCCAGTAGTAAGTCTGTTTCATGTCTCTATACATCTTATTACCACCGGGGTGTATAGTCAGCTTTGAGTGATGACATTCTCTAAGCACTTCATCCCTCAATCCATTGACATTGGGTACAACAAGCTTTCCATTCTTTCTAAGCCATCTATCTCGATCAAGCCCATACTTGTTCATCTCCTCATCGATACCCATCTCTAACTTGGAGATGATTTCCAATAGGTTAGGATCGTCCCTCTGACTAGAGCCGATCCGCTCAATCAAAGTGGGTCTGATCGTCAAACTTGCTAACATTTCTGGATCCAATTCGCACTTTGGTCTGAAATCAAACCCCGCGATAAACTCCAGTTGCTTCCATTCAAGGAACATAGCCCCTAAGCTGGCATGTCTTCTACTCAATGCATCAGCCACCGCATTGCCCTTTCCTGGTGTGTATGCGATGTCAAAATCATAGGAAGCTAAGAACTCTAACCATCTCTGCTGACGGAGATTCAGATCTTTCTGAGAGAAGAGATACTTTAACGACTTATGATCTGTAAACATCTCAAATCTTTCTCCCAAGAGATAGTGTCTCCACATCTTTAACGCGAACACGATCGCTGCCAATTCTAAATCATGGGTAGGGTATCTTCTCTCGTGCGGTTTCAATTGCCGACTTGCGTAAGCTATAACCCTACCGCCTTGCATCAATACAGCACCCAGTCTGGTACCACAGGCGTCCGTGTATACCGTCATCTCTTCATTCCCTTTAGGAATGACTAACACTGGTGCACTTGTCAACTTGTCCTTTAGACTTTTGAATGCATTCTCGCACCTTTCATTCCAGACAAAAGCTTGATTCTTCTTGGTCAACTGGGTCAATGGTGCTGCTATCTTGGAGAAACTTTGGATAAACTTACGATAGTACCCAGCTAATCCCAAGAAACTTCTTACCTCTGTTGCATTTTTGGGCGTAGGCCAATCCTGTACCGTAGCCACCTTCGCTGGGTCTACGACAATACCATTCTCTGATACAACATGGCCCAAGAACCTCACCTCCCTCTTCCAGAAGTGACACTTAGGAAACTTTGCTTTCAATTGGTGTTTTCTCAACACCTCCATCACTACTCTTAAATGTTCCTTGTGTTCTTCTTCTGTCCTCGAATAGACCAAAATATCATCAACGAACACAAGGACAAACTTATTCAACTGATCTCTGAATACCCTATTCATAAGATCCACAAAATATGCTGGGGCATTGGTCAGCCCGAACGGCATGACCAACCACTCATAAAACCCAGACGGCGTCCGAAATGCCGTTTTAGCTATACTCTCAGCTTCCACTCTAAGCTGATGAAAACCTGTCGCGAGATCCAACTGAGAAAATACTCTCGCGCCACTCAACTGATCAAACAAATCATCTATCCGCGGTAGAGGATACTTGTTCTTCCTCGTCACTTTATTCAACTCGCGGTAGTCTACACACAAACGAAGGGAACCATCCGCCTTGGTAGCAAACACAACTGGTGCTCCCCATTCAGAAACACTCCTTCTGATAAATCCCTTCTTCAAAAGATCGCTGACTTGCACCTCGAGCTCTCGCTGCTCTCTTGGTGCCATACGACAAAGTTGCATCACTATAGGCCTGGCATCTTTTACCAAATCAATACGAAACTCAATCTCTCGGTGTGGTGGAAGTCCGGTCACTTCTTCTAAAACATCCGGATACTGGCCAACCACGGGCAAACCTGACAACTCACTATGCGGAATGTCGAGGGAGTTTAGAAAACTAGCCAATACCCCCTCACTGGGTAGACCACCAAACACTATCCTCCGCCCATCATCCGCTCTAGCTGTCACCAAAAAGCCCTCACAGTCTACCACCACCCCGTATCTTCGGAGCCAATCTACTCCCAAAATAATGCCAAACCCAGTAAAGCCCAAAACAAAGCAATCACAAACAAACATGCATCCATGACTCGATAAGACCACATTACGACAAATCATGCTAAGGCTAGTCGAACCACCAATCGGGTTCGTCACCACTAAAGGTCTATCGACTATCTCGGGCTCCAATCCCAACCTATCTACCAGGTCACTAGATATGAAAGAACTGGAAGCTCCGGTATCAAACAAAACTCTAACAGGAACATCATAAACAGAAAGCATACCTTGAATGACGACATTCTTTCCCTTCTCCGCCGCTGTTGGGGCATTCGACGAAGAAGGAATAGCATTAAGAGCGTAGGCTTTCACCATTTGCTTTTCCTTAGGAGGCTGTGGACACTTGTCCTTGTGATGTCCCATCTGGCCACAGTTGAAGCACTTCCTATCTGCTGGCTTGGCCCGACAATTACTCGCATAATGTCCCTTCTTACCACAGCTGAAGCACTCCACATCTTGCTTGTTCTTTTTCTTCTGGCCATCCTTAGTCTGATTCTGCTTTCTCTTATTCTGGGAACCACCCTTGCCCCCACCACTTGCTTGTGGTTTTGGCACTTCTGCAGATGCAACCTCAGTTTTCGGCTTAGGGTAGAGACTTTCTGACCTCAATGCTTTCCCTACAATCGACTCAAACGACTCATCGATGTGGTTAATAAGCCTTTCCCCCAAGTACTGATCCAAACCGGTTATGAATTTCTCATTCTTCTTCTCGGCAGTATCAATAAGACATAACCCATATTTTGACAAAGTGTCAAATTCGGCAATATACTCGGAGACAGCTCTGCCATTCTGCTTGAGCTCCAAGAATTTCTTAAACAGCACTGACTTCTGAGCAGCTGGAATGAACTTCTCGCTAAAGCGAGCTTTAAACTTCTCCCAAGTAATCTGATCTTCGGGAGTAGCTGCTTTTATAGCATTCCACCAATTCATTGCCCGCCCTTGCAGCTGACGGGACGCTAGCTTTCTCTTCATCGCATCCTCGATACCCAAATCCTCGAAGATACGTTCGCAACTATCCAACCAATCTTGAACATCCGTGGCCAACTCCGTTCCGTGAAACGGCTTCCCAACAAGGCTAGTATAATCCTTGTTTAGCTTGGCGAAGTCGACCCTTGGCGCCTGCACTATTGGACCACCACCATTTCCACCATTGGGAGCTACCCTCTGCACATCTCTAAGCATCTCTCTCATGAGGTCAGTAAACATCGTCCTCATGTCAGCAACATTCCCATTATTGGCTCCTCTACCAGCACCTCTAGTATATCGGCTCATCGTCAATCTGAAAAAGGAAACGATTAACGACTCCATAGTGGTGCTAGTGCAGTACGACTTCATCCTTATACTAGTAATAGTATATATATATATATAGCTTTTAAAAACCAAAGTAATCACAAATACGCTCTCTCGTATACGTATATTATCTCTCCCTGATAGCTTCCCTAGGTTAACTACGCAACCTAGAGCTCTGATACCAAGTGTGACGGCCCGCCCCGCACCAGCCTGTATTTCCTCCGAAAGTGCGCTGTACACATGCCCGACTAGCACGGGACGGTCGCCAAAGAAAGGAAGGAAGGAAATGAACTAATCAAAGGACCTGTAGAATGTCTCACAGCGCATGGAATAAAATATAATAATAACATACTTGACATAAAACAGGTGAGACAGTGCATAAGCTGATAACTAAAATCAACATCAGAGCAGCGGAAATTCAAATACAGCTTATTACAACTTTCCAAATTTACTGTCTCCAAACAAAAGAAAGCTAAAGTAGAAGATACACCACCAATGCCCAAGCAGTGATCTTCAACAATACAGGGAGAATATTATGTATATATTTTACGTGGAAGCCTCCTGCTCGTCTCCGGATCATCTACCCGTGCATCACCAGCTAACCTGTCTCTAGTTTGCTCGTGTGAGCACCCAGAGTAATAAGAGGAGACATAAAACTCTGGGTCAGACATAAAGCCTGGTATGAGCGATAAGCATCTAAACAGAACAATAACAGGTATACTAAACCATACCTGAACCTGGACCTGCATCCAAAGAGTTAGTACCACATACCGTACAATGCCCTAAGGTGCCATAATAAATAGTGTAAGAATACGGGGGTGGGGTGTGTATGTCATAAGGATAGCAAACAAACCATCCATAGCAACCATCCTCACATCTCTCACTCAGTGCGTAAAGCATACGACATCTACCACTTTAGAACACTAGACAAACTGAGGTAACGACGAATCCTGACTTGTAGAAACCCTGCTGTGACCAAGCCAAACAGTTGGAGTCATGACCAAACATTTCAATGACCCACTTCATTGGTCGTAGCCCTCGGTTCTACCGATGCCATAATGGCCCTGAATCCGCCTTCGTACCTCCTACCATAGTGGTCCAAAGCTATAGACGTCGATAACCCCTTGGCACACGTCCCGCAGCAAAACCCAACCATGAAGCGAACTCGTTGATTCCCATCTGAATCTTGAGCTCTAACTTCTCATTTGGGCTTCCTTTGCATCTCGGGTTTCTGTCATCACCCTCCGGATCGGTCTTCATTCTGTTCGTAACTTCCTGGTTCGGTTCGCAGTCACCAGCTCGTAGCCATCAACCTCGGATCGGTTCGGATCATCCTTCACGCTCGGGTCGGATCGTGGAAGCCTTCCTGGTTCGGTTCGCCAGCGTCGGATCGTGTCGCACCATATGGATCGCACCTCGTCAGCTCGTGGCGCCTTGTCGGGTCGGTTCGGGCTTATCAGTTCGTGGCAATCCACTGGTTCGGGTCGAGCTACCCATCTGGATCGTGGCGCCTCATCAGCTCGTGGCGCTTCCTCTCCAAGTTGGATCGTGGTCTTCCCTTCGTGGCTCCGAGCTCTGGCATGTGGCGCGGTTCGAAAAGGCGGGTCGGTTCGTGGGCATGGGGGCGATCCGATCCGGATAAATTCCTGCACTTCGTTCCAGCGACAGTTTCTCGCCATTCGACGGCGTTTTTGACCAAACGAACACTTCTAAGCAATCACAAGACACACCATAGAGTCATAGCAACATGTAATAGCAACCATAACAGCAACAATCACTCAAATGAATCAAAATGGATCAAAAGTGGCCAAAGCTCCTTATTTTCCCTTAAGCATGTTTAAGTAAAACTGATCATAGGGTTAACAAAACTTAATCAAATCGAACCAAATTTCTAACAGAGGCATAAAATATTATTTTCGAATTTCTAAACATTTTTCCAGAATTTATTAGTGTATAAATTCGCTAATCTTCACTAATTACCCTTAATTACCGTAATTAGTGCAAAAACTATGCAAATCACTCACCTTTGCCACAATAAAACTTCCAAATCTGAAGTGAACCTCTGATTTGCACGAATTCCAATATATAACAGCAGCTCTATCTCAGTCCTTGTGCTAACCCTCCTTGATTTGCTGCCTCTAAGCCTTAATCCTTGATTAGGAAGTGATTTTGGGTGTTTTAGAGAGATTTAGAGAGTGGAGGCCATGGCTAGGTTAAGAGGAATGAAAGTGGCAGCTGGAAAATGTCTAAAGAAATGTTATCTAACCCTAATCAGCACCTATATACCCCTAAACCCGAAATTCCCCTTGGGCCTAGCTGCTAATCACCCGTTTAAGCCCAATTAAGCTGTTTTTCACCATCTGAAACTTGTTTCAGCCATATCTCCCAAACGGTGAGTCCGTTTGGCTAATGTGACCACTCTACGGAAAGAGAAACCATCATCCGGAGCCAATGGAAGTGGTTTCAGGTCAAAATTCCTTTCCAGTCAAAAGTTATAGCCAAAACAGTGATAACTAGGGGTAAAATGGTCATTTAAAAATCGGGAAAAAATCATGAACATGGGAAATGACCCCAATAGTCGTCCCCCAAAGTTACATGACCATACGACTTCGTATGTGAAAGAAATAAATATTCTACGATCCTATGATGCGTAGAATGCGGGTCGTTACAAAAAATATCATGGCACATCGGGACATTCTAAAGAAGATGATTCATCGTCGATTTGCGAATGGTAAAGACACCAGCCTCTGGAAAGATCCATGGTTCCACGGTAGAACGCTAATTGATTTCCTAGGTTGGGACTCGCTCACGGCGATCGGAGGCTACGAGCTGACAGTTGACAAGCTTATCTCTAATGGTCAATGGAATACTCAAAATCTCTGCTGCATGCAGGCCTTGCAACCTGCTATACAGCAAGTTCAAATAGTGCCGGATCTAACGAAAGATATATGGGTTTGGAAGGACACCACCGATGGCAATTTCTCTAATGTTTCAGCTTGGAATTACATCAGATCCAAGCATGCAGTGCAGTCCTGGGCGGATCCGATCTGGTGTAAGTCCAACTGCCCTAAAATGGCGTTTACCACTTATAAGGCGGTGAATGGTCGGCTCCCCACAACAGATCGACTTGCCAAATGGAACATTAATGTAAATCTTACCTGCTTACTCTGCAACTCTATGCCTGAATCGCATTCTCATTTATTTTTTGAGTGTAGCTACAGCACTGACATCATTAACACAGCTAGACAGAAGGGTGGGTATTTTTTTCAAGGCAACCTCAACAATGAACTGTGTTACCTGCGCTTGCAGCGCCGCTCGCCAGTCTGCCTGCAATTGCTCCAAATAGCATTGACCACTTCAGTTCACCATATTTGGAAGGAGAGAAACCGCCGTGTGTTCGAAAACAAGAAGAGAAACAGCGAATTAGTGAGCAACCTTATTCAATCTGATGTTAACATTCTAATTCAACGCATCAAGAAGAGAGAAGCTACCAGAAATGACCTGGAAGCAACTTGCATCGTCGCGAGGTGGAGCTTTCGGCCGCCATGATACTGCTGCCCTAATTTTCGGTTGCGTTGGAATAATGAAGAAGCCGCCTATTTTATTCTATCCACGCAAATATGGCATTTATTGATTGGTTGGTCAGAACAATCATTGCTCTTTTACCTTTTTTGTAATTGCTGCGGTGGATTTGTGTCTTTTGGTCACGGGCTTGGGCTGGTTTGGCCCAATGCTTCAATAAAAATTTAACCTCTTTCAAAATATATATATATATATATATACTACTAGTATATCTAAGGAGGGAGTCGCACTGCACTGGCACCACTAGAGAGATGGTTAATAGTTTTCTCCTTACAGATTGAACGATGAGCCGACATACGAGGGGTACTCGTGGAGGAGCTAATAATGGGAATGCTCCTTATATGAGGACGATGTTCACTGACTTCATGAGAGAGATGCTTAGGGATATTCAGAGGGTAGCTCCTAATGCTGCAAATGGTGGTGGTGCTGTGGTGCAGGCGCCTAGGGCCGATTTCGCCAAGCTTTGCATGGATTATGCTAGTCTTGGTGGGAAGCCATTCCACCGAACAGAATCGGCTACAGAAGTTCAGGATTGGCTCGATAGTTGTGAGCGCATCTTCGAGGACTTAAGGATTGATGATGCGATGAAGAGGAAGCTAGCATCCCGTCAGCTGCAAGGACGGGCTATGAATGGTGGAATGCTATTAAGGCAGCTACCCCTGAGTATCAAGTTACTTGGGATCAGTTTAAGGCCTGATTCGATGATAAGTTTATCCCAGCTGCTCAGAAATCAGAATTGTTCAGGAAGTTCTTGAAGCTTAAACAGAATGGTAGGGCAGTCTCAGAGTATATTGCTGAGTTCGATACTTTATCGAAGTATGGATTATCCCTTATTGACACTCCGGAGAAGAAGAATGGGAAGTTCATAACTGGTTTAGATCAGTATTTTGGAGAAATGCTTATAAACCATATTGATGAGACTTTTGAATCAGTTGTTGGGAAAGCATTGAGGTCAGAGAGCCTTTATCCTAAGCCCAAGACTGAAGTCGTTGTTGTATCTGTAGAGGGGTCAAAGCCGCAAGCAAGCGGTAGAGGCAAGAATAATTCTCAGAATAAGAGGAAGCAGAACCAAACTAAGGATGGTCAGAAAAGGAGTAAGAAAGATGTTGAGTTCTTTAGCTGCGGTAAGAAGGGCTATTATGCTAAAGAATGTCGAGCAAAGCCTGCGGACGGGAAGTGCATCAACTGCGGCCAAGTGGGACATCATAAGGATAAATGTCTGCAACCCCTTAAAGAGAAGCAGATTGTGAAATCTTATGCTCTTAATGTTGTTTCTTCTTCGTCGAATGCCCCAACTGCAGTGGAGAAAGGAAAGAATGTCGTCATTCAAGGTATGCTTTCTGTTTATGATGTTCCTTTTCGAGTATTATTTGATACCGGAGCTTATCGTTCCTTCATATCTAGTGACTTGGTAGATAGGTTAGGATTGGAATCCAAGATAGTCGATAGACCTTTAGCGGTGACGAACCCGATTGGTGGTTCGACTAGCCTTAGTATGATTTGTCATAATGTGATCTTATCGAGTCATGGATGTATGTTTGTTTATGATTGCTTTGTTTTGGGCTTTACTGGATTTGGCATTATTTTGGGAGTCTATTGGCTCCAAAGGTACGAGGTGGTGGTAGACTGTGAGGGCTTTTTGGTGACAGTTAGAGCGGATGATGGGCGAAGGGTAGTGTTTGGTGGTCTACCTAGTGATGGGGTAATGGCTAGTTTTCTAAATTCCCTCGACATCCCGCATGATGAGTTGTCAGATGTGCCCGTGGCTGGCCAGTATCCGTACGTCTTCGAGGAAGTGACCGGGCTTCCACCACACCGAGAGATTGAGTTTCGCATTAATTTAGTGAAAGATGCCAGACCTATAGTGATGCCACTTCATCGTATGGCACGAAGGGAGCAGCGAGAGCTCGGGGTGCAAGTGAGAGATCTTTTGAAGAAGGGATTTATCAGAAGAAGTGTTTCTGAGTGGGGAGCACCAGTTGTGTTTGCTACCAAGGCAGATGGTTCCCTTCAATTGTGTGTGGACTACCGCGAGCTGAATAAGGTGATGAGGAAGAATAAGTATCCCCTACCGCGGATAGATGATTTGTTTGATTAGTTGAGTGACGCTAGAGTGTTCTCCCAGTTGGATCTCGCAAAAGGTTTTCATCAGCTTAGGATGGAAGCTGAGAGTATAGCTAAAACGACCTTTCGGACGCTGTCTGGATTCTATGAGTGGTTGGTCATGCCATTTGGGTTGACCAATGCACCAGCATATTTTGTGGATCTTATGAATAGAGTATTCAGGGATCAATTGAATAAGTTTTTTCTTGTGTTTGTGGATGATATCTTGGTTTATTCGAGGACAGAGGAAGAACACAAGGAACATTTGAGGATAGTGATGGAGGTGTTGAGAAAACACCAATTGAAAGCAAAGTTTTCTTAGTGTCACTTCTGGAGGAGGGAGTGAGATTCTTGGGCCATGTTGTTTCAGAGAATGGTATTGCTGTGGATCCTATGAAGGTGGCTATGACACAAGATTGGTCTACGCCCAAGAATGCAACAGACGTAAGAACTTTCTTGGGATTAGCTGGATATTATCGGAAGTTTATCCAAGACTTCTCCAAGATAGCAGCACCGTTAACTCAGTTGACCAGGAAGAATCAAGCTTTTGTTTGGGACGAAAGGTGTGAAAATGCACTCAAGAGTCTAAAGGAAAAGTTGACGTGTGTGCCAGTGTTAGTCATTCCTAAAGGGAATGAAAAGATGACAATATATACAGATGCATGTGGTACCGGACTAGGAGTTGTATTGATGCAAGGAGGTAGAGTTGTAGCTTATGCAAGTCGGCAACTGAAACCGCATGAGAAAAGATATCCTACCCACGATTTGGAATTACCAGCGATCGTGTTCGTGTTGAAGATATGGAGACATTATCTCTTGGGAGAAAGATTCGAGTTGTTTACCTATCATAAATCTTTAAAGTATATCTTCTCTTAGAAGGATCTAGATCTCCAACAGCAAAGTTGGTTAGAATTCTAGGCTTCCTATGTTTTTGGTATCGCATATACACCTAGAAAAGGCAATGCAGTAGTTGATGCATTGAGTAGAAGGCATGCCAATTTAGGGGGTATGTATCTTGAGTGGAAGCAACTGGAGTATATCGCAGGGTATGATTTCAGACCAAAGTGCGAATTGGATCCAGAGATGTTAGCAACTTTGACGATCAGACCCACTTTGATTGAGCGGATTGGTTCCAGTCAGAGGGACGACCCTAACCTATTGGAAATCATCTCCAAGTTAGAGATGGGAATCGACGAGGAGATGAACAAGTATGGGCTTAATTGAGATGGATGGCTTAGAAAGAATGAGAGATTACTTATACCCAATGTCAATGGATTGAGAGATGAAGTTCTTAGAGAATGTCATCACTCAAAACTGACTATACACCCCGGTAGTAACAAAATGTATCGAGACATGAAGCAAACCTACTATTGGGAAGGGATGAAAAGCGTAATAACCCGGAAAATCTGAGCCAGTTTAAAATTTTTGTTTTGACAATTTTAACGAATTTTGAATATTTAAAATAGATTATTTTAAATAATATCGACGAGAAATTTATTTTGAATATAATTAGAATGTATATATTTATACGCGTCGTCGTTAGAATATAAATATTTATATATAATTATAAATAGAATAGAAAATGGCGTGGTAGTTCGATAATTCGATTTCAAACTTCAATTGAATGTACCGGGTGCAAAACAATCCGGATTTTAGTGAAACCAAAAATGATAGGATCTAAATGATGATATCTTTCCAACGAATCCGACAAATCGAAATTTCATAACGGGAATCAAAAGATATGTCCAGTTGAAAATTCTGAATAGTCGCTATGGAATTCCAGGCCGTCACATTTGGTATCAGAGCTTTGGTTTACAGAGCTCGAGAACAAGACACATTAGAACCATACGAAAGAATTCATCAGATATTGGATTAGAAATATCCAATTAGAATGACTCGTTAGAGATAGGATCAGTAGTATCCTAGAACGAGTGTGAAGAGTATATTTTTCAAATGAAACAATTTTGTTTTGAAAATTTAAACCATTTTATACGTATTTGAATATTTATTTATTTTGCATATGGACAATCCGCTATATAAAGATTTTGCATATACGCGTCATGAACGTATATTCGAAGTTTTAATATACCGGATAGATATAGAATTACACTCTAGTCGCCCGGAGATGATGTTGATAATGACCATGGAATCATCAATAATTATGTTCGTGTTTCGAAGGTGTGATTTCTATATATTTCCATTAGACTGGTGTGAGAACCAAAACTTATATAGCTAGAACACTTTGTGGTGAATTGGCATCTGATTTTTTGGTATATATATCAAATTTATGAATTTGAAAACTCTAATCCACTAATTGATTGATGTTTGTGTTGTTTGTTTATTTGTTTGATAATTTTGAACCATTATGCCTAATTGAATCAAATATTGAACTGTATTGAAAATTGGTTGCATTTGCTTGCATATACATATACTTACATTGAGCAGGTCATAGCAAGGAGGCTAGAGCCGAAGAATAAAATTTGTTTGCCCGACAAATAGGTACATGTTTACTACATAATTTACTGTTTTGTTTGGGTGATGATGATTTTATGAGCCTATTGGCTAGCCGCTTGGCTTTTTCTTTTTCTTTTTAAGATCAGAAGGTCTATATGGCAATTTCGGGATTTTCCCGTGGCTCCCAGTGCAGGGGAGGTTATGGCGAAATTTTTCGAAAATTTAGGGTGTTAGCCAAATTTTTGAAAATTTGAAAATTCTCAGAAACTGAAAAGTTGGAGAATGGAAGCCAGATCGAACGTAGAGCTGATTAATCAAACCACTTTCGACTTTGTTCCTTTTCGGGGACGAAAAGTTTTAAGTGAGGGAGATTGTAATAACCCGGAAAATCTGAGCCAGTTTAAAATTTTTGTTTTGGCAATTTTAACGAATTTTGAATATTAAAAATAGATTATTTTAAATAATATCGATGAGAAATTTATTTTGAATATAATTAGAACGTATATATTTATACGCGTCGTCGTTAGAATATAAATATTTATATATAATTATAAATAGAATAGAAAATGGCGCGGTAGTTCGATAATTCGATTTCAAACTTCAATTGAATGTACCGGGTGCAAAACAATCCGGATTTTAGTGAAACCAAAAATGATAGGATCTAAATGATGATATCTTTCCAACGAATCCGACAAATCGAAATTTCATAGCGGGAATCAAAAGATATGTCCAGTTGAAAATTCTGAATAGTCGCTATGGAATTCCAGGCCGTCACAAAAAGAGACGTTGGGAAGTTTATATCCAAGTGCATGAATTGCCAGTTAGTTAAAACTGAGCAAAAGAAACCTAGTGGTTTGTTGCAACCATTAGAAATCCTCGAATGGAAATGGGAACAAGTCTAAATGGATTTGATTGATGGGTTACCAAGGACAAGATCGGGTTATGATAGCATTTGGGTGATTGTGGACTGATTGACCAAGAGTGCAAGGTTTATACCAGTTAAATCGAATAGAACGATAGCTAAGTTAGCAGAACTGTATATGAAATGGGTAATGAGATTTCATGGAGTACCTAAAAGGCATTGTAAGTGACCGAGATCCAGTGTTCACTGGTGGATTTTGGAAGAGCTTACAAGAGGCATTAGGATTAGAATTACATCTCAGTACCGCGTACCATCCTCAAACCGATGGTCAGACAGAGAGGGTGAATCGAGTATTAGAAGATCTCTTGAGAGCTTGCATATTAGATTTTGGCGGATCATGGGATGACCATTTGCATCTTGTGGAGTTCGCATATAATAATAGTTATCAATCCAGTATTGGTATGGCTCCATTTGAAGCTTTGTACGGATGACCGTGCAACTCACCGTCATGTTGGTTAGAAACCGGTGAGAAATTTGTGCTTGGGCCAGATGTGATAAGAGAAACCTCAGATAAGATCAAAGTTATCCGACAATGGATGAAGGCTACCCAAGATAGGAAGAAGAGTTATGCCGATAAGAGGAGAAGAGATTTAAAATTCTCCACTGGCGACTTGGTGTTTATCAAGATTTCTGCGTTGAAGAGCGTGATTCGATTTGGTAGGAGAGGTAAGTTAACACCAAGATTTGTTGGTCCATTCCCAGTTCTCGAACAATTTGGGAATTTGGCATATAAAGTAGAGTTGCCAGACAAGATGGCAGGAGTTTAACGTATTTCATGTTTCCCAGTTAAGGAAATTCGTGCACGACCCCGATGTGGCTATTTCACCTGATCAGTTGGATGATATCGAAGTAGAACCCGAGGCGGTTGGGAACCGCATGCCGATTCGTATTGTCGAGCACGATACGAAGAAACTTCAAAGGAAAGCGGTGAATCTAGTCAAGGTTTAGTGGGGCGGGGATGAGAATGACTGTACTTGGGAGACAAAGGAGAGCATTAAGGAGACCTATCCAGAACTCTTTGCCTGGTGAGGTTTTCATTTCGATTTAGTCTTTCCGCATGCTAGGATAGTTTTTTTTTTTTTGTATGTTTGATTGTTGTATATGGATGATAGGCATGCAGGATTCATTGTTTGTTTCTTAGTTGAGGAATTTCGGGGTGAAATTTCTTAAGGGGGGAGAGTGTAACGACCAGCATTCTACGTATCGAAGGATCGTAGAATATTTATTTCTTTTTCATATGAGGTCGTATGGTCATGTAACTTTGGGGGACGACTATTGCGGTCATTTCCCATGTTCATGATTTTTTCCGATTTTTAAATGACCGTTTTGCCCCTAGCTGATCTTGTTTTGGCCATAACTTTTGATTGGTAAGGAGTTTTGACCTGAAACCACTTCCATTGGATTCAGATGATGGTTTATAATTCCGTAGAGTGGTCACATTAGGCAAACGGACTCATCTTTTGGGAGATATGGCTGATACAAGGTTTAGAAGGTGAAAAACTGCTTAAGTGGACTGATTAGGGTAATTAGCAAATGGGCCCATAACCCATGTCAGGATTAGGGTTATGGGGAGGCTGAAATGAGTTGGGTTTTCATTCTATTTCCGTTTTCTAGCCACCATTTACCTCTTAGAGACCCTAACAATGGCCGCCACCTTCTAATTTCATCCCAAATCGCTCTCTAATCAAGGATTAAGCTAATCAACATCAAACCAAGACAAATCAACACCAAACCAGAGTTGGAGTTGCTGTGTTGCATAGGAAAATGCCCCAAATCAGAGATAGTTTTAGATCTATGTTTTTTTTATGGCTAAGGTGAGTGATTTGCATTTTTTCCACTAATTACGGCTAATTAGGGGTGATTAGTGATAATTAGCGAAATTATAACTCAAAAAAATCTGATTTTTTTGTAAAATTCTAAAATATTATTTTAGGGCTCTAATAGAAATTTGGGCTAATTTGGATAAGTTTTGCTAATTGTATGCTTAAACATTAAGTGGGGTTAAAGGGAAAATATGGGCTTTGGGTATGTTTGATCCATTTTAACATATCGTATTGTTGTTTTGGTGTTTGTGGCTGATTATACATGTTGCTATGACTGTATGGTATGCTTTGTGATTGATTCAAAAAGTTATAATGGTCGAAAATGCCGTCGTATGGCGTAAAACAGTCGCTGGAAGAGTTGCGGGAAATTGTGTAGGAACCGGATTGGATCGCCCTCTCTCCGAACCGAACCGTTCGTGATTCACGAAGATGATACGAACCGACCTCCAGGAGCTCACAAGCCGATCCACTTACATCTGAAGTTCTCCGACTCGCTCGCGTCAGAAGTTCCCCAACCCGAACCATCTGCCTCCGAACCACTTGCCTCGAACCGGTGGGGACCCGAACCGTTGGAGATGCATCACGAGCCGCCTCCTCCGAACCGAGTCGAGTGGAGTCACAAACCAGAGCACACCCACGAACTGCATGGGAATCACGAACCGAACTGGAGCGCGCAATCGAACCAATGCACCACGAGGACTGTCATGGCCGACCCGATGCTTAAGGAGGAGTATCCGAACCGAGCCACTTCTGGGAGTCCGATCCAAAGCAAAGTGAAGAAAAAGGACCGAACCGATCCGGAGAAGACTAAACCCGAGATGCAAAGGTAGTCCAAATGGGAAGTAGAACTCAGGATCCAGATGGGAACCAGTGAGTTGACTTCATGATTGAACTTTGTTGCGGGACGTGTGCTAAGGGTTATCGATGTCCATAACTTTGATTCACCACCTAGACGGATGTTAGGCTACGGATCAGTGCAGTGGGATAGTTATTACTCCATGGGGCAGAGTGATCGTAGCATGGCTATGAGCCAGTGCAGTGAAGTCGCCACGACTTCATGGGGCAGAGTGGACATAGCAAGGACTAGTGGCTATGGATCAGTGCAGTGGAGTCGCTATGACTCCATGGGGCAGAGTGATCATAGCAGGGATTTGGGTGATCAAAGCAATGGATATCGTATGCTTTACGCACTGAGTGAGAGATGTGAGGATGGTTGCTATGCTTGATTGTTTGCCATCATTATGACACGCACACCCCCACCCCCGTATCTTTACACAATATGTTAGTGTCACCTTAGAGTATTGTACATCTTGTTGTGCTAACTCTTTGGTTGCAGGTCCAGGTTCAGGTATGGTTTAGTATACCTGTTATTGTTCTGTTTTACTACTTATCGCTCATACTAAACTTTTGTCTGACCCAGAGTTTTATGTGTCTTCTTATTACTCTGGGTGCTCTTAAACGGCAGACTAGAGACATGTCAGGTGACTATGCACGAGTAGTTGTACCGGAGACGAGCAGGAAGCTTCCACGTATGATATATATATATATATAATCTCTTTGTGTTGTTGCTAGTCACTGCTTTGGGCATTAGTAGTGCACCTTTTTCTTTGCTTTAGAGACAGTATGTTGGAGTTGTAATAAGCAATATTTTGAATTTCCGCTGCTATGATGATTATGGTTTAGTTTTCAGCTTATGCACTGTCTCGCCTGTTTTATGTCAAGTATGTTATTATTGTATTTTATTCCATGCACTGTAATACATTCTAAAGGTTTCTTGTTGGTTCAAATTTCTTTCTTTTCCTTTCTTTGGCAACCTTCCCGTGCTAGTCGGGCATTGGCACAGCTCACTTTCATTGGAAATTTTGGCTGGTGCGGGGCGGGCCGTCACAATTTTTCCAATGTATATTAAAATAATATAACTTTGTTTCGGAAGGTTTTCTTGAATAAAAATCATTTTGAATGGATTTTGAAAATGATAAAGCACAAAATTCACTTCGATCACTGGAAAATAATTCCGATGTTGAAGCGTGCCATCATCGGTGTTCATTTTCGAGTTTCTTAGTGATGGATTGCTACCATAGTAAGAATTCCACTGGAAAAAAATTAATTTAGAAAACAATTTATTCTGATAAATTCAAATGTTTTGAATTTGAGATGGGAATAAATATATGTATATATTTTTATGTTTACTAAAGGACTTGAAATCAAAACCCGGGAATTTGAATTTTGGAAATAAAAAAAAATGTTAACTCATGCAAGTTAAATAAATAGAATTGGAAAAGTACAGTGGATGAATTAATTTGGAAATAATTTAAGATTAGCCAGAAAAATAAGTCGTTACTTTATTAACCAAATAACAACAAATATGCATAAGAAATTTTCTTTTGTCGTAAACGAAGTAAATAAATTGATTTGAATCAATTTTAAAAAAAAAGGATTCTTATGAATGGAATGTAAATTAATTGGTTTTAAATCATTTGAACTAAATAAATATGAGTACATATGATGTGCAACATGAATGGAATAATGTATATACTAAATATTGGAACTTGTACTAACATATACGTGCTAAATATACATGATATGACTTGGTTGTTATTAAATTCATGTGTTAATCATTTAAATGAATGGTGGTTATTGAAATTTCACATATACGAGACTTATGTGTTTAAATTGAGTAAGTACAAGTACATGGAGCTACCTGACTTAGTTTGGTTGCATGGATTGTGAATAAGCGAAGCATGCTTGCTTAAATAAACGCTTATATAAGGTACGCCTATGCCAAAATACCAAATTAGGATATATGAACTATTTTCCAACCATATGAGGCAATGTATACTTTTTTCTCTTTTATGGTATATTGCAAAAGCTCCTCCATATATGGGAGACTCTACCAATTTTTTCCAAAATTTAAGGAGCTAGGGAAAATTTCAAAAATCTTGAAATTTTTGTAATAATCGGTATATGAATTAATACCGAATATATTTAATTATTGTAATATGAAACGGTAACAGTTTAATTTAGAGTTAAAACTGAATTGGAACGATTTAGTCGACCAATATAAATTTTATATCGAATTAGTACGATAATAATAGTTTATTATCGATAAAATTTACTATTCAAAATCGATTTATATTTTAAATCAAATTTAATTTAAATCGTTGATTTAAATTGTTATCTTTTCTACATCGTCAAATTAAATTTCAGGATCGATTCCAATGAGTCCAGAATAGCGTTATAATCTGGTAACGTCGCTCGTTATGTTTAAATAGCGATTCAGGGACCATGAGACATTTTAGGTCATTTAATTAAAGTAAAAACAAATCAAAATCAAATCAATTTATTTTAAAAATAATAATAACCTAAGCTAACCTATAATAGTAAACAGGTCGACCAAGTTATTAATCGCAACTAATTTTCTTCTTCTCGAGCTATATACTCTGTCTCCCATGTCCAATATCTAACAAACAAGAATTGATGGCCTTCTACTTTTTCCCCCTTTCCGCATCCATATATTAACCAACCTACTTCAGAAATTTTCCATTTATGCAAACTCAAAATCCATTCCCTCCTTCTGCCACTTTCTTCATTCATTTTTACAATCAAGAAAAAAAAGAAGTCGATTTCTGCAAATCACGAGCTAGGGATTCAACCCTAAGGTCTCGACGTTGGTGCGCAACAGTTGGGGAAAATTCGAACCAGACCATCTAGGTTTGAGGCGCGAGTGAGTAATGGAGGTGCAGGCAAGGGTGCGGTCTGGGTTTAGCTCGGTGGTGGAAAGGGGTTGATCGGAGGACCGTGGCTTTGGGATTCACCCCTTCGAACATCATCGACAGTTTTGGGGTTTTGGTGCAATGATGATATACAGGTCTGGAAAACGACAAGATGGGCTTGTGAATTTTAGGGAATGATGAATGCAAAGTGACTGGAAATGTGGACTGAGTAATTGGGTTTTTACAGTAGAGATTGAGGAGTTTGGAGCTGTTAAAATTGAGGAGTTTAGACGAGATGAAATTGGAAGGAAGTTGAAGTAACTATATGAAGTTGGAGTTGGTTTTAAGGATAATGTAGCAGTAGAAAAGCAATGGCAAGGTGGTAGAAAAGGAAGGGGATGAGTTCCTATGGCTACGTTCTTGCGTGAGACAGGGAGAGTGCAGGAGTGTGGTGTGAAGAGTTGAACCGAAGTATGCAGTAATGTTGGGCCATTTAGATGTTGTAGCAGCCAAGAACAGTGGTGTAAGAAATGAAAGGGGGTATTAGGGTTGATTATGAGATGTTCGGTGAAGTGCCGATATGGTCTGATAGCAGTTTATTGGGACGGGTCAGGGATTTGCTTCATGAATTAGTCAAGTATTTGCAGTAGCATTAAGGTATAAATTTTTACGAAATTTTAAAATACGTAGAATAGTTTATTTAATTATTCTAGAAGTTAAAATAAATAAATAATAGCTTAATCGATTAAAATTTAATAATCGTAGGAATAAATCCATTTAAGACAATTAAAGACAATTTAAGTAGATTCCCAGCCGTGATGATGTGGAAATTAACGGGATATTTGGCGTAAATAAATCATGTGAGTAAATCTCACATAAAAAATTATTTTTATCATTAAAAATAAATTGTTGGTTGCTTGGTTGCATTTACAAATTTTTATCAATCCTGGTTATTATATATTAGTTATATTACGCTTAGTGGTTGTAGTTATTGTTTTGGATATTTCTCGCAGTACAATTAGCGGATGCTTGCAGTATCATTAGCGGGTGAGCCTATCGCCCCGCGATATATGAGTGGATGACCTTTTATACCACGATATCCTGCCTTGAAGCAGGATTGGTATTATTTTATGTTGTCTAACACCTGTGATTGCAGGGAAACAGGTTGGAGGGATCCAACTGGATCCCTCAAAATTTATTTATCGTTGCTTTTCTATGCATGATATGTTGAATTGAATTGATGTTTGTGTATTCGAATGTTTGAATATCACTGGCCCTAGAGGTTGATATTTAAAAATATCATAAAAAAGATTTTTATATTTGAAAAGGGAATTTTATTTTTTGAAATAAAATTTGAATTTCGAATAGGATAAGAAAATATTAACTTGTTTTTAATAGTAAATTAAGTATTGAATTATAAACGATGTTCATAAATGGAAAGAAAAATTATCATTTGATAATATTTAATTTTAAATTCAAGTATGAATTTAAAAGGGAAAATTTATTTTTTGAAGTGAAAATTGGATTTCAAATGAAATTTGAAATCGAAACTTGTTTTAATTTTTAAAACAAGAAATGAAATTTATAAACGATATTTTATAAACAAAGAAAAATAACTATTATTGGATAATTATAAATTTTAATCCAAGTATGAATTAAAAAAAGGAATTAAAAATCATTTCAAAAAAGAGAACGTTAGATTTTATTCTGAAACCCGGAATATACATATTGAATTAGTATAAATCAAAGGGATTTAAAATTAGAATTCGATTTGGTCGAATATTATAAAATAATTTAGTTCCAAATAAATTGAAAATTAATATAGCGGATCAAGTTGAAAATGAATTTATAACTAAGTTATAGATTCTAAACGAAGAAATAGACGATGTTGGATAATCTAAATTTTTAAAGCTAGACTTTTAAAACTAGTTAGATTTATATGAGTATATTAAAAAAATGAAATCAAAGGTGAGATTCAAATCGAATTTTTATATTACAAGCCTTTATCCGTCTCAAGATCATAAGAACGCTGTCGTTCAAGGCTTGAGAGGTAAGTAAAATACCCAACTTGAACTACTTCACTATTATCAAGAGCGGATATTAGTTTGTAAGGGTAAAGAATGTTGAATTAATTAATTTTTCCATAATGGAAATTTAAATTTGGAATTCGATTATATCGAATTTTTATAAATAATTTATTTATATAGAAAACAGGAATTTAATATTGTATTTGAGTTGTAAATATAAGTTACAACTGATTTGTGAATTTAATAATCAACGATTCTGAATAATCGAGATTTTTAAGTTAAATTTGGAGAACCGATTAATTTATATTTAAATATTGAGATTGAAGTTGGAATTTATTATAAACGAAGTTTTAAATGTTTATAATTTATTAAAATGAACTCGCTGTAGTGCGGTAGTTCATAATTTGGCGTTTCGAACTTCAATCGAGTATATAGAACTCAATATAAGTCGGAATTCGATGAAACAAGAAATGCTCGGACCTACTAAATGATAGTTTTCATATAGAAGAGAAACATTTGGATTTCATCTTATAGATTTTGAGTTATGTCAAAATCAAATTTTCAGAAAAACGGTGCCATAATCGTTTTAAACCATAACGGTTTATTAAATAAAATAAAAGGATTTTGAGTGAATAAAAATCCGAATTTCCAACAATAAAATCCAGATTGAGTTATAAATTAAATATGAACTCAAGTGGAGTAGATGAAGTGATTTTTGGAAGAAAAATCAGATTTCTAATTATCGAATGAGGTTAACTAATTTCAAAAGGAATTAGTTGATAATGTTTTGATTCGCACTTAAAGTAATTTTAGTGAATTGGATTTGTTTATCGAGATTGGAAATTTGAATATAAAACTTGGATTATAAGTTGGAAGCGAACAAGGAGATTGGGTTTGAATTGTGTATAAGTGAATACAAACATGAATGTAATTTGTTTAAATTAAAAGAAGATTTAGTAAAGAAGCTAATCAATAAACTGATTAGCGAATGGAAATCAAAAATGATTGAATTGATTTGAAATAAATTGGAAATTGAAGTATATATGTTAACTGGTATGTGATGAAGAGTAGGAAGAGAATTTGAAGGTTATAATTTAGGTGCCCGACAAAAAGGTACACGTTTCAATTTCCATATGAGATTTTATGAGCCTACTGGGCAAGCTGCTTGGCTTTTTGATTTTTTTTTCGAATGGAAAGGGCCTAAAGAGGCGAGTTGGGGTTTGAACTATTGACCGGTACAAAAGTGGTGCTGGCGAAATTTTCCAAAAATTTAAGGAGATGGAATATTTTCAAGAAATTTTGATAATAGAAATCAGTATATCGATATATATATAATTTGATAAGGAAATTGGAAAATAGCTAACGAATGGATATTAATTTAAAATGGGCCAGTGATTGTTTGTTGGATGTTTTTTTTCTATGATAGTTAAATCACCGGCTATCAAAGATTTTTGACCATTGTTGTCAATTCGGAGAGACCGGTTGGATTTAATATCCGAAAACCACTTCGTATAGGCATAGACATTGCGAATTAGCTTATGATGAAGATACCTGAAAATGAAGTAAAGTGCAACGGCTGTTTTGTTTGTCCAGACCCAGGACAACTCGTACGGACGAATGTCTGACAGAGTATTCCTAACAGATCACATAAGATAGTCTTTTCGAGGTATTACGTTTGGTGGGGGAGGAATTCGTTTCTCTTAACTTTTTATAGCCGTAATATTTTGGAAAGATTAACTAGTGATTAGATGGGTTTGACGATGTGGCATTCAAAGTGTATGGTGGCCAGATGTTCTAAAAATAAACGTAGCCTCAAACCTCACAATCGGGAAATGACAAAAATCGTGCAGGCAGCATGGCTAGTTGGGTCATACCTAAGCAGGGTATATTTGTCACCGATCTAGAGAAAATTCATTATTTATTATTCTTTCGGTTCTATATCTTATGGATTACGGCTGGACGGCCGACAACCGTGGGTGACAATATATTTGCTACACTCAAGCTAAATGAGTGGGCGGTCATGTGTGGCCGGGTTGCAAGATGTTCTTGCTAAACTCCAGTGTATCCCCTCAAGAGTACACTGATCGGGAGGTGGTATCGTACCTTGTTATAGTTGGAATCCAGTCTACAAAAAACGTCCTACGGTTTTTGATTTTATACAATGTATGTAGAGCGTGAGATGCAAACGTTCTGCTATTTGATTATTTACTTGATTAGACATTATTATAATATCACTGGATTTTGATATCAAAAATGTTTTGGGTTATAGTAAGGTAAAAACCGTCCATATTTATGTGTGGGCTGGTCTTACTATTATCCTTTTCTTTTAAAGGTTTTTCAAAGTTAAACAATATGGTTAGAGTTTACTCACACCAGTCTCTCACGACTGCCCCAGAGTTTTTGGTTGTTTTTTCCTAAATTCTTGGGTGCCCAAATTTGTACGGGCATTCAAGTGTTTCAGGCTTTTACAGATACTCTTGGAGGAGCTTGAAGCAGGAGGCTTCACCATTAGTTATTTTAGAGTTATTTCCAAATGTTGTGTTGTACTCTGATGATGGTATGTATATATGGTACAAATTTTGTATTTCAAAGACTATGTTATATAATATATTTTATTCGTTCCCTTGTGAGATTCTAATGTTATCTTTTGTTTTATCTTCTATTTATTTTTATTTCTTTAACCCTAATAACTTGTATTTCTATATTATTTGTGTTCGACATGAGTTGTATTATTCAGCTCAGATAGTATGGATTTTCGGGCCGTTACATGAAAATATAAAACAAGGCCTGTTAAAAAGTTCCAAATAAATAAAATAAAATTGGCTACTTGCAAAAGATGAAATAAACTTGTTACAATCAAATAAACATGAAATTTTATTATGATTTGAGAATAAAATTAACAAAGCTTAATACTATTACACCTTATAACATTTTGATTCCTTGTTCAACCTCGCTTTTGGTTAAACGACGATACTTTCAGGTTTAACGTTTCTTGAAACATAAGAAAAAGGAAATAGAATGTAAAATCTAAAATTCATGCTCGAAAATTCTAAAGTACGTGTTTATCATTTCTCACTGAATGAAATAAATAAAAAAAGAAGGTGAATGTGAAATATTTCTATGCATCAATCATTAATCCAACAAATTACATAGCAGTATACCTAAAAGTAGCAATAGTAACAAATGATAAGTAAGCATGAACAACCAAGTTAAAACTCATTTAAAAATCTAGAAATATGAAATAGGGCTATTTCAAATAAAATATATGAATTTTCGAACATACAACATAAAATTGGCAATAAGACAATCGAACAATTCAGTTGCAACGAAATTGTAAAAGCTATCCTTAAAAGACAAATTGAACCTGTTGCAATCAAATAAACATGAAATTTCTTCAATTGGAACATGAAATGAACAAAGAATAATACCATTGAACTTCATACCATTTTAATCTCTCGTTCAACGCCACGAAAGCTGAACTAAAGCAGCGATAATTACGGGTTAAGGTTGCATGGGATGTGACAAAGTGTGGCAACAGGAAGAAAGGGCCTAAATTTTAAGCAATGCGATTTAATAATGGAAAACATCATTTAGGTCAAAGAAGCGGGGAACGAAGTTTCGTGCGGATGGAAGAAAGAAATAATCAAATTGTTATGCCCATAGCATAAAACGAGGGTTGATTTCACAAATGGCTGAGAAGGCCTGTGAGCGTTGGATTGGAAACTCAGTAATTATAATATAGTATAGATTACATTGACTTTAAACAAGTGTTTTTTTTTTATTGTGATCGGGTAAAGGTCGAAGATAAAGTCAACGGATGCAAGGCAGATCATGTTTCAAATATTATTATGATTAACTTAGAGAAATTGAAAACGAAAGATAGAGTAAATGATGAGCAACCGTTCTTTCTTGCATTAGAAGCAAGTCAAGTGTTCTACTCAAATTTTTAAAAAGTAACAGCTGGTTTGTAGTTTTGCACACACCGAAATAGTTGACTACAACTATGGACGACATTGAGTTTCCTACGGTTTATCAATCAGTTTTTGAAGACAACAAAAAACTAGATGATCTTACCAAATGCATATGTTAATATTAGTTATATTTCTTAATTGAATTGTATTTAATTTCAAGTGTGATTGAATTTAGAATTTCAAGTGTGATTGATTTAGAATTTCTTAATTAAATTGTATTGGATTATATTTTGCTCAAGTTGAATGTGCAGTTTAAATAGCCCAAGTTGTAGCTTCATCAGAAAATTTAAATGCATATGTTAATATTATATGCTCTTGCTTCATTTAAGATGCGCACCTTGCTCTTTGACCTTGCACATTGAACCATGTACACATATGAACATGTATGAGTGATTGAATATGTCAAAACTGCTTATTTGAATGATTGTGTACATTCTATCTAGTTTCGTGATACTATTCTGCTCCAATATTTAACATATTGCATTTTAGTGAACTATTGATGTGCTTGACCAAGATTAATGAACTGTAAATCACAACACTAGAAATTTTGCCCAAGCTAATGATGAAATTTTAGTAAAATATTGTAATATGTTTCTATTCAATCTTATATTATGTTTTTGCTGTTGTACACTTATAGATTAAAGTAGCACTGACTAAAATGATCATCCCAATGAGGATAGTTGAAATTCTTTATTTCGTTACCTCTTTTTACATGAAATTAACAGGTATTGTCATGTCTCATTGAAATTTCAATTGTTTGTTTATTGTAGGTGGTCTTGGTAGTTTGGATTGCAACCAAGAAGACAGTAACAATGTCAGAACACGTAGAACCATCAAACCATTCAATTACGCAATCATCCTCTACACAACCTGAAAGAGTGGAGATAATCACATTAAATCTTCTTGTTTCAAAAAATGTTGGAAAAATAAGTAGTCAAATTGGTAAATTGGTGTGAATCCATGTGCCTATTTCATACAAAACTTGGGTTAATGTACCTGACAAATATAAGATGGATGTTTGAAAATAATTGCTAGTAAGCTAAAACTGATTTGTGTCTCTATTCCATACATTATAGAGTGTAACTAGAAAAATGTTTGATAGTTATATAGGAATTTATGTCACCTATTTCCTTAATTTTAATTGAACTTTCATTTAAGGCAACTATAAGATGGAAGGGTAAAAAAATTCATTTACCTTTCTACCTGAAAGTAGTATTTCATTGCCAGATGCTCATTGTTGTTACCGAACTAAAAGATGAATCTTATTTAAGTGGATAATTAAGGGTTATGTTTATATTTCATAAATAATTAGGTAGTTATTTTACGTGATATCCATGGTCAAGCCATGCACGATCCATTTCGTTTCAGCCTGTCTTGCTTACAGTATTATTCTCTAAGTAAAAGACATTGGATCTTGTTCACTTTTATTGAAGCCTATGCAAAAAAAATTTAGTTGACAAAGGATGTTTAACTTTTTCTGCATGTATTTTCGTTTTTCATTTACATACTTTTTATTCTGCAGTATTTGCATGTATTTTCTTATAGTGGGTGTTGCATTTGCCAACCTCACTGTAGCTTTTTATGCTGTTGTTCAGTGCAAAATTGAAATCAAGTTAAGCCTCCTAACTTTTCTCTTTTATCATTGAAGTGTAACGACCCGTATTCTACGCACCATAGGACCGTAGAATATTTGTTTCTTTCACATACGATGTCGTATGGTCATGCAACTTTGGGAGACGACTACTGGGGTCATTTACCATGTTCATGATTTTTCCCGATTTTTAAATGACCATTTTACCCCCAGTTGGCACAGTTTTGGCCATAACTTTTGACTGGAGAGGAATTTGGACCTAAAACCACTTCCATTGGCTCCAGATGATGGTTTACAATTCCGTAGAGTGGTCACATTAGCCAAACGGACTCACCGTTTGGGAGATATGGTTGAAACAAGTTTCAGATGGTGAAAAACAGCTTAATTGGGCTTAACCGGGTAATTAGCAGCTAGGCCCAGAGGGGAATTTCGGGTTTAGAGGCATAGGAGGACTGATTAGGGTTAGGAAATCACTTTCGTTTCAGTTTTGAGCCGCCACAAACCTTCTTGAGACCCTAGTAATGGCTTCCATCCTCTAAAACCACTCCAAAACACATTTTTAGTGAAGATTAAGCCTAAACTACATCAAAACAAGGCCAAATAGCAACAGAGCAAGGTTGGAGCTGCTGCCATACATAGGAATTCGACCCAAACAGAGAGTATTTCAGATTTGGTGTTTTATTTTGTGGCAAAGGTGAGTGATTTGCATAGTTTTTGCACTAATTACGGTAATTAAGGGTAATTAGTGAAGATTAGCGAATATATACACTAATAAATTCTGGAAAAATATCTATAAATTCGAAAATAATGTTTTATGCCTCTGGTAGAAATTTGGTTTAGTTTGATTAAGTTTTGTTAACCCTATGATTAATTTTACTTAAACATGCTTATGGGAAATTAAGGGGTTTTGGACATATTTGATCCATTTTGACATGTAAATTCATTGTTTTGGTGTTTGTGGTTAGTTTGCTATGTTGTTGTGACTGTTTGACATGATTTGTGATTGATTAGTATAGTTAGATTTGTCGAAACGTCGTCAAATGGCGTAAACAAGTTGCTGGAAAAAGTTGCAGAAAGTTGTGTAGGGCTTCGGATCGGATGTGGGCTCGGATCGGATATGTGAACTGGGCAAGAAACCCGACCCGAACTGGAGTCTGGCACAAAAGAGACTTGGCAAAAAGGAAGGCCATGTTGGTTAAGCTGGGGATCGGATCGACTTAAGGACGAAGGGCTCGGATCGGAACTTGACGCTGGGGAGAATTGGCAAGAAGGAAAGTCACGCTAACTAGGATCGGATCGGACGAAGAAAGAGGGATTGGATCGGAGCACGTGAAGAACGAGGGAGCCGATCGGAGCGGAAGCACGAGCTGGAAGGGAGATGGCACCTGACCCGACCCGGAGGAGGACACCCGACCCGAACCGACGCGATGGAGTGGACCCGAACCGAACCGCTATCAGAGGAAGACCATGCACTAACGTAACGCAGTGGACCCGACCCGAACCGATGGCTTGAAAGGAACCCGACCCGACCCAGTATTGACCAATAACCCGAGATGCAAAGGTAGTCCAATATGGGAAGTTAGAGCTCAGGATCCAGTTGGAAACCGATGAGTTCACTTCATGATTGGGCTTTGCTGCGGGACGTGTGCCAAGGGGCAGTCGATGTCTATGACTTTGGATCACTATGTATGAGAAGTACGTGAACGGATTCAGGGTTGCAATGGCCTAGGTACGACTAAAGGGCTATAGACCAATGAAGTGGGGTCATTTGTAAAGATTTGGTCATGACTCGATGTGGTAAGCTTGGTAGTAGCAGTAGTTGTACAAGTTGAACTCCGTCACTACTTCGATGCATGGGTCTAGTGATTGACAGTGGTGGACATCGTATGCTTTACGCACTGAGTGAGAGATGTGAGGATGGTTGCTATGGATGATTTGTTTGCTATCATTATGACATGCACACCCCAACCCGTATTATTTACACTATTTATTATGGCACCTTAGAGTATTGTACGGTATGTGGTACTAACTCTTTGGTTGCAGGTAAAGGTTCAAGTATGGTTTAGTATACCTGTTATTATTCTGTTTAGATGCTTATCGCTCATACAAGGCTTTATGTCTGACCCAGAGTTTTATGTCTCCTCTTATTACTCTGGGTGCTCACACGAGCAGACTAGAGACAGGTTAGCTGGTGATGCACGGGTAGATGATCCGGAGACGAACAGGAGGCTTCCACGTAATATATATCTAGTATTCTCCCTGTGTTGTTGAAGATCACTGCTTGGGCATTAGTGGTGCATCTTCTACTTTAGCTTTCTTTTGTTTAGAGACAGTAAATTTGGAAAGTTGTAATAAGTTGTATTTGGGTTTCCGCTGCTCTGAAGTTGATGTTGGTTTTAGTTATCAGCTTATGCACTGTCTCACCTGTTTTACGTCAAGTATGTTATTATTATTATTATATTTTATTCCATGCACTATGAGATATTCTACAGGTTCCTTGATTAGTTCATTCCCTTCTTTCCTTTCTTCTGACGACCGTCCCGTGCTAGTTGGGCATGTGTACAGCGCACTTTCGGAGGAAATGCAGGCTGGTGCGGGACGGGCCGTCACATGAATGCTTTCAATATATGAGACTTAACTAACCTCTTGATTATTCACATGTTCACCTTACTTAGTGATGTCTAAGATTACCCACCATTTCAGATGAATGACTAGCATGAGATGTGGGTCAGTCAGGTCTGTGTTTGTAGGCTCCGCTAACTATTAGAATAAGTTATATCCTAGATTCCCATATTATAGCTATTAACAATAGAACCAAGGGTATTTTTGATCTCTTTAACAGTATACTTTTACAAAAATGCTTCCAACCCTTGTTTTAGAAAAAGTTCACATAAGGATTCATGCCATAACAAGTTGAAATATATACTATGATAAGTGTCTATGGATTGCAGTTAGAAAATATTATAGCCCATATAGCTACAATACTTTCCTTAACATTTGTCAAAGTTCCCAATAATTTAGGTTCACTCAATATAGTTAAAAAAATCAACTTAAACTTTAGCATAAATTTAAATTTTTTAAAATTAAATTTACTTTGGGAACATTATAGTTGTAACATCTCGCAAATTTCAACTATTTAAGTTATTGAATTTGATTTAGTTATTGAATTCAAAATGGTTTTAAAAAAGAATAATACAAGTTGATAAATATAATATTTATACATACATACAAACTTTGAAATTTGAAATGAAAATGAATATGGGATGATTGGGGACCGGTTATAATAATTTTGGTATTAAATTGTATACTTATGGAAACAATAATAAGTTCAAATTAATAATCCTATTCAGGCGTTAATAGTAGAAAGAGTAAAAGCCTAATCATAATTTCTTGCTTAATCTTTGCACAAGTGCAATATATGTATATATATATGTGTGTGTGTGTGTGTGACGACCCAAATTTCCGGTACCTTTTGAGCTGGCCAAACAACACCAGCCCAACCCAAATTGTACCGAAAACCAAAATGCCAATAGAAAGAATTTAGAGGATGAGATATGAAAGAAAGAAACGTTAGAATAGGAGAAAAAAGAAGAAGAAAACACAACACAACATAGAGTCAGAGTCTCACATCGCAGTGGAATAAAATATAATGTAGAAATAATCTTTATTAAGAGCTCGAAAAATACTTACAAACATCATAGTACATCAATACACTCGGATAGTTATAACAACCTGTCCTCATACATAATACAGAACGGAATAATAACATCGTATGTCTGAACTCCTCTAGCACGTTTTCTGAACTTAGTAGTATCCAATAACCTGAACGTGTATCACCCGGTCTAACCCGAGCATTACAAACACCGGGTCAGTCTGGTGAACCAGAGTGGGAAAACTCGCTAAGTTTTAAGGGGAATCATTCAACTTGATTTTAACGTTCAAAATCTTTTCGAAAGAAAAGGGTAACCATAAGACCAAATCAACACATAAATACAGACAATTTTTACCTTACGATAACCCAAAACATTTTTTAAATCAATATCTTTTTTGATATTATAATAGTGTCTAAATACAATCAATCTGGCAAAACGCTTGCATCTCACGCTCCACATATATAGTATACAATCAAAACCGCCGGCTCTTATTAGAGATTGGATTCCAACTATGACAGGGTATGGAACCACCTTTCGATAGTGTATCTCTAGAGGGGAATACACCGGGTTCAACAAGAACGTTTTGCAACCCGGCCTACACATGACCGACCAGTCATTTCGCTCGAGTGTATCGAATGTATATCACCAACGGTTGGGATCATCAACCGTTTCTCGAAATAGGGACATCATCAAATTATATTAAAGAAGAAAATGAAATTTCTCCCAGGCGTAACCATTGTGTCTGCTGTGATCTACGGCCGTTTTACGATGGCGAAATCAGCAGGGCTACGGAGGCCTACGGGTACAGCTGTTTCATGGGGGATCCAGGCTCAACCATTGTGTATCTGCGGTCCACATGGCGTAATTCGTACGGCGGCACTGCCTATGGTCTACAATGATAGAGATGTAACCACCAATGTTACTAGATGTAAACTGCGATCCACGTGGCATAGTTCGTATGATTCGATATTCGTAGACGCATAAGCTAGGTATGTATGTATTTACATATATCATTTGCTCCAAGCATACTTAATTAGTTATTGCTCCTTGATTCACATGCATCCAATCCATATAAAATTTAGTTGTTGCTCTTAAATTGTTGATGGTTATGAGCTGAATATCACAGTGGGGAATGGATTGAAATACATGCATTATGATATCTAAATTGGTTTATGAGAAGTTAAACACATGATAATTTGAAAATATTATGTTCAAAATGAAATAATATATTAAGTAAACAACTAATTAGATTACTTAGCACGTATGTTAGTTTAGCAGGTATGTTGTGATGAGCCAAAGGCTTTTCATACTTGCATTTACGCTCCAATCTAATTATACTCATAATACTAAGTTTGTTCATTATTATTTTCTATATATACTTCAATTGTAAAAGTTATTACTATACATCTATTCTATGATGATTGATTTGGTTTGCAACATAACTTGGTGTCTCAATACAAGCTTCAAAGCTTACTCTTAGACAGTTTCAGTAAGTAAAATGAGGAGAAAATAAAAAGAAATCCGGCTATACATGATGCAACTTTAGAGCAATGGAAACAAAGATCTTATGAAAAATGACTTATACACTGAAAGCAATTCTTCTCGGAGTTTAGACTAATTTGGATTTAGAGCACCATAAATCATAGTATCTGTTTTCCATATCAATGCATGTTTTTTCGTTGCCATAGGTTGTGTTGTTTGGTTATCATTTGGATTATGCATCATTACGGCTGTATATTCATCAGTGCTCTTTACCTTTGAGTGTGTCATGTATACATTTCAAAATGAATTTTTTTTGTTGTCATTGGAAATTCATTCTAAAAAAATTAAATTCAGTTCTCAGATCGAATTAGTAATTGGTTCGTCTATGTCTGTCGACCACCAAAAAATGGAATATACTCGTATGGATAAGCCTGTGTTTTTTTGTTACTTCAGTAACTTGTCCACCTGACTAAAAGATAACATATCAACCCTTACAATTTTCATGAAACCAGTGGAAACCCAAATTGAAGGTTAAAAATAATCGTAGGAGAAGAAAAAGAAGAAGAAAAGAACCATACATAACAAATTAAAAGAGGGAGAGAGAGAAAGCCGTAATGAATATCATTTCTAGTTTAGAATTAGGAGGAGTTAAATAGGAGCATATTAACCGTTTGATATATGTTAAGACATTAAATCTCAACCATCCTTTATCTTTTTGTGTTTGTCCTAGCCCGTGTGGATATGTTTTAGTTTAAACACAAATCTAAGCAAAGATGACCATTTAAATTTATTGATTTAATTTAAATTATAGGAAAAGAAATTTAATTATTTGATTATGTTGAAGAATAGTAAAAGAAACTATTTCTACCACATATACTAAAGAAAACAAACTATATAATATAACTATAAGTATAATACATAACCGGAGAATGCAAAACCAGTGAACATACCTGAAATTAAATATATGGATGCAAGAGAAAAAATACATTGGTTTGCTGCAAACCTAACAATAGACTAGATAGAAGCTAGTTTTTTTTACATATAAGAATATTTCTACCTCTCTATTTTTGTTTAAACTTCAAAAAGAGTTCAATAATCAGAACTTTGATTTGAAAGAGAGAAATTTTCTTGCTAAGTGTTCTATAAACAACAGGTGTTCACTGTTTTGGTAAAACATATGAAACCATTCATATCCAAGATTTCTAAGATTTATAACTCTAAAAACGGAATGAATTTGAACATCTTATCAACTAGAGAGTGATGTTTTTTCAGATGTGGATTATTCTAAAAATATAGTAAGCAAGTAAAAAAGCCAAGATTTACAACGATCGTTAAAAGATGAACGAATTATGCACTGGCCTATTTATGATAATTTAATTCGAGATTTGTGATGAATGTTGGAATATATCATTGATTTGCAGCTTCATCAACGTAATTTGAGATTTTGTATTTACTGACGGAAGCACCACTTGTTCTAATCCAACGTTTTTTACTCCGACTATCATTGACTAACAAGTTTAATTTTTGTACAAACATACATATGTTTGCTTTCAAGTTTTAATATATCGTTGTCTAAAAGAATAGTAAACATCCTGTCTTTGTTATAAAAAACATTCATGCTGACCAATCTTTAGATGGACAGGTTGAATCTACTGAAACGAAAAAGTGCAACGAATATTTTTCCATTTACTCCGCTTCCATACTTTAGATTTTTTTAGATGTATCAATTTTTATGCATTATTCTCTTTAAATCTAATGTGTTTGAATTCAATCAATTATAACTTTGCATGTCCTGTTACTGACCTGAATTCGATGATACAATATAATTGTTTGTTTATCTTATTTAACTTATTGTATTTATTCAAATCTTTTGACTGCTATCCTCATTAGCAGTTAGTTTAATGTTACATAAGGTAGATGTAATGTTATAATTATTACATGTTATTCCTTTTGAGAATATATTAAGTATAAAACATGTAAAAGTATTTGTGATTCAAACTGCAATTACTCTAATCCATTACACAAGCATGCTTCCTTTTAGAAAAATCGATCCATTAAAATCACATTACAAATACATGGTTTCATAGTTGCAGTTTGGTTTGAAGAGCAACGACAGATATAATGAATTGTGAAATGTGACAACTTTGAAGGATATGAATTTTCGTGGAAGTAGGTTCCTTCCCACCAAGTTTTGAGCCGTATCAACCTTAAGTTAGCTCATATCAACATTAAGTTATCTAATATTAACCATGATTTATAATAATTACTTGGGCTGGGAATTTTGTTAATACTATATTTCAAGGTCAGTTAAACCTGCAATTGTATACCATATTCATTGAAGAATGTGTTCTTATGTGTGCTTTTGTTTTGTCACTTGAATATTGATTGACAAATGGTGTGTGTATTATGATATTGGCGTGTGAAACAACTGCTTCCATAGAAATTAATATGTCTACAATCATTGGAGGAAAATTGAATTATGAATTTAATTTGTCTGCAGTCGTCACAAGAAAATTGAATTATGTATAAGATGAAATATCATAAGCTATATGGTTGACTGACGAAAATAAGTTAGATAGAACACACGTTCATATGTAGAACATAAAATGATTGATACAAATGTTGGGTGCTTGATGTGTAGAATGCGAAAAAAGTTGCATTAAGAACGCTAGCATGAAGGCACGCCCATATGTAAAAGAAAAACCCAAATTAACAATTGTTTTGTTCAGATGTAAATTTTGAGTTGTTGTTTTCAATTGAATTTTTTTTTGGTTCTATAATATGGTGGCTGCAGTTCATCAACACAGCTGCAGTTTCAAGGCTCTGAAAGCTCAGTTTCAAAACTGAGCTGGCTTGTTTCGAAATAGTTCGAAGCTGAGCCAAAGGCTCAGTCTTTTGTTAGTTATTAACCTTTCTAATGTGAAAAGGATGATGAATGAATCTTTGATGTCATCTAAGAAGAGCACTCTATTTGTTCTGTATGTAGACATTTTTGTTTCTCTGGTAAAGTGAGAATTCTTGGGTTTTGAGGGAGCTTTTAGATTGTAAAGTGCTCATAACTTTTGGTTCAGTTTTAGAGACAGAAGTGGATCTACATGATAATTTTTCTGCAATGATAATGAACATGAATTACAACTAAGGAATACTCATAATGCATTCAAATAATCTGTGTCTTTGTAGTTGTACTGCATAGAGCGAAATGAGAAAAGTTTGCTGACATAAAATGAGAAGTATGCTAGCTTAATGTGTTGCAGGGTGAATATGCAATGTAATGGTGGAGGCTTCAGTTGTTTGAAATTGATGCTTTCAGTAGAACTTTGGGCGGCTTTATCATGTGAAGGGTCCGTAACTTGAACTTTCAAGCAAGAGTTTGTAATTTGAACTTTGAAGTAAGGGTTTGTAATTTGCAAATAGACATAATTGGACTTTGATGTACGGGTCTATAATTTCAATTGTTGATGCCTATCGACTTTGTGAATTGAAGTTCAACTATGTAGTCTTTAGTTTGGATATTTGTATTTGTGCAAATTAAATATGAACTGTTTATTTGAACTTTGAAGATTACAATTTATATTGATGGATATGTTCATAAATTTATATTGGTGGGTATAATCTACTCAGATTTTGCTTAAATCGGAGCTTTATGTTTCATGTAGAGAAATCCAAATAATATGCAGTTTCTTCACTTGAATTTAGCCACAGTCCAAAGCCGTGGCTAAATTGTATTAAAAAAAATACAATTACAAATTGCCATGGCTCAGAGCTATAGCAATATCATATATTGACACGGACTAAACCCGTAGGAAAACTGAAATCTGGCAAGACTTTGGACCATGGCAAAATCCCAATTTACCATGGCAAAATAATTGCCACACCCAATTTTGCCACGGCCCTAAGCCGTGGGAAAATTGCTTTTCTGGTGTAGTGTTATATATGGCTTTAATTAAAGGTAAATCTATTTTAAGTTATTATATTTTATGTCTTCCGCTGTGTGAGATTCTAATTTCGTTTAGATTGCTCTGTGATATCTATTTTCAGTATTTCCTTATGGGAACTAACAATCCGTTTAGAATGGTTCAAAGTTCCAATGGTCCTTTTCCGGTCTAGATTTAGGCTCATTTCGTGCGGGTTGTTATACTTATGATCTTGAACCTCTTTTTAATCAAAATGGTGTTCTTAGTTTGATTGATTCTCATGAAAATGATTATGTTTGAAATGCCAATCTTGTCAATATGTTTTAAGCTAATTTGAATTGAGGATTTTATCAAGGAAACAAAAAAAAATGAAATTTAAAGTAGTGTAAGAGGCAGTCTAATTATTTTGGATTGTGAAGTGTTAGAAAATATTTTGGGATGTAAGAGCCCGGGTTTAGATCTCTCGGATTTCAAAATTAATGAACATGACCGAGAGACCTTTCACCATATTTTTGAGAGTGACAAACATTTAGAATTCAAAAACTGATATTTTTGACCAAAAGCAAGGATTGTTAATTCACTTCTTCAACATACCATCACAACTCGTTCAGGAAATTTCAATAACTCTACAATGAAAGTTTGCAAAGCTCTTTTTGCTATTTTTGAAATTATGACATCAATTGTGTTCAAGTTATTTTGGATGGATTTTGAGCCAAAGATTTTTCAATAGGTCTAAATACTCTTTATCAGGTAATTTATCTCACATGTATTTTCAACTTTTTTGGAGTTGATTTCAAGGGCGAAGAGTTTGTTTCTAAAAAGGTGTTTAATTCTAGAAACATATCTCTGATGAAGATTCCACTAGTGTTTCAACCATATGAAACGCTTGCGGAAAAAGTGGAAAGGTTGGCTCGAGAATAAGACGAAGAATGAATGGAAATTGATGAAGAGAAAGAAGATGAAAATACTTCCTTGGAAAGCATAGAATATCTCGCTATTACCTCTAATCCTTCCAATAAAATCCTTCTTAATACATGTCGACATGCACTACCCCCCATGTCGATATGGTGACCATTAATTTTGGATTTCAAAATTTGTGTCTATTTTTTTAAATGCTTTCCTGAAAGGATATTATTGTTGAACAACTATAAATAGGCTTCTAGATTCAAAACTTTATAACTTACTTCATTTATCTTCTTATATTTTTCCCTCTCACTTTTACTCTTAAAATTTCAAGTTTCTTTATTCAAACTCTACCGAATTTCAAACATAATTAAACCAATTCAATTCTAGTTAGATTCTCTATCATCATCTCTGAAAGATCCAAGTGATATTAAGAGTTATAGGAGTTTCTGCAATCAAAGATTGCATGATCAAAGTTCTACCGAGTCTTCCTTCCAAAAATGATACCGAAAAGGTGTGGCTGTACCCCGTTCAAATCAACTGGGTGTGATTTTAGCCCCGAAATCAACTAAATCTCTGTAATGACCCAGATTTTTCAACTATTTGAATTCGAATATTTAAATATGTTTTAATACTATATTTGAATTATTTATGGATTTTAATATCGAATTTGTTAATTAAACGACGATTGAACGTTTAAATTTATATTTAATATAAAACAAGCTCAAAATGGCGTGGCGGTTCGTAATATTGGTTTTTGAACTTTAATTGATTATACAGAACCCGTTTTAAGTCTGAATTTTGTGAAACAAGAAACGTTGGAATCTAATTGTTTATAATTTTCTAATGAAAGAGAAAAATCAGAATTTTATCGTATACATTGTAAGTTATGTCCAAACCAAATTTTGAATAGTCGTTATGGAATTCATTCATAAATTATAACATTTATTTAATCTATTTAAAAGGAATTCTATATATTTGAACATCGTTCAAGTTGAAAATGTTAATATTGAATTATAATTTCATATTGGTTTACATCTGGAGTGATATATAATTTTATTTGGATATATTCGATGATAATACTAATAATTTGTTATTATTATTTGAATTGTTTTTTATTTAATTTATAATTTATCGATGTTTTATAAGCGGTATGAAAATCTGTTTCTCAAACAACTTCCGTTTCGATGAAACGAATTTTGTTGGAATACGTATGATTGGTTATTGCTATATTCCCAGTTTGGAGCCAATCAGAGCTATTTTGTCGATATGTAAATTTTAATTATGAACCGATGAATATATTGAAATAAAAATAATGATGTTGTGCAAATGGAGTTGGTTTCCCCCGAAATTTATTTCGTCGGGACCATAACGTCAAGACATAGCAGCATGTCCATTTTCGTCATGTTTGAAAATTGTATGTGGCGTACAATTAATAAACGTTAACTTCACAAAGTAATAATTCATCTATTATTAAATGAATATAAGAAAATCAATATATAAATTAAAATTCATCCATAAGATAATTATACACTCTAATTCTATCAGCCTATGTTATTTCTTTTTGTAGTTGATACCCGCGCATATGCAAATATCAATAAATGAAAACGTGTACAGCCTAGATGAAACACGTACAAACATGTACAACTATCTATATGAATCCTAAGCTATGATGGAGCAACCTAAATATAGTCCTATGTGTGGACGTATACTTTTTTCCATTCACGTACAACTTAAATCTAAACGTAAGCCTATACTACCCTAACAACAACTAGCCATTTCCATCAACATAGACTGGGTACACAGTAAATTGAAAGGGAAAACACATAACTACCCCATTAAAACGTTAAATCAAGTACAAAAACCTAACCTTTTTCAACATCTATATTATCAAAAGCCACACCTACCTATACCATACTCCTAGATGCCCACGCTGCCTTACTCATATAAATACACGACAGTGTTTATTTTTGTTCTCTCTTTTGGCAAACTAGAAAGAAGAAGCTTTTCTCCCATGAAACGAAAATCCGAGCTCCATTGAAAACCTGCACTCCTCCATGCATAAAACAATTCAACCCCCTCAAAACCATATGAACGAGCCCAAGGCGATTAGTAGAGGATAAAGAGTCGACGAAGCATAAGCAGTTGTCGGTGAGTTCGGTAGACAGGAAAGTTGGAGCAGGTTGTTGCTGAGTGGCGATTCGTGAGGAAGAGGTGGTATGTTGTTCGGGTTTCAGGTGGGGCGAGGCTCAGGAGGATGAATAACGGTGAGAGGGTGCATGTGTTGATCGGATGTACAGTAGAGTGTTGCCTAGTTTCGTATGTTGCGAGTTGCCTGTCAGGGTGGTGGAGCTTTGTAAGTAGTCGTGGAGGTTGACGGAGCTGAAGTTGACAAGGTGTGGTAGCGGGGAAGGCTAGGAAGTACGGTGGTGATGCAATGGGAGAAATAGAAGCATGACTGGAGTGGTCAACTGGGGTGTTCGTCGTGGTGGAGTTGAAATGGCGGACGGCGTTGAGGAGATGATAGGATCTCGGGTTTTTCTTTTTCTTTTGTCTGGGTAGTTGTGGATCGGATAAAGTGAACAGAAGGAGGGAGTTGCGTGGAGCTTGAGGAGGAGGTGTGAATCTCGAAACAGTGAAAAAGGCTGGATAAAGTAGCAGGAGGAACGATGTACAATGCGCACAAATCTGGTTATACCTCATTGAACCTGATCATCATTAATACCCCTAATATAGATTAAACATGGCCAACAAGGACCTCGCACCTTCCCCTTCACAACGCCGCGTCGACGGAGCCAACCAGCCTCGACAACGCCTCTTGTCAAAATCCGCTTCATACCCAGCCAGGTGCGAAATTTTGCACCTACCAGGTGCGAAATTTCGCACCTCGCCCAGGTGCGAATTTCCGAGGTCCGATAGCTGGAGGTGAGAATTTCTGGAAGATGGTCCCCATTTCTACCTACTCCTACCTAACCACTTCCCATAAATACCCCATAGCCTCACACTTCAAAAGGGTTGAACTCTTGAGCTTGGAGACCTCCATAAAGCTTCATTAATGACATCTCCTCTTTGAGGAAGAAGAAGGATAAAATTGTCTTTTTCCTTATTATTCAATATATGATAATTATGACATCATATATCATGGAACATGAATGTAATGAGATGTCATGAGATAGTCTCAACCTTGTAATTTCTTCCAAGTGATTAATAATATTCCAACGACTCTTTAAAGTGGACGTAGGCCCTCACCGAGGCTGAACCACTATAAATCTCTTGTGTGATTTACTGCTTATGCTTTATTTATATTCTTGTCTATGCGACCATATTTATAATTCCTAGTAATTGGGAATCTTTGGTGTTTGTGACATTTTTTTCCATCAACATTTGGTACTTTCACTGAGAAGACTCGGACATTGCGTCTTTCTTGTACATTACCATCTCGACTTCGTCTAGCTTAAGGTTCCTTGCTTAACCTGCTATCGAGTCCGCTTACGATGGTGAAGAAGTCAAAGAACGCAATGATCGGCTCTTCAGCCGCACCCGAGGCCGGTACATCTCGAGAACCTCATCCGGTGAACATCCCGGCCACTAATGAAATTGAACCTCCAATTGTGGACCCGGAAGCGCCCGCAACCCAAGCGCAAATCTGCACGCTTAATGAAAGATATGAAAATACAGCCGTCGAGCTTAATCAAGCACTAAGAAACAACATCGACCTTATGCGCCAACTCCAAGAAAGTCAGCGCGTCGTCGCTCGACTACAACAAGCTCGGAACAATGCTCGACCTCGACCACCAACATCGAAAACTTCCTCTTCCGAATCCAGGGACCCATATCAAAGAAGGAGGTTCAGTCTCATCAACAACGTCGCCGTCCGAACTAATGCTCTCGACAACGGCAATGGCAAGGGGTATGCCAACGGTAATGGCGATCGGACCACGGTTACCTATAGCGAGGGCGCTCAACATCAGGACCGTTCTCGCCTAGTCATCAATGGAGGACCCGCTCCTACTAACCAACCTCCTCCTCGACAAGACTCAACGGTCGCCCGTCGAGACAATGAATCTACTATTCAGACGGCCCGCGCTTTTCCAGAACTGGATCCGCGTGACCCTGCCCCACATCATCATGCATGCCAGGCTCCCGTCATAGATGTCAAGGACATGGAAGAAGACGACCTAGACATCCACCCTAGAAGGCGCCCTCGTGCCAGAACTCCGTAATTTCGCCAAAACCCATGTGTCCCGATGGCAGACCATCATCCGACCTACCTTCCCGACATGGTCTGAAGGATCATGAGGGAGATGCGAGGAAATGTGCATGATTCATGGGAAGCGCACATTAGGCGCAACCCTTTCACTCGAAGAGTTAATGAAGCTGAATGGTCGCAACACTTTAGCATGCCTCAGATGTCGCTCTACGACGGCACCGCTGCTTCTTGTGCTTTCTTAAACCGTTATGAGTGGCAAATGGACTCAAGCAGAGGCGACGATCCAGTCAAGTGCAAATACTTTCCGGTCTTCTTATCGGGGACTGCTCTATTATGGTTCTCCCGCCTTCCGCTTAACTCCATTAACAACTTCGGCTAATTAGCGACACAGCTGGTCAAGCAATTCAGAATGCACATCCCAACTCCGAAGAATGTCCTTACTCTTTCCAACTTATACCAAGGGCCTATAGAATCACTTAAAAGCTACCTTTCCAAGTTCAATATCACCCTCACCGAAGTCGAGGATCCGGATCTGCGCACCATACTCTTCCAGCTAGCTAAAGGTGTCCTTCCTACTTCCGAATTTGGGGCATGGATTAACCGAAAACAACCAAAGAGCCTCGATGCTTTCTATGAGAAAGCGGAGCCGTTCTTATGCCAAGAAGAAGCGAGGCGGAACCGCGTCTCCGACGCCAGCCTCCTCACTAACCCTCGAGCCGACACCATGAATAACCGCCCTCGGGGGCGAGAAGCAGGAGGACCCTCCAATCCAAACACGGGGGCAGGACCCCCCAGACAAAGACCAAGCAACGGGGAGCAAGGCGACCGGAGCAACCATCAGGTCCAAACAGAGCCAAGGAGGACCGGCCCGTACCAAGCTTAGGAGACATATACTCTGCTAAATGTAGATCCAGAGACTATCTACTTGGAAACATGCAACACTTTGCCATATCCAAATCCACGTGTCAGGCAGTCTACTGATTCCGAGAAGAACTCGGGGAGATACTACCGATATCATGACATGTATGGACATAACACAAATGAATGTCGACAAATTCGAGATGCAATTGAAAAAATCATCCTCGAGAAGCGGCTTAAGCGATATCTTCAAGAGCCCTTTCCACCTGAAGCCAATCGAAAACATCCACTGCCAACTCCTCAGACGGGCGCCAAGACAGCCCCTGGACCGTCTAACGTGAGGCGAGGGATCGTGATTAATACTATATGCGGCGGGCTCAGCCCTGTACATGACAGCTTTCAAAAGATGGAGGAATATGTGGGTTCCATTAAACATGCGACCTACGAGTCCTGCTCTGCTCCTGACGAGTCTATCCCGGCCAAGCTCCGGAAAACCTTGTAGGACGACATCATTTTCCATGAAAGGGAGTCCACAGGAATTGAAATCCCGACCACCGATCCTTTAGTTATCACAACCCAAATTGGCGCTGCAACTATTCGAAAGATATTGGTCGATTCAGGATCGGTCAACATCATTTTTAAAGCCGTCTACGATCAGATGAAGCTAGAGGAAAGAGACCTTAAACCATGCCACTCCAAGATCCACGGCTTTAATGGGGCATCCAGCTGTCTAGTAAGAGTCATCGAACTACCCGTCGAACTTGGTACAGGGGATCGAAGCCGAGTCCGAATCCTTACCTTCGTGGTTATCGACATTGTCTCGTCATACAACGTCTTCCTCAGATGCCCCTTTCTTACAGAATTCCGCGTCTGCCTATCGCCATGGTCCCTCCTAATGAAATTTCCAACAGAAAACGGGATCACAATAGTCAGAGGCGACCAAGTCAATGCCAGGGAATGTTACGCGATAGAATGAAAAAATGCACGCAATAGGGACAACAGTAAAGCAGTTCCCTCCCTCTTTTGCGCCAGGACAACCTCAGCATAGCAATCAGCGGCGTCTGGGCCTTGGCTCAGGCGACACTCCTGTCTTTCCGACGACCTCGATCCAAGGAAAGACGAAGAGCTCGAGTGTGAGAGACCTACTCTGGTCGAGCCCACAATAGATGTACCCATTAGCCCCGACGACCCGTCACGAGTATTGAAGATAGGGTCCCACCTTCACACAGCTATCAAAGATAATCTTGTGGATTTCTTGAAAGCGAATCTGGACGTCTTCGTCTGGACCCATTTCGATATGAAAGGCATCAACCCTGCAATCGCCTGTTATTCTTTAGGCATAGATCTTACAATGCCTCCAGTCAAGCAGAAGCGCTGTTTCCTATGGCCTGAGAGATCCAGGGCACTCGAAGAAGAGGTTGATCGCCTGCTAAACAACAACTTCATCCGTGAAGCCTACTACCCCGAGTGGGTCTCCAATCCGGTTTTAGTCAAAAAGGCCAATGGTAAATGGCGGACATGTATTGATTTATCTGATTTGAACAAAGCTTGCCCAAAGGACAGCTTCCGGCTCCCCAAGATCGACCGGCTAGTCGACTCAACCGCCGGATACCAACTGCTATCTTTCATGGACGCCTACTCCGGTTACAACCAGATCCCAATAAATCTCCGCGACTTGGATCATACCTCCTTCATAACCGACCTAGGACTTTACTGCTATCACGTCATGTCTTTCGGCCTCAAGAATGCCGGTGCAACATATCAGCGGATGGTTAATCGACTCTTCAATAACCAAATCGGGAAATCCATGGAGGTGTACGTCGATGATATGCTAGTCAAATCGAAAGTGTCTAGCAATCACGTCCACGACCTCTCCGAAATGTTCGATGTCCTACGCCAATACGACATGAAACTCGATCCTCTAAAATGTTCCTTTGGCATCGCTTCAGGAAAGTTTCTGGGTTTCATCGTCAATGCCCGGGGCATCGAAGCTAACCCCGAGAAAATCTAGGCCATTCGGGACATCCGAACCCCCGAGAACATCAAGGACGTTCAAAGTTTAAACGGGAAGGTCGCCGCTTTGAGTCAATTCATCTCTAAGGCCACCGACAAGTGCATTCCTTTCTTTGATTTACTTCGAAAAGGGAAACACAATTTCAAGCGGACCCGTGAGTGCGTTTCCACGTTCAAGGAACTCTTGAATCACTTAGAGCAACCACCCATCTTATCTCAGCATATAGACCATGAGGACTTATACGTTTACTTGGTTGTTTCTCCATAGGTAATCAGCTCAGCGTTAATATGGCTCGAGGATCGCGTCCAACGACCTGTCTACTACATAAACAAACGACTGATGGGGGCAGAAAAGAACTACCTGAAGCTCGAAAAACTGGCATTATGCTTACTAATCTCCTCCCAGAAGCTACGGCCGTATTTCCAGGCCCATCCCATAAAAGTCTTCACCGACCAACCGCTATGTCCGGTCCTACAATGACCTGAGGCGTCCGGCCGACTAATGAAGTGGAGTATGGAACTAAGTCAGTTCGAGATAACATTCATTCCCCATCGAGCCATCCTCAGGCAAGTCCTCGCCGACTTCATAGTAGAATTCACGGCCCCTGAGGAGGCCTCTATGGAAGACGCTGAAACCCCCGACAATGAATGGAAGTTGTTCGTGGATGGATCCTCCAACAACAAGTGTTCGTGAGCCGGTATCCTACTCATCACTCCCGAGGGGCGCCTGATGCACTATGCATTAAAGCTGAATTTCCCTACTACCAGTAACGATGCAGAATATGAGGCATTGATAGCCGGGCTAAGAATTGCGATCGAGCTCAAGCTGAGGATTATCCAAATCTTCTCCGACTCGCAACTCGTCGTGCGCCAAGTGGCATAAGAATATCAAACGAAGGCTGAACGGCTCGCTCTATATCTAACTCAAGTTCAGAAACTACTCACCCACTTTGACCACTTCACTATCACTCACGTTCTGTGAGAGCAAAGTGAAAAGGCCGATTCATTGGCTAGACTGGCAAGTTCTGAAGATCCGCAGCTTTTGGGGTTTGCCCTTGTCGAAGTACTCAACTCTCCCAACATCAAGCCAATTCAAACCGGCGCGGTCATGAATGCTGAACCAGAGCCGGAATCATGGATGACGCCAATCAAGAGCTACCTGCGGCATGGGATCCTCCCAGAGAGCCACAACGAAAGGCGAGCGCTCACCCGCCAGTCAGCCTGTTACCTTCTCGTAGACGGGATACTTTATCGAAGAAGCTTCTCTGTCCCCTTACTTAGATGTGTGGCTCATAACGACGCCCAAAAAATTCTTACTAGCGTGCACGAAGGGGAATGCGGCGACCACACAGGGGGGCAAACACTAGCCAGGAAGATACTCCGGCACGGTTACTACTGGCCCACCCTCGACCAAGACGCCACTAACTATGCTCGCAAGTGCGAGAAATGCCAACACTTCTCTAAGATCCCAAGAGCCCCGCCGACGGAACTGACACAGATGACCATCCCATGGCCATTCTCCATGTGGGGAATCGACATCATTGGAACTCTTCCCATGGCCAGAGGTGGGGCACGATACGCCGTCGTCGTAGTAGATTATTACCAAATGGGCAGAGGCCGAGGCCCTCGCCACTATCACCATCAAGAAAATGATCAACTTCGTGGTACGCAACATCATTACTTGATACGGGGTCCCTCAAGCCATCATTTCAGACAACGACACCCAATTCAAGAGCGCCGAATTCAAATCCTTATGTCGGCGGCACGGCATCGAAAAAAGGTTCTCAGTCTAGCTCACCCCTAGGCCAACGGACAGGTCGAAGCAGTCAACAAAGTCATCAAGTCTATCATCAAGAAGCGCCTCGAGAAGGCCGGAGGCATGTGGGCAGACGAACTTCCTCTAGCCTTGTGGGCCTACTGAACAGCTTACAAGACAGCAATCGAGCACACGCCCTTCGCCCTTTCTTACGGGTCTGAAGACGTCATCCCCATCGAGCTCGAGCTCCAGTCTCATCGCGTCACCTACTTCGATCCAAAGACAAATCAAGACTTGCTTTTGGGGTCACTCGATTTGCTAGAAGAAAAAAGAAACGAAGCCGACCTGCGAGCCACTGCCCAACGACAACGAGTCACTCGGTACTTCAACTCTCGAGTCTGCCACAAGGACCTCAACATCGGCGACCTCATCCTAAAACGGGTCTTCCCTCCGCCAACAGGTCTCGCTCCTCATTGGGAAGGGTCATACTCCATACTGCGAAGACTCAGCGATGGAACTTTCAAGCTTGCCGCCGTGGACGGAGCTGAACTACCAAGGGCTTGGAACAGTGGACATCTCTGCCGCTACTTCACATAACTTAGCACCTGGTTGTTTATGATTTCCAGCGATGTTTTGTTTTGTAATGATTCAAGGCATTGTAAAGGCTATTCATACCAAAAGTTATTAATGGAAATGATGTTCATCTTTCTATCTCCTTACTTTGTGTTTACTCCTCACGCGACATAATTAGCTACCTCTGACAGCTAGTTTCTGTACGTCGCCATACCAACTCCCAACATTGGGGTTGGCACGGCCATCTCAACTGCGAACCAATCTCGCGGCCTAATCACATTGGCAACGACCGGCATCCCAAACATGGGACCCGGCCACGCCACTCGAGTCGCCAGCCCGTGGCGCGACCGAGTATAAATAACCTCTGACTCGAACCTTGACCCAAGATCAAGGCCAAGGATAAATCGTTCAACCACCTAACAACTTGATGGTGCGATACAAACTCCCCCTGAACTACGGGTGTCGGTCAGACTTTGGCGCAACACCAAAACCAACCCTTAAATCGTCACATCCTAGAAGCTCTCAAGGCTGAGGGGTAGCCCACGACCACGATTGGACCTTACGAGCTGATGATCCGGGCTTCTCTTTCCAAGCGAACGACGACACCCTCAGGCTCGCCCCAACCCGATGAATGATGGGAGAGCCTATACCGGACGGACTGCATAATGCGACATCATACGCCTTCGCTACTCTTGAGGTTAATCCCGGGCAACCCAAGAAAAAACAGTAGGCGCTCAAGCCGGGCTTCGCAAACTACAAGTCTCCTGAGCTGAGGGAGACTTACTAGAAGCCTGCGCACTGTCTCACGCCCCTCTGGAACAAACAATCCAGAGCGCGGCTCCCAATTCACACCCCGTGGAATCACCAACCTAGGGCACAACACTTACAATCGCTTTTTTGCTAAATGTAATGATAAGTATGCCTATGCAAGTACGGGACGCCTGAAAACATGGGAGGAACATCCGAACATTTAACACAAAATGTGATCTTTACTAATTCATTTTTCATTACAACACACACACACATTACAACCAACTACACTACTAATATCTTTCCTTCTAATGGCAGGGTGTACATGAGAACCACACCATGCCTTGAAAAACCAAAAGCGAGGGTCGAACTCACGTAAACTACCGGCCTACACTACCAAAATGATCGCTAAAAATATGCCTAAGCGACTAATGCTAATCACGCTTCCTCCCTTTTTCTTTGTGCTTTTTCTTTATAGATTCGGCACTCGACAGTTCATCCTTGGAACCGGGCCTCCTCTTGCCAGGTCCACCTCTCCCACTTCGACCCTTCTGCGAGGTAGTCAACTCGTGAGAAACTGATAGATGCCTCTCATCCGTCCCATAGCCACTAGAAATCTCAGTAACGTCAGCAGGATCAACATGCGTCAAGGGCATGGGGGCACCTCCAACTGTAGGACCTATCACCGTAGCACTCGCCTCTTGAATGGTTTTCCCTTCCCGCTTAGCTCTCTCCTTGGCCTCTTTGGCAGCCAGTCGCTCGGCGAGTATCCGGGACTTGTGCAGGGTATCACCAGCCCTTGTTTTCTCGCGGGTTTCGATAGCCCTTCGCTGGGCCTCCACATCCTCCCGTGTCTTCTGGGCCACGTCCGCTTCCCTCTTCTTCTTCGCCTCCGCATCAGCTTTCCCCTGAGCAAAGGTCGCGGCATCCCTCTTCACAGCATCCTCCCTAGTTTGGATTATGATCTCCTGCCTAGTAGCCTCATCCTGCGTACGCTTTTCCTCCACCTCCTCGCTCTTCACCGCCATCTTGGCTTTCTGCTCATCCACCAGGGCAACCATTGAGGAAACATACCGTAAGTTGTGGCACTCTGCCTATATACCTCCTCTCCTTTGTCAGCACGGCTTTCATAAGGCTGGGAGTCGCCCTTATCCCAGCAAAAGTATCAAGCTAATCTCCGCTCTCTCCAAACCGAATCCCCCCGAGTCCTAGCCCAGACTCAATCACCTAGGGGATCGCGGGGGCCGGATCCAATGCAACAGTTAATCCAGAAGGGACTGCAAAATGAAAACACAATCTTTTAATCTGCGAATTCGATAACCACATCATCCTCCGGGATGCATTGTAAAGGGAATTTACCTCCAGCCAAGGGTGGTGTAGGGAGAATGGAAAGAGCATCTGGCGCAACGGGCAATGTAAGTTCAGTCTCTCTCGACTCCGGATCGTGCTCGGTCAAAACCCGAGTCAAACCTATCGGCTCGCTAGCTGTAATCGATCTAGGGACTGGTGGCCGATAGGAGCTCCCCTCCGTAAAGGTCACAGCTACCGCGATGCTCTCAGTCATGACAAACTTTCTTTTCTCAGTAGCAAGTCTCTCCAGTTTGTCCTTCTCCGCGTCCTCCTGTAATAGTCTTCTGCCCTCCTCCAACTTCACGCGCTCCTCAGTCAAAAGATCGATCATAAGCTGTCGCTCATCCAGAGACGCAACATCTACTCGACGCAAGAAGGCCTCATATGGAACCAGCCTATCCCAGGTCCAAGCTAGCTCCCGGGAGTAATCTTCCATCCAAGAAATTCCACGGAATTTTAGGACCTTAACCAGCATGTCCTTAATATCCTCCTCCACCAACGATTGTGCCTAGTACTCTGCATCCGCTAGCTCATCTCTTAAGTGCTCCAACTCTCTCAAATGCTCAACCTTCAATTCCTCGGCAGCACCTAACACCTCTCGGTTACTGGGTTCCGCATCCTCCCTCGCTTTCTTGGCAACCTCAAGCTTCCTCGTTAGGCGGGCATTCTCGGCCCTCAAAGTTTTGTTGTCCTCCTGAAGCTGCAAGACTAGTGCATTATCTCATCTCAACTCGGTGCAAACCTTTTCCACCTCGGCCTTCTCCTTCTTCAGGATAGTATTCTGGGTGGTTAACTCAATTATGGTTTCCTTCAGAACAGAGGAAGAATGGTCAGACTCCCTCTTGAGTCCCTCGTACTGATGCTTCACTCTAGCTGAAAAACGAAATGCTCCACAAGTTAGCAACATTGAAAAATCAAGAGGCAGATGGATCTTAAGACGGATCAGAAAGCCTACCTAATTCCGCTTTTAGATTAGCAATGGAAGCCTGCCCGACATCAATAATCGATTGCCGATTACCAAGTTCTTGATTCTTCTTCCTGATCAGGTCAGACAAATGATGGGAATACTTTGTAAGCGCACCGACCTGACGGTACGCGGCCTTCACATGCTGCCATATCTCACCGGTTTCCCTGTCAGGGGCAGGACGAAGCTCAAGGACAAACCATAACTCGTCAAGATATAACCTCGGGAAGTGGTGTTTCACAAACGCCCTCCTCTCTTCAATCGGCAGGTCTCGGACTCCTGACTCCACCAGATCTTGTGTCCCTACAATAGGCGCCTTGTCCGGCCTCGGCTGGGGATGGTGACTCCCTCCCCTCTGAGGTCTAAACGGGAGCCGACGAAGCAGCAATAGGCGGAGTTGCTGACGACACATGACTCGGCCCTCCTTGGTCGAACCATGAATCCCCACTGGACACTCGAATCGGAGGAGGAGGAAGAGTCATAGAAGATGAGGACCTATCTTGGTGACGACTCCCGCTACCATGACCTCGCGGTGGTGGGGCGTCTCCATACAGGCTAGCTCCTATCCTAAAGGAGCCAATAAAAGCACTCTCGGGACGGTCCTGGTCTCCAAGACCTCGTCCCCCGCTTCCTCTAGCCATATCACCTATCAAAGGAATAACACAAAGTCAGTCAAGCAGCATGTGCAAGCACTCTTCTATGCAGTTTAGTGTGTATAAGTGTGTGTCCTAAGTTCTCTCCCAACAGACCAGATTGTCCCTCAGTCGAAAAAGTTATCCCCTCCGCGGCACGAGCAAGATCCTCCATACTAGTGGCGCTCGGCCACATAGACAAATCCATAGGAACTGTACTCAGACCAGCAAACTGATCTACTCTTTCAAGGGAGGTGATGGCTTCTATAGAGGTTGCAAGAGAGTAAGGACTGGCCAACGCTTCTTCCCCCGCACTTCTCATCAGGGGCGGGGTAGAAACGTCGAAAAGTCCCTCGTCCCAAGCAACCACCTCTGCACTACCGTCCTTGTCACCACTAACACCTTCCTGGAACTTAACGACCTTTCTGGGCTCGAGCCCGTCAGGAGCCATCTTTCTCTTCAAAGCGGGGGCAGTAGGACCTTTCGCTGATTTCTCCCTCAATACACCACTCACCACTGCAGGCCTGATTATGGCCGGAAGTAACCCAACACGCTGAAGGCTATCCTGATCCACTACATAATCTGTGTTATGGGAGCCTTCAGGAATAGCTCGCAAAGCCTCGAGACGTTGCCGATACTCGTCTCCAGTAGGTGCCTCGGGATTCCCTGCCACAATAAAAAATAATGAGTCACAAAGTTTGGCAACTTGTAGAGAAAGGAGACGAAGATTAAAGATACTCACTTCCTTCTATCCATCTCCTCGCGAATCCGAGAGAGCGGCGAACAAAGAACCAATCATGCTTAATCACTGATGGTCTGGGCCACTTTCCGACAAAAAATCTAGTAGCGGGGGATGCTTCCAAAAACCATTGTGAAGACGATGTCCTCTCGAAAGAGAACGCAAGTACCCAAGAGCGAAGAATAAGAATTCGGGTGCATCTCTAAGGGTGCAAGGCGGAAGTAGAATAGCATTTCCCGTATAAAGTCATTGGCCGGGGGAACGCACCCCGCAAGGCAAGTATTCCGATTCCAAGCAGCGAAACCTTCAGGCGGCACGTGGGCCCATCCTCCCGATCTAGGTGCATGAGCCTCCCCCTTCGGGATATTAAAACGTGATGACAGCTTTCTAATCGCTGCAGCGTCTAGGTGCGACGGCACCGAATCTGGAGGATTGTCCAAGATGACTGCATCAGGAAGCATGTCAGGAGCCACCGGGGCAGGCGGCTCACCACCACCCATAATATCCACATTTTCCATCTCGGCATATACGACTGGATAATGTAACCTCTCAGCATGACCCCCATGCTCCGACACTTCGAGCGAACTCCCTGTCTGATAAGGAGTCGACCCTTCGTTAGTCTCAAGCTCGCTGCTTCCAGAGCTGGTGTTGTCCGTAGAATCAGAAGTGTGAGATGGTGGCGGGGAATCCTCGGCTTCCCGAAGTTTCCGAGTCTGTGATCTTGTTTGCATAGCTCGTTATACTTCGATATACCAGTGTTAGACATCATAGTGAAATAACCTGTACCCCTCGTGTTGATGAAGATTAACAAGTGTGTGCAGTGTCATGCAAAGATTGAGAGCGCCCATAGAAATGCTAAAGATCTTAACAGTTCAGTCACAGTCCAGATATATGCGCTATCCTATGTGAAAATTCTAAGTTCCTATCCGCGTAGTTATCAATGACAACAATGGTACATTTGTACAACCGAACAAACAGTGTATAAGTCCAAGGGCAGGCAGTCAGGAAATCGAAGTTCGAAGTGGCAAAAGTCAACACTCGGCTAAGGCAATGCGCTCAACCATGCCTCGGGGCACGTAGTTTCCAGAGACACCCAAGACCGAGCCCGGGCACCTCGAAAATTCGAACCCCTCGGGGGTTAAAATCTCGAACCACAGTGGCTTGAAATTTCGAACCCCTCGGGTTCGAAAATTCGAGCCTAGTTGGTTCGAAAATTCAAGCCCTGGGGGTATTGAAAGCTCGAACCCTCGAGGTCCGAGGATTCGAACCCCAGGGGATTGAAGCCTCGAACCCATCAGGGTTCGGAAATTCGAGCCCGCGGGCTCGAAATTTTGAACCCTACATAGTTCGAAGATTCGAGCCCCATTAGGTTCGAATTTCTGAACCTCCTCTTCGGGCTCGAAATCTCGAGCCTCCTCCGTCGCACCTCAACATCCCTCCTCCCTTCCCTCGACTCGACCGAGTCCATTACCTAAGAATTTTTTAAGTCAAAGTGGTCGAGGAACGAAGCTTTCAGAACAATGGCAGTCGACGCGAAATAGAAGAAGGAAGAAAAATGAGGGGGAGGGGCCTATATATAGTGAAAAGGAAAAAACCCTTCGTATTCCAAGCCTAGGCTCGAAATTCGAGCCCGAGGGTTCAAAATTTCGAACCTCTGAGGTTCGAAATTTCGAACCCCACGACTCGAATTCTCGAGCAACTATGGATCGATGATTCGAACTTATGAGGTTCAAAATTTTGTACCTTCCAAAAAAAAGGAAATCTTCTCGGCCGCGTGCGCTCATATCCCGCCAAGGTCCCGTCGCCTAAAACGTTCGATGATGGCACCATGTGAATACTCAGCTGCGCGAGCGCGATACTAATCCAACAGCGGCTCACTCACAATTCCATAACGAACGAGCTCGCTGACCAATACCTTTTCTCCGATAACTTGCAGGATAAATCTGCAACCCAACTACCATCTCAACTTTCGTTCCAAAGCACATCATGTCAAGACAAGGCGTCAAGACAAGACGTACTTTGGGGGGCAAATGTTAACCGACTTTTTGGTTCAGTCACCAAAAGTACTCAAGAGACGCTCGACTTAACTCATCGCATGGTGCCAGGGCCAAGGGCAAAACTCAGAAAGTGCAGAAGCAAAGACCGAAGAGAGATCTCGCCAACAAGGACCTCGCACCTTCACCTTCACAACACCGCATCGACGGAGCCAACCAGCCTCGACAACGCCTCTTGTCAAAATCCGCTTCGCACCCAGCCGGGTGCGAAATTTCGCACCTCGCCCAGGTGCGAATTTCCGAGGCCTGACAGCTGGAGGTGCGAATTTCTGGAAGATGGTCCCCATTTCTACCTTCTCCTACCTAACCACTTCCTATAAATACCCCATGGCCTCACACTTCAAAAGAGTTGAACTCTTGAGCTTGGATACCTCCATAAAGCTTCATTAATGGCATCTCCTTTTTGAGGAAGAAGAAGGATAAAATTGTCTTTTTCCTTATTATTCAATATATGATAATTATGACATCATATATCATGGAACATGAATGTAATGAGATGTCATGAGATAGTCTCAACTTGTAATTTCTTCCAAGTGATTAATAATATTCCAACGACTCTTCAAAGTGGATGTAGGCCCTCACTGAGGCCGAACCACTATAAATCTCTTGTGTGATTTACTGCTTATGCTTTATTTATGTTCTTGTCTATGCAACCATATTTATAATTCCTAGTAATTGGGAATCTTTAGTGTTTGCGACATTTTTTGTCGTCAACAAAGTTCATTTAAGTAAGCAATCGAAGTTAGTAATGAAATATAATTGAATTTTAAAGTGAGTTTATGTACGGGTTTATATTTAAACCAGGATTGGTAAATTAAATTATAAAAGGATTTTAAGCGAAGGAAATAAGCTTAAAATAAAGGTTACTTAGTATTTGAATTAAGTAAAGGGAATCAAAATAATATAAAAAAGGGTTTTATATTAAACTAGAATTGTATAAACGAGTTTATAAAAGAGATGGAAGTTAAAGCGTTAATTTTAAATTAACGTTACTTAATAATGGTATTAAGTGAGATGGATGAGTTTTTGAAATAAGATTTCAAAAGGGAAATGATTAAAAAGTTTAGAAAAAGGATGCTTGTAATTGAATTTGGTAAAATATCGAATAATCGGATTTGGAATAAAATCCGGATAATGAAACAAATTGTTTAAAGGAGTTAAGGTTTAAAAGTTGATGTTTTATTAATCATTTATTAAATCAATGAATTTTGAAATAAAGAGTATATTTATAAAGGATAATTTAAAAGTAAAAGGTTTTATAAAACCATATTTTAAATAAAATGGTCAAGTGGAATTTGTTGGCATTATAATAATAATGCAATGTTGTTTGAAGAATTTGAAATGTATATACTGAGATTCCAAATAAAGGAAATAAAAGAATTTAAGGAAATTTATGTTGATATTTCCATGTTTCGAAAACAAAATATGCTAGAGAAACGAAATGATATTCTCATAATCAAGGTAATAAAAGGAGTTGTGAAAATATAACGATATTTTCGAAATAAAGAAATGAGTTTTAGAATGAGATATTCTAAAAGGATAAGTGATGATTATTGTTTTCAAATAACCAAACAAAGGAGATATCATAACGATTGTTTTACGAATGATAAGTTGAATCGATTTCCTCGATATAGATAATAAGTAATGTTGTAACACATGATTTGAAATGGTAATTGAATACGATTATAAGATATTTTTTCTAAGTATTTAAAAGAAATGATTTGAGAATATTAGTATATTAAAATAAGGAGCGAATGCTATGGAAAGATTTAATAATTTTGATTAACCAATCATTAATTTTTTTAATTAAAAAGGCAAAGTGACGCTGTGTACTCAACCAGTAGATCCATTTCATTTTGTCTATTTGATAGTTAAATAACCGACTATCAAAATCTTTCCTATACGATTGTTGGTATGGAAAGACCGGGATCAAATTTATATTTGAAAACCATTCTGAACTAGCAAAAACATGAAAGATGTTGATCAAGACGGAGCATGTGAAGACCGTAAATCTTCATGAGCGGAAGAACTATTGTTAAATATCTCTGGTTGATCCCTAGAGTTAACAATGATTCTGTCGTGACTAAAATCTACGGATTGCAAGGGCTACTCGCTACTGATCCATGGGGTGATTCCTATAATGGATGCTATAAAAGAGTACCTTCGGTTCATCCTGTTTCTGGATGACTTGATTGGATAGATGTCTGAAAGTGTATTTCCAAAGGGATCGCGTACGCGGATTTCTACAAACGTACCAAGTTGATGGCATAGAAGGGAAACTTCTTTAGCTTAACAACTAGAGTATTTTTGTGGACGTCAATTAAGTGATTTTTGGTGGATTTGACGATGTGGCATTCAAAGTAGATGGAGATATGTTGTTATGAAGGATAAGCTTAACCTCTAGCCTCATCAACCGGGAAATGGCATAAAATCGGGTAGGTCGCATGGCTACGTGGGTCGCACCCATCAAAAGGATATATCATTACCTGATATGGAGAGTTTAAATGCCTTCGGTTGTCTCTTTTATTTTATATATATGCTATCGGTTCGGTTGGTTGGCCCCCAATTGTGGTAATGATATATTCGGTACTCTCAAGAGAAGTGAGGGGTCGGTCATGTTTAGCCTGGGTTGCAAGATGTTCTTGTTGAACCCCAATGCATTCATCTCCAAAGGTACATTGTCGGGAAGGTGGTCCCATACCTTGCCACGAAATCCATTCCCCAATAAGCGCCCGCGGTTTTGATTGTATACTATATATGTGGAGCAAGAGATGCAAGCGTTCTGCTAGATTGACATTTACTTGTATTTAGGTATTATCATAATATCAGAATAGTATTGGTTTTCAAAAATGTTTTGGGTTATCATAAGGTACAAACCGTCTGTATTTATGTACGGATTCGGTCTTACGATTATCTTTTTCTTTCGGAAGGATTTTGACGTTAAAATCAAGTTGTGTGATGCCTTTAAACTTAATGTGTTTTTCTCACACTGGTTCACCAGACTGACTCGGTGTTTGTAATGCTCGGGTTAGACCAAGCTGTACAGGTTCAGGTTATCAGTTGTCACGGAGAGATGAGATGGAAGAATTTAGACGTATGATATTATATATTCTGCTGTGTGGTTGTATATGAGGATAAACTATTACAACTATCCGGATGTGTAATGTACTCTGATGATTGTAAGTTTTATTTCAAGCTCTCAGTAAAGATTAATTTCTATATTATATTTTGTTCGGATGCGATGTGAGACTCTGATTTTGTGTTGTTTCTTCTTCTCATTCTTCAATTCTAATATTTCTTTCTTTCTTATCTCACCCTCTAATTCTTTCTAATAACTATCTTTGTTTTCGATACTTAAGTTCTGACAAGTGATACAGGATTTGTATTATTACCAGAATTCGGGCTTGAATTCTTATAGGTCATTACAGTGGTATCGAAGCAATAGTTTAGGAATAACCTTGGCTCTGTGGTATAACTCGATAGAGGTAGGGTTAAAAATACCCTAGATTGAGTTGAGTATGTATATGTACGTATGTATATATGAGAGAGCGTATTTATGAATTTATATATACAAATGTTTTGAATTGTGTTATTTGAGCGGTTCCAGTTGAACTGGAAACTGACGCAATATTATTATTTTGTGAGGGTAAGTGAAATAATTTTACCCAAAGTCTATTTTCGTATAGAAATGAAATAATTTTATCGAATTATTGGAATATTTGTTTGCCGATTGATTTGAATGGAATTCAAATGATATTTTAAATGGTTTAATAAAACCAAAAGAGAATTTAAAATATTGAATTTTTGAATAGGGGTTTAAATATAGAATTAAATAGATCAGAATTTAACTGAACTTAAGTTAAATGAAATTAGAAGTAAATATAGAATGATATGGTTATGTTGACTATTAATTGTTCGTTTATTGGATAATATATTTGTTGTATAATAAAATTCATCAACAGAAATGAATTGAAAGCGAAGAAAATAAATTTCAATGTAACGAATTGAAATAAAACTAAATGATAAAACCCAATATTTGTTATCTGCATCATATATTGAGTTAGTACAGGATGGGAGACGAAGATCAGTTAGTGTTTTGCTGGGTGATTAGAGTTTGGGTACCCGACAAATAGGTAAACCTTGATAATATTGATTTGGGTGATTGATTTTATACTCCTGAGTGGGTATCCACTTGGCTTTGTTTTCTTTTGATCGATATGAGGTTGGAAATGGCGAGTTGTAGTTGTTCAGATCGAATAATACATATGAGGTGCTCGTGAATTTATTGAAAATTTCTGAGACAGAGAATATTTTTGATAATATTTTATAATAATTATTTTGAAATAATTGGGTTTGGACTATTTTTTTTACTTAGTAATTTCGGGGATGAAATTCTATTATGGGGGGATGATTGTAACGACCCAGATTTTTCAACTATTTGAATTCGAATATTTAAATATATTTTAAATATTATATTTGAATTGTTTATGGATTTTAATATCGAATTCGTTAATTAAATGATGATTAAACGTTTATATTTATATTTAATATAAAACGAGCTCGAAATGGCGTGGCAGTTCGTAATAACTTCAATTGATTATACAGAACCCGTTTTAAGTCGGAATTCTGTCAAACAGGAAACACTGGAATCTAATTGTTTATAATTATAATGAAAGAGAAAAATCATAATTTTATCGCATATATTGTAAGTTATGTCCAAATCAAATTTTGAAATAGTCTCTATGGAATTCATGTATAAATTATAATGTTTATTTAATTTATTTAAAAGGAATTCAATATATTTGAATATAGTTCAAGTTAAAAATGTTAATATTGAATTATAATTTCATATTGGTTTATATCAGGGGTGATGTACAATTTTATTTGGATATACTCGATGATAATAATAATAATTTATTATTATTTAATTGAATTGTTTTGGATTTAATTTATAATTTATCGATGTTTTATAAGCGGTATGAATATCTGTTTTTCAAACAACTTTCATTTCGACGAAATGATGTTTATTGGAATACGTATGATTGGTTATTGCTATATTCCCAGTTTGGAGCCAATCAGAGCTATTTTGTTGGTACGTCAATTCTAAATGTGAACCGTTGAATATATTGAAATGAAAATAACGATGTTGTGCAAATGGAGTCGGTTTCCCATGAAATTTATTTCATTGGGACTATAACGTCAAGACGTAGCAGCATGTCCATTTTTGTCATGTTTGAAAATTGTATGTGGCGGTACAGTTAATAAACGTTAACTTCACATAGTAATAATTCATTTATTATTAAACGAATATAAGTAAATCAATATATCAATAAAACTTCATCCGTAAGATAATTATACACTCTAATTCTATCAGCTTATGTTATTTCTTTTTGTAGTTGATACTCACGCATGTGAAAATATCAACAAATGAAAATGTGTACAGCCTAGATGAAACACGTACAAACATGCACAACTATCTATATGAAGCCTACCCTGTGATGGAGCAACCTAAATACAGTCCTATGTGTGGACGTATACTTTTGTCCATTCACTTACAACTTAAATCTAAACATAAGCCTAACCCTAACAACAACTAGCCATTTCCATCAACACAGACTGGGTACACAGTACATTGAAAGGGAAAACGCACAACTACCCCATTAAACCTGAAATCAAGTACAAAAACCTAACCTATTTCAGTAGTTATATTATCAAAAGCCACGCCTACCTATACCATACTCCTTGTTACTCACGTTGCCTTACTCCTACAAATGCATGGCAGTGTTTATTTTTGTTCTCTCTCTTTGGCAAACCAGAAGGAAGAAGCTTTTCTCCCATCAAACGAAAATTCGAGCTCCATTAAAAACCTGCACTCCTCCATGCATAAAACAATTCAACCCCCTCAAAACCATACAAACGAGCCCAAGGCGATCAGTAAAGGAAGAAGAGTCGGCGAAGCATGAGCAGTTGCTGGTGAGTTCGGTAGACAAGAAAGTTGGAGCAGGTGGTTGCTGAGTGGCGATTCGTGAGGAAGTGGCAGTATATTTTTTGGGTTTCAGGTGGGGCGAGGCTCGGGAGGATGAATAACGGTGAGAGGGTGCATGTGTTGATCGGATGTACAGCAGAGTGTTGCCTGGTTTCATATGCTGCGAGTTGCCTGTCAGGGTGTTGGAGCTTTATAAGTAGTCGTGGAGGTTGACGGAGCTGAAGTTGACAATGCGTGGTAGTAAAGGAAGGCTAGGCAGTATGGTGGTGATGCAATGCGAGAAAAAGAAGCATGACTGGAGTGGTCAACTGGGGTGTTCGTCGTGGTGGAGTTGAAATGGTAGACCGCGTTGAGGAGATGGTAGGGATCTCGGGTTTTTCTTTTTCTTTTGCCTGGGTAGTTGTGGATCGGATAAAGTGAACAGAAGGAGGGAGTTGCGTGGAGCTTGAGGAGGTGGTGTGAGTCTCGAAACAGTGAAGAAGGCCGGATAAAGTAGTAGGAGGAATGATGTCTAGTGCGCACAAAGCTGGGTATATCTCGTTGAACCTGATCATCATTTAATACCCCCTAATCATTGATTAAACGTGGCTAATATATATAACCCAGAGTGTATAAAAACATATTAAACTGTAACTAATTTTGAACTACCTAATCCTATGTTTATGTTTATGTTTACCTAATTATTGTATTTTAAAATGCCTAATTGTTAGTTCATGTGACCAACTAAAAATATATATATATATATAGTAAGGTTCGAATTTGCAGGTGAAAATGGAAAGGGGTTATTAAATATGTCCAACTAAAATTTATGATGTGCCTAGTTATTTGTGTAAACTGCCTAACCTTAGTTTATCATGTTTTTTTTAAGTTTCCAGTTATAAATGTAACAGTAGGTAGAAGAATATTAAAAAGTGCCTAAGCATGTTGTAACGTGCACGGTTGATATACTAACATCATTAAAACAATTAAAATTTAATTAAAAGTCATTGTATAAAAAAATCAGAAAAACCATGACCGTATAAATTCTGTAATGTTTTCGTGTATTGTCAGAATTCGACAAAGATCGGTCACGTTGGAACAGTATCAGTGTGCACGACATTATGGAGCTATTTGGGATGGAGTTGAAAGCAACTGAAATGAACCGCTTTAACGATGAATGGAAACACAAGGTGAGTTAAACTCACTTAGTTATCCCGCTTATATTTTTATAAGTCGGTTTGAATATTTTTATGCTATGTTTGCTAGTTGTTGGTTGATTTGATTATTGTTTGGTTATTTGCTGAATATTTTTATATTGTTTAAATTAAACGGTTGTTTAATTTAAATGAAATGAAATCTTTATTTTTAAAGATTATTTCCAATGAAGGTAACTTACCTTATTGGTTACGTTTATTAAAATATAAACGTATTAAATTTAGTTGGGTGCTTGAACTGTTGTTATTTATTGACCATTCGCAGTTGAATTGATTATTCATGTTATTTTATATTATCATTATATGAATTGTTTAGTGAATATGATTGGATGATTTACTGTTGAATCCAAATTCAACAGTTATTTTGATATTAACCAATTGGAATTATTGGTTGGGAAATTGGCAGTTGATGGCTTAAAATACATTGTTTTATAAAAGATAGATTTACCGTTAGGTAAATCGATAGAAATGGAGTTATGAAATTTATTTTATAACTGAATATAGATTTTTTTAAATATATTATTTTAAATGAAATTTGTAAAAAAGGAAATAAACCAACCATATATATATATATATTGTTTTAACCACCAAGCACCATTTTTGTATCAAAAATCTGCCATGTGCGAAGCACGCGCCTTATCTTAATTATTACATGATTTATAAAGCTAATTCTTATAAATAAAAAATCTGACGTGTGCGGAGCAAAGATTAACATAATGATTAATAACTGAGGTTAGTTGTTTTTAAGTAACAACTAAAATGGATTATTTTGAAATTGGTTATTATTTATTTAATAATAAACGAAGTAAAAGAGATTATTTAAATTAATAATATTATTTATTAATTTAAATAAAAAGACAAGTTAGAATTGATCAATGGATTAATCATGTTTTAAAATTGACCAAACCAACTGTTTTAACGAAAATTGATTATTAAATTAAATTGATTTGTGCCGATTAATCTAGTGGAATAATTTAGCGAATGGTGTTTAACATAACAAGAATTAAAAAGGAAATTGGATATTTATTCTAGTTAATGATAAAGTAAATTAATAATAATTTAAAGGAATCTCTTCTTAAATGAAGTTCATTTAAGTAAGCAGTCCAAGTTAGTAATGAAATATAATTGAATTTTAAAATGAGTTTATGTACAGGTTTACATTTAAACTAGGTTTGGTAAATTAAATTATAACAAGATTTTAAGCGAAGGCGATAAGCTTAAAATAAAGGTTACTTAGTATTTGAATTAATAAAGGAAATCGAAACAATATAAATAGGGTTTTATATTAAACAAGAATTGTATAAACGAGTTTATAAAAAGATGGAAAGTTAAACCGTTAATTTTAAATTAACGTTACTTAATAATGGTATTAAGTGAGATGGATGAGTTTCTGAAATAAGATTTCAGATGGGAAATGATTAAAAAGTTTAGAAAAAAGGATGCTTGTAATTGAATTTGGTAAAAGATTGAATAATTGGATTTGTAATAAAATCCGGATAATGAAACAAATTGTTTTAAAGAGTTAAGGTTTAAAAGTTGATGTTTTATTAATCATTTACTAAATCAATGAATTTAGAAATAAAGAGTATATTTATAAAGGTGATTATAAAAGTAAAAGGTTTTATAAAACCATATTTTAAATAAAATGGTCAAGTGGAATTTGTTGGCATTATAATAATGATCCAATGTTATTTGAAGAATTTGAAATAGATATACCGAGATTCCAAATAAAGGAAATAAAAGAATTTAAGGAAATTTATGTTGATATTTCCAAGTTTCGGAAATAAAATGGGCTAGAGAAATGAAATGATATTTTCATAATCAAGGTAATAAAAGGAGTTGTGAAAATATAACGATATTTTCAAAATAAAGAAATGAGTTTTAGAATGAGTTATTCTAAAAGGATAATTGATGATTATTGTTTTCAAATAACCAAACAAAGGAGATTTCATAACGATGGTTTTATGAATGATAAGCTGAATCGATTTCCTCGATATAGGTAATAAGTAATGTTGTAACACATGATTGGAAATGGTAATTGAAAACGATTATAAGATATTTTTTCTAAGTATTTAAAAGAAATGGTTTGAGAATATAGTATATTAAAATAAGGAGAGAATGCTGTGGAAAGATTTAAAAGTTTTGGTTAACCAATCATTAATTATTTTAATTAAAAAGGCCAAGCGACGCTGTGTACTCAACCAGTAGATCCATTTCGTTTTGTCTATTTGATAGTTAAAAAATCGACTATCAAAATCTTGCCCATACGATTGTTGGTATGGAAAGACCAGGATCGAATTTATATTCGAAAACCATTCCGAACTAGCAAATATGTGAAAGATGTTGATCAAGACAGAGCAAGTGAAGAACGCAAATCTTCATGAGCGGAAGAACTATTGCTAAATATCTCTGGCTGATCCCTAGAGTTAACAATGATTCTATCGTGACCGAAATCTACGGATTGCAAGGACTACTCACTACTAATCCATGGGGTGATTCCTATATTGGATGCGGCTCATCCTGTTCCTAGATGACTTGTATGGATAAATGTCTGACAGGGTATTTCCAAAGGGATCGCGTACGTTGATTTCTGTAAACGTACCAAGTTGATGGCATAGAAGGGAAACTTCTTTAGCTTAACAACTAGAGTATTTTTGTGGACATCAATTAAGTGATTTATGGCTAACTGACGATGTGGCATTCAAAGTAGATGGAGATATGATGTTCTGAAGGATAAGCTTAACCTCTAGCCTCATCAACCGGGAAATGGCATAAAATCGGATAGGTCGCATGGCTATGTGGGTCGCACCCATCAAAATGGTATATCATTACCTGATCTGGAGAGTTTAAATGCCTACAGTTGTCCATTTTATTTTATATGTATGCTATCGGTTCGGTTGGCTGGCCCCAAACCGTGGTAATGATATATTCGGTACTCTCAAGGGAAGTGAGGGGTCGGTCATGTTTAACCTGGGTTGCAAGATGTTCTTGTTGAACCCCAGTGTATTCATCTCCGGAGGTATATTGTCGGGAAGGTGGACCCATACCTTGCTAGGAAATCCATTCTCCAATAAGCACCCGCGGTTTTGATTGTATACTATATATATGGAGTGTGAGATGCAAGCATTCTGCTAGATTGATATTTACTTGTATTTAGACACTATCATAATATCAGAATAATATTGTTTTTCAAAAATGTTTTGGGTTCTCGTAAGGTAAAAATCGTCCATATTTATGTTTGGATTCGGTCTTACGATTATCCTTTTCTATCGAAAGGATTTTGACATTAAAATCAAGTTGTGTGATGCCTTTAAACTTAGTGTGTTTTTCTCACTTTGGTTCACCAGACTGACCCGGTGTTTGTAATGCTTGGGTTAGACCGAGCTATACAGGTTCAGGTTATCAATTGTCACGAAGAGACGAGATGGAAGAATTCAGACGTATGATTTTATATATTCAGCTGTGTGATTGTATATGAGGATAAACTATTACAACTGCCCAGATGTGTAATGTACTCGGATGATTGTAAGTTTTGTTTCAAGCTCTCAGTAAAGATTATTTTCTATATTATATTTTGTTCCGCTGCGATGTGAGACTCAAATTCTGTGTTGTTTCTTCTTCTCATTCTTTTATTCTAATATTTCTTTCTTTCTTATCTCACCCTCTAACTTATTTCTAATAACTATATGTGTTTTCGATACTTAAGTCTTGACAAGTGATACAGGATTTGTATTATTGTCGGTATTCGGGCTCGAATTCTTATAGGTCATTACAGTCTCACTGTACTCCGGAAATAGGTGGGGCGTACCACGTGGTCTATGAAATCGAGGATTGTAATTTGAAGACTATATTGAAAAGAAATTTGTATTAACCCATAGTTGTGTGGGACTTGATGTAGCGTAACTCTGAACCAGTATGAAAATCTTGGTGTGTTCTTTCCTTTACTACTTTTTATTCTGCATCTATGTTTGATTCTATGATTGTTACTTATCTGTGATGTGCATTTATTTCTGTTTAATTCAAAAAGATTGCATAAAAATTATAAAATTCCATTAAACACTATTCACACCTCTATCTAGTGTTAAGTTCGCCTTAATATCCTTAATCCGCACTTCCCGACATAATATTCCACTGTATTATGCTTATAATGTAAAATACTACAAACATTCTAATGTATTTACACACGGAAATACTGGCTCAATGCTTTAAGATTTATTTGACTTAACAACGAATGTTTTGCTCAGGATACATTGAATAATGCTCACATTGATTGCGAATTTAGGAAGTACCGATAACCAACCATTGAAAAGGTTAAAGTCGCATAGTTCATCTCGAAATTCTCGCCACCTGTCTACCATAATTAAAGGATAATACCTGTAATCCATGAATTAAACTTAAAGGTTATCTACTTGTCACTAATTTGCATACTCGTTGGCAAATAATATTAGCACATGGACAAACATGTTATAAATTCATACATGTTTGCTATATTACCGAAAAGAAAACTAAAAATAGAGGACAAGCTTATATATCCTCCCAGCACAAGTCTAATTCAAATCTGTAACTCCACAGTTGAACGAAATTTGAACTCTTATATATGTGATTTACACCTTAACTTTTCCATCGTACTCATATATACTAGGATTGGTTTTCTCCCCTGTATTTGTCTGCCTTATACATGGTAACCTAAATTATGAATGCAATCTAGCACAAATAATGCCCTTAGAATTTCAATTTTCAATTCAAAGCATAAAATAAAACTAAGAAAATGGAAGTATAAAGAAAAACTGGGAACTTCCACCTGGAAGCATATTTCAATAGAGTGAAAATGTCAACATCTAACCTGGACAACATTTAAAAGTACATCAACAGATGACACCACATCCACAACATTTATGACAAGAGCTACAACATTCACTGTAAGATGAAACTGAATAAATCTTTGGGTATTTGCATATGTTGAATGACCCTAAGGAATAACCTAATTAACCAAATAACAATTACAGTTTTTTGAAACTGCAACTTAGAATTAGAATTATAAATTAACCTCATATTGGATAAACTTAATTATAAAAAAAAAAACAACCTTTACAATGTGTAATAACCCGAATTTCGACAGACCGATTTTTTTTTTAAATTCTAATCCATCGAAACTCGTGTTGGTTGCTCTTGTATCCTGCAAAAAAACAGAGATATAAAATATATCAGAGCTCAGAAAATATCTCACAGTGGAATGGATAAAATATAATATAATCAAAATATAGCCTTACCCAAAGTATAATAATGCCTAACCAGTATCCAAAGCTATCATATCTCTACCACAAGTCTAACCTACGAGTATGTGATGAGGAGGGGGTCAGAACACAGGTTCTGGTGACTGGATTTAAAGTACACATTTTGGATGACCCTACATATACCATTCAATCACATTTTCTTATTTATTAGGTTACTTGGGTTAACAACACTCAAGGCTTACACACACATCGTACCCATTTACTCCCCAGTGGATTAGCCTAATAAAGTATATATGTAGCTACCCCCAAATTAAGGTACACCCCATGGTACCCCACTCGCATGGTCTCCGCTGTAATGCCATAGAAATATACTCAGTCCCTCATCCTACGCTGGAGTGACGTACAGACCTCTATATAACAACGCTGCGTTTCGCATAGAACCGCCATCGTCATGCTACATAAGCGTACAGGCTGCCACCTTTGATCGAGTCAGATCGCAGAGTAATGCCCTAGAGCCTACGATACACCACCCAGAGCAGACATGCATGTATCTAGACTTTCCTTCATATGCATCATCAATCGTGCTCGATGCCTTAACCGCACATAACCTCTAATGTGCACCGAGTTTTGTGGCAGGGTTGTACAAGAAACACAGACCTCAATCGGGAGCTTTTCTATATCTGTATAGGCCCGCCTTTATGGGCCTCAAAATACAGATATCCCTTGGGTCTATTTTTCATAGTGGCTATGGCCCCACCTCGGCCCCTCCCTCAACTAGTAAAGACTATAAGAGCTAAGCGACTTGCCCTTAACAAACAATCTAAACATCCAGTTGGCATCTCCCCTCAACCACCGTACCTCGATAGTGAAAGGTGAATGGCGTCTTGGGTTTAGCTCTAGTCTTTTCGCATCCCATTGGCTGCCATTAACGGGTACCCGATGATTTACTATCTTTATTGGTCATGACCCCTGCCTCCCTCTTGAGGCGACTGCTGAATCACCCTAGTGTCACCTCGTTATAGGTTTCTGACTGCAAAGCTACTTTTGCAGTCAAGGCTACTCACCGGGTAGTTACGCGCAGACCCAGCCTCTGTGAGCACAGTCCGAACACTCCACCACCACGGAGGACTACCAGGGGCACCTTCCACGTCCTAGGAAGCCGCGTGCTTCCCCTTCCAGTCCTTCGGAGCCGACAAAATAATCAGATGAACATGCGCTCCCCTCGTGCCTCATGACACCACAATGATCTACTCGTAGGGCTATTCACCCTCAAACGTACAGACTGGTCCAAGCGCCTCAGTTTAATGTGTTATTAGACCCTATGTCTAAATATTCAATTATGTGCTTATTCTACCTCATCAGATTTCCATTTTACTTGGTTATTCTCATTCACATTAACTTCTTATTCAAGTTACCAAGTTCCTCTTGTTTATTAATTTCAGTCATATACCTTAACTCATTTAAGTTTATTAATAAGCCCACATCATGTTATTCTCTAGATTGTGATCTAAGGTCTGTAATCCATAATCCCTCTATATTATTGTTTGATTTCATAGTTACAATAACATGTTCTACTTAATATGTAATTAGGTATATCTCAATTCACATGTTTTCTGTTTAACATGTCACTCGTTATTTATGATTAAATATAACTTATTCCATTTCATAAGTTTGCCTCATTCTTTCTTATTTAATCATAATTCCATCTTATAATGTCACTACCACTTATCGTTGTTTACTTATTAACTTAGTTCTCTTATCTAAGGTTTACTAATAAGTTTCCTTTCCATAAATATAACTTATGTTGTCCTCATCCGTAGATTTTAGATTCTCGTTCTTACAAATAACTTAATTTACAATTAAGTACAACTTATCTTGTTACATAAGTTATTCCATTTTCTTTATCGTTTATTTTAACCTAAGTTATAATTTCTACTTGTCCCTAGGACAAGCCTGCCTATTACATAACATTCTCATTAATGTAATTTATTTCCTTATTTATTTCCAATAATCACAATTAATGCTATTTTATCAATCCTGCTATATATATATATATATATATATATTTATGCACTAGACCTCTCACATTAAGCCTACACTTGTGGATGCTGGATTTGTCGGGCGGTTCCGGGCAAACTTCTACCACAAGTTGACTTAACCTCGTGTCTTAGCACCGTTACATGTATATTTACACACTAGACCATCACATTAAATTAACAACTTGTGGATGCTGGATTTGCTGGGCGGTTCCAGGCAAACTTCTACCACATGTTGAATTTAACCTCGTGTCTAAGTGTAGTTACAGTTTTCTATTTACTGTAAATTTTTTATTCTTTCAAATTTTATATAATCTATATTTTTCATGTCATCATATTAAGCCCATTTTATGTCGCATGTTCTTTCTTACATGTAATTAATTATATTCTAATATGTAATCATTTGATCATGTAATGCTCAAATCTAACAAATTAACACGTAATTTTCTCAATTCTACAGTTAAGAATTAAAGTACATAATATTCCACAAGTTAATCATGTAATTAGAACATGTATGTATACAACAGTAATCGCTACACATATTTTAACAAGTTTACATTTCAATATATGAACATTTCAGCATATTAAACTATTCAATATATATGAATTTTCCAACCTATTAATATTTTAACATATTAATATTTCAACATGTCATATTAGCATTAATTAGTTTAATCATTCTAGCAGATTTACATTGCATATTAACGGGGAATGTCAAATGATAATATACCATTATCAAAAATGATATAACTTAAATTCACTCACCTAAATTGTTTTCCAATTCCTGAACATGGTCCAGATCTAGCATTCCATGGTTTCCCCTAACCGGATTTAGAACTTAACAACCATGGATCCACAATTATTACTAAAAGAAAAGGGAAGAAAGAGGAACAAAAAGGAAAAATTAAATTGACCAGATCTAAGAAATTACCTTACTTTGAATACGATTCTGAACACATTTTTTTATTGATATTCATTCTTTTCCTCCAAATCATGAATCAGAAGTTTCCTAAATTAATTATTCTATTTTTCTGAAGAGATTTGAGGAGGAAGAAGAATGGTAGAGCTTAGGCGGCTTCTCAGAGAATGTGAGATTTAAGCTAGGCTCTGCTAGCCTATTTATGGGTGTTCAGGATCTTATCGTAGACGTAGCTCTGAGTCAGCATTCAAACTTGGTTAAGAAAACAGTCCAAATTCGTAGACAAATCTAGCCAGATCTGGGGTGGGAGACCCCTGGATCAACCCCCCTATGGGTGCGTTGACCCTTGGGTCGACCCTCATGGGTCCCGCGAGCTGTTTTGGCGTGAAAGTTTAATTTTCGAGTGTTTGAGCTTATGGAATTTATTTAACTGTAATATTTACATATAATCTTCTTATATATTTACATATCTTCCAATGACCATTTTATGTGTATATATATATATGCATAACTTTTGTTTCGATTTCAAAATTCAAACGTTGTTGTACCATTATTTGATTCTTACCATATTTCTTTGATTACAGCCTTATCCTGAACTTTATCTCTTGTGTGTGTGTGTATATATATCCCTACACATATATACGCATATATTTACATATACATGTATACATATATTTTTCTACACTTCCTTATATGTATACTTTTCCTTATATGTGCGTTTATACATATTTTCTCTTTTAGAACATGTGTAATTTTGGCCGTTCCCTTAAAACAAAAATATAATGGCGGTGGGGATCGAACTCTATACCTCTTGTATGCAAGTCACGTGCTCTAACCAACTAGACTACTAAAGCTATTCTTAATAAGGCTTAAAATAATGTAGTTATTGTTCTCTTCTTATTTCTCTTTTTCATATTTGTTACAATATTTCATCTAAACCATTGCACGAATATTTTTCTTTTATTTCTCTTTTACTATTAATGCATAATATTTGTACATCAGTGCATGCAACATATTTCTTTTATTTCTCTTTTACCATTATTTGATTCTTATCATTATTATATTTTTCTTTTAAATGTTTATGTCTATGCATATATATACACATATGCATTATTTAATTATTTAATTGTTACAAAATGCAGGGTGTTACACAATGGATGCAAAATTATCATCCAGTATAATGATGTTAGAGTTTTCTTTTGCAACTTCTATTCCAGTTATTCTCATTGCAAGTTTACATATCCATGTTACAACAACAACCAGTTCAACTGAAAATAGATATTTTTGTTTTAGCATTATATTTTTTGAAAAATTAGGCACCTCATGCATGTGTGTTGGTACTGAATTAAAATAGAGCTAGAAAATATATGCAATCAATGTTATCATGCCCATGGTTTTTGCATTTAAAAGACAGATTATATATGAAGGAAGCTTAGCAAGCAATGTTACAAAGAGAGGTAACATAATAATGGATGTTGTACAAATGTAGCTGATGCAAAATCATAGGGGATTTTTCGTGATTTGATGAATAGGGAAGAGGAAACATTGATGTTAATAGAATAAGCCATAAATATAAAATTAGATACCAAAGTTGCTAGAAAGGAACCATTTAAACATAACTTCAATTAACCAGTCAATCAAATGAATTTTTAGAGGCTTAATTTTATATTATAATACTCGTAAATTCCTTTTAATCGCATGTAGGTGACCTCTTTATTGTTTATTATTTCTAGAGGGTTCACTATTATGCAAAGTTTGGTTACATGCACGAGCCATTGTTGTGGAGTGCCTTACATTAAGAAGAGAGACTCATCCCAGCGAAGAAATAATGTTTTTGCATAAGCTTCACATTTTTGAGCTCGAAGTTGAGCAAAAGATCAATTGTCCCATCAAATATGTTATCTATTACGATGATAAAAGCAAATATTGGAGATTGCAAGCTGTAGCAATATCTCCAGATCGTTTTGAGAGCCGGAAACCTTTATCAGCATCATGGAGAGGTTTAGAAGGTGAACAACTTTCAAAAAGAATATGGAATTAGTAATTGTGTGTTTGTTTGCTCATTCAAGTGGCTTTATAGGCGCGAATCTAACTTATGATGGTGTATTATCCATAGCTAAAGCTGCACTCAAGCTTTAAATAGTGTTCGGAAATATAAAAAGAGCTTTGTTTAAGAATACTCAACTTTCTATCATGGAAAAGTCTCAGCCTCCTTCGCAACATATACGGTATTTATGTTTGGCTTGGAAACCAAAAAATTACAACCTATTACTACATTAATTATATGCTTTGTAATATACTTAAGAAGATGCATGATTATCAAGCAAGTTAATTATACTCTCACCATAAACTAGCAAAAACTGAACGTTACATGTATCTTGAGAATTTGTACTAGCCAAGCAACGTAAAATATGAACCTGGTATTTTTGTATGACACAAGATCAGATATTTGAGAAGATAGCACAATGAAAAAAACAAGTCAGTCTTGGAACAATTGGAAAATAAATAGCTGAAAGAGGCACTGAAGAATTTAATGTGAAACATAATCATATAACTTCCACGTTATCTATCTCTAAAAAGGTATGAATAGGAAACTAAAGCGAAAACCTGCAACCCACGTTGCATTAAAATAAGCAACCAAAAGCACCTGTATCGACTCTTGAATTGATTCCAAAATAGGACTCCTATATTCTTTGCCTGCTAGACAATTAATTTTATTCTATTGTGAAACTAGCTCGAGATGCTTCCCTGACTTCGTCTTTCATGGAGAAACATGTCTCAGTTACCTTACCACTTGTTACCCCTTATATTTTGAGCATAACGAATTTAGATGGCATACGATGAGAAAAATCAATGGTCTAATTGGATTTGAGGTAGAATGAAGGAGGCGATGGTTGATCGAAGGGGAGGCAACAGTCGATCTTAAAGGAAACGATGGTTGTTCTGGGGGGAGGCGACGGTACACTGAGAGGTCTAGGGTTTACTTTTTGATGAAATATCAATTAGGACTAATGGTGATTTATAAGAGGATAATTTGATCGGTTTGGGCTTGTTGTTTTTATTTGTATTATTTGTGTGTGATAAATTAATGAAAACAGAACATATATTAAATATAAAATTATAAAAAAAAATATGTATTTCATTTCAAGTCGGACATATATTTATCTCAATACGGTCAAACTTGTATTCGTATCCAAATATTATTTTGGCTATAGTGCATTAAGATCCACCTTCTTAATGTTTGATATTTTCCTTATCAATAGTTGAAAATGAAATAGTCGATATTTCCCATATCAATGTGATTTTGATTACTGAAAGGGGATGTAGATGAAATAATTGAAACATATAAATAGCGGAAAATATAAAATCAAAATAAAATGATATGTAATATTTGCATTCCATTATTACTTTTAAAATTCATAGAGGTATCAAAACGAAAACAAATGAGTAAAACTACTTTTAAAAACATTAGATCTACTTAAGAAAATTTTAAAGTTTTAGGAATATGAAATAGAAATATTGATGTAATTAATAAGATGATAAAAATTAATTGTTAATTATATAAATTACTAATTAATTATTAGTCTTACTTATTAATTATTTTATACAGACTATTTAATAATAATAATTAATGAGAAAATATTGCTTTTATTTATTAGTTACTTGTAATCAATTGTTACTTATTACCTGTTAATTATATTTGAATAATAATTATTCAGTACTAATCATTAGGTGCTTACTATTAATTATTATTTCTTAATCATAAATAAATAAGTATTTACATTATTACATATTAAAGAAATAATAAATATCACTACTTACAATACACAAGAAAAGTTAAATTCGTAAGTTCTCAAAAAATAGCGACGGGTTAGGCTTGGAACGACCGCCTTCTTTTCTCTCTTTTCAAACCCTCGTCTTCCCCTAACCCTCTACTTTCGTGTCGCCCTCTACTACCTCTTTATCCCCCTTAGGTGCCTGCGACCTTCCATGGGGTGTCCAGTGCCAAGATTTGTTCTTCCTTTTCTACCAGCGAATCAAGTGCTATAAGATCGGGAAGGAGCTTCTCAGCTCCTACTGCCTTGGTCTTGAGTGGTACAATAGGTGATGGTGTAAGTGATGTGGTAGTTGTAGATCTCGCTAGTGCTACACATTCATCAACTGAAATTTACAATCTGAACACCTTGTTAGGGATGCAGATTAAGGATCTTAAGGTAGAATTAACACTACATGGGTGAATAGTGTTTATAAGAAATTTATAGAAATATTTAAATAACTTGAATTACTATACGAATCACACAATGATTATCACACCAGAAACGATCGCGAACATAGAAAAAATTACAGACATAGATATAAGTAAATATAAAATGCAGAAAAGGAAAGAATACACTGGATTTTATACTAGTTCGTATTACTCCTATGTCCAGTCCCACGCAACGCTGGATCGTGCAGAGGTTTATTAAATACTAGTATCAATCTTACAACCCCCTTGATTTCAAGGTTACAAGGTTAACACCGATTACACCACCCATGATTTCACGGCTGCAAGGTTCACACCGCTACCTTTCCTTAATTTCCGAGATACAAGGAACACGCCCTTTCCAAAACAATCCCCAAACGATTACAATAGCCTTAGAACTCTTCAATATCACTTCCACTTAGAGAGTATTTGATAAAGATTGAGAAAAGAAGGAGTTTGATATAATTTGAGTAGAAATCGATAGAGTATAAGTGTAGAAATCAAGAAATTATTGTATGATAATGGTGGTTAAAGATAGTACGAAGATGGAGAAGAAGTAATAAAAATTGAATTTAACCCCTGTTTATAGTGTTTGAAAGGTTGCAACATTTCTGAACTGTTTCAAAATATGAAAAGACACTTCCTTTGAAATTTGAAAAAGTGACAGTTATATGTCGACGTTATGTGTCGACATATGCTTATTATTTTGATTTTTAAACCAATTTTTCAAATGTTTAAATATATATATATATATATATATATACATATTCCGGAAATTCTTGAATCAAAACTAATGTTTCAAAATGAATTTCCAAATTGTAAAAACATAGTGATATATAATATAAACATATTTATAAAATTATACAATATAAAACTATAAAACATATACATTATAAAACTTTATAACCTATAAACATATATATTATAAAACTTTATAAACTATAGACACACACACACATATATATATATATATATATATGAAATCATAAGTAAAATCTTAATAATTTGAAATCATTTTAGAAAGAAGTTTGAAATAATTTTGAAATCAATTTGAAAAGGAATTTGAAAGTGCTAACTAGAGTTTTACATATAAACTAGACTCTATTACTTGATAATCTTGAGCTCTTGAAATCTTGATTATCTTGATACTCATGAGTCTTGAATTCCTTGGTATCTTGAATCTCTAATGCTGTATAGTCTTCAATATTTATATCCTGCATATATATACTGTATATTCATATATATATTATGGACAAAGGTGTCAGTATATGTTTTATAATTAATAATGTAATTAATTAAAACAAGGTTGTTGTCATCAAATTTCCATTCTGCAATAATCTCCCCTTTTTGATGATGACAACCTTGGTTTATAAAATATTCATACCTGTTGTTACCTGTTGATCTGATTCCTTGATTTTCACCATGAATTCCTTCTGACTCCCATTTAAACTACGCCTATATCTTATTTTATAATTTCTTCCCCTTTGTCATTATCAAAAACTATCCTATACAATTTTATACTAGATTATACTAACCTATTTTAGACTATACTAAACCATACTCCCCCTAAATTTATGCTATAAATAATTCTAAATAACTAAATCTAAATAACTCCCCCAAATCCATGACAATACTAAAGAAACAAGTGTATATCCAAGCAAATCAATAAAGTATTTACAAACAATTTGTTTAATATTTACAATCAATCCAACCATTTCAAACCAAATAGTATGTACAAGTTTGTCAAACCAACAAGTTCAAACAGATTCAAACAAAGCATACCAATCAATTCAAACAAATTTGAACGTCTCTTGGAACTTCCACCCATCCATATCCTCCAAAGATTGGATCCTTCTTGATGAATTCCCAGTCTTCATCTTCTTTGGTGAGTGGTGCTTTAGTGAGGTTGTTGTCTTAATCTCTAAAAAGAGATTAACCAATAAATGGCATCAAAGTGTTTCTCTTGATATTCAACTATCTTTATCTGACTTAACTCTAGGTGACGCTAGTTGCGAAGTATTATAGAAAGAATATTCTTAAATGAATTGAGTGTTTCTTCGAGATTCTCACCCAAATTGTGAATTAGATTAGCCATTATTTGATTATATAGATAAGGAATGATTAGAGAAGAAGGAGAGATTTTAAAATAATTTTTTCTGGAAGAAAGGGTATTTATAGAGGCTGGAATTCGTTTAAAATTAAGAGACATAAGGTAGTTATTTAAAAAATTCAAATTTGAAACAATTTGAATTTCCTGACAGTTATATGTCGACATGTCCATTTATTCATGTCGACATACCCCTTTTTGAATTTTAGGTGTATTGAGTTTTTATACAATTTTGATACATTTATTAATATATTATATTAATTTATTTAGTTCTATTGTATTTTTACAGTAAATTAAGGATTAATTTGATAGAAATAAATATCATTCATTACTACTAGAAAGAAAATACATTCAAACGATATAAGATACTAAATACGAGATTCGTAATGGAAATACAAGAAAATACGAAAGGATAACTTAAACTAATAAACTAAGATTTCAGCGGATGAAGATGAGGATGATGATAATCCAAGTTTTCTTCCTACTTTTCCAAAGAACGTGTTCATTTTAGAAGATATTTGGGTAAGAGTCTTCTTTATCTTCTTTTGGTTCTTGGCTAACTTGGTTTGGTTTTTGACAAGTGTTTCTTTGGTTATGGCCCTACTATTTGTTGGGAATTCTATACTTTCCAAGTAGGATTCTTCTTCTTCGTCGATTTCCATTGGATCTTTTTCTTGTTGCATTCGAGCTTGTTTGTCCTCATGTTTCATAGGGCTTAAAAATGATTGGAATTTGCATAAGGTTTATATTTCCCGAGTTAAAAACCTTTCTTGGCACAAATTCCTCTCCTTTGAGATCCACTCAATAATATATAAAAATCCGACTAAGATAAACTCCCTGATAGATAGTGTTTTCCTTGGTAGACATTTCTTTAGGCTTAAACTCTTTCAAAATTACATCGGCCTAATTAATATCATAAGTGCCAAAGATGACAAAAAGAATTTTTTGGACTTTGAAGGTAGGGTTATTGTAATTTCTGGAGCAGGGAGTCAGATTATGTTGAAGAAGGAGGTTAATTATTCTTGCTTTTGGGCAGAAAAAGCGATTTTTAAATTCAAAATGTTCATCGATTTTAAAGATGTGATGAAAAGTTTACAAATCCGTTTCGTCAATTTCAAATTCCGAAAAATCTAAGCCCATACTTTTACAATTTAAAATGGTACCCAAAATGTAACAACCCGTATTTTCAATAACCTGTAATAACATAAATCGAGGCAGAATTTAATTCTAAAATGGGAATCAAGGGAAACGGGCTATGCCATTGTGTTCGTCTCGGAAAAATACGCGAAATAGAGTCCGAGTTTTCGAAAATCGGAGTCCGTATGACCAAGATATGGCCTCGCGAAGTTTCACGAAAATTCCCAAATTAAAGTATACTTAATTAAGTGAAATGGGTTGTGTAGATATATATATATATATATATATTGATATATATATATATATACATATAATTGAAAATTTAATAAATAAATATGCAAAAATGCTCAAAACAGCGAATTGGGAGAGGGGAATAACCGAACCGGCCGATTTTTGAAGTCGACCCGAGCCCGCTGGGTCGACTAGGGGTTAATCCAGGGTGTTTGGCTGTCAACCCGTGGGCCGATTCGCTCAAGTGCAGATTTTGCATTTGAATGGTTCTCATGGTTCATCTTTAATCTAAAGGCCCTAGATGGTTCCTACACTTGACTTCTTCCCCAAGACATGCTTTGATGGCTTGGATTGAATCTAGGGTTAATCCTATGGCCTAAAACACTTGCCTAATCTATAAATAAGACCCTAACCTACCCTAATTCATTCATAATTAAACCTAGTGACTAAACTATGGCAAAATGCTAGCTCTCATGGCCTCCACTAATTTTATGAAGAGGGTTGCATACTAATCACTCTCTAATCAACTTCTAATCCCTTCTTAGCATCTTAATCTTCTTCATTTGGTGTTCAAAGTTGCTAGTTGTGAGTTTCTATCACTTTGATGATCTTTTGGTAAACTAATTAGATGAGATGTGATGAGATTTATGGTTTTGTATGTGGGTTAATGAGCTTTGAATCATATGATATGATGTTAGCATTAATCTTATGTTTATGCATGTTGAGTATGTAAGCTTATGCAAGTTTAATATGATGTATGTTATGTTTGCATGATGCTAAATATGCAAGTTGTGGGCTATGTAATCATATGCATGTTATGCAAGTTCATGGTAATATGCTATGCAAGTTACATGTTTGTTAATATGCAAGTTACATGTTTGTTAATATGCAAGTTACATGTATGTAAATATGCAAGTTACATGTTTGTTAATATGCAAGTTACATGTTTGTTAATATGCAAGTTACATGTATGTAAATATGCAAGTTACATGTTTCTTTATATGCAAGTTACATGTTTGTTAATATGCGAGTTACATGTATGTAAATATGCAAGTTACATGTTTATTAATATGCAAGTTCATGATGACACATTATGCAAGTCTATAAGCTAATATGCAAGTTTGTTATGCAAAATGAATATGTAAGTTATGTGACATATTATATGCAAGTTATGTGACATGTTATGCAAGTTCATATGCAAGTTATGTGTTTGTTAATATGCAAGATGGCACCTTTGAAACATGTTCATTCATATGCAAGTTGACACCTTTTATATGTGTTATATCATGAACGAAATTACGTGGGAACGATGGGGTAATTAAATGCATAAGTTAATAAGATTGTGTGAAATAAATATAATTATGCATAACACAAAATAAATAAACATAGTATGGGAATTTGCCTATTTGGTTAGGTGTACCCATACTATGTGTTGGGAATTTACCTATTGAGTTAGGTCTACCCCATGGGAATTTACCTATTAAGTTAGGTCTACCCATGTTAAGAAAACTTGATTAATTAGGGATAATTAATATAAAATTATGAGGGTGATTAATTAGGTGTAATTAATTGACTAAGACACGAGGTTGGACTCAGTTGTAGCGTAAAACTGCCCGGACCCAACCGGCTTAACCAGTTGCTACAAATGTTAGCCCAATGTGAGAGGTCTTAGGCACAAACTAAATACGTAATTAATGTAAAGACACGAGGTTAGACTCTGTTATGACATAAGGCTGCCCGGACCCAACCGGCTTAACCAGCGGTCATAAAAGACAGTCTAATGTGAGAGGTCTTTACAAAGGTTACGTTCTTAATTAATTAATTAAGAAACACTTAACCACATTAGCATGTAGAGGGACATGAGGGGTTAAGTGGGTGCCTCGGGTGGCATGAGAAAATCTAGTGGTTGCCTTGGGTGGCAATAGAAAATACGATTAGAATACTTAACCAAAATAGAACATGTAATTAAAACATGATTAAAGGGTTAAGTGGGATATACTAGAAAAAGGGACAAGCTTAGGTGGGTAGCTTGTGGAGGCCCATTTCAACCAGTAACCCATACGTATCTTTGTGGGCTCGACCCATGTCGAGGACGGGACACGCATACTGGGCTTGACTGTAAGAGGCAAACGGGTTAGCGGTGGCAACGCAAGTCCAACGGGCTTCATATGCGTGAGTGGGCCCGGGCTGGTAGGTAAGCCGTTGTTGCATCGAGTAGATATAAGCCGTGCACCTTTAGTTTCATCAGGTTGCCACATTGGGGAATGATACATCCCACGGTGGGGCCAGCACGGGTATCTACGTTAGGGAGCCGATCGAATGGGAAGTAGTGTGTACACCTAGTGGATTGTAGGGCCCCGTGGCGCCTACTTGGTCACCTAGGGGTACGCAGGTACTAATTAGTAAATTTTATAAGTCCTTGGGTGGGATCAACCTTTAAGTTAGGAACGACTGGTGTGGTGCAGTTTAGTAATTTACCTTAGGGAGGGTAGATGCGTCTTTATCCTTTATCTTCGTTTAGTTGACTGCTTAGGGTAGCCATTCATCCCTATATGTTACCGTATATCAGTTTATGTCTTCTCTGGTTACTTTAACGATTGTATTGTTAAAGTTATAGGACTCGCTCAGACTTATGTCTGACCCTGTTGTTTTTATCTTTTTCCCAACCCCCAGGTCCTACGGTGGATCCTAGCAGTAGTGGAGCTTGATCGGATTGCTGTTCCAGTCTTTAGGAGCTTGGATAGATGTAAAGCTCCAGTTATCCAGTTATCTTTTCTTTTGTTTGGCTATTGTATGAGAGTGGGATTATGTACTTCTTTATTTTGATGGATATTGTACTTGACCTTTATTGTGGTTTTATGATGTAACCAGACATGTTTTACTTCCGCTGTTATGAGATGATGTTTTAAAATTTCAAGTACTATTTATATCTGTCTTGTTGTAATTTTTCTGTTCTATATTCACTAAAATACTCCACCGATGCTATGGCATTCCCTTAGTGAGTGATCATAGCGGGAGTGGGGTGTTACACGTGGTATCAGAGCTTAAGGTTACCAGAACAGATAAAATTTTTGAGAAAAACTACTTTCTAAAAGTATTTTCGAAGAAAGTATTTTTAAAAGCATGTCTTCTAAGAGAAAAAGTTTTTGAAAAAGAAAAGCATAATCCCCAATAGCCATATCTTTATCTTTCGGAATCTCCTTTTTGAATCTTTCCTCTTTCGTTTCAGCATGGCTGAAGATCTTAACATCCCGGAGGGTTTAGTTATACCACTATGGTATAGGAGGTTGCAAGAGGCTAGGGCCGCGGCTGCGGGTCCGGCCAATGCTACTACACCAGAGACAACCGCTCCTCCTCCTCAGCCTAGAGTGGATAATTTTGCTAAGGTTTGCAAGGAGTTCAAGGCTATAGGAGGAAAACCTTTTCTTGGTTCAGAGACTTTCGTAGAGGCTAGAGATTGGCTTAAGGAAGTGGAAGAGTTGCTAGATATCTTTGAAGTGGAAGAGGGAAAGAAAGTCAAGTTGGCGGCTTGGTTAATGAAGGGAGAGGCCTCATTCTGGTGGGAGGTCACTAATGGAGAACGCCCTGTTGACTCTTGGGCAGATTTTAAGCAAAGGTTTGGGGCTAAGTTTCTCTCAAGGGCGGAAGAGAATCTGTTTATGGAGAAGTTCTTGAATTTGAAGCAAGGGAATCTCACGGTGAAAGAATATGTCAACAAATTCAATCAATTAGCAAGGTTTGGCATAGAGTTGGTGAATACACCGGAGAAGAAGGCTTTGAGGTTCGTTAGAGGCTTGAACGAACCATTGCAAGGAATAGCTATGACTCACATTCCTATGGGGGCCACTTTTGAGAAGCTTGTCTACATGGCACTTATGCATGAGGATGATAAGAATTCTAAGGCACCAGAGAAAAAGGGGGATCAGAAGAAACCGCAACAGCAACAACAAGGCAAGGGCGGAAAAGGCAATGGTGACAAAAAGAAGACGAAGAAGAAGTGCTTCAATTGTGGAACACCAGGACACCTCAGTAAGGATTGTCGCAAAAAGAAGAAGACCGGTTGCTTTCATTGTGGTGAAGCAGGGCATCTTGTGAAAAACTGCCCAAAGAAGGGGCAGAAGACGGGGTCTACCTCAGGAGGCCAGGTGCAAGCTCTTATAGCACCACCTCAGTCAGGGGGGCAAGTTCAGGTTCTCTCAGTTCCACCGATTCAGCAGAGAGGTAGAACTATTTCCGTTGAAAGTCTGGTTTTTCTGTTTGATCATCCAGTTCGTACTTTGTTTGACTCTGGCGCATCGCATTCTTTTATCTCATCATCGTTAGTTGAGTCACTGCACTTAGACACCAGTCTAGTTGATGATCCCTTGGTTGTCTCAAACCCAATTGGGGGCTCCATATATCTGTCTATGATATGTTTGGGTTTGAAGATTTCTATACTTAGCGTTGAGTTTAGATGTGATGCTTTTGTATTGGGCTTCACGGGCTATGGGTTGATCTTGGGCATGGACTGGTTATCCAGTAATGGTGCCGTTCTTGATTGCGAAAGGAGAGTTGTCAGGCTCATGACCCGCTTGGGTAACACTCTCGAGATCTCTTGCAATCCCATGGAATCTGTTTTGCTAAGTTATCTTGAATCGCTCGATGCTTCGGTCGAAAGTTTGTGTTCTGTCAGAGTAGTCCGGGAATATCCGGATGTGTTTGAAGAAGTAAAGGGTTTGCCTCCGAAGTGGGAGATAGATTTCCGAATTTATTTGGTGGATAATGCCAAACCAGTGTCTTTGCCAGTACGCCACATGGCTCCTCGTGAGAGAAGAGAACTTCATAAGCAAGTAGGGGAGTTGCTTGAGAAGGGGTTCATAAGGCGAAGTATATCGGAGTGGGGAGCTCCAGTAGTGTTTGCCACGAAGGCGGATGGGTCCCTCAGACTTTGTGTGGATTATAGGGAACTTAATAAGCTCACGAAGAAGAATAGACACCCATTACCGAGGATAGATGATCTCTTTGATCAGTTGGTTGGCGCGTCAGTATTTTCGCAGATGGACTTAGCTACAGGGTTTCATCAGTTAAGAGTGGCGGAGGACAGTATAGAGAAGACTGCTTTCCGGACTCCGGATGGTTTTTATGAGTGGCTAGTGATGCCATTTGGGTTGACAAACGCCCCCGCATACTTTGTTGATCTCATGAGTAGAGTGTTCAGAGAGTATCTGAATAAGTTTGTAGTAGTTTTTGTGGATGACATCTTGGTCTTTTCCAAGAATGAAGAAGAGCATGCCTTACATCTCAAGGAAGTGTTGGAGACTCTTCGAGCGCATAGTCTTAAAGCTAAATTCTCTAAATGCCATTTTTGGAGAAGAGAAGTGCGATTCTTAGGGCATGTGGTCTCTAAGGAAGGGATAGCTGTGGATCCCGCAAAGATAGTATCTATCCAGGATTGGAAAGTTCCTAGAAATGCTACCGAGGTAAGAAGTTTCTTGGGGTTGGCAGGATATTATAGGAAGTTCATCAAAGACTTCGCGAAGATATCAGCCCCATTAACCCGCTTGACGAAGAAGAATCTGGTTTTCTCATGGGATGTAGATTGTGATGATGCTTTCCGACGGTTAAAGAGAGCTTTGACCACCGCTCCAGTTTTAGTGCTTCCAGATGGGAGTAAGCCGTTTGTTGTTTATACCGATGCTTGTGGAACAGGATTAGGCGCAGTCTTGATGCAGGAGGGAAGGGTAATAGCCTATGGAGGGAGACAATTGAGAGTGCATGAGAAGAATTACCCTACCCATGATCTAGAGTTGGCCGCGATTGTTTTCGCACTTAAGTCTTGGCGCCATTATCTTCTTGGTGAGAGATTCGAGTTGTTCACCGACCATAAATCATTGAAGTACTTATTCTCTCAGAAGGATTTAAACTTAAGACAGCAAAGGTGGATGGAGTTCTTAGCATCCTATGATTTCGAGATAGCGTATACCCCTGGTAAGGGTAACGTGGTGGCAGACGCCTTAAGTAGAAAAAGGCTATCTTTGAGTCCATTGTTCGTGGAACGACGAAGCTTGGAGTTTCTTTCTTTGTTTGACTTCAGACCTTCTGTTGATTTTGTACCTGGTTTGTTGGCATCCTTGGAGGTTAGACCTACTCTTTTGAGACGGATTGGCGAGGCTCAGCGAGACGACCCACAGTTGGTTGTGTTGGTAGAGAAGCTTATAAGAGGGGAGTCGTCCAGCCATTTGGGTAGATACACCATAGATGATAAGGGATGGTTGCATAGAGACGGTAGACTTTGTGTACCGCAAGATGAGGGTTTGAAGAAGGCTATTTTGGATGATGCACATCGTTCAAGAATGACTATTCATCCCGGTGGAGACAAAATGTACCAAGACATGAAGAGAGTTTTCTTTTGGGCCGGTATGAAGAAAGATGTGGCCGAGTATGTGGCTAGATGCTTAGTGTGCCAACAAGTTAAAGTGGAGCAAAGGAAACCCGGTAGGTTGCTACACCCATTGGAAGTTCCACAGTGGAAGTGGGATAGTGTCTCGATGGATTTCATCGACGGGTTACCGAGATCGAGGAAGGGCAATACGGGAATTTGGGTTGTGGTAGACAGACTTACAAAGAGTGCCCATTTTATACCCGTAAAGAGTAAGAGGACCGCTCCATGGCTTGCTTCAGTCTATGTTAGAGAGATTGTTAGATTGCATGGCGTACCATCCAGCATTGTGAGTGATCGAGATCCTATTTTCACTAGTGAGTTTTGGAGAAGTTTGCAAGAGGCGGTAGGGACTCAGTTGTGTTTGAGCACCGCATATCATCCTCAGACGGACGGTCAGACCGAGAGGGTGAACCGTATCTTAGAAGATCTTTTGAGGCTTTGTATCTTGGATTTTGGAGGTACATGGGAAGAACATCTTCCTTTGGTGGAGTTCGCATATAATAACAGCTTTCAGTCCAGTATTGGTATGGCTCCTTTCGAAGCTCTTTATGGAAGGCCTTGTCGATCTCCTACATGTTGGTGGGAATCTACGGATAAGATCTTGCTTGGGCCGGATATGGTTAGAGAGACTTCAGAGAAGATTGATTTAATTCGAAAAAGGATGAAAGCAGCGCAAGATAGACAGAAATCTTATGCGGATCGGAGAAGGACGGATCTTGAGTTTGAGGTTGGGGACATGGTTTTTGTCAAAGTATCTCCATTGAGAAATGTTGTTCGCTTTGGGTCCGTAGGGAAGTTAGCACCGAGATTTGTTGGGCCGTTTCCTATTAAGGAAAGGATTGGACGGATGGCATATAGGGTGGAGTTGCCCGACAGACTTAGTGGTGTTCATGATGTATTCCATGTATCACATTTGAGGAAGTGCTTACATGAGACCGCGGAGGTGGTAGAGCCGAGCTTGCTTAGAGATGTAGAGGTAGAGCGTGATGCGACGATTCGACGAGCTCCTACTCGCATCCTTGGGTCAGAAACTAGGAAGTTGAGGAACAGAGAAGTTCAGCTAGTTAAAGTGCAATGGGGAGATGACGAAAGCAATGCTACTTGGGAGACGGAAGCAAAGATGCGTTCTTTGTATCCATTTCTTTTTGAGAGTATGTCTTTTAACTTCTCCTTTATTGCTTGTCTAGTACTTATCTTATCTTTAGTATATCCTCTCGCTAATACCTATGACCTTTAGATAGGGTAAAACCTATGGTTGAGACATGTGTTTGAAACATGTTATGGTTGATGGATGCATATGGATGCAATTGTTTGCTAGTGGTTGCTCGTGGATGCATATACACACACATTAGGCACTAGATCGGCTCAGTCACTTCATGTTGCATATTGCATAAATGGATGTGGTAGTTAGATTGATGGATGTATCATGGCTGTGTTATCATATGGATGATGCATTTTTGTGTATGGTTGTGCACGCATGTAGAAATTTGTATGTGTCAATAGGGTTTCGCATACATATTGGATGCATGGCACTATCATGGTTTGCATTAAGGAGGTTTACTGTATCAGTAACCGCCTGATTTTCGCATTAGGTAAGTACATATACACACACTTTTGCATATATCCATCCAGCATTTAGAATCTTGTAAGGACAATGATTGCTCGTGGATGATGCTTTGAGTAGATGGATGATTGGATGGTAGGATACGTTCTTCCTAACTTGAAGATTTCGGGGACGAAATCCTTTAAGGAGGGGAGAATGTAACAACCCGTATTTTCAATAACCTGTAATAACATAAATCGAGGCAGAATTTAATTCTAAAATGGGAATCAAGGGAAACGGGCTATGCCATTGTGTTCGTCTCGGAAAAATACGCGAAATAGAGTCCGAGTTTTCGAAAATCGGAGTCCGTATGACCAAGATATGGCCTCGCGAAGTTTCACGAAAATTCCCAAATTAAAGTATACTTAATTAAGTGAAATGGGTTGTGTAGATATATATATATATATATATATATTGATATATATATATATATAATTGAAAATTTAATAAATAAATATGCAAAAATGCTCAAAACAGCGAATTGGGAGAGGGGAATAACCGAACCGGCCGATTTTTGAAGTCGACCCGAGCTCGCTGGGTCGACTAGGGGTTAATCCAGGGTGTTTGGCTGTCAACCCGTGGGCCGATTCGCTCAAGTGCAGATTTTGCATTTGAATGGTTCTCATGGTCCATCTTTAATCTAAAGGCCCTAGATGGTTCCTACACTTGACTTCTTCCCCAAGACATGCTTTGATGGCTTGGATTGAATCTAGGGTTAATCCTATGGCCTAAAACACTTGCCTAATCTATAAATAAGACCCTAACCTACCCTAATTCATTCATAATTAAACCTAGTGACTAAACTATGGCAAAATGCTAGCTCTCATGGCCTCCACTAATTTTATGAAGAGGGTTGCATACTAATCACTCTCTAATCAACTTCTAATCCCTTCTTAGCATCTTAATCTTCTTCATTTGGTGTTCAAAGTTGCTAGTTGTGAGTTTCTATCACTTTGATGATCTTTTGGTAAACTAATTAGATGAGATGTGATGAGATTTATGGTTTTGTATGTGGGTTAATGAGCTTTGAATCATATGATATGATGTTAGCATTAATCTTATGTTTATGCATGTTGAGTATGTAAGCTTATGCAAGTTTAATATGATGTATGTTATGTTTGCATGATGCTAAATATGCAAGTTGTGGGCTATGTAATCATATGCATGTTATGCAAGTTCATGGTAATATGCTATGCAAGTTACATGTTTGTTAATATGCAAGTTACATGTTTGTTAATATGCAAGTTACATGTATGTAAATATGCAAGTTACATGTTTGTTAATATGCAAGTTACATGTTTGTTAATATGCAAGTTACATGTATGTAAATATGCAAGTTACATGTTTCTTTATATGCAAGTTACATGTTTGTTAATATGCGAGTTACATGTATGTAAATATGCAAGTTACATGTTTATTAATATGCAAGTTCATGATGACACATTATGCAAGTCTATAAGCTAATATGCAAGTTTGTTATGCAAAATGAATATGTAAGTTATGTGACATATTATATGCAAGTTATGTGACATGTTATGCAAGTTCATATGCAAGTTATGTGTTTGTTAATATGCAAGATGGCACCTTTGAAACATGTTCATTCATATGCAAGTTGACACCTTTTATATGTGTTATATCATGAACGAAATTACGTGGGAACGATGGGGTAATTAAATGCATAAGTTAATAAGATTGTGTGAAATTAATATAATTATGCATAACACAAAATAAATAAACATAGTATGGGAATTTGCCTATTTGGTTAGGTGTACCCATACTATGTGTTGGGAATTTACCTATTGAGTTAGGTCTACCCCATGGGAATTTACCTATTAAGTTAGGTCTACCCATGTTAAGAAAACTTGATTAATTAGGGATAATTAATATAAAATTATGAGGGTGATTAATTAGGTGTAATTAATTGACTAAGACACGAGGTTGGACTCAGTTGTAGCGTAAAACTGCCCGGACCCAACCGGCTTAACCAGTTGCTACAAATGTTAGCCCAATGTGAGAGGTCTTAGGCACAAACTAAATACGTAATTAATGTAAAGACACGAGGTTAGACTCTGTTATGACATAAGGCTGCCCGGACCCAACCGGCTTAACCAGCGGTCATAAAAGACAGTCTAATGTGAGAGGTCTTTACAAAGGTTACGTTCTTAATTAATTAATTAAGAAACACTTAACCACATTAGCATGTAGAGGGACATGAGGGGTTAAGTGGGTGCCTCGGGTGGCATGAGAAAATCTAGTGGTTGCCTTGGGTGGCAATAGAAAATACGATTAGAATACTTAACCAAAATAGAACATGTAATTAAAACATGATTAAAGGGTTAAGTGGGATATACTAGAAAAAGGGACAAGCTTAGGTGGGTAGCTTGTGGAGGCCCATTTCAACCAGTAACCCATACGTATCTTTGTGGGCTCGACCCATGTCGAGGACGGGACACGCATACTGGGCTTGACTGTAAGAGGCAAACGGGTTAGCGGTGGCAACGCAAGTCCAACGGGCTTCATATGCGTGAGTGGGCCCGGGCTGGTAGGTAAGCCGTTGTTGCATCGAGTAGATATAAGCCGTGCACCTTTAGTTTCATCAGGTTGCCACATTGGGGAATGATACATCCCACGGTGGGGCCAGCACGGGTATCTACGTTAGGGAGCCGATCGAATGGGAAGTAGTGTGTACACCTAGTGGATTGTAGGGCCCCGTGGCGCCTACTTGGTCACCTAGGGGTACGCAGGTACTAATTAGTAAATTTTATAAGTCCTTGGGTGGGATCAACCTTTAAGTTAGGAACGACTGGTGTGGTGCAGTTTAGTAATTTACCTTAGGGAGGGTAGATGCGTCTTTATCCTTTATCTTCGTTTAGTTGACTGCTTAGGGTAGCCATTCATCCCTATATGTTACCGTATATCAGTTTATGTCTTCTCTGGTTACTTTAACGATTGTATTGTTAAAGTTATAGGACTCGCTCAGACTTATGTCTGACCCTGTTGTTTTTATCTTTTTCCCAACCCCCAGGTCCTACGGTGGATCCTAGCAGTAGTGGAGCTTGATCGGATTGCTGTTCCAGTCTTTAGGAGCTTGGATAGATGTAAAGCTCCAGTTATCCAGTTATCTTTTCTTTTGTTTGGCTATTGTATGAGAGTGGGATTATGTACTTCTTTATTTTGATGGATATTGTACTTGACCTTTATTGTGGTTTTATGATGTAACCAGACATGTTTTACTTCCGCTGTTATGAGATGATGTTTTAAAATTTCAAGTACTATTTATATCTGTCTTGTTGTAATTTTTCTGTTCTATATTCACTAAAATACTCCACCGATGCTATGGCATTCCCTTAGTGAGTGATCATAGCGGGAGTGGGGTGTTACACAAAATTTCACAATCGAAAATGATTTGAGTGCCTCTTACGTTACTCCATACTTGATTCTCATTTCCTTCGTAAAAGTCACGATTCAAATTCGCATAAAATATTTTGACGAGATTCAGGTAACATACTTCATCATTATCCAGGGAGTCAATCAAACTTAGAACTTCATTTTGTTCGAAAAGAGAATGAAGATCATAAGGAGGGAAATCTTCAAAGATAGCAAATTCTCACGTATTGAATTTTCCATTTGCCATATCGTCAATGTAGGCTTGAATAACTTCCGGATCATTGTAGAGATGACCTTTGAGAGTTTTGGTCAATCTCATTGTTTTTGGTTTGCTTGAGGAAGCCATTGGAGATAACATTTGAAGAGAATAAAATGAACAAAGTTGTTTTGACTTTTGAATGAGAGGCAGAGAGTATAGAATTGAATAGATAAATAAATAGAGAGTGAATAGATAAATAATAATGCTCTCATTCCTGATAAGCTTACTTTTGTGTGTCCTCCTCTTCATGTATGGGTTCCAAAAGTGGCACCTCTAGCCTCCCCTGTGGCATCCGCAAGTAAGATTAATTTCACTTTGTCTACTACTGTAGATCAAATTTCTACGCCTGGTACTACTACTGTCTCAGAACCTCTACCATGTTTTGTCCCCTTTATGGAATGGAAAAGGTCGGAGCGTGCTTGGTGTCATGTACCCTACCGTATGAGATACTCTCCTAAGCTGGATCATTATTATGCTTTTGTATCTACCAAGGAAGGTGAGAACAAATGGTTATTTTAATGTATTGCTGAAGAAGGGTTTTGTTTGGCAACTGAAGGTGACGAAGGTGAAGTGAATAGTAGGGTTCTATCAGATGATACTTGGGACAGTGCTTTTATCTATGACTCTAATTCAGATGGTTTTATGCCTGACCTAGTCCTTATTTTTAAGGGCTATGGTCATGTATACAGTCATGTTGAGGACAAGGGAGTTATACTTCCCTCTGTTGAGGGATAGTTGTTTCCACCTTTTAGCAGCTGAAGCGATTTGGTTCACTCTTGTTTTGTATTGTATCAGCGTACTTGCACTTCAAACCAGTACTAGTAGTTAGGCAAGTTGTCCAATTCCTGTGCCCTTGTATTCATTATTTGTTGTCATGAAAAGTAGTTGGGGACACTATAAAAGCCGGTTAGCTTTGCCAAAAGAATGAAAAAATATCACTTCTTAATTATTAAAAATTACATATTAGTCAAAAAAACTAAAAATAAATCATCAAATACATAGTAAATATTAATTCTTAATTCTTAAGTATTTAATAGAAATTATCAATTATTAATTACTAAATAATAAATATTAATTATTACTATAAATAATTTAGTATTTATTATTATTTATAATAAATTATTAGTTATTAACTATAGTTGTAAAATAACAAAATATTTTTAAATATATTATTAATTATAATTATGAAATATTTAACACTAAAATAAATATTATTCTTTAGTTATTAAATATCAAGTACTAAATGGTACATACTACTACTAAATTTTTAAATATTGGTTCGCCTGGCCAGAAAAATATTAAATATTAGTTACTTATTATAAATTATTAAATTTCAACTACTTATTAATTATTGTCTATTAAATATTAATCTTAATCATTAATCATTAATTATTAATAAATAATATTATATTATTAATGATTAGTAATTACTACTGTAATATTATAATTAGTAATTTAAACATATATAATTAATATAATATTATTAATGATTAATTATCAAATATTAAAAATAATAAATTTTAATTTTAAGAAAACATTATAATTATTAGTTATTGATAATTGAAAATTTGCAACAAACATCTATTACAATGGGTTATTTATGATCGTCGTAAATTTGGTGTCGGTTACAACAAGTTTTTTTTCCCCGTTGTAAAATTGGAACCTATTACAAAGGGCATTTTTTGGCCGTTGTAAAATTGGTACCTATTACAACAGACATTATGACCATTGTAAAATTAGCACCTCTTACAACGCGCAATTTATGACCGTTGTAAAATTGGTTTCTATTACAATAGGCATTTTGTGAACGTTGTAAAATTAACATCTACTATACAACGGGCCAGAAAGGACCTTTGTAATATCATTCTATTACAACAGGCAGTCATTGCCCATTGTAAAAAGGGTGTTGTATATGGCATCTATTACAACGGATCTGAATTGACCGTTGTAACAACACTTTATTACAACGGGGTGTTAACGCCCATTATAAAAAGGGCGTTGTATTAGGATATTTTTGTTGTAGTGGACGATCGGCTTTTATAGCTTATTATAACCCTTATTGTTAACATCGTCAACTACACCATACACTCTTCTTATTTAGATAAAAAAGAATCATAAGACTTATAATTTAACTATATAGTTTGCATAATGTTGTTTACTAAAATGGTATGTATATTGAAATTGTTCAAATAAGGTATGTATTATAGTCATATGAGAAAGTGTAAAAGAAATACCATTATATATATACGTAAATGCATAGTTCTTTAGTGAAGGGTAATCTTGCAAATATGGGAACAATCAAAACATAAATGAAACAAACATAGGTAAATAATCAAATTACTGAACACCCAAAAGCAAAGAAAGAACCATTATATGAATAACATCAACGATATGAACAGTTGGATCACCACTTCTAAAACTCAAGCATAAGTATACATTTAGTCTATATAGGATATCTCATATGGTAAATTTCAGCAAAGTTGATGCATAATAACTTATATATGTGGTCTCCCACATAGCTAAGTGAATCCGTGCGTTAAAAAGCATAAGAGTTGGTGATCTAATTCCCAATATGCATATCATCATTCTAAATATGATGAAGATTTCCCATACACGTGCATATGCATATACATACACACACTTTCATGTGACTTAAAGAACAACAATTAAGGATAAAAGTATTTACTGGATGTTTCTATATATAATCCTTTCATAATGAAGTATGATTTTATGGTTTAATTATTAAACATCAACATTTAATTGAACTCTAATCAGCTAAAGAGATGGTACTTAGGGATTTCAACTTTACCTCTACATTAAAATACAAAAATTAATATACATATAATTCCATACAAAAGGAATGCACAATACTAACCCATATGAGAATGATTCAATATCGAAACCTTCCAAAAAATATGAAAGATGTAATACCCAATATGCACAGTGGATGCACTTATGTTCCTCTGCAAACTTCACTTTATGTCCTTGCAAAAATTATGTTTAAAATAATTTCAACAATGATTTCACATCATATATATCTGGAATTTCTTTTGAATAAATATTCCATAATCAAAAGTCTACCTCAATGTTTATTAGTGTGTCACCGATAAAAATCACACATATAAATAAATATGTTTGATGCAAAAAAGGAAAAAGAAAAATATTCATTCTACATAGGACATATAAGATCGGTCCACACTTTAAAAGTAATGTCATCTTTATTATTATTTAAACAATGATATAAGAGTATAACAATGTTTATTTGATCAAAGAAGTTTTAGCGACTTCACTATTCTATATAAAAGAACATAACAAAACCCCAAGTACAATTGGGTTCTTTACCATTTGACCCTAGATCTCATAAATTCTACCTACTTCAAAATGCATAAAACCTAGCTTATATAATACATTATTATATAGAAACATCGTTGAACAATATTCCTAGGATTTCAATTTATCAAGATTTACACATGTAAATAGATTAGTGCAACGCCAATTTTTGCAATGGCTTGATGATTTTTTTTTTTAAATTTATAGTGCAAGCAATTCATAGGAATCATGCATTTTTACATTAGAACATGGATACTGATTTATGAATATAATATTATAAGATACATACAACGATACTTTTAATGTGGATACTGATTTATGATTATAGCCACATTAGACATAAAATTATGGCAATTGATAAAACGATGATGATAAAAAATATTGTGTTAACCGAGCCCATGTAAAGCGATCTTGACTATCAAAGATACATGTCAGTCACATACATACATACATACATACATACATACATACATACATACATATATATATATATATATATATATATATATATGCGTGCACATATATATAGCACTGCTAATGACGCTATGACTTTGGCTATCGGCATTGCGGTAGATGTTGAATTATGGTGGTGACTTGCCGGGGCAACATTAAACCACCACCCGAGCTTGCATGATCGGTTGTACTACACCGCTATAAAATGTCGCGACCAGTGATGAATCATCAACCGTAACGCTCCTAGCCAATATCATGATGCCTTTAACATATGTGTGCGTGTAGGCAACGATAGAAAATTTTGGGTTGATATAAATTGGTTAACCGTTCCTCTAATTAAGACATATTTTACCAGCGTCAGCTACAAATATTTTTTACGTAACCATAAGGAAGCGAAAAGGAAATCACCTTATATATTGAAACACATGGGACTAATGTTTGTGATGGAACAAAAATTGTATAATAGGTGTTCACGGCTAGATAAAGATAAAGGTTTTTGACCAATTACCATTTAGCCAAGGGATTGTTGGAGAGAGTGAATTTAAAATAAATTACTATTCTATTTGTCTATTAGTATGTAAAGAGTAAGAATAGAAATGTTTTTTTTTTTGACGACTCTGAAGGGCGACGAAAATCAATTGACATGGTTGACAAATGATTGAAGACCTACCATTAACATGTCAATATTTTTCTAGAATGTGAAATTATACGAGGCTTGATGGTAAATTAGTTCCATAAAATGTGGAAAAGCTAACACAATAAATGAGATGTTAAAAAAAGTGCAAACATTGACATGTAGAAATTTTATATATTGGAATAAATATGCATGTATTAAATTCTCGAGTGCATGAACTAAAAAGTACTATAATTTTCCTTTAAAAAGGAAAAAAAAAATGAAGCTACTATACGTGAATAATGAGACGCCCAAAACATTGAAAAACAAAACTAATAATGGATATCAAGGAGGTATAATGATTTACGGGGTGATATGTTTATCGTGCGTATTTTTAGATGGTCGCTAGATAAAGTGTTATTAGAAAAAATGGGACTTCTAATCGTGTTATCTTTTCTCAAATTGAGTCTAGAAAGATCGAATAAAAACAAGCTGATTGTTCCGACGAATCAAAATTTTCTTAAAAGGTAAAATAGGCGCACGACCCACTTAATGGGTTGTATACCTGCATAAATATTATAATGTAAACATAAGGGTTTCTAACAAACCCTAGCCGCAACATAACTCAATAAAGAAAATCAAAGCTAAAAAACTTATTAATGGCTGTAAATCCATCCATTGATAAATCACATTCAATTGCCATAATTTTATGTCTAATGTGGCTTCCGCAACTTCATTACTTCCTTTTTATTCAAATTTCTGACATTAAAACTAGTTGAATGATGAGATCTGAAATCTTGAAAGATTGGAGTTGAATCAACACCACAATGCTCGATTCACCTATCTGCTAGCATGATAAGTGATATATCTTTTATTTAAGCTAGCTTCCATAAAAATACCATGTTCGTTTACTTTTAAGTCTAACTCACTCAGATCTGAATCAAAGTTGCTAAAGCATTGTTGGATGCGAAGATGAAGCATATTAACCTCTTTATATGCCAGTTAAAGAAATATCTCTAACCCTAGTTTCGCTGATCTCCCTGGTAATATTTAATGTTTCCTTTTCAGGTATCATATACGGCATATGAACGTAGACGGCTGCCTTCTGACGCAACCCTGAAGCTTCCACCACTATTTCGAGCATTCATATCTTTGGAAATATCATTAGATTGGTTTTCGTTTTGCAAGTAAGCTTTCGCCCGATCTTTAAAGCTGTCTAGCTCCCATAAATTTATAGACTAGTTTGAATCAATCTTGAATTTTGCTTTATCTAACTTTTTGAAAATTATTAGGCTTTCGATTTAAGACAATTCCCATATTTGTGGAGAATTCATTTTCCTAGTTATTTTTTCTTTTAATGTCTTAAATTAATTAACAGTGACATTGAGCTTTGATTTTGCAATATATCATATATCTTATGTAAATACAATCAAAAAATTGATGATGGATGTTTTCTTTCTTTGCTTTGCATAGTAAACAAATTGTTTGACTGTTTGGATTCCATTTCTTGTTTGGTGGGTAATTTGTTCGATAGCGTCGATAGTGCATAATATGTACAGTGAGCCATTTTGATCAATTAGATTGATTTCAGATAACAAAATGTTATTAGCTTCTGACTTTATTCCTTCGATGAGCTCCTTTGTTGTTTTAAAATATTTTTGCAGAACTATTTCCGAATTTATTTTCCTTTAACCAAGATGGGGTTGATTATGCTTTTTTCAATGGTTGCTTTAAAGATTAAAGCTTTTGGTTTTGACAATGCATTACGTTAGTGACTTTTGATGATATAATCAACATTAGCATTTGTGTTTCCAAAATGATACAAGTTATTCCATCTTAACAGGTTAATAACCGAGTTTCCAAAGGTCCAAGGTTCAAATCATAACCTTTTAATAAGTTAAATTCTATTTTCTCTGTGATTCAGGATGTCTTTTCAAATATTTGAGTAATGATTTTCCACTCATATCATCTAAAGAAATTGTTTTGACGTGTTTCTCTTTCATCCATTTATCCCATAAAAACTTACCTTCCTCGAATTTCCAAAATAATTTGAGGTTGAAATTGTGTTTAGTCATTTAAATATCTTAAACCCAGTCCACCTAACTACTTCGATTTGCATATTGCTGAATTCCAGGATACTTTGTGATATTTCCCTCCGTAAACAAGGTTTACACATTCTTTTTTAATTTTCTACATTGTATTTGTTTGAACTTCATGAAACTGCTTCTAATACACGACGATGGCTATAATGAACATGCGAGTTGGTCCCAATTTTCCTGCAAGGGATAAAATTTTGTTAAACCACCCTTCTAATCTAGTTTGAATCAGCTTGTATAATTTTGATCAATCTCTATTCCTGATTTGGTTACATTTGTGGGGTAAACCTAGGTACTCAATAGAAAGAGTGCAGTCTTTAAATATTAAATTTTGCAAAATTCTGTTTTGTTGGCACATGCTTTGGTGGAGTAAATTTTTCACTTACTCTAATTGATTTAAAACTCTTTCAAAGATTATACCCATAATATTTGCACTCTTTACATCTGCTATAAGAAAATAAGCAAGCCATCCACATAAAGCGAATGTGTTATAGATGCTTTAACTATATTATTGGTTTTTAAATTTCCATTATTTTAGTTTATTCTATTCTATTTCCATTTGGATTGATCGAAATTCCAGAGAAATGATGAATACGTATGAATATAAAGGACCTTCTTGCCAATTCCCCTATAATGAGTAAAACCACCAATAGAACCATTTACAAGCCAAAAGCATGTCATTTTATTAATGCATTTCCCGAACAGTCTATAAAATTTACATTGAATCCCAATTGCTCCCTTAAAAGGAAAATAAAGTGTTTGTTTATTTTATCGAAAGACTTATGCGAATCAATTTTAATGCACATTTTATTTTAGGGCCTTGATTGTATTTTCGAATTTGTTCTTAGCTAATAAAATGTTTTCAGTAATTAATCTACCCAAATAAAAGCACTTTGATTTTCAAGTATTAGAGATTTCAAAAATATTTTAATTTTATAACAAAGAATATTAACTATAATTATATAAATAGAATTACAGCAAACAATAGGACTATAATCACATAGTTTTTCAGGGGATTTAATTTTTAGGACGAAAGCAATTAATATATTATTTAAGCTGTTAAAAAAATTCCTCTTTATATGAAACTCATTTACAACATCGAACAAGCTATTTTTAAATCTTCCCAATTAAACTTGCAAAATTTACCCCGAACCTATAAAGATCAGGTTTTTTGTCATTATTAACATTAAAAACAATTCTTTTGATTTCTTCCAAAACCGTTGAGAGCAAGCAGAATATCCGGACTACTGGGATGCAAAATATGTTTGTTACTAATACTAGGAATATTTAGGATAAGTGTCTATAGTGTATAAGGGAGTAAAACAGTTAATAACTATAGATTCTATGTGTGAAGCATCGATCATTAAGAACATGCCAATAAGAATTTATTGATTTTCTTGTATCATCTTTATGTTTCATATTCATTATCATAGGATACAAGAATTTTTAAAGTCCTCTTCGTTCGTAAATCAATCTACTTTTGCTTACTGCCTCATGTCAATGACCTAAATATGAAGAACATTAATTAATTTGCTCTAGTTCTGAAAAAAATTATTAACTAAACCAGAGTCTAAGCCATCTATATCAATGCTACTTTGAACGCGTCCATACTCTTCTATAATTTTTTGGTTCCAACCTATACCTATTAGACCCTTTCAGATTATCTTTTGCAATTTTGAGCATCCTACTTAATTTAAATTGGATAATGCCCTAAATATTAGAAGTAAGGAGACAATTGATCACATTCGTATATGTTCCCTCAAAAACTCATCCATTCATAACATGAATGGAACTATTTTCTTATTTGAATTATTATTCACGAGAGAAATTTTCAATGGAGTGTGATTACTTATAGCTTGAAGACAAGTATTACATATGTAATTTGGAAACATTTTTAAAATGTGTGATTTATAAAATTCTATCCAATTTGCTGCGAATATTTCTAAATTTTTCTAATTTCTATTTGAATTTATTATCGATAATATTTGGTTTCGCCAAATCAGTTTGCAACATAAATTTGTTAATAGACTCTAGTTTTTGAATATAATTAGACTAGACCCTCGTTTTCAATTTGATAAAACAATATTAAAGTCCCTCATTATAACCTAAGGGTTATTGACTTTATTGCTAAGAAAAGAAGATGTTTCCAAAGAACAGCCCTCTTATTCTCGGTATTAGAGGCATATACGAAATTAATCTCCAAAATTAAACCCTATTTATTCTTTCGTATGCAATGAATAAATTATAATTTGTTTACATGAAGTTTTATTTTTCAAACATTAGGGTCACTAACGATCATAATCCTACTTTTGCCTCTTATAACATTACTAGTGATTACATTGTATCCATTTAATAATCTGCCCCTAAACAAATCTAATTAGATTGTCTAACTTATGTTCTAAAAGATATAATGTATTGGGCTATAAAGATATCAATATATTAACAATATTAGTTTTCTTTCCGGTGATGTTGAAACCCTAACATTCCATGGTATTATTGACATATTATTATAATGAATATAATAAAGGATACACAAGCCCATATCACAGAGAAAGTCTGTGATGTTCCTCTTTTACAAGTCATTTGCCGCTTTTTTCTACATTTGTCTTTCTTTTGAATTTGAAATTGTTTTTCCCAATTAGGATTTTCCAAAGTGTATTTATTTCTAAACTCTTCCCCGTCTTCTACATATCTAACCAAGTTCGGACTGAGAATTTCCATTGTGCTCTTTATCTTACGTTGCTTTCTTTTGTTTTTCTCAAGAGAGTTGGTAAATAAAATTTTAAAAGAATTATAAATCAAGGTTTCAGCATTTGTTGCTGTTATAGGAATAGAAGCAATCAAATCAAAAACAATTCCTCTCGTCACGTTGCTTAAAAAGCAATTTCTTTTATTTTGCTATTACTAATGTTTGTAACTAAACTTAAGCTGCCTTGATGGAGGGAAGCTCAATGACCTAATCTTTGTAATCCCCATTTGATTTTTGATTGCATCTGGTTTTAGGATCCAGGTCTACCATAGCGGGTTCTTGCATAATCATGTCATGATTATCATCCCTACTTACATAAGGGTATCGAGGGTCCATGCTTTGGTCAACGTCCTCTATCATGTTCTTACGAGGAACAAAGTATTCTTTTCATGACCATTTTCCATGCATCGATTTTCTAGGGACGTAAACTTAATAGTGGAATGGTTTCCCTATGGGATTTTTTAGGTTTGCATGTGCATTCAATTCGGAAACCAAACTAGAAAGATTTGAATCTTTGTCAACTTGCATGCCTTTAATATTTAAATTGGTTCTTTTCGGACATCAAAGTATCATTTGTATTCTTGTCACTCTTTTCCACTTAGTCATTTTGGGCATTGCAATTTTCAAAAGTTCAAAGCAAACATAGTTTTTGCACCTTAGGGGAACCCATGTGCATTCAGGCTTTTGTGAAAAGTTTTCGCCATCACACATTGAAACGTAAGCTTTCCGTGGATAGGGGTGTAAACGGGTCGGACCGGGCCGGACGAAGGTGTGTCCTCGTCCTGTCCTATATCGAATTCAGACGGACATGAACCGAACACCATATAGCCTCGGACCGAGCTAGACAACAGACTGTCATGTCTGATATATCCTTGGATAATAGAAAAACATCGAACATTTTGGATCGAACGGAACATTGGTGTGTCATTGTCCTGTCCTATAAGAGAATCGTACGGACATGGACCAGACACCATATAGCCTCGAACCGAGTCGGACAACAGACCATCATGTCCGATATATAGCCCTACCCGTGGAAGTTCAAAATCTGCATTTATTTCAACTAAAATTCTTGCATATAATCGGGTCTCGTTAGCAGTAGGATAATCAAGCGTCAACGGTACACTTGCAATGACACTAAATGTTTTTTTTATCCCACAATCTCAAATAAGACTGGTAATCGTATCCAGATAGGCAATAACGTAAGCAATTTACTATCAAGATTTAGCTTCTAGCTCTATTTTCTCAAAATAATAAGTTCACTTATAAAATATGGTCTAATGATTATCTCTTTTTTATAATCAATATCAATAACATTATAAAATCGAATAATAGAAAAACCATTATTTCCAGTATAAACTTCAAAATTATCCGTTGGATTCCAGGTTCTACCATTGAAAGCCTTGAAATGATGACGGAGCTCTATTGCCGAGCACATAATCCGCTACCGAGGAACTCTATTTAGATTATGCCCTTTTCTTTCCCTCTTCATTCACACAAACTATCTTTTTTTCATTTATGAAGAGTGAAACAATGTTTTTCAAATCAAAACTAGATTTTAACCCCTCCCCTAATCGTCTCAGCCTATGTAGAGGCTTTGGTCGGATTAGCTTTGTCCAAAATTTGAGATCCCATATTAGTTTAATGGTTTCTTTATGTAAATCTCATTTCTAGACCACATTTATAATTTGATTTTCCTAACCAATCTTTATTTCTGATCAGTTGTATGATTGGTGCAGTGAATGTATTTGTATTTGCATTGATTATGAAGATCTTCTCCATCGATGTCTGGAAATGTATCTTTAGAATTTTGTTGTAAATAAAGATTGAGAAGTCGCTAAAAAGGAGAATTGGTTGGAGAAAAGGAAGCGGAAAAGGATAGATATTGGCTAGAGATGAGACTGTCCACCATTTTCATGTAAGCCACGGCTGACCTTGCAATGAGTACCAAAAGTTATTGTACATGATTTATTTTGGAGTGACTAGTCAAAAATTAAATAGGCCCAAGAGGTCAAATGTACCCGAACCATTTGATAGAACAAACCCTTCTCATTCAATGAGCATTAGGGCGAAAGCCAACGCTATATAAACGAGGTGGTCTTCTGGTAATCTAAAGTATTGTCGTTCACATAACAGACAGCAGCAGATCAGATCAATCATATTATTTAGTGATCAAGGGAAAACTTTGGGTGGGATAAATCCATTCGTTGCAAGCAAAGAATCTCTCTCTTTCTTTTTAATAATTTTTCTTATGCTGGAGTATAACAATAGAGGAAATTTACAGAGTCTTTGCTCCTCAAAGAAGAAGAAAACCACCGGCTGCGGTAGGATACAGGTACTGAAACCTTAGATTTTGATTTATATCTGATTTTCAAGGTATTTTTGTTCCTTAAGGACCCTGCTGTTTTTGCGACTGAATCCGTTCAGATCTCTAATGATGTGGGTGAGAATTCGTCTGCCTCTGATTTTTTGGGTTTGGTGTAATAGACAAGGAGGATTACAGGCTTTAGGAAGAAAAATAGATTTGGAAGATTCCGGGATTGGTTTACAGTATTATGTGATTTGGTTAGGTTTCGGTTTTGTATAGTGCAACCGATGCTGATTTTAAATGGGAAATTTTCTTGTTAGATCGGCACGAACTAGCGTTCAAGAGAAGAAAGATTGAAGATTGTATCTTGATATATTTGATGGATATTTCTCTTTCTGGTTATGCCTACTTTTGCTCTTTGAAGTGGATTTTGCTGAACTTTTGCTATCTTGATTGGTAATTTGCTGGATAATTGAAGGCGTCCCAATGGTTGACACGGCCTGTGTACAGTCTTAGGTTTCTTATTAGGTTTTAATTTTATGTCTGCAATGTACAAAGATTAAAATTTTGTTAGTGAACGACAATCTTTTATGCTTGAAGGCAGGCAATTTGCAAAATTGCATGATTAGGTTTAGCGAGGCCATACTGATTCAAGCTGCAAATGTCTGATTGAGACTTGATTCTGCAAACCACCTATTTAAGATGTTTCTGCATTACATGATTATCAAGCTTCAGTGTGAATCCCAGTCTTCTAAGAGACATTTCTGACTGTTTTTCTAAGAGATTTGTCTGTGCTACATAACCAAGCTTTAATGTTGGATTGCACTGGTCTTAAATGCCTTCTATTTTGAGGCTTTTTGAGTTGGGGTACACAACTCTATGATGAACTTTCAAATTGTTATGGATATAAGTTTAACCGGATTGTGTTTCCCGGTGTGATATATATTTTCATATAAATTGCTTCTTGCATGAGCCATCATATGGTTTAGGTGACCATCACCACTATATGTTTATCCTTCTTGAGCTGTGGAAGAAACTTTTATGGCTGAAGATTCCCATTAAAAATAAATGTTTTCCACAATAAATGCTGAGTGTCTTAATTTTGTTTGAACAGACTTGTTGTTTTTAATCTGGAGAATTAATTGTTCCTTTCAAGATTGAATTGCAGCAGCAGGAGACGGTTATGAATTCTAGTCAATGGTGGGTTCTTTATTTGATGCTATGCACATTAATATTGCAGTTTGTGATCTCTATATTGGATGGCAACCTCCACCCTGTGGATCAGTGTTATTTTTGTAATCGTCTTCCCATTGATATAACAAGTTTGATTACAATCATAGCAAGCAGAACGAATCGAACTTGGTAATATCATACAGTTTGAATTATGAGGAAGGTGAACGAGTTAGCCTAGACTCTTTGATGAGGTGGAATATTTGCAAAGAAAAAAGAAAGAGAGGAGTGACTATACTGCATAATAGCTTCGCACATAATTTACTTTTACTTATCAAATGTCTTGCTGCATATATCAGCATTTTGTTTTACCATCTTAATCATCAGTTTGTGTATATCACTCATAGTACAATAGCCTAAATTATTGTGTTAATGCAAAATTTACTGACTTCATGAAATTTTATCATATCTGCAGATAGGTTGTTCATGTACCAATGCTTCTTTATTATCTTCATCTAAGGATCCTAGATCAACACAACGGAAAAAACCCACGACCTGCAAAAGCTGTGGTGGGAAACTTGATGGACGGGGGTCAAAATTCCAACAAGGAAGCATGGTGAGAAATAAAGGGTTGGTGCTTCTGAAATATATCGATCCACAGTTAAACTGGAAAAGACCCTCTAATGGTAAACCAAGGACAAAAAGGAAAGCGAGGACATCGTTTACAGGTCCCAATATGCTTTTTGTTGAGCTTCAAAAGAAGCTCTCTAAAGAAGGCAAGGACATGTCAATCGCTGAATCTGAAAAGGTTTGTTTTGATCTGCTTTACCTATGCAAAAAACTGAACCATAGTTCCTTCTATCATTAATGTTTTTGGCTATCAGGTAGGTGTGAGTATTCTTGGAAGGCGCTTCGGTGATCCCTTAGGGAGTGTTCCATTGAAGAAAAGGAAACATTTGTCGCCCGATTCTGTGTCATCTCAATGCATTTCTGATGAGTCAGACCGAGCAACATTAAAAATAAAGCAGGATTCCATTAATGTAAAGTTAGATTCTTTATTGGAGGAAAGTGCAAGAGATAAAAATTCAAGTGTTACTGACTTTGCGGGTATATCTTTATTGGCTGCTGTTGCTTGTGACAGTATCACAGGGCAAACTTCTTTAGAACCCAAGGGATCATTAAAGGAAAATGCTCAGTTAATTTTATCTCCAAATAGAAATGAGAGACATCTGCCTCAGACTTCTGAAGATTTGGGTGGTACAAAGGACTTACCTTTGGATGCATCTTCCTCGTCAGCTTTGTATGGCGAGAAATCAAATGAAGTCAAGTCTGATAGTTCTGTGAAAATTTTCACTAATGTTTCATGTAAAACATTGGAGTTCACCTCCAAGGAAGTTAAGTTTCCCTGGGATCTCAATGCTGCAATTGATGAAAATGCCGAAGAAGGAACTGCTTATAGCGGATGCAATGATGATGGTTTTGATGAGCAGACTAGATACTTAGAATCATATGTGCATCAAACAAACTTTGGGGAAGCTAAAAATGTGCATAACTTGAGGATAGTTGAAAATCGGGAAATCTCAAGTTGTGAAGCTGATATGAAACATGATATCACTTGTTATGGCCAAACGGAAGAATCTAAGGTAAGCAAAATATTCCCTTCTCATCATACCAATACCGTAGCCATGGATTCTAAATGCAAGAGCGAAGATTGTAAGGGCACAAAAAAATTAATCAACCGAAGGCTGAATGATGCTGTTCCCAAAGTAGACAAAGATTCGATTTTGGTAACTGAGATTGACATGATAGAAGGAAATTCTCCAATTAACAGATATGTGAATAACAATGTTCCTGAGACAACTTTGGATTCTAAAATTGACGTAATAGTAGAAAAAGCTGAAACATGCTCGGTCTCTTCTCAGTTGAAAGTTGAAACTGAAAACCCACCTTCTCATCTAGCTTCATGTAATAATTTGCTTTCTAAATCATATTTTGGAATGGACAACAGACTCATAAAAGCTGTAGATTCAGTATCCGCTGATCAGAAATCATCATTTGTCGATGCATCATTCAATCCTGAAGGAAGACGTCCAATGGTATTGCTTAGCAAAGATATTTTTGGTGAAGGCACTGGATGTTCAATTAATGCGACAAATCCAAGCATGGATGCATTAACTGTTGCTTACCGTGATAATTCTGTCAAAGGCAAAGAATATGATACATCTAAATCTGAACTATCAAATGAAACTAAATTGGATGCTATTGATCGTGATAACATGGTCACTAGTAGAAAGGACCCTTGTATCAGTTCTAGGGAAGAACCACCGGTTTATGTGAATAATGTTGAAGATTCTGCGGGCAGTCCTTGTCAGAATGCGATGGAAACTAAAAGTTCTGATCTGTCTCAGGTCAACAACAATGGTTATGATTATTATTATGAATATGATGATGAAGATCAAGGAGCTAAAACAGGAAAACTTGAGTTTCTTCCAGATGATGATTCTCAATACGAAGACGGAGAGTTAAGAGAGCTACCGACAAATTACAGGCTTGGTGAGGGAACAGAGGAAGATGGCATTGAAATGGTGGATTATAGATCTGATGTAGATAGAAGTACATATAATGCTGCATCTGATTCATCTTCTTATCATCTGGCTATGAGTAATCCCATCGGCATATCAAATACCGTAAGAATGACAAGAAAAGCAATCTCAAAAAGCTCTGATGGTGCCAATAAATTTTGTTCTCCAAGCAGATGTTTACCCAGTACATGGAAAAAGTCAGCGAACAAAGTCAACAAGGATGAGGATCGGTGCTACTTAAAATCATCCTTTCATGATTCTACAAGCAGAGCCAAACCAAATATTTATAGGAATATAATTTCTCAACCTGGCATATCAACAAGAAATGAAAACTCATATATTAGGCGAAGCAGGTGCTTACTCTTTATTTTGACTAATTGTCAAACATATGGCAAAGATCGTCTATACCTTAAATTCCTCCCTGATTTTAACCATACGTTCTTATTTATATAATTACACTGTCTTTCTTCCGTCACTTGTATAATTATTCAAATGAGATCATGTGGTTGAACTCAAGAAGGATATCAGGTGTAGCAAAAATGAGGTGTAGTTGATCCTAACCCTTACACACGCACAAGTTATGATCCATAGTCCTCTTTATTTAGCATCATTATGTAGGTCTTTGATATTTAAATATTGTTATTTTTCTCTCCTACCATACATGTCAAATATTTAAATATAAACTTGTGGGTGCAATCAGAGGCTACAAATGGTGTAAAATAAAGTATAGAGCTAGGACCGATAATCCTCTTTATTTAGCATCATCTATAGCTCTTTATTTGACACACATACATTGTTGTAATAAATTATTAATACATTTATCTTAAAACAGGTCATCTGAACGTAATGATTTTAGAGCGAGGGCTGAAATGCAAAGAGTGGACCCTCGAGCATTAGGAAGGGATGTATTATTTATGCCGTCACAGGATAGAGGCAGAAGTGATTATTGGGGACGGCCTTCTGCCAAATATCATAGTAATAATCAGCGTGATTCATCTGATTATCGTAGTTCTAGAAATGCAGCAGCTGCTGCAATTGCAAAAATTGAGAGCAATGGTTTTGTTGTAGCACCTGATGGCACCATTGTTAAGTGTAATCGCCCAAGAACAACAAAGAATTGTTCATACCAATACAAATGTAACACTTCCGAAAGTAGAAAATCGCCAGTTGGAAAAGCCAGAGAGGTAACCCCTGATAGGTCTACATTTGTTCGATCTGGTAATCTTGAAGGGAATGGTCGTAATATGGAAGCTGTAAAGACATTACCATCAATGCAACATTCGCTTTGTAGGAGAGACCATGTGTTTCCTCCTCCTAGAAGACGATTTCCTTTATTGCGGTCACCCTCAAGGTCTAAAAGGCGTTTTTCCTTATCGCGGTCACCCTCAAGATCTAGAACACAATCCCCTCGTATTTGGGTTACTCCTAGAGACCGTTCACCAAATTCTAGCATTGGATCTAGAGTAAATAGACCGAGGATTGATTATGGAGATGATGTGATAAATTATGGATCACCGCCAATAAGCTATGCTTCACCACCACCGCCATATGCATCGAGATGGAATAATGGTAAGAAGGGCTTTAATAGTTATAGAGAATACAGGGGTGAAACACAAGATCGTAGGTTTGATGATAATCGCTCTTATGGGAGAGGAAGGCAAGGTGGTTTTTCTTCTTCAATGAACTTTAGAAGGTTTCATGAAACATCTAGAAGGAATGACGATGGTGCAAGGAAGCCAGTTTATGTAAAAAACAGTAACATGAAACGGTCGTGGGATAGCGATGCAAGGCAGAAACCTTTGGAGTTTCAAAAGACACAAGGGCCTAGGAATTTGAATAGGGATTCACCTAGAAGACAAAGGGAAGGGCAAGGTGGCCGTTTTCGTGATATCAGAGGTGAAAATTATGATGCTGGTGCCAAGTCGTTTGATGTTGATTTGGACAAGTCACAATGAAGTGCTGAAATTGAAGGTGGTGGTTGTATTTATGGAGTATGGAATCATCATAATGTAGGCAATTTTTTCTGTTAGAGCTTTCGTGACTGCTAGGCTTTTAGGACTGGAATTTTTTTAGGTATACATTTTATCTTACTCTTTCATGCTACATATTTGTTTTGGCAATTTCAGAAAAAGATATCATCACCGCTGTACATTATCTTCTAAGGAATCATAATTTAATGGATTTTGATTACTTTTTGTTCTGTCGGGAATGTGCTATTTGTTGTTGTTTTAATAGTAAAGGTGTGTGTGCGTCTATCAGTTTTAAAGCTTTCCTTCAATCAAATATCAGTCAATACGGCAGTAATCGAGGGACATACCATAAATTTCCAGGATACCGCTTTGTTGTTTATACTCCAATGTTTATGCAAGTAGGTGGAGTGGAAATTCATCTTCCTGTTAGGATTCATAAATCGGCCTTCTTGTATTTTTGAAACACTTAGTTGAACAAACGTCAGAGGTTTGGGTGTTTGTTCAACGGATGTCTAATCATCTGAAACGTTCTACTTTACGGTATTATCAACTGATAAAAAGCTTGAATGTTTGTTAAACAAATGACTATGATTTAGACATTTGTTGAACATGCGTTTGTCCGCAATAACTGTTGAGGGCTTTTGACGGTTATAATTCTAAAGTGCAGAAAATGTATTTTTTTACGTTCAAAATTGTTGGAGATTGTCATATACTGAATGAATCAGTGCATGGTGATGAATTGTATATATCTTTCCTTTTGTTCCAAAGGATTTGATGATCCGCCTGTGGGGATGGTTTGGTCATGTGTACGTCACGACCCAACCAACTAACCATCAAAAAAAATTCCAAAGGTTATTTTGTTGTTTGAGTTTTCAAGTTTAATTATAAAATATAAGAGAAATGGATGAGATGAAGGGAACATGAACATGACGACGGAGAGGATGGAAGGACGACGAGGCGACGGGTTGTTTGTTGTTATTTCATTACTCAAAACACTAAAAATAGAAAAATCATATTTTTGTTTTGTTCTAAATAGGTCTTTTTCACGATATACATGTGTCATTTGCACTTTACTATGAATGAAAATCCAAAACTAAAAACATGAAACTAACCACACCCTCCTATTTGATTTTTAATTTTTAGTTTTGTATTTCCGTTAAAAGGATGTGCACACTACATAAATATATTTATAAGACAAATGATTTTAAAAACGAAATAAGCATACAAATCAGAAACAAATTTATTTTATTTTTCATGTTGTGAGAAATAATAAAAGTGGGAACGATCCATCCTTTCGTTATCCATCCAATCATCTCCCGACCATCTTTCAGTTGTTGTCATAATGGTCTGAAATTTTATTTTTCTCTTCCAGTATCCTCATATTTGCTGCAAACGTTAAAAATGTAAAACAAAAACGAAACAAACAAACCTTAGGTAGTGTTTGGTTTATCATTTTGGGTTTTTCTCCATAAAAAATGTGAAAAACACATGTATACCATGAAAAACGACCAAAAACGAAGTTAACATATAAAACAGAAAAAACAATTTTTATTTATTTTCCATGTTTTAGATGGTAATAGAAGAACGAAAGATAACTCATTCCTTCAACGTTTTTCCATTCTCTCTGTCGTCCCCCTCGGTTGTTCTTCAAATTTACTCTACCGTCTCTCATCTTTTCTTAATTTTTGTAATTAATATTGAAAACTCAATACATAAAATATAATAGAAATCAAGGTGGTGTTTGGTTATCCCTTTTTGTTTTTTTTATTTTTGCCTCTATAAAATTGTGAGCAATGTACGCATATGGCTAAAAATGATTGATTTAGAAAATTAGGTTAACACAAAAAACAGAAAACAACTTCATATATTTTCCTTGTTTCGAAAAGTAACTAAAGATCGAGAAATAATATATCCTTCTACCATCCCGCGTTCCCTTTGGTGGTCTCATCTATCACCCTTCCATTCCCTTCCCCATCCTTCCGCTTTTCTTATATTTTTTAAGCAGCACTAAAAAGTCAAAATAAAAAACATAATTTAAACAAATCCCACTACGTCTTAAAGAATATTCGGCATAATGTGACAAAATAACATGTTAAATATGATGATATTTTTTTTAAAATATAACGTGCTAGTATTGCATATTTCTGCAAGTATATACACTACAAGAAAAATATCTTATTGTAACTAGCTATTTGCAACTGGTGACACATGACAGTTGCAGTAAATTATATTTAGCAACATACCTTTCGTAGCAATTGCAATAGATAAGATTTACCAACGGGGCTTTTCTTTCTGTTGCGAAAAGCATATTTTTAGCAACTAAGTTTCCCTTCCTATTGCAAAAACATACCTTTAACAACTGTGCTTCAATAATAGTTGCAACAAACATATTATTTGCAAGTGCCCTTCCACACTTGTTGCAAAAAAATATATTTAGTAACTGCTTTCGCCACTTGCAATAACTATATTTTTTTACAATTAGTAAGGCCAATTGCGAAAAACATACTATCAAAAATAAGTAGTAGTTTTTAATTAAGAAGCCATAAATGACTATTTATAATTAACCGTCAATAAATAAGTAGAAATTTTTAATGATTAACTTTTAATAATTAATTTTAAATAATTACTATTAACTATTAGTAATTATATAAGCGTTATTGAGCACTATAAAAACTGTGGGCCTTGCCAAAAATATATATAATAATTAAGATTAATATTTAATAATTATGAATAAAATTTAATTATTACAAAGTGATATTTATAATTGATAATTAAATAATAATAATAATAATAATAACAATACTAATTAACATTTAAAAATAATAAAATAAATAAATATTAAATAATATTAATTAATTAATAATAATAAACTAATCGATAATAATTAATAATTAATCTGAAATATGAACATGTATAAATAATAATAAATAAATAATATTCTATTTTTAACAACTGCGTTATTACATCGGTTGTGACAAACATATTTTTAACAACTATTAATGTTCAAATCTGTAACACCCTGTAATTGGCGCAACCCGTTTTACTTAATTCCCAATATTTAATTAAGTATTCTTTAGTACATCATTTTAGTGTGTTGTAAATTGCGTTTGTCTTGGAATTCTGCTTAAGATAGACTCTGAGTTTGCGTAAAACAGACATCGTATGAAGAAGATATTAAGGTTTGAAGTTTATATGCACACAAGAGAATTATATAAATATAAAACCAATCAAAACAGTTCCAAATAATTCAAAATCAAACAGCGGAAGGGAAGCGGGAAATTTCCCACTATGGGTGTCGACCCCATCAAGGGGGTGTCGACCCCTGTGTCGACTCCTGGGTCGACACACTAAGGGGGGGGGGGGGGGAGACCCCCATACGGATCTGGGCAGAACCCTGCCTCTGAACTTGGACTGATTTCTAGCCTAGATTCTTGGCTGATGACCATAAATAAGACCTCATTCTCATTGTTTTATTCATCCAAAAATAATGGCGACAATGGGATGCTGCTCCAACTCAGATTAAATTAACCTTTTTTCAGCAACGACGATTCATACGTATTCAAAGATTGTTGATTCAACATCAACATGCTTTTCTTAGTTTTCTTAGATCCATTCTCTTTGAGTCTACTTTATTTTTAGATATAGACACTTAAAAGTTATTCTGACATGTCTATGAATTGGATCTAAGCCTGTGACTATTCGAATCATATCAGATCTGTCATAACTTGTGTATCTAGTTTACTGTTTAGATCTCATATGTCTATTCATGATATGCCTATTATGCTAGGCTGCCTAATTAGTTCTATTATCCCATGTTCATCAGATCTGTTCTTATATGTCTATTTTGTCATTATGCTCAATTCTGTCACTACATGCTTATTAGTTATTATGCCTATTTCTGCCATCATATGTCTATCTTGTTATTATGCTTATTTCTGTTCTCTTTCCTTCTTCTTTTCCCTTTTTATTTTATAGCCAGACTACCTTCGAGCCTAGGCATACCGCTGAAATATGCGAACGCGTGAAATTGGGAACGAAGGGAAAATGTTAAAATTGGGGCATAACTTGTATTGGGAAATTTGGACATAACTTGAATTGAATACATGAATATGGATTTGGGGCATAAATCAAAGTGTGATTAAAGATCTTAATTTGGGGAATATGGTACACAATGAACATGACTTGGGAAAGGGGCATGAAAACCTATAATGAAATAGGAATAATTGTTAAAGAATGAACATGCCTAGATTTACAATAATTAAAACTAAAACTGCGCTTAGACACGAGGTTAGATTACACTTGTGGTAGAAGTATGCCCGGAACCGACCGACATATCCAACGACCACAAGTGGTGAATCTAATATGAGGGGTCTAAAGTGCATAAACACGTGACGGTGCTAAGACATGAGTTTAAGTCCGACTTGTGGAAGAAGTCTTCCCGGACCCGAGTGGTATATCCAGCATCCACAAGTGGTAGACTTAATGTGGGAGGTCTAGCGCATTATAACCATAAATAAATAAATAAATGGTAATGAACATGTAGTACTTAACCTGTTTGAATTCATAGGGATTACATGAACATGTTAACTTGAGTAGGGGTTAAGTAAACCTGCTTGGATCGGTGGAAGGGTTAAGTAAATCTTGGGGAGGTGGGTAATATTTATATATATGCCCATAAACTTAACCTATGGGGCTATGCAATCTTGTTACACTGGTAGGCATAACCTGTTGAAATCCTAGAAGACAAAGGGAAGGGCAAGGTGGTCGTTTTTGTTATATCAGAGGCGAAAATTATGATGCTGGTGCCAAGCCATTTGATGTTGGAGATGGTGATTTGGATAAGTCACAATGAAGTGCCGTAATTGAAGGTGGTGGTTGTATTTATAGAGTATGGCATCATCATAATGTAGGCAATTTTTTCTGTTAGAGCTTTCATGACTACTAGGCTTTTAGGACTTGAATTTTTTTAGGTATACATTTTATCTTACTCTTTCATGCTACACATTTGTTTTGGCAATTTCAGAAAAGATATCATCACCATTGTACATTATCTTCTAAGGAATCATAATTTAATGGATTTTGATTACTGTTTTGCACTACTATCCTCTTGTTCTGTCATGAATGTGCTATTTTTATTGTTTTAAGTAGTAAAGGTGACATTATAGTATGTCTGTGTGTGCGTCCATCAAGTTTTAAAGCTTTCCTTCAATCAAATGTCAGTCAATACAGCAGTAATCGTGGGATATGCCATAAATTTCTAGGATACCGCTTTGTTGTTCATACTCCATTGTTTATGCAAGTGGGTTTTGTATATATTTGACTTCTTTCATCTGCCCTTCTCACTAGCTGGAACCACCTCCCCCCCCCCCCCAAACACACACACACACACAGAGAGAGAGAGAAACTCCCAAGACCAACCCAAAGGAAGAACGTATGACATATTCTCTGTATTTGGACATATGTTTAAAATTAGACTTAGGGCTTCTCCAAACTATGGTTCAATCTTACAAAATGTAATATATGCACTGGGCTAGTTCTGCAACATGTATGCATCCTTGAATCGATTACATTTTGAGGCAAATCATTACATTTATATAATCATCTTAGGTGGTTGTTAAACAAAAGTTTAAATCACAGAAGTCTGTTCAACATACACCTTATATTGAAACACTTATTGAACAAGTGTCTGAGGTTTGGGTGTTAGTTAAACGAGTGTCTAATTATATGTAACATTCTACTTTACAGTATTATCAACTGATAAAATACTCGGACGTTTGTTGAGCATGCTTTCTAACGCAATAACTGTTAATGACATTTCGACGGTTATAATTCTAAAATGCAAAAAATGTATTTTTTTTTTTACATTCAAAGTTGTTGGAGTTTGTCTTATACTAAATGAAACGGTGCATGGTGATGAATTATATTTCTTTCCATTTGCTCCAAAGGATTTGATGATTCGACTGTGGGGATGGTTTGGTCGTGTGTATGTCACGATTCAAACCAACTAACTTTCAAAAAAAAATTCAAAGGTTATTTTTTTTTTGAGTTTTCAAGTTTAATTACAAAATATGAGAAGAGAAGGGAGAAGACGGATTAGGACGGAAATAACATGGAGACGACGATAATGAGATGGAAGAACGATGGAATAATGAATTGTTTGATGTTATTTCATTATTTCTCAAAACATTAAAAATAACAAATAAAAAATGTTTTTCTGCTTTTATGTTAATTTTATTTTCTAAATGGGTCGTTTTTCACGATATACTTGTGTCATGTGCACTTTTCTATTAATGAAAATCTAAAACTAATAATAGAAAACAACATTTTGTTTTGTATTTTTGATAAAATGACACACATATTGCACAAATATTTTGAGAAACAAATAATATAAAGAAAAAAGAAGCTCTATGTTTTGAGAAATAGCAAAACAATAAAAAAAACTTATCCTTCCATCGCCTATTCATTCATCTCCTTCTTGTCCCTCTATACTTGTCACAATGGTCTAAAATTTTATATTTCTCTTCCGCTATCGTCATATCTTACCATGAATGTTGAACATGTAAAACACAAAACGGAACTAAATAAATCTTTAACGGTGTTTGATTTAAATTATGTTTCGAGTTTTCAACGTTAATTAAAAAAATTAAAGATAAAAATCTCTTTTTGTTAGAATGCATAATTTGGCCTTCTCGTATTTTTGAAATGTAAAACATTTTCATCTTTTTTATCCTTTTTTAAATTTCTCTTCCTTTTATTGTATGTCCCTCCTCTCTTTCTCTTTCTAGCTCTTTTTTTTTTCCTCTCCCTTCCCCCCCTCGAATGGTTCAATCTTACAAAATACTCCCTTCGATTCACAATATAAGAAGTTTTAAGATTTTTTTTTTGTTTTTAAAATATAAGATGTTTAAGCATGTTATTCCAACTTTATCCGTCCTATGGTATATGACAGAAACCCAAAGGTTACTTTATAAGTATTTTTTTATACATAAAAAACGTAAAAGTGGTTGATGGGAATGGGAATAGGAATAGTAGTTGTCAGGTATGAAAAGAAAAATTAATGTGTAAGACAAAACTAATTAAGTATGGGGTAAATTGTCATTTGATTTTTTCTTTAATTCTTGTGCAAACCTCTAAAACATCTTATATTATAAATCGGAGGGAGTATAATATATGCATTAGGCTCATTTTCCAATTGGTACGCATTCTTGAATTGATTACGTTTTGGGGAAATCTTGCATTCATGTAATCATCTTAGATGACTATTGAATAAACGTCCAAATTTCAGATGTCTTGTAACGATTCGATTTTTTAACAAGAAATATTAAATTAATTTAAATATTTATAACGATAATTTTAAGATTCAATGACTTGAAATTTATTTAAATAAGAAATTGAACGTTAAATTAATTTGAAAATGAAAATCTTGAATTTAAAATCAAGTTAAGTTAGACTGAAGCTATATAAAATCGTATTTGAATATATACGATAATAATAATTTATTATTAGTGGATTTGATTGTTTTGAAATCGATTAATATTTTATCGATTCAGTTTAACATATGAAAATAGCCAATTTCCAAACGACTTCAGATTTCAACGAACCCAATTTTATAAAATCCGTAATGGTTAATTATTATAATATTTCAAGTTTTGGGTCAATTAGAGTGTTTTTTTAATAATAATAATAATAATATAAAAAAAGAAGAATCAAGTCATTCTCCAATGGCTCACAAAAACAAGTTCTGGAAAACAGAAATCGTGCACACATAAAAGAACAAAGACAACGCCATATTCAAATAAAACCACTAGAAGACTAAAGACAACAACGACTAAAGTCTATAACTAGGAAGATGAAATCGCAGCAGACGGAGGAGCCGCAAAGCAAACCAAATCTCCACAAAGAGAGGCATAGTCCAAAATCAACGGACATGGCCTCCAAAGGAGGTAGTAGGCATAGGAAGGTAGATCCCAATCATCGTCCCTGAATCTCCGAGAACTCCTTCTCCTCAAGCTCCCTCGAAACATGGTGGGAAGCGATACCATAGCCAAGGAAAATGGATAAGCCTCAAGCGCTACCAACAACCTCAGCAGCGTCTACTCCAGGGACCCACCTCGAGAGCGTCCAGCATCTCCAGACAGATCAAATCCAGCACCTAAAAACCGGGATCTGCATAATTAGCAAACAACATAAAACCAGGGGAAGGGGGAGAATAGTAGAGGTAAAGGAGAAATTATGTAGAGTAAAATAAAACAAAAGAAGACGCAAAAGCAGAAAACAACAAAAAGCAAAACTCAGCCAATGCCTGCCCTAGGAGTGGCATTCACCGATAAGACATCAAAGGTAACAGCCAACCTTCTAGAGCGGGAACCAATGACGCCCCTGAAAGGCCTACCACGGAAAGCAAGGAACACATCATTCCTAACTTTCCTGATAATGGTAGGAGGGCTCATCATCACATCGTCAAAAACTGCCTTATTCCTGGCACACCAAATGTGCCAGCAGACAGGACAAGGAATCAGACGCTGGAGAATTGAACGTAAAGATTTGCCTGAGACGCCAGACCACCAGAGTCTCGGAAAATCTTCTGTCTAAATGGCATTGCCTCGGCAACCCATTAGATTCCCGAAGTAATTCCAGACAACCCGGGCAGAAGAACCGGAAACCAACAAATGAAAGGAGGATTCTGAGCATCCAGAATTGCAGCACCTGCACCTGGACACTAGAGGGATGCCAATACGCTGAAGATTCCCGTCTATGGGTAATCCCTCATGCAAGGTTTTCCACATAAAGAGAGAAACCTTCGGTGGAATACAGACATTCCAAACATAGCTGAAAATAATGAGACGTGGTGTAACAACCCGGATTTTTACAACATCCTAAGACAAGAATCAAGGCAGAATTTAATTATAAAATCTGAATCAGGAGAAACGGGTTGCGCCATTGCGTTCGTCTCGGAAAAATACGTGAAATAGAGTCCGAGTTTTCAAAAATCGGAGTCCGTATGACCCAGTTATGGCCCGTCAAAGTTTTCAGAAAAAAATTCAAATTCAAAAACAGTTCGAAATTCAAATCTGGAGCCAAACGAACTGGGCGGGAAAATTCCCGCCCAAGCCCCAGGTCGATTGGGGTGTCGACTGGGGAGTCGACACGCCCAGGGGGCAGGTCGACTGCCCAGTCGACACGGGTGTCGACCTGGGTGGTCCGACCACTTGGGCCTGGGTGCACCTGCTGATGTCTTGGCTCGGTTTTATGGGCCTGTGACGGATTTTGAGGGCTCAGATCTATCCTAGGGTTTATCCTATGGCCTAAACTACTCCTAATCTCTATAAAAACACCCTAGGACCTAACCTAAATCACTCAAAATCAATCTAACAACGAAGTGCTGCCCAAATCCCTCTTGATCATGGCCTCCATCTCCAACTCCAAGAGCTTATGCATTCAAATCGGATCCGAATCAAAGGTGCTAGCTTGCTACATCAAATCAAGGGAGTGGATCAACGTTGCTACGCAAATTTCATGACGATTCTTCAACAAAGGAGCCACCTTTCTTCGTCAAGACGATTCATGTTCCTAGCCCTCTTGCCACGCTATGTAAGTTCTAGCTACTTGTAGATTCTAACGGTGGTTCTAATGTGACATGGAATAAAATGCGATGAAACATAAGTATGCTAGCCTATGTGAACCTAATTTTGCCCCTTTTCTATGATCTATGACCTTGGGCTAAGTTTTAGCGACTTAATCATGCCACTCATGTTATGTTTAACCTAGTTTATCTTGCAAGTTTGAATCTTTATCTATGGAATATTAGCATGAACCTTTGGGAACCATTTGACTTGTGAAACATTGGCAAAGACTTGACTTTGGGGCTTATGCATGTAAATGAACCCAAACCCCTTATGTTATCATGCATGTTTGTGGCCAAATTCCCTTATGATACTATGCATATTTGTGGCCAAATTCCCTTATGATACTATGCATGTTTGTGGCCAAATTCCCTTATGATACTATGCATGTTTGTGGCCAAATTCCCTTATGATACTATGCATGTTTGTGGCCAAATTCCCTTATGATACTATGCATGCTTGAGGCCAAATCCTTTAGGATAATATTCACGTTTGCGGCCAATCCCTTTATGATATCTCACCTGTTTGAGGCCAATATGTTGGCATAATACCCCTACTATGTGACTCGCTTCCACTTGGGTTGGAAATACGTTTGGGTAGCTTAGGAAAAACATGAGTATGACACGAAAATTTGACATGGGGTTTACATGAGAACATGACATTCATGATACATTTAAATGTGGTCATGACACGTAGGAAAACATGGAACTTGAACTAGACACGTGTGGGTTGTAAGTGTAATAAGACACTAGACTAAACATGAAAGTGGCCAACTCGAGGTTGGGTTGAGTTTGTAGCATAAATCTACCCGGACCCGCCCGGCTTAACTAGTGGCTACAAACAATATGACCCAATGTGAGTAGTTGGTCATATAGCACTTAAAATCCGAGGTTAGACTAGGTTGTGGTGTAAAACTACCCGGACCCGCCCGGCTTAACTAGTAACCACAACAAAGTCTAATGTGAGAGGTTGGGGTGCATTAATCTAATTAATACCACATGAAAAGGTTAAGTAATTTTGACTAATGACCCTTAACCGATATGACACGAATGGGTAGGTTAAGTTAAACCGGACTTGATTTCTTAATGACACTTAACCATATAAGACAACTAGGGGATGGGGTTAAGTAATTTACACTTAACTAATCCGACTTGGTAATTAGATGGGGTTAAGTAACTTAGACTTAACTAATCTAAACACGGTAATTAGATGGGGTTAAGTAACCTACACTTAACTAATCTAAACACGGTAATTCGATGGGGTTAAGTTAAACACTTAACCAATCTAAACTTGGTAATTCAATGAAGTTAAGTAACCAATACTTAACCAACTTAACAAGATAATTTAATGGGGTTAAGTAACTTATAATTAACCAATTATACATGATGATTTGATGAGGTTAAGTAACCTATACTTAACCAATCTAATATGCAGACCTGATAGGGTTAAGTCAGAAGACCTTTTAAATATACTTAACCATTGTAATACGATTAGTGGATGGGGTTAAGCTAACCCATACTTAACCAATCCGACTCGATAATCTGATGGGATTAAGATAATCTATGCTTAATCAATCTAACACGATAATCTGATAGGGTTAAGACAAACAAATACTTAACCAATTTGACTTGATAGGGTTAAGTCGTGAGCTTCTTGGTATACTTAACCAACTTGTAGGGCTAAGCCTTGAACTTAAATACTTAGCCAATCTTGACATGATTCGTAGGCGTGTTAAGTCATGAACTTGAATGACAACACTTAACCCATTAGACAAAATCCTAGCTCAGGGGACTAGGTTGAAAATCGTAGTTAACAAGGATAGCGGGAAGAGAAGCTAAGTGGTAAACCTTAGTTAAGGATAACTAAGTGATAATTCTTAGTCAAGGAAATTGGACCAGTTCACAGATAGATGAGTAACCCGATACGGTAGGTCATCGCTTGAACACACGTGGAGGAGCGAATTATCTGACTTAGATAAAGGCTCCAACGAACTGGGTGACGAAGCGGTAGCTTCGGGGGACGTGAGGATACTCTTGGTATCCCTCTGTGAGGTTGCAGATGATCCGCCTGAGCTCACAAGAGGTTAAGGTCTGCGGTAGAAGAACCAAGAGTATGCCTTGGTTGCTATGCGAGCGACCTAAAGACTGGGACGGATTAGCGTGGAGTCGACGATACTTGTTTTTGCCCTGGATAGCACGTCGCCGACTACCTACCATCTTTAGTTAATCGTGCACGTACGGAAAGGCAGAGAACTCCCAACAGACCATATACTTGCTATCGAGTTATGGGTGAGGTTGGCCAATAGGTAAGTGGGGGCATAGTGGGGCCGAGATTTAGTTCTCATACATGATTTTTCTTGGATTGCCTTTCAGTAGTTGAGGGAGGGGTCACGTGGGACCATAGCCACAGATACAAAAACAGACCTTGATATCTGCATCGGCAGATGACTTAAAGCTCCCGACCGAGTTCCGTATTTCTTGATTTTCCCTGGCACGGAACTCGGATGGCACATTGAGATACATGTGCATCTAGACATGGAAAACGATTCACAATACATACGTGGGATAAAGGGCGTGGTTGACGGGTGGCATAATCCCTAGTGGCCCTAGGTGGCTTGAACCCAAATCGAGACACGGAAACGTTCATTAGGTAGCATAATCCCTAGTGGTCCTAGGTGGCATAAATCCTAGGTGAACACGCGATAGTTCATGGTAAGAAAACATAACCAGATCAAGGGTAGCAGTCCAAAACAACTTCAAGGATAAAATGGTACTACGTTGAGGTGGTATAGATTTACATGGGAAAGCCCGTACGGCCTACGGCAAAGGACTGGACTTATACATGGAAAGAAACATACGAGTTGGGAAAACCTACATATGCTATATATATTAGGTTGACATGGACCATTACATGACATTGGGCAAGGGACATTCATAGTTAACACATGACGCGGGTTGGGATCCTAGTACGAGAGGTGCATAACAAATATACATGATAAATACCTTGGGATGTCATACATGATAGATACCGTGGGATGTTATACATGATAGATACCTTGGGATAGTATACTTGATAGAAACCTGACGACGTGATACCTTGATTTATCTTGACACCGTAGTTTATCATGATACCTTAGTTTACCTTGCTACAGTAGTTCATCCGGTTATCTTGGTTTAGCTTATCTATCTTGTCGTCATCCTTATGTTTACTTTTAGTTTATGCATGTCATGTTACCTTTACCTGTTTATATACTGGAAGTAGATAGGACTTACCAGTCTTTATGACTGACCCCGTTTTGTTTTGCCTCTTTGTCTTCCGTTTCCCCCCCCCAGGTTTTCAGGGAGGAAACACTGTTGTTTAGTTCGGACCTCTTCTGCTTGAAGGTCATCATATATGGCTTGGACTTCTTTTGGCTATGGCTGCTTTACCGGTTTGTTTTGGGGGAATAATTTATGAAAAGGTTTTATGCTTCTTTACTATTTGCAAGACAGGTTTCTATGTACTCTGATGTAAAAAGGCTTTAGACCTTGATGTTTTATAAAGTAATGAAATTTGTTTTACTTATGCTGTTTTCTATGTTCTGTCTTGTAATATCTCTATGCATGTTCACCAATAATGCCCCTCCAAACCTAGTGCATTCCTTTGTGAGTGACCCTGGCGGAGGTGGGGTGTTACACGTGGGTTAGGAGACCTAATCGAATTCCACACCGCCTTAAGCGAGAAGCGGTTGCCGTCCCAAATGAAACCACCCTCATGAGCATCCGTTAAACCCTTCATGGATTGCATCCGTTTCCATGTCTCACGGTTGTAGGATGGTATACCGGTGAAATTTGCATCAGCAAGCCTACGGTACTTGGCATGGAGGAACGTCGCCCAAGTGGAGTTGTTCGCTCCAAACCGCGCCCATAGCTTACAGTCAAAGTCCAAACAAATGTCCTTAGGGTTACGGAGACCTAGGCCTTCCTCCCTTTTGGGACGAAAGATGGTGTTCCAAGAAATTCAGTGGTGGCGCGAAGCATTGTCCTTACTTTCCTAGAAAAAGGAAGAAACCAAGGACTGATAGGAGCGGAAGAAGGAAGCAGTGGGAGTCATAACAGCAAAGATATGAGAATACATTGAGTTAAGGACAAACTTGATGAGAACCAGTTTTCCAGCCTGGGAAATGTGGGAAGCATTCCACCTAATAATCTTGCCCTTGACTTTGTCGGTTAGGAGGTCAAAGACGGCGTTAAGCTTCCTACCTTGGTATAAAACTATACCTACGTAAGGAAGAGAGGCCGCCTTAAATCTAGTAGCAGACTCAATCCAAGCAGATCTAATCGACGGCAGATCTTTCGTGGACACGAAGCAGCTTTAAGAGGAGTTCACGAGTTACCCCGAGCTACTCTCATGCTGCCTAATATGGGCAAGCAAGGACTGGATAGAATGACGAGTACCATTCGTGAAAATGATGATGTCGTCTGCGATAGATAAGGAGGAGATAAGAAGACAACCCAAGGGATGTCGAACCTATGAATCTGCCCACTTATCGTTAGAGAGTGCAGACCTCGAACGAATGCATCGGTAGCAATGACGAATAGGGTAGGGGACAAGGGGTCCCCCTGACGAAGACCTCTCCCTAATCTGAAATAGCCTGCGGCTGATCCGTTGATGAGAATGGAAAACCAGCAGTTGGACATAAGCCTCCAGACAACGTCGATAAGGGGTTTCGGAAACCCAAGAGCCCTTAGAGCCGTGATGATGAAGAACCACGACATACGATCGTAAGCTTTAGCCGTATCAAGCTTAACGACCACATTAGATCTGCAGACCTTCTTATCAATCTGAGAAATCAGCTTCTGGGTTAGAAGAACGTTATCAGTGATCAAGCGTCCTTTAACAAACCCGGTCTACGAGGAGGAAATAATGCGCTCGAGAAACGGTGTTAGCCTGGAGGTTAGAACCTTAGAAATGACCTTACTAGAGAAGTTGCACAAACTAATCGGTCTGAAGTCCCTATAAGAACTTGGATGATCACACCTAGGGATAAGAACCAGGTTGGTGGAGGTCCATCCCGTTGGGAGATCAGCACCAGAGAAGAAAGACTGAATGGTGAGACAGAAATCTGCTTGAATAATAGGCCACACACTCCTGTAAAACACTCCGTTAAATCCATCCGGCCCACTCGCACTGTCCTTGCTAAGTGAAAATACACATGCATGTATTTCTTCTGAGGAAGGGGGTGCGGCTAAGTCGGTGCTATCCGATGGGAGGATAAGACTGGGGATGAAGGAAAGCATGGACGAATCAGATGCAGAAACCGAGGGAGAGCTAAGGAAGGATTGTAAATGGGAAAGAATAGTATCCTTGACTTCAACAGGAGTTGAAGCCAACGAGAGATCCGGCCTACGGATCTGGCGAATGGTGAGGAGACTATTCTTCTTACGAATAATCGAGTGAAAGAACGTGGAGATCATATCTCCATCAACAACCCACTTGATCCTAGCTTTCTGCCGAAGGTGGTCATGCTCGATACGAAGTTCTGAAGATAAGGCAAGCTGGGCCAGTGCCCAAGCCTCCTTATTGGCAGCATTGGGATCTTCATCAAAAGATGCTTCTGAGAGCTTAAGAGTTTCTTCAGCCACTCTTACACGGTCGAATATATTCTTGAAAACAAGCAGATTCCATGCCTTGAGACAAGTCTTAAGGCTCTTCAGCCTACAAGAGAAAACCATGCAAGGGGAACCAGTCATAGGGGATATCTAGGAGTCTTCGACGACTCTGTGGAAAGAGTGGTGCGATCTCCACATACTCTGGAATCTAAAGGAAGATGATCCAAAGAGGAAAAGGGGGAACATCTAAGAAACAAGGGAGAATGGTCAGAAAAGGTACGATGAAGGTAGGAGATAGAATCGCGATGGGTAGGCTGAACCATTCTTCAGTGGCGAAAACTCAGTCAAGCCAAGATAGAATCCGGTTAGGGCCTTCTTGGTTGTTACTCCAAGTAAAAGACGATCCAACAAAAGACACTTCGGAAAGTCTGGAGTTGATGATGAAGGAGTTAAAATCCGCAACCGCCAAACGGTTAACAACATTGCCTCCACGCTTTTCTACTTGGCTGGCGACTACGTTAAAGTCGACACCTAAAAAGAAATAGAGAAACCCAAATCAAATAGAGAAATGATATCAGCCCAAAGGCCTTGTCTTAAATCCGATCGCACTTAGCGTAGACCATGGAGAATAAAAAGGACGAAGAAAATGAGGGGAGCAAACAAGCCATCGCCAATAGCTGATCCGTATCGACAACTGGATGGACGACAACATCTTTGGACCATATGATCAAAATCTTGTTGAACACGTTAGCTAAGGCACCACCAAAACTAATAGACAGAATGGTAAAGGTGATTGTGTCCGGACCCACAAGAAGCTCCTAAAGCGCAGTCAGATAAATAGAGTGCTTGCTAATGATGCGTTTGAGTCTTGCAACCGATGCATCATTCCCAATACCTCGAACGTTCCATAACAGAAAGTTCGCTATCAAGACCAATGAAAAGCAAGGAAAAAGATGACACCTAAAGGGAAGGCCACAAAAGAAGAACAAAGACTAGCTCAGATAAGGTAGAGAGTGTGTCAAGTAGATTAAATGATCTGCTCGGACGCCGCTATAGAGCGTGTACTAATAGTGCAGGGGGTGCGAGGAGCCTCACGTCGGGAACAATGAGGTGAGCGAGCAGTCGAATGGCTAGGAACCAGGCGACGAGAAGGGTAAGAGTTCTTAGTAAGCCTTGATAGATGATCATGGATGATCGTCATCTCGGCCTTACTAAGAAGAGGAGAAGAAACAATAGCAGAAGACACAAGGAGAAACAAGGAAGGCCCGCAGGGGCTCATAAACAGAAAAAACGGATGAAGGTGTCGAGTTGCTCATCAGAGGCAACACCAGTTGTTGTGCGAGCTTTACCAAAGCTGATCTGTCATCACATTGATAGACCCGCACTATAGGTAAAATTCGATCGACGGGGCATGAGACACCAATTAAAGGCCAAGACATACATGGGAGGCCACCTCCCTGGTAAAGCGTATAATGGACCTCTTCAGTGTCTACTATACGCGTACATAAGGGAAGCCACCCATCCCTTGGAGCCAAAGACCGGATGAGGTGCCAACAAGGGACAAAGAAACTCGAAAGCCCAAGCGCGGGTCGATTAGAGTTGTTATGTGATTGTGCGCAATATAAACACATATTGATTAACGGTTTGAAATTAAAATAGTGTTTTTGTAAACAGTTTCGTAATTTGACTAAACCAATTTCATCGGGCCTAGAATGTTAAACTATTGTAGGATTTCCAATTTCATAGCAATCAGACGATCTATGTGGTCGTACGAGCATAAAACGTTCGACGTAAAATACGCATGAATATAGGAAAATTTGCATCTTTAGGCCAGTTTTAAAGAGTTATTAAGCAAATAGGCCCGTTTCAAAAGTAATTACGGATATACACCACTTTTGGCTACGGTGGGTATTTTAGTTGGCGATTTTTGGAAAATCGCCTGAGTTGTTTCACGTGATTTCTTTAGGTGATTTTTTTAAAATCACCAACTAGCGATTTCAAAAATCGCCTAAAGCCTTTACTATATAAACAACAACCCTTCCTTCTCTTTTCCTCCTCCCTCATAACTTCTTATTTTTCCAAAACCTAAAACCATCTCCTTCCTTTCTCTAAGTGAACAAAAAATAAAGGTATAAACTAAATTGCTACACTTTTGTTGATATTTCAATCTCAAATTCTACAAGACGTTCTGCTACAAAGAATCTAGTGTTGAAGGTAATATTGTAAACCTAAAATCTTAGTTTCTTTGAGATACTTATTGACATAGTCGTGTATAATTAGTTTAATTTTAGTGGGAGAACTCTATTGTTAGTGGTATAACAAGTTACATTATGTGTTGTTAATAAAGTATCAATCTGTTTTTCCTTTAAATTTAGAATAACCAGAAATATGATTCCCACACTATGTTACTGTGATGGTGAACTAACTGCTGATGACTAGAAAAATGCCAAGTACGCCGGTGGTATCTGTAAACCAGGAAGAGTGCGCAAAGGCTGCAAATTAACGGAATTGAAATAATCTGTGTACAAAACAAGTAAAATTAATCTAGATGAATTTGATATTGAAGTAGTGGTTAATTAGCCCACAGACTCTGGTTCGAAAGCTTTAGCTTTGACGGATGACAAAGACGTTGAAGTTATGTTTTCTGGAATGACAAAGTCGATTGAATTATACGTCGGGAAAGGTTCAAATGAACAATTGCAACCGGATGGGCCGGATCCCGTAGTAAGTACTATACTTAGGAATTATACACAAATGTTTGAGATGGTGACTCCATCTGCAGACTATGTATCACTAGGTTATAATGATCCATATACTAATGTTGGAGGTTACTCCATCCATCCATGCCTTACAGATTCATGTCGTACGTGAATTTGCCATCTCCTCCCATGCAACGGAGTTTTCCCCAACACACACCGCACATGAATCTAACTTTGAATCCGAGGTAATGTTGTTATGTTGAATAAGTATAGTCAATGCTATATATTTCAGTTTCCTTACAAAATTCTATTGTTTTATCAGCTTTCAAAAATAAGCCATTGAGCATAACAAACCAGAATCGTCAAATCATCAACAATCATAGTTTATATATCCTGATCCATCTGAACTCTATGTTATGAGTCAAAGGTATGGATGTAAAATTGAGTTAGTTATGTTGAATGTGTTATTTTATGGTGGTAATTTGATGTTGTTTTCTGTAATTGATGTACAACGGACATTGACACAATGGAATGTAGATCCATCACAGCCTTCTGTGGATGTAGACAATGTAGTTGATATAGATGGTGATGTTGGTTTGGAAGTTTGGGAGGATCCTCAATTTGATAGCATGGTGGTTGCGAGTGCAATTGTTAATGAAGAATCTTGGATCGATAGTGTAACAACCAGCCTAGAATGGGTCTAAATTTTGACCCAAAAAGGCAAATCAAACTTAGAGCCATTCTAAATGGATCGTTGGTTCATATAAGGAAATGGTATAACATATATAACAGAGCTTACTAAAGCGAAAACAGAATCTCACACAGCGGAAGAGATAAAATATAATTAATTAAAATAGATGTACCTTTAATTTAAAACCATCATAAATGCCAGTTACAATAAGTCTCATGCAATAATAGGTATATCAACATTAATTATCCCAATGTAATAATAATGTCATGGTGCCTAATAGCTATCGATCCTCCATTGTTAGGCTCCGTCTCCAAGTATCACCGATCCAAGCGTCCTACCTATCGTCATGCTTATATGTTAAGAGAAAGGTTAGAACATAAAGTTACGGTGAATGAAAATAACATGTGTTTAAATACCATACTCTAAATTTGGCAAGTTATATACTTCAAAGTATGTCACACAAGCATACACAAACAAAGGTATATTTTAATTAATGAGGTGGACATATGAATCAATCACTTAAGACCTTCATCAATGTATTTAGGATGGATCGGTGATCGCTTAAGACCCATCGAGGTGGACATTCTTGGTAACTTAAGGCCCATTTTAGTATATTTATTAAGGGTGGATTCCTATGATCTCTTATAACCCTAGGGCGGACCCTAGCCAGTTAAGGTCCCATCCTATCATGTCAAAGTTATCAATATATATATTCTCACAAGTAATATGAGAAGTAGTATCTCACCACTTAGTATCGGTTTAGTGTAGGCCCCCATATAGCCATTTATGACCCCTTCGGCGTACGCCTCATGTTACTACTTAACTAATATTATGGTAGTAGACCTATGCCGCTTAAGACTTCCCTTAGATGGTGGTTAATAAATTGCATGCTACGTCGCACATATACCAAACCCATCCCTAGGTTGGCCCTTACAAAGATCCTAGAGGAAGTGGTCATTCCGATAAACTACCATACTCTGTTATCACCATGACTAGACCACTTTAGAGAAGGAGGACCCATGGACCATTTCGAATCTAATAAGGGAGTATTTCATGACTTTGGCCCAAATCAAGGAATAAACCTTCGAACGGGTCTGGTCCTAACCACTTAAGACCCAAACTAAACAAAAAGAAAGTCAACCACCAAAACCTTCTCTAGGTGGGTAGTAAGCTTACCTTTTCACACACATAATAGGTATATATATATATATATATATATATATATATATATATATATATATATATGTGTGTGTGTGTGTGTGTATATATATATATATAGACGCTAGACCTCTCACATTAAACCAACTACTTGTAGATGTTGGATATGTCGGGTGGTTCTAGGCAAACTTCTACTACAAGCGGGTTTAACCTCGTGTCATAGTGTGCAAAATTTAATGGTCCATGGAACTTAGACCTCTCACATTAGACATACTCACTTACGGTTGCTGGATTTGCCAGTTGGTTCAGGGAAGACTTCTACCACTAATGACGACTAACCTCGTGTCCATGTGTCATTATTTAATATATATATATAAGCCATTTATACACACGCACAAGCAACAATTCCTATGAGGATATTGATGGATGTCCAGTCTTATCCTAATGTATTTATTACGCCATTATTATGTTTAATTACGCTGATTACGTTATATAAATATATAAGGAAATACGAGCTATAAACGCTATTACCGTTCGAATTAAGAAACGTTATAACAGTGGATCATTTGTCAATCCTGTTCACATATAAGGTATACAGGTCCAATTCCCATAATAAACCACTCAATTCATGGCATAATTAATAACAAGCAGCAAATGGGAAAATATCAACACTAATTATTCAAACTTGTATCCTAATCTTATTAGAATTATTTAGGTAATGAAAGAGAAACAAGGCATTATATACATATTCAATATATATATATATACACATAAATTTCTATTTGAATAAATTTGCCCTTTTCTACGTTGCACATAAAAACTAATATTTAATTATTTCAGATCTGAATACGTTCAAATTCTCCATTAAGAATGGATATCATATATATATACAAAAACTTCTATTTGAATCAAATTTTCCCTTTTATACGTTGTACATATAAATGTTAATATTTAATTATTTCAGATTTGAAAACGTTCATATTCTCCATTAGGAATGGAGATCTAAACCTATCCAAATTCTGAAATCGAACTAAATCATAACCCTTTTATGCTACAAGCATTTCATAATTGATTTTTCATTGAAATGGGATAATCCAACCAAACAAAAGCATAATCCCCAAATTATTCCTGAAACATAACCAAATAATTTACAAACCGAAAATATTGATTGACAAACTTTGCAACAAATAAAGATAGGAGATTTGTGGTTTTTTATTATGATATTATCGTGAAAACCTAAATCCTCTAGGCATACAAATTCATATAAAATAGAGGAAATAGTCTAAACCAATCTTACTTCCACTCACAATTGTAGTAGTGATGAAAATATCAATAAACTGAACATTGCATGCGCGAATTGATGTTGTTCCCCAATTCTGATTGTAGATATATATAAAAGGACCCTACAAAATTGAGTCACCTATATAGATTTGGAATTCCAGATTGTTAATATAATAAGAATTTAGAGTAGGAAAGAAAATAAAAGTAAAATTGAGATAGAAGAAGAAGAAACCTATTTTCTAGAATTTTAGCAGCAGAATGGAGGCACAAGGAAATGAGATGACTACGGAATGGTGAGGTGAACAAGGTGGTATTTATAGGAGTGCAAGTGTATGACAACCATTAGATTAATATAGATTAATTTCAATTGTCAATTTCCTATAAAACCAACTTTAATACCAACCTAACCCACCTACACCGCGCGTAGGTCGCACCAAGTGGTCGACCGCTCTTAAGAGAAGCGGTCGACCCCTTGGGGTCTGAAACTAGCAGTCAATTTTCTTAATTGACGGATAGATTTAAATATTCCCTTATTACATTGATTACCTTGATTGATTTTTTTTCCTTGTTTTCAATTCTTTGTCCCCTCTTGCATATAAATATATCATACAAATTTAGACTTCATGGAATATATTTTTTGGCTAATTAATATATGTTCATATTCCATATATTTTTTTATTCCATTTGAATTTCATTCTTTGTGGGAAAACTATTTGCGTACAACTTTAATTAACGTTTCTTTATTTATTTTTGTCCTCTACTACTTATCTATACATTTGAATTTCAAATTCCTTAGGGAAATATTATTTTATTCCAATTCATTCATTATTATCCCCTAGATATTTATTTAAACATTTGTATGTACATATTTATTGTACAATCTAATTTAATTATAATTTCTTCATACAAACACCATTTTCAACATATTATATATGGAAAATTATCATAATTTTGTCATGAACACAAATATAATATTTTCGTGGTTAAATTCTTAATTGTCCAAAATTCCATTTTTCTGTTGTTATACGTTTATTGTTTATTTAACTTATTATTATTACTTAATTATCTAATCTGCTATATATATATATTTACGGGGTGTTTCATTTTTCCCTCTAAAAATAGATTTCGTCCTGAAATCTGTCAGAAGGGGCGAAACACAACTTGCTCTAAACAACCATGTTACACACCTATGTTATTTTAAATACATCCATAAAACATCCTGACTCACAATGATTATGCATTGCATACTTACAAAAGTGAGCTCAATCCTAACGTGTATTGTAATAAATGATGAAGTATGTATGCAAAACTCCTTAACATGAATATAATTTCTATATGAGTGCTCGGTGTATTTGTGTTGCAGTCATCTCCTACCATCCAATCTAGCAATCATGATGCAATCAGAAATCTTAAAATTTCGGGCTGGCCACAAAATTTTAAAATTTTCACGTCTTTTCTCAGATTTTATTTTTACCGTGTTTAGACCAATCTAAGTGAATAAGGCGGAGTCTCAAAATCCCGTGCTCCAAAACATCTATAGTGGCACAAGATTCCCAAGGTTCCATCTTTGTACCCGTTTCTTGATTACCAAAATTCATTGTACTGTGAAGGTATCTTATCAAACATAAAACTGTTATGGGCTTATATCATCAATATTATCCTTTATCTCCCTACTTTGGGAATGCCCGAAATGCCATATCAACTCTTTATCCTTCACAAGCTGCCTAATCAAATTAAACTTTTTCCAAAGTCTAACCACAAATTTGGTTCGAGTAGAAACTTTTCACTGGTTATTCCATCAAAATTTGGTATTTTAGGTGGGATCCTTGCAATTCTTAAAGATTGCCCACTAATTACCAAAGAAAAAGATAATTTTACTCCTATCATATAAGAGATCCAAGATGCAATGCTTTTTCTTATACCTAAAGCTCTGGTCATCTTCAGTTTGTCGTTCAGTCTTCGAATGAGATATTATACAAAAATTTCCTAAACCAAATCTATTTAATTAACGTCTAGTCTACCCTACTAACTAGAATATTTTCCTATGCTCCAATTTGCTGGAAATTAAATCCTAGTAAGGTCTTTTGTTATAATTTTTATAAATATGCCCAAACGATAATATTGACATACATAAAATTATAAGGAATGAATATTGTTTTATTTTGGATGGATAGTTTAATCTATGTGTAAATTGTAAGATTACACCTCACATCCTTTATATTTTAAGTGTATTCCTTATAATTTCAAATATATTCCTTTTTGTGAAAAACAACAAAAAGGCTAATTTATAATAATTAAACAAATATCCTTAAGAAAACCAAAACATGGTCATATTCAAAAAGGTTAATAGAAACCCTTTCCTTAATCTCATACTGATTTCTGAGGTGGCATTTATAAGGCTAAATTTCTCAAAACTCTAAAAATCATAAGACCAATACATTTCCTACTTGTAGGTTACCAATCCAATTCCGCTATTAACTTCCAAATCTCGTGTGTGATAAATCGCCAAGTTAAGTATCCCAATGAAGTTCTCTCTCTTACTCATTTATCTTAAAACTTAATAGGGATTTTAAATCCCAACATCACAAGCATCAATTAATTTCTCATATCACTTTATGCTCTCATCTAATCAATGGGGGGGGGGGGGAACCACTAGCGACCACAACCTAAAATATTCTTTTGGATGTTTTTCCTTACAATCAAATAGTTTAAAAGTGTTGAGGTCTTATTACCTTTTTCTTGATCCCTTAAGATGCCAAACCTTTCCTTAAAATCTTCCACTTTCGTTTTTCTTATAAATGTGGTCCATTTTCAAAATCGGACCCTTCCATAAATATTTATTTCCTTCAAGCTCCTTCAAACTTAAAATATATTCATTTTCTCCAAATCCATTTATCCTTTAAATCAGTCCCTAAAATTCCCTTTTTGTCTTATTAATTACAAATTTATTGCCCAATAAATTTGCAGTTAATATCCATGAATTTTACTTCTAAAATCGCAAATTACAGTAAGTTACGCTATATATATATATATACACACACACACACACACACACACACACACACACACTCTAACCGCTAGATACAGATCTAACGCACTAATTTCCTAGACTAAATTTTCTAGGGCAACTTAGTTCACAAACGACCCTTAATTCTGTAAATACTATACTTTGCCATCTTTTCAAATATAAACTTTTGGGACAGATACTAGGATTTCCGGGTTAAGTTGTTTAATTATCCTTAATTAGTCATAGAGCCTAATTCTATCTTGTATGACTGTTTACCCCTATTTATTCCGGAGTATTTCCTTATAATTCTCAAACTTGCAAATTTCAAAAGTAGGTGTTTAATATATTATTAAAACCCGAGGCGTTAATATTTTCATGAATACTTTATTGCTTACAATACCCAATGTCATTACATGTTTTGATTTAATACAGCATCCTTTATTTTAAAATGTTACCATTAAAAATTTAGATGCCACTTTTTCAAATCCTTATTAAATACATATATGTATATATATAATATAAGAGCAGTATAACACTTATCTTTAACAACAATTTTGAATGCCAACCATTACACTTTTCAAAACGACAATTAAAACTTTTATAAACAAGTGCTCATTTTATAGGACCTTAATTCATCCCTAAAACTGAATTAGGCGGCAATTAAGCCTCCGAAATCACTTAGTGATATTTATGGCTAAACCTTTCAAAATATATTATTACTCCACAAAAAATGCTTTTGAAACATTACTCACAGTTAATGTGCTTTTTAATAATAATGTCTAATATCCCTTTTGACAATAAATGTTTAATAACTTCTTTATTTCTAGCAAAAAATTTCAATCAACTAGGAAATTCTAACGTTTTACAAATCTCTATTACATGCTCTTAAATTCTTAAATTAGGAGTAAAATATCCTCTCTTATTCTAATGCCCATCTTTTGTTATCATTCTGGATGTCAGTCTTCAATGTCGTTCAAAACAACAATTTTGAAATAATTGTTTGTTACTATTTGGAAATGAAATTTTGATCTTCTTAACATTGGATTAATTAGCAATTAATTTTTTTTAACACATCCATATCTATATTTTCAATTTATCCTATTACTTTCAAATATATTTAAAAACATTAGACTACATTCATTTTAGCACTAAAGCTAAAACTTTTACTGCCATGCTTGCATATTCTCACAAAGTTCCCATATATATTTATTTATTTGAATTTTGAAAGTCTTTTTTTGGCAAAGCCGTCCGGTGTCTAAAGTGACTACAAATACTTTTATTATTACCAATAATAAATACAAAATATAACAGGAGAATGGTGGTTGTCAATCTACTATAGTTCAGTTTTTAAGGTGGACCGTCCACGGTCTACGACATTTAATAGGGACTGTCCACAATATCTATACAAGATTAGAGTACATGAGCTAGCTTATATATTAGACTTATACTATATTACAATTTATACTCCATGCAGGGAGTAATAAATAAGTGCTGGAAAAATATAGTACAAACAAGACTGCATACATACTTCCATGCCATGAACAGTGTTTTATATCAACTAGTGTCAAAAACACTAAATAGCCTAGACTTATATGAACAATGTTTTATATTAACTAGTGTACACAGCAGGAGCCTACTTCATACTTTACATCCAAGCTCCCCAATCGAAATCCATCACCTAGCAGAAACTGCGAAGTGACAAATGTTGGGCAGTCCATCTCTAATTGATCCGTCTGCAAGTGGGCAAGCCCATCACTATTGAGGGAAATAAACCCATGAGGTAGATGGAAGGAGCACCTTACCCAAATTAGCAAGTTCGAGCAAAGCTTCCATGCAGCCAACTAGAACTAAGATGGACCATAACCAAACACAACATGGGTAGCACGTCTCCCGGAATTACATAAAAGCTCACATTGCACAGTGACCTCCACACACAAGATTGGAGTTGCCCAAATAGTAAGAAACCACCATCAAACAGGAAGTCAAAAATCAGCGTCTTAGCGCCTCATGGATTGCCTCCAATCGACAGTGCAAACCCATCCAAACAAGAAATCAAACAGTGCGTAAAAACCACGGTGGACTAGCAGCAAAAACTACATGACATATCATAAATCCAAGCACACAACAACCATAAAACAAACCAAGATTTAGAACTAGAACACTAACTTCAACCAGAGTATCACAATTGACACCAGAGTTCTTCCAACAGGACTTCAAACAAAAAGATCATTGAATACCCATAGAGCATAATGTATCATCATAGAAAAAGATCAACTTTAACAAGATGAAAAAACGAAACACTCTACAGGAGTTACTGCTCACCCTGTTTACTCCGCGTTAGAGACAGGCTTCCATACCTCACTGAATGACTAGTTGAAGGACTTGCGAGAAGAAGTTGCCTAAAATCATTGGGAAGAGGTGGAAGCGGCGTCAAAAACAACATGATGGAGGAGTATACACAGATCTGAAGTGGTTAAAGGAAATCAGGCATCGGCGCTCAAATCGATTACATGGCCATACTTAGTAGAGAAAGTGACAAAATAGGTTTACTAAGGCAATCACGCACAACGAAAATAGGTATGTGAGGAGTAGAGAGGGATTCGTGGTGAAAAAATGTTGAAAGAAGAGATTTTGAGGAGGGAGAACAGATGTGTGAAAGAGGGAAGTTTTCCCTATCACCATTAACGATGGCCTCGGTAAACGAAGTTTTTGTATGACTCTTGGAAACATTTTTTATAATTTTGAAAGTCTTTAATGAACATGACTGTTCATTACCATTTTATTTACATTGTGGGAGGCCTTTCAAAAATTAATTTGATGGTCGTAAATAAATTTCATTTTAAGTAAATTCCTTGGAGTGGTCTTTAATCCTTTATCATACTCCAATTTACTACTTTCTCATACACTTCTTATTATTCCAATCCTATATGGTTTTAGTAAATAAATTTACTATCTATTCTCTTTTAAGTGAGTATATCTATGACGTTTATTTTACCGAGCTTATGTGTTTTGTCTTCTTTCTCCTTTTTAATTTGAACGTCAATTTATTACACCATCTGTACAAAAACCTTTTTAAGACTCATAACTAAAAACATTTACCATTATTCTTTAATTAAAGAATTCATCTTATGTTTTACTTAAAGTTTAAAATTACAGCTTATCTAACGGGAGAAATGGTAAAATTTTTCTTTTCAAGTTCCTCAAAACATTTATTTTCTCAGAAACCACAATCCAAATTTTCCTTCCTGAATGGAATTATTGTGCAACTTAAGTCTAGAATTAAAATGTCAAAATTTTCATTTTCAAAATAATTTAGTAGTGTGTTGAAAAATCACTTTATAGTATTCTTAATACTTTTGATTTTTTTTGTCTAAACCTTCTGACAAACTACTCTAAGGAAGTCTATTTCTTTTATTAGATCTTTTCTTCCGTGTTCTTAAATTTTCAATTCTTGACATTCCTAATTGTTGTCACTATAAATGTCTTTCATGCCATTTTATCCATTAAATAACGCTCATTCTTATGGACATTCAAAAAAATTGAATATTTATACCTTCGCACAAATGACCTTAATTACTTCCTTAATATTTTCCGATTTCAATATCCTTTTTATTATCGACTATTTGGTGCTCTTTCGAATTTCAAAATTCCATTAATTACCCATGAAGAAGTTTTATCCTATTTAATAAAGGCATTCTTCCACTTTTCCCTAAAACCTTCACACTTTAGGTTATGGATGTTAATTTGTCCCATTCCAAATTCTTACTACTTATTTCTCCCTTATCTCTTTCATGAATGAAAATTAAATCACCAATTAATCCTCATTAACTGCCTACTAAATTAGGGAGTTTCTTTCCACTTCCAACTTTTTGGTTCTTACATCGCTTAGGTTTTTATAGGCTTCCAAATCGATAAGGGAACTACTAAATCACTACATGGCTTTTAGGAGTTTTCTAAAAATTAAGGATACTCCTTTTCTAGAAGGACCTAAGACAATATTTTGTAAAAATATGTGTACTTAAAAAAATACTTATATATATTAAAAAAATTGAAAGCCCATTTTCAAAATAACAAGTTCGCCTCTCATACGTGTATGTTACCTCATAATCGGGTAACCTACGCTCTGATACTAATTGTAATAACCAGCCCAGAATGAGATTTCGACCCAAAAAGGCAGACTGAAACTTAGATCCATTCTAAACAGATCGTTGGCTCCTATGAGGAAATGGTATAACAAATATAAATGAGCATGCTATAGCGAAAAGAGTTTCTCACATAGTGGAAGCGATAAAATACAATAACTTAATATAGATGTACCTTTAATTTAAAACCACCATAAATGTTAGTTACAATAAGTCTCATGCAATAATAGGTATATCAACGTTAATTACCCCAATGTAATAATACTGTGATGGTGCCTAATAGTTATGGATCCTCCATCGTCAGGCTCCATCTCCAAGGTATCACCAATCCAAGAATTCCCACCTACTGTCCCGTTTATATGTTAAGAGGAGGGAGGTTAGAACATAAACTTCCGATGAATGAAAATAACGCGTGTTTAAAGACCATACTCTAAATTTGGCAGGTTATATAATTCAAATTATGTCTATGTAAACACACAAGCATACACAAACAAAGTTATATCTTAATTAATGAGGTGGACATCCAAATCAGTCACTTAAGACCTTTATCAATGTATTTAGGGTGGATCAATAATCACTTAAGACCCAACGAGGTGGGTATTCTTGGTCACTTAAGGCCCATTTTAGTATATTTATTAAGGATGGATTGCTATGATCTCTTATCACCCTAAGGCGGACCCTAGCCACTTAAGACCCCATCCTATCACGTCAACGTTATCAATATATATATATATTCTCACAAGTAATATGACAAGTAGTATCTCGCTCCTTAGTACCGGTTTAGGGTAGGCCCGCATATAGCCATTTATGACCCTCCGACGGATGCCTCATATTACAACTTAATCGATATTACGACAGTAGACCTATGCCACTTAAGACTTCCCTTAGACGATGGTTAATAAATTGCATGATACGTCCCACGTATACCTAACCCATTCCTAGGTTGTCCCTTACATAAATCCTAGAGGAAGTGGACATTCCAGTAAACTACCCTACTCCGTTATTGCCATGACTAGATCACTTTAGAGAAGGAGGACCCATGGACCATTTCGAATCTAATAAGGGAGGGTCCCATGACTTTGGCCTAACCCAAGCAATAAACTTTTGTAACCGGCCTAGTTCTAACCACTTAAGGCCCAAACTAAACAAGAAGAAAGTCAACCACTTAAGACCTTCTCAAGCCGGGTGGTAAGCCTAACTATTCATACACATGATACGTGTGTATATATATACTAGACCTCTCACATTAAACCAACTACTTGCAGATGCTGGATATGTCGGGTGGTTTCAGACAGACTTCTACTACAAGCGAGATTAACCTCGTGTCATAGTGTACTAAATTTAATCGTCCATGGCACCCAGACCTCTCACATTATCCAAACTCACTTGCAGTTGCTGGATTTGCCGTTGGTTCTGGGCAGACTTCTATCACAAATGACGACTAACTTTGTGTCTGTGTTTCATTATTTAACATATATATATATATGTATGTATATATATATACACACACACAAGCAACAATTCCTATGGGGACATTTACAAATTCCCAATCTTATCCTAACGTACTTATTATGCCATTATTACGTTCAATTATGTCGATTACGTTATATAAATATATAATGTAATGCGTGCCATAAACACTAATTGCCGTTCAAATGAAGAAATGTTCTAACGGTGAATTATTTGTCAACCTTGTTCACATATAAGGTATACAATCCCAATTCCCATAATAAACTACTCAATTCATGGAATAATTAATAACAAGCAGTAAATGGGAAAATATCAACACTAATCATTTCAAACTTGTATCCTAGGCTTGTTAGAATTGTTTAGGTAATGAAAGAGAAACAAGGCATTATATACATATTCGAAAGGGAAAATTTGTGTTAAGGGCTTACCATTCGGATCTAATTTGTTTTCCAGGACACGGCTTCGTCGGAATTAGTTTTAAGGACAAAAATTATTGCGCTCTTTATTTCACAAACCCGTTCCTTTCTCAAATTATAAAATCGATCTTCATTAAACAATTAAATAGAGCATTTTCAAAAACATCTCGTGCTTCAAACGAATTCAGTAAACATTTGCCGGAATTAGTTGATCTTCTTCGTATCTTAGGATTCGATTATTCCTATTTGAAGAATCGATTTTCAGTTTTGTTATTGTCAAGCGATTTATTTTGTCACATATATTAGATCTAAACATTCGCTTGATGATGCATTCTTGTCTCCTATCTCATTATTCATTTTTCTATTAGATTTGAATTTTTTTGGTTTTTGTGGAGTTTAATGGAGTGAGATGTTATGTTCATGTGCATGGATGTAAGTCAGTGACATAAATGACGATGAAACTTTATTGACAGGTATTCTGTTGTTCTTACTGATGATTTTGTAATGGCTGATGTTGAAACTTTAATAATGAATTTGATATTGAATTTCTAACGGCTGATGATGTTATTAAGAAAACTGAGCATGAGTTTGTAATCTGTAATAAGGTTCTACTGCTTTTTGAAGAAAGATAAATCATTTTATCTTTTATTGATAATATTTTTAATTTGCATGAATTTATTGATGATTTTGTAATGGCTAATGTTGAAACTTTAATGATTAATTTGCTAAATATATATGTTTATCATTTTAACTTAGAGATATATTTTAACAGTGAATACATGTTTATCATTTTATATTTTTTTGACGGCTTAAAAAGATAATTGTGTTTATCTTTTTAAAATAATGATCAAGTAATTGCATAAAAATATTACTTTTCATTTAATGATAAAACTGTTTATCTTTTACTTATAATTAAGTAAAAGAAAACATGTTTGGAGTTTTGGGTGGAGTCAGTAAGACATCTAATTGCCATTGTACTTATAACCAAGCAATTGGGTTACTTTTCACTGTCTTTTTCTTTGCTGGTTTTTTTTATTGGTAAACTTTTGAGTCTTTGATCATATTTCAGATTTTTAGCAAACTTAAAATCTCCTCCTAAATTCAGAACCACTCTGCGCATTTTGGAAAATTGGCATGCACCGTCGTGTAAAACTGGTGTCAAAATTATAGAAATGTATCACTACTTCATAATTTTTAGTTAGTTAACTGCTCAAACTAATTATTTGTTTTATCGTTGCATGTAACCTGTTGACAAAACTCGGCTCATGCAAGTTTTTATCTAAACCTGAAAACATATAGAGTTTGAGTTGTGCAGGTAGAACAAAATTATTCAGCTTTGCCCCATTGTGTATATCGTTGATTTTAAATCACTGAATGATGTAACCGAGATTTTCATTTCATTGTCAGGACGAGGACATTATCGAAGATGTGCTTGCTTATTGTAACGACCCAGGGTTTTCGGGCTCGAAAATCGACATAAATACCTTTACCATAACTCATGCTGACCTTCCAAACACCGAAAACACTGGAACGTTACAGTGGTATCAGAGCTATTGGTTTAGTAATAACCTTGGCTCTGTGGTGTAACTCGATAGAGATGGGGTTAGTAACACCCTAGATTGAGTTTGAGTTTATATATATGAGAGCGTATTTGTAATTTTTTTATATATACAAATGTTTTGTATTGTGTTGTGGGTCGGTTCAAGTGTTGAAAAGCACTGAATTGGTAATAAACACAATATTGTTTTGTAGAGGGGTTAAATGAAATAATTTTACCCGAAATTTATTTTTGTATAGAAAAGAAATAATTTTCTCAAATTATTTAGATATGGTGTATTAGTTAATTTGAATAAATTCAAATTGGATTAAGGATTTGAATTGGAACTTAACTGGGTTAAGTTAAATTAAATTAAGATGATACTGGAATAAATTAAAATAAATTTGGAATTTGGAAATTAAAATATAGAAATTAATCAAATATTAATCGGTTGATGTTCAAATATGTTAAATTAAATTGAATAGTAGAAGTTAATGTGGATTCAGTTAATTTGATTGAGTTTGTTGTGCCTGGTTGTTGATTTATTGTTGACTGTTTGTTAGAATGGATGAATATAATAAAGAGTTAAATAAACTAAAACCCATAAAAATGAAGTGTTATTTAAATATTTCATATATGTGTTACTTATATGACGAATTGAGTTAAGTACAGGTGCCGGATAACTAAGAGGATTGAGTTTGATGGCGGAGATTGCACGAAAATTGGGTAGTAGACTCAATATCGCTTGAAAAGGTACGCCTACGCGAGAAATTATTAATTCTGGGTTTTGATTTTTGGTTTTCGACCGTGAGGGTCGATATTATTTGTTCCTACGATATCGCAGAAGTTCCTCCGTGCAGGGGAGACTCTGCTGTTTTTCCGAGAATTTAATGTGTTAGAATACTTTCGATATTTTTGAAAATTTTGTTTTACCATAATAAATTAGTTTTGCTTTGAAATATCCCGTATTTTCTGACCATTTATTTAAAATATTAATTTGAGTTTAAATAATGGGATTTGACCATTTTAATTTGAATATTTAAATTATATAAATAATATAATAATATTTTATTTTCGGGATATTGGGAAAATGTTGAATTTGCTGTATAATGTGAATGAGCGATTTAAAATGGTTTAAATATGGTTTAATTTGAATTATATAAATATATTCGTTATTAAAACGATGTCAGAACGTTTAATTTATAATTATATTATAAAACGAGCTGCAGCGGCGTGATAGTTCGTAATTTGGCGCTTTGAACTTTAAACGGCGGTACAGGGCCCAAAGTAAGTCGGAATTTCGTGAAACGAGAAACGTGTGAATAAGTTGATTATAATTTTCCTAATGTAAGAGAAAAATCGAGATTTCGTGTTATAAATTGTTAGTTATGTCCAATTCAAATTTTAAATTAATCGCTATGGAAATCGTTTATAAACGATAGCGTTTATTTAATAAATTAAATAAGGATTTATATACATCGTTTAACCCAAATTTTTGAATATCGAGTTTGGAAATCTATCTTGGTCTTATTTGAAGTTATACAATGTTCCATTTGAATATACTCGATTTTATCAGGTTATTTTTATTTAATTCAACTGTTTGAATTTCAGTTATACTATATGGATATTTTATAAGTTTTAAAATAGTCGTAATAAACATGCTAAGTATATATATACGATCAAATTTTATACAAGAGAATATTTTCATACTATCACGGTTTCAATAAAAAGCTAATAATTACAACTATAATGAGCAGCTAAAAATATAGAAGAAAACATAACAAAAGATTCCAAATGCAAGCTAACTAGAAATGAAACATGAAACCCGAATTAGAAAATACACACAGTTAACATAAGTAATAGAGAACAAATATGTATTTATATAATCATGTACATCACAATTCAATGAAACAGTAGAGAACCACAGCTAAGAAATAGTGGATTTTAACAACTCAAGAAAACAGTAAAATGAAAAGAGAAAAAATTACAACAGCTAATATACATTTTATTCGGAAAATCTTATATACAAAACCTTTCAGCCAATACATATACATCAGTTCCAAATCTTTAAGTAAGTACACAAAACAATTCGTACAAGAAGTATGCAAAATCAAATTTGAAAATATGACGTATGGTACTTGAAATCCAACACTATCTTCACTGCTTATGGCGCAGCCATCACCATCTCCATCAAAGCACCACCGACCACCACGAAATCAACCTCAGAAGAAAAAAGAAAATACGGCTATGAATAGCTAGAAAAGTATGTATAGATATATATATATAAAGTTGAAAGATTTCCAATAAGAAAAAAAAATGAATGCAACAGAATCCAAACAGATATATATATATATATGTATATTCATATATCAATGAACAGATAAGAGGAATCAAATCTTTAGACCAAATCAATACAGCATTGAAACAGCTAAACCAAAAAGTGTGATGTACAGCTCGAAATAGTACAAGGTATAGCTGAATAAAAATAGATGAGTGTATATATATATATTCGTACCTCAATCTAATAGCTATGAACAGCTAAAGAAAATATAAACTACACAGCTAAGAAAATCAGCTAAGGAATAGCTATACAACTAAGTATATATAGCCACTTCCGCCTCAAATCTATCAAGCTGAACAAATATTACAAACAGGAGAGAAATCTGAAATTTCAATATGAAAAGACAATACAGACTGCTCGTAGAAAAACCAAATATATGAATATATTCACCATCAAATCTTTACAGACAATGGACATGGTGAATAAACAATTCAAGGGTTTCATAGATGTACCAAATCTCTACATAAACAGTTCAATCTGTGTACATAGATCTAAGTAAACAAGTACATGAAATCCAACATAAAGTCTTCACATTTCACTGTCAAATATCACACACAAACCAATTTCCATCACAAGCAGTTCGACTACATTTCACATGGCTGAAAACGAAAAGAGAGAAGCACCTAGGATCAAAGAACAGAAATAGTATAAACCTATGAAATTACAATCCATTTTGACATCGATTCTACAAGTATATATATGCATGGTGTCTAGGGTTTCAGACAGAACAAAACCAGCAGCAAAGAGGAAACCGAATTCAACCCACAAAGAAAACAAAGCAGAAAAATAAAAACTAGAATTTTATCACAAAATACTTATCTGTTTTGTGATGGAAGGAGGCCTCGGTCTGGGTTGAATCGAGTTGAAGGGGGACAGGGCTACAGAAGCATGGAGGGATGGATGCATGGCCGCGTTCGAGCCTCGCTGGAGAAAGCAGCGATGGAAGAACAGTTCGGTCATGAAGGGTTTCTCCATTTTTTTGTGGCGGCTACGGGTTACGAGTAATGAAAGGGATCCGATGGTTTTAATCGGATAGGAGATGGATGCGGGTTGTTAATGTGAGGTGGGCTGGACATAATAGAGTAAGGCACAAGATCAATTCAAGTAAAATTTATTTAATTTAAATGTTGTATAAATTTAGAATATTAATTGTGAATGCATACGTGGTCAGAATTCGATGAAACAAAAATCATCGGAACCGTGACGACGAGTACTACGCGATGGAAGGGAACCGAGCAGGGCAGACAACAGCTGGATTTCTCAGTTAAATTAAACGTCGTTTAATTTAACTGAAATGAGCTGATTTAACGATAAAATCAAATCAAAATTAAGTTAAACTCACTCAGTTTCCCCCCTTATATTTTTTTAAGTTGGGTTTTTATTTTTGTGTGCTATGGTTACTAATGATTTGACTAGTTGATGATATATATTCACATATCGTTTGAACTGATGAAATTAAACGTCGTTTAATTTCAGTGAAACCCTAAATCGTTATTTTAACGATTGGTCCCAATTAAGGTAACTTACCTTATTGGTTACGTTTATAAAATAAACGTGTTTTAATAAATGAATTGCTTGGATTGATTGCTGTGGTAGATATTGAATTGTCGTTATAGACTGTTATGAGACCATTATTTATTTGAATTGTTCTGATTAGATGGTTGATTTGGTTATTGAATATTGACCTGAAATAAGACTTTAAGCGAAAGGCTAAAAGATGAATGTGGTAAAGGAGTAAGTAATAGGATTTTAACAAAAATCCAAGTAGTAAAAGGTATCGTTTAGAGAAGTAAAGAGAATGTGACATTTTATAAATGATTTTCTTAATCAATGAATTAAGAATTATGGTTATACTTGAGATGGAAGATTCAAAAGATAAGAAGTTTTGTAAATATATTATAAATAAAATAGCTAAATGAGGTGTATTTGATATTAAAATAAGTTCGGTTTTTGAATTAGAACTAATGTCCATCTAAAGATAGGAACGTTGTTGATCAAGGTCTGAGAGGTAAATAAATACCCCAACTTGAACGACTTCGGGATATCTGAGGATGATATTAGTTTGTAATGGGGAAGAAGGTAAAAATAATTTATTATTTCCATATGAGAAGTAATAACGGAATGTCAATAAAAGGGTCGAGAATATATAATGAGATTTTCCCAAGTAACGGAAGTGGAAGGATTTGGCATTTATATATATAAAATGTCCAAGTAAAAGAAATAACAAGGAAATGGTGGGAAGTTAAAATGGTACTTTCGAGATAAAAGGAAATTGGAAAGTGAAGTTCGGGAAATAGATTCGTTCTACAGAAATAAGTATGGATTAACGCATGCAAGTAATCAAACCAAAATAGATTTCACAACATTAATTTATAAATGATGAGTCGAGTTAATTTTCCAATATAGGTAATAAGTAAATAAATAGTAAATGGTTTTTTTTATATGATTATAGAGCATCTTCTTAAATATGAAAGTGAAATAGTGTGAAATAATAACCTTACGTTAAATTGGTAATGAAAAGCTATATTTGTAATATTTAAGAATTTGAGATTTACTATCGTTAATCATTTTTACTTAAAAAGGCCATGTAGTGCTGGTACTGAACTGGTAAACTCGTGTTATTCTCACAATTATTTATTTGATAGTTAAATCACCGACTATCAAACCTGACATATACGATCGTTGGTACAGAAAGACCGAGATCAAATTTATATTCAAAAACCATCCCGACCAGCGAAGACATGAAAGGAGATTATTAAAGATGAAGAAATTGAAGACCATCGATCTTCATGAGCGGAAGAACTACTGGTTGAATTTCTCTGGTTTAGTGGCCGGAGATATTTCAATAGTGATTCTATCGTAATTGGAATCTACGGATTACAAGGACTTCTCGCTACTGATATATAGGGTGATACCTGGGATGCAGTAGGAGGGTGCCTTCGGTTCATCCTGTTCCTGGGTGACTGGTATGGACGAATGTGTGACATAGTATTTCCAAAGGGGTCACGTACGTTGATTTCTTCAAACATATCACAGTTAGGTCGCTCCCGACCAGGTTATTTTTGTGGACGTCAATTAGTGATTTTTTCTGGAGGATCTGACAATGTGGCATTCAAAGTTAATGGTGGTATGTTATCAGAAGAGGTAATTAAGACCTCAATCCTCACAACTGGGAAATGACAAAAAATCGGGCAGGCAGCATGGCTATGTTGGTCGCTCCCATTAGGGTGTATAATCACCTATCTGGAGAATATCCTTTTGCTTCTTAAATCTATTTCGATGCTATCCCTTTTTCGGGAAACGGTGGTTTGAGCCCAACCATTGGTGATATACATTCGATACACTCAAGCGAAATGAGTGGTCGGTCATGTGTGGGCCGGATTGCAAGACGTTCTTGTTGAACCTAGTGTATTCGCCTCTAGAGATACACTATCGGCAGGTGGTCCCATACCTTGTCATAGTCGGAATCCAACCTCCAATAAGCACCACGGTTTTGATTATATACTATATATGTGGAGCGTGAGATGCAAGTGTTCCGCTAGATTTATATTTACTTGTATATAGACACTATTATAATATCAGGACAGATATTGATTTCAAAAAAAAAAAAATTGTTTGGGTTATCGTAAGGTAAAAACCATCCGTATTTATGTGTGGATTTGGTCTTACGATTATCTTTTTCTTTCGAAAGGATTTTAACTTTAAAATCAAGTTGTGTGATACCCTTAATGCTGTGCGAGTTTTTCCCACTCTGGTTCACCAGACTGACCCGGTGTTTTGTAAATGCTCGGGTTAGCCCGGGTTTGCAGGTTCAGGTCATTGGACACTATGGAAAGCGTGCTGGGGAAGTCCAGACATATTTAGTGTTATTCCGCTGTGTTGTATATAAGGGCAGATTATTATAACTGTCCAGATGTGTTGATGTACTCTGATATTGTAAGTATTTTAAAAGCTCTCAATAAAGATTTATTTTTGAATTATATTTTGTTCCGCTACGATGTGAGACTCTGTGTTGGTTCTTCTTCTTCTTCTATTCTAATATTTCTTTCTTTCTTATCTCACCTTCTAATTTCTTTCTATAAACGTTCCAGTATTTTCGGTGTTTGGAAGGTTGACATGAGTGATGGTAAAGGTATTTATGTCGATTTTCGGGGTCGATAACCCTGGGTCGTTACACTTATGCATTTTGAACTAGAACAACGTAGATGGGTGGTAAGAAAATGAATTATTATTGTTATAAGAATGTTTTTTTATTTTGCAGCTGACAATTATTTCATTCTTACTTCTCAAGATCTATGTTCGGTGGTTACTCTATTTTTTTGTTGCAAAGCAACCGTGATGTAGTGCTAAAATGATAAAACCGTTTATCTTTTACTTAATCATTTCCTTAACCAGCCCATTTAATGTATATTTAAAGTAAATTCTCTGTTGTGTTGTATTTACATATCATTTTTGTCTATGTTGATTTTGTGCCTTTAGGTGCATCTTTCTCTATTTTCATTTTTATTATTTAAAACAATTCAACAAAACTAGTTTATAATGTTGTACATAAAACCAATAGCAAAATCAGAACAAAATCAACCAATTAATCAGACACAACAACATAATCAAAACATATAAAAAGACAACATAAGAATAAAAAAGATAAATCAATTTATCCTTTTGAACAGAACTAACAACATCGTATTCTAAATAATAGTTAAACACAAACAATTGCATACAACCAAAAGTAATAAAAAACAGATCCAAAACAATTCAACATACCCAATTATTCAAATATTCAAGTCAAAGTATTCATAGAACAACCAATCAAATACATTGGACTAAAACGCTCAACTGAATTATTCAATGAACACCCCCTTTTATTATGTCCTTGTTACAATATGCTACCAATTAATCATGCACACCAACAAAATCCACCAATTAATCTTATACACCAACAAAAGCAAAACAAAAAACAAATACTATACGACAGAATCAAAAAAGATATACGCATTTGTCTTTTTTGTAAAACACAGTTTAATCTTCATTTTTGCTAAGAAAAATATATTATAGATGCTATCAACTTTGAACTTCTTCTTACTATCAAGACTACCAAAAAAAACCACTTTCATTGCTGCAACTATCTAAAATCTTCAGTTGTTTCCATTCCATCCTTTTACAAAATATAATTCTTTGTAATCTTTAGAACCCATTTTAGTGAGTTACCCTTTGGCCTGCACCTTTAAAAGGACAAATCCAATCCTCACCTGAATCAGAAGAGCCCAAAACTATCACATAATTTTTGTTCACAAATTTCATCAGAACACCCTACAACAGAGCATGAAACTAGCATTAATAGGATTGATGATCTCAATGCACAAAAGTATAAAACAACTGATTATGAGAATAAACAAACGGAACATTCACAACAACATTAAAATGCCTCTGTTGGTGATATAAGTAGGAACGTGGAAGGGGTGGACATATATTTTTTAAATAGAGCTAAACATCTAATTACCTTTTTTAATTTGAAGTTCAGTTTTGAAAAGATAGATGCAACTATCTTTTTTAAATCTAAAATAAAATAAGATATACTGCTAAACATTTAAAAATTGTTAATTACAAAAATGCAATTTTGTAATCAAAAGTTTAGTTTTATCACTAATATTGCATATTTGCAACTAACAATCAACACATGATATATATATATATATATATATATGTGTGTGTGTGTGTGTGTGTGTGTGTGTGTGTGTGTGTGTGTATTCAACTATCTTTTTAAAATCTGAAATTCAGTTTTGAAAAGATAGATGCAACTATCTTTTTTAAATCTGAAATAAAATAAGATTTTCTACTAAACATTTAAAAATTGTTAATTAAAAAATTGCAATTTTGTAATCAAAATTTCAGTTTTATCATTAACATTGCATATTTGCACCTAACAATTAACACATGACATATATATTCAACTATCTTTTTTAAATCTAAAGTTCAGTTTTGAAAAGATAGATGCAACCATCTTTTTTAAATCTGAAATAAAATAAGATATTCTACTAAACATTTAAAATTTGTTAACTAAAAATTTGCAATTTTGTAATCAAAAGTTCAGTTTTATCATTAACATTGCATATTTGCAACTAATAATTAACACATGACATATACATTCAACTATCTTTTTAAAATCTGAAGTTCAGTTTTGAAAAGACAGATGCAACTATCTTTTTTAAATCTGAAATAAAATAAGATATTCTACTAAACATTTAAAAATTGTTGATTAAACATTTTCAATTTTATAATCAAAAGTTCAGTTTTATCATTAACATTGCATATTTGCAACTAACAATTAACACATGACATATATATTCAACTATCCTTTTAAAATCTGAAGTTCAATTTTGAAAAGATAGATTTAACTATCTTTTTTAATTTGAAATAAAATAAGATATTCTACTAAATATTTAAAAATAGTTAATTAAAAAATTGCAATTTTGTAATCAAAAGTTCAGTTTTATCAATAACATTGCATATTTGCAACTAACAATTAATACATGACATATATTGATCGTCGCTTTCCTATGAACTAGAAAAGCACGAATTTTAAAATAATAACTGCAAGCGCACAGATCGTGTAGTATGCAAGTCGAATCACAGCGAGGCAAATTAAAAATTATTATTTATAGAATTTCGTGGGCGAGTTAGACAACTTTTGAGATTTGGTTGAAAATAGAACAATTGAAATTGCAACAATTAGGATTATCATTAAAACTAATGAAACGATTAATCACTAATGAAAGTAAATTGCAAAACAAAAAATGCAGAAAATAAAAGTGCAGAATAGAAATGACAACAGAAATAAAATTAGGATTATCGTTGAAACTAATCAAACTATTAATCACTAATGAAAATAAATGTAAAATACAACTAGCACTCTACCAAATCTAATTGTGTAGATTGCACTAGTTGCTAAGAAATAGAAAATTGCAGAAAATAAAAAGAAGAAGAACTTTGTTAATGGAGAAGAAGATAGAAAATGGGATAGTGGCTACAATGAGATTACATAGGTATTTATAGGAGATAGCCAACCCTAACCCTAACCCTAATACAATGGCAAATGGGCCTTAGGGAAATCACAAGAGAGTTTACAATGAGAATTACAAATGGGCCTTAGTGAAATCTAGTAAATTTGGGCCTTTCCTCTTTTCCTCTTGCTTCTTTGATAATTCTTCATTGATTTGTGATATACATGGCCTTTCTACCAGTTATTTTCTTGTCCAAAAAGCAATTTGATGTAAGATCTTCGTCAATAAGTCTTCAAATGTAAATATGCAGCAATTTGATCTCTATTTTTCATTTTTCTGACTGTATCGGCATATCTGTAAAAATGAAAAAACAATACCTAGGTAATATTTATTTATATACAAAAGATAAGATATAAGAGCATAAAATAAACACATTTCTATGTTAATCAAATACCCCCACACTTATCTTTTACTCGTCCTCGAGTAAAACAAAAAAAATGAAAAACTACACTGGATAGGTCACACTTTCGTAGGAAACACGATTGCATTGAGCGTATGCAACAAGCCGTTAAACCTCTAGGTGTCCCTAGTAGGACGAGTGGTGTCTTGTGAGGGTTTTCAACGGGTACTACCCACAAAATCCAAATGCAGTATGATATGGTTCTAATGTAACTACATGAATGCAGAGGACTTATGCAATTGAAAACAAAAAATGAAAACACGACTTGTTTCAGGAAAGTGGTACAACAAATTAAATTAACAATTTCTGGTCAGTTGATTATATTTTAGATACCTCAACTTGTCATAAATTTTTCAATATAAATCCAGTTTTCAAATGTTAAATTCCAGGTTAGGCAGTCAATTCAGTCGATAACATAGTGTAGCCATGAAATAAATTCTTAGTTTGCTTGTCACAGTTTGTGAAGTGGTATTCTAATTTCCTTGTGTATGGTTAGTCAAATCAATAAGGTCAAGAAGTGCTTGGGCTTCCTCGCTTATTCTCTATCTCTATAAAAATTGAAATTTATGATTAATTACATACACCTAACTTAAAAGACCAAGGTATACCACTCATACACGCCTTGCGGACTGACGGAGAGTTGGGACAGAGCTTGGCGGATTGTGCAGACCGACGCTGACTTTGTCAAGAACATGTCGGTAATTCTTTGGTGTCCAATCTCATAAAATGAGACCAAGATATTCCAATGCTGACTTTATCAACAACATGTCGGATAGAGCTTGGCGGGTTTGCACACCAACGCTAGATATACAAGCAATGTTGGATACACTTGGATTACTATTATTATTGTTATTGAAAATATAAGAACAAGAGATATTATACGAATTCAGCTTAACACAACTTAGTTTTAAAGATTCGAAAAGCCAATATAAGTCTTTTAAGTCCTCCACTTATTTAAACAAAGACTACAATATAGAATAAACTTCATGGCCATCACATAAGAATCTCCCTATGTACCAGTTATAGTATTATCCCTCAAAATTCAACTTTTCATTATATTTCTTATTCGATCTAAGTTGAGAGAAAAAATACTATCAACTGATTAACAATTGTTAATTTATTCTGTTGTATCAATATAAAATGAATCGTATTTTCAAAAAATAAATTATGGTATGTTAATACGACCTAAAATGCGTGATGGTCCTATCTAAATGCATGAAAATGAAAAGAAGAAAAATTAAAGAAAATTAAAAGGAATGCAATGCAGACTTCCCCAACACTTGGACAAAATAGTGTCTGCACTGTGAATGTTTCCTAAATTTGAAAGATCGTACCCAAAGATGGATTAGATGCAAAATGATTTGTAAAATAAAATGCAATCTAACTATATGTAAGAACGGTTCATATGTACAATGATATATGTGTTTGCGATGCAAAGAATGCCACCATCTTTTTCCCCCACACTTGGTTCTAGCCCGATGAATCCCGTTTCCACAATGTCTAGGCATGTTTTCTAATAAGCAAAGGGTTTTGACTGTAATAACCTGGAAAATCTGAGCCAATTTAAAATTTTTATTTTGGCAATTTTAGCGAATTTTGATTATTTAAAATGAATTATTTTAAATAATATCGACGAGAAATTTATTTTGAATAGAAATAGAAGTATATATTTATTCGAATCATCATTAGAATATAAATAATTTATTTTAATTATATAACGAGCCTGAAATGGCGCGGTAGTTCGATAATTCGATTTTAAAGTTCAAATGAATGTACCGGGTGCAAAATAAACCGGATTGTAGTGAAACAAAAAAATAATAGAATCTATTTGAGAATATCTTTCCAACGAATTCAGAAAATCGAAATTTCATAGCGGGAATCAAAAGTCATTCCCAGTTGAAAATTCAGAATAGTCGCTATGGAATTCTGGCTCTTAAAAATAGCCATTTTGCAAACGACCTCGGTTTTCGACGAAACTACTTTTGTTGGATCCGTGATGTCAAGATACTGCTAGATTCCAAAATTCGTAATTTTTCGAATTATTATTTGAGCGGGGCAAAGGAAAACGTGTTTTGACAGTTTCAGTTGATTTTAATCGACTGAAAAATGGCAATTTTTCAAACGGTCTCAGAATCTGACGAAATTAGTTTTGTTAGGACCGTATAGTCAATACGAAGCTAGAAATAATTTTTCGGGAATTTTTAGAGCCAGTATGTGGCCCCGGTAAATTGAAATGTGCGTTCAAATTCAATATACTGATTTATATTTTAATTTTAGCGGAAACTGATCGTAACAGCTGAATTGGGTTACGATACATATCCCATTGTGTTTGGAATGGGGGTAATTAGCTTGGGACGACAGTCGTTGGGTCTCGATTGAAGTCCGAACAAAAAAGTCAACCCCTTTTGAAATTAAATTAAAATAATAATATATATATATTTTTATATAACTACCTCTCCCCTTAGTATTCTCTCTCCCCGACCTTCTTACAGATCGTGAAAAAAAAACCCGCCCCTCTTCTTAGACCCAACTGATTTAAGAATGTGAAGTTTAGCAACTAACTGAAGATTAGTTAAGTTGAATGGTTTCTTGGGTATTGATCTGATGTTGGTTTCGGCCTTCGGGGTTAATACTTAGGGAATCGTTCTCTTACTAATTTACGGTTGGAGTCTGATTAAGTAATAAAAGATGAAATTTAGCGTATCAAGCATTCTTTGGCTATTATAAGGTAAAACCCTATCCTCCGGCTTGCGTTGCATTGTGTGATGGGACCTGGGTCTTATAATAGCTTCATTTTTCTTTATTTAGCATTGCGTTGTTTGTTTTATGCACTGGTATTCTTGGGAGGAAACCCGTTCCGTGTTATACGGCGTGGTCCCTTGATTTACCTAACTTTGAAATAAAGATTAATAACTGTTTTAGTTCTCACACCAGTCCCATGACTAACCTGGAGTTTATTGTTTTAACCTAAACTCTAGGTGCCCCTATTTTGACATGGGCAGCTAGTAGTTTTGGTTTTGCAGATTTATATTCACAGGATCCTAATTTACAGCTGAAACGATACCCGGAAAGCTCTGTATCCGTGTATTACTTCTAGTTGTGTATTGTATTATTTTCCGCTGTGATGTATTTAAATGTAATTTAAATCTCTAATATTTTCTGTGGATTATTTATTCATACTCTGTATATTCTGGTATTCTGATGTAATTGTTGTAATTAACAATGAAATGTTCTTCCGTTTGCGTTCTTTTGTGTGTTGTTCTCGAAGTAATCCGGGCTTTCCTTACCGGGGAAGTTACGGGTTATCACAGAAAACCATCTCATCTTTATACCTAGATTTATAGTCCAGTAGATAAATGTCCAGGGTCATCCTAACATGAAGTTTTTCAACCAAGCCAGCAATCCAAAAATAATTCATGTGTTCAATAAATTTATCAGTGTAATTGTTCAAAAATTTGTGATCGTATATAAACTCAGTTGTAATCGTGAAATTTAAATTCTGAGTGTTGTTCAAGACTATGTGATCACAATTCTCAATTTCATTCATTGACAACGTATTTTTGACACTGACAACTTCAAATTCGTTGGAAGTTCCCTCATTTGGCAACTCATCCTCGTACAATCCAAAAAATTCATGTTCATTAAAATCCTTCTCTAAATTTGAATTGAAAATTTCAACAATTTTATTCTGTTCAATTTCTAGAATTTCAAGTTTCTCACAGCCTGAAAGAGGAAGATCAAAATCTGAGCTTAAATCTTCTTCCTGAAAAGAGTTGAAATCCAAATCATTTACAGAATTATGAACAACTTCATTTAGATGGTTATTCTCAATTTCCAAAGTTGTTATTTGAAAATTTTCACTATCAGTAAAGAATGGATTATTTCCTGATTCATCAAATGTTTGAATTTGATTTTGTTGCTCTCGTTGTTCTTTCAAAGATGTCATTTGTAATAACCCGGAAATGCGAGCCAGTTTAAAATTTTTATTTTGGCAATTTTAGTGAATTTTCAATATTTAAAATGAATTATTTTAAATAAATCGACGAGAAATTTATTTTGAATATACTTCGAACGTATATATTTATATCGATCGTCGTTAGAATATATAAAATTTTATTTTAATTATAAAAGGAATTGAAAATGGCGCGGTAATTCGATAATTCGATTTCCAATTTCAAATGAATGTACCGGGTGCAAAATAAACCGGATTTTAGTGAAACCAAAAATAATAGAACCTATTTGACGATATCTTTCCAACGAATCCGAAAAATCAAAATTTCATAGCGGGAATCAAAAGATACGTCCAGTTGAAAATTCAAAATAGTCGCTATGGAATTCAGGCCCTTAAAAATAGCCATTTTGCAAATGACCTCGGATTTCGACGAAACCACTTTTATTAGATCCGTGATGTCAAGTTATTGCTAGATTCCAAATTTCATAATTTTTCGAATCAATATGTGAGTGTGGCAAAGGAAAACGCGTTTGACCAGTTTCAGTTGATTTTAATCGACTGGAAAATGGCCGTTTTTCCAACGTTCTCAGAATTTGACGAAACTAGTTTTGTTAGGACCGTATCGTCAATACGAAGCTAGAAAATATTTTTTTGGGAATTTTTCTAGTTAGTATGTGGCCCCGGTAAATTGAAATGTGCGTTCAAATTCAATATATAGAGTTATATGTTGATTTTGGCGAAAACTGATCGAAACGATCGAATCAGCTTACGATACGTATCCCATTGTGTTCGGAATGGGGGTAATTAGCTGGGGACGACAGTTGGCGTCTTCGATTTCGAGTTCAAATTAAAAAGTTATTTTTGAAATTAAATTGAATAAAATATAATTATATTTATATAAAACCCTTGCCCAATTAAAACCCTAGTCAATCCACCCCTCGGTCAAACAAAATCCCGCCTCCCTTCTTCTTTCAGGACGAGAAAATTAGTCCACCAAATCGCCACCCTCCGCCGCCGTGTCATCCACCAAATCGCCACCCCCTCCCCTTCACCGCCGACGCCGTACTCCACCGCGCCTCCCTCTCCAGCCCCACCCTCCGTTGCAGCTCCCCATCCTACGTTCAGACCCGCCCCCAAACCCCAATTCGCCCAAATCGAACCACCCACGCCCTAACCCGCGTCAGACCGCCTAGCCGCGCCTCCCTCTTCGACCTGCAGCCCCCAACGCCACCTCAGACACCCTCCACCAGCGACCCCTCTTCCCCTTGGGGCTGCAAACGGCACCACGACCCCCCTTCCAATTCGAACAGCGAAGGTGTGTCTTTATTAACTTATTTATTTACATTGTTTTATATGTAGATTGGATTTTTAGTTAGGCTAAGATATGATTTTTCAAAATATGAAAGCTTCGATTTTTATATGTATGAAGAGTTTGAAAAGAAAAGATTTTTAACTTGAGAAAGATTCGATTTTTAACTTGAAAAAAAAGTTAGATCTTTATAACATAAAGGTTTGATTTTTAACATTAAAGGGATTCGATTTTCAAAATGAAAAAGATTATATTTTTATATAAGGAAAAATATAATTTTTATATAATAGAGAATATAAAAATATTATCTTTATATATGTAGCGAAATAAAAATCTGATTTTTATTATATATATGTTGCAATAAAAATGTGATTTTTATAGTGATGTAATGAAAAGGCGAAATCTTTATAAATGAAAAGGCGAAATCTTTATATATGAAAAGGCGAAATCTTTATATATGAAAAGGCGAAATCTTTATATAGAGAATAGCATGGTAAAAATATAATTTTTATCTATACAGTAGCGATGTAAAAATAGAATTTTTATCCATATGGAGTGATTATAAAAATATGATTTTTATATATGTAGTGGCTACGGGCAACGAAAGTGATGAAAGGCGATCACGACGAAGATTTCTTCATAGGAAGAGTCGCGGGGTTGGTTTAGCTAGCGGGTGAGAACTTCTCACTTTAACTTTTCTTTTCTAGTTATATAAATATATACTAGGATGCAGACGGTGTTTAGTAGCACCCGACACCATCGTCCACAGACCATGGACTTGTTTGTTTGGTTGTGTAGTTGGTTAGATTATTTGATTTGAATTGAATTGTTTAGTGAAATGGAATGGATTTGATTGATATGTATATGGCGTGGGCCATTATTAGACCGGGGATAAGGCTAGGCCTTGTCCCGTTTCTAGTATCGTGCCGTTATGCCGCCGAAATTTTCTAAAATAAGTTAGAAAAATAAAGATATCATTTTATTTAATAAATGAACCGAATAGAATATTCATAGGTTGAATAAAATAATTTGGTTGTTAAAAATATATTTTTTAACGTGAATGTGAATAAATAAATATTCATTTACAAACCGGACGGTTTGTTTATGTACACCTATTTGAAGGACATTGATTGGGACGATAAATTTTACACATCGCCCAACTGCACAAATAAAAATCTGTGTTTGTTGATTTGAAACCCCACACGGGTATTGGGATAAAATACGGCATACACTAATCCCAATAATTAGTTGTATGTCGATCGATTGATTGACAGTCTGTTATAAGCATTAGATATCTATATTTGATGCTTATACAGTGTAGTGCACTTTGGATGATGGTTGATTATGTAACGTTGCTATTATATACATGTGTTGAATGGAATCCATATAATTAACTTTGTATGGTAATTGATTGGGCCTCATTCCAATTTAGAAAATAAAGAATGTTATAAAATAAAGGTTCATGTGTTGACCGTACTCATCCGTTGAGATTAGTCATGGGTTAAACGAAATATTTTAATAATAAAATTTACATCTTTATCATTATAAAGTAAAGGTTCATGTGTTGACCGTACTCATCCGTTGAGATTAGTCATGGGTTAGAAATATTTTAATAATAAAATTTACATCTTTATCATTATAAAGTAAAGGTTCAGGTGTTGACAGTACTCATCCGTTGAGATTAGTCATGTGTTGAACGAAATATTTTAACGATAAAATTTACATATTTATCATATATAAAATTAGAAACTAACTGAAAAATAGATAAGATGAGTGGTCTCATGGATATTGATCTGATGTTGGTTTCGACCTTCGGGGTTAATATTCAGGGAATCGTTCTCTTACTAATTTAAAGTTGGAGTCTGATTTGAAATCAAACGATAGATATCATAATTTTATAAAATATATTGAATAACAAAAATAGTCACACGTGGACAGTACTCATTCGTGGAGATTAGTCATGTGCTGACAAAAATATAGATACACGTATTGAATAGAATAAATATTCATTTGTTGAATAGAATAACGGAATTATTGAAATATATAAAACCGTGTTGATTAGAGATGCGCTATTTTGACGCGAACGATATTTATATCGATTATATTCGTTTTATAATGAATATTGAAAAGAGATTTAAAAACGAATTCGAATTGAATTGAATAGAAAATGAATTCGAATCGATTTGAATAGAAAATGAATTCGAATCGAATTGAATAGAAAATGAATTCGAATTGAATTGAATAGAAAACGAATTCGACCAATATAACCGAGGTACCTCAAATCCAACAACCACTTAGTAAATATCAGTGCTGGTAGGTCACTGACACCACTTTTAGTTAGAAAGAAACGTGCGCACTCCCTGCGTTCCCTTGCTCCGTTTTAGACTCCACCGGGGTGTGAGGCTCGCGAAGTAACGTATACACAAAGCTGTGTCCATACTGGACCATGCTTTGATCATTCTACAAGGCTCTGCTTTGCAACAATAAGCCTTGTTCGAGTGCCACTTGGCATGTCACATCGACAACTCATATCACGCGATCGAAAATTATTTAACATAAAAAGGGGTGTTAAGCAAGAGGATAAATCCTCTGCCACCAAGCCTTTATACATCAAATAAAAACCAATTTTATTACATGAAATAAATTTCGATGTCAGGCATGCGATCCATTTACAAGTCCGTCCTGGGTCTGAACGAAACCGGAGACGTCTTATTTCGTGGGAAATAAAGACACTCGCAAATCCGAACCATCAACAAGAACGTCCGGACGATCACCACCATAGACCCATCAAGGTAGCTACTCCCATTAAGGCCAACAATAGCAATACAACTATCCGCCTTGAAGATCGTCGGTCATCAACCGTGGTCTTCAACTCTTCAATTTAATGTCGCCATATAATTATTTGAAATGAGATTAAACTCCGTTTTCCAAATAATTTTCGTAGTTGTATAAATTACAAAACCAATTTTGTATCGCTAGAAATGCTTTATAATGCTTTCCACTATTTCTGTTTAGTTAAAATAGTTTTATATTTTCTTAATGACGCTTCAGGTCAATAGATGGCCGTGGCGCTGTTTTTCCCAAATGTTGATTTACACCTAACTCAAGATCTGACCGTTAGATTTTGACTAAATCTATACCGTTAGAAAGATTTTCCCAAGACGATCATAACGGGTCCGGCCTTGGAAAAATCCGACGGTTGGATCTTTCTGTAAGATCATTTAAAGTTATGTTTTTCGAAATGCGATCTACCGTACGCGATTCTCTTTAATTTAATTAATATTTATATTTATAAATAAATGTAATTCCATTTGGCGATTCACACAAGTCAGTCAATACAAACAAGCAAGTGCAGTCAATCATAACATGATTCTGTTTATGGTTTTGTCTTCTCTCTTATCATATGTAGATTTTGATAAAATGACATTTCCAGTTCAAAACCTCTTTATTTGTATATGAAATTGTATTTCATAACCTTATCGATTTATTTATGTATGAAAATGTATTTCATTACTTTATCTTTTCATTTAATCAAAACAATGTGAATAAAAATGAATTTTTTTTATCTTGTCCTTTTATTAATAAACATAGTATTAATAAAAGTACATTTCCAATCTTATATCTTTTATTTACAGTAGAAATTTGCAAATAAAAGTGACTCACATAGTTTGTATCTTTTATTTACACTAAAAATGTAAATACAAGAGGTTCACATAATTTACACTTTTATTCATTCTAGAAAAGGTGAATAAAAACATTTCACATATTTGTTCTTTTTTACTTTACATGAGAAAATATCATTAAAGACACTTCACAAATTTTTGTCCCCCTTTGTCTTACATATAAAATGTGAAATAAAATGATGTACATATTTTGTTCTCTTTTGTTTACATATAAAATGTAAATTAAAACAATTCTCATATTTTGTGCCTTTCACATACAAGGAAAATTGAATATAAAATCAATTCACAAATTTTGTTCTTTTTCTTTTACACAAAAATGTAAATGAAGTGATTAACAATGTTTTGTTCTCTTCGTTTTACATAGGAAAAAAAATGTAAAATAAAATGGTTCACATAATTTGTTCTCTTTGTTTTACATATAAAATGTAAATTAAAATGATGTACATATTTTGTTCTCTTTTGTTTTACATATAAAATGTGAAATAAAATGATGTACATATTTTGCTCTCTTTTACTTTACATATAAAATGCAAAATAAAATGATGTACATATTTTGTTCTCTTTTACTTTACATAGAAAATGAAAAATAAAATGATGTACATATTTTGTTCTCTTTTACTTTACATAGAAAATGCAAAATAAAATGATGTACATATTTTGTTCTCTTTTACTTTACATAGAAAATGCAAAATAAAATGATGTACATATTTTGTTCTCTTTTACTTTACATAGAAAATGTAAATTAAAACAATTCTCATATTTTGTTCCTTTTACATACAAGGAAAATTGTAAATAAGGTGATTCTCATAAATTTTCCTTTTCCTTCTACATTAGAAATTGCAAAATAACATGATTAACATATTCTGTTCTTTTTACTTACCTTGAAATTGCAAATAAAGTGATAAACATATTTGCTCTTTTCTTTTACAAAGAAAATGAAAATAAAGTCAATAACATGTTTTGCTTCTTTTTTTCTTTTACAAAAAAAAAATGTATAATCCTAGATCAATTCAAATAGATGTGGTAGTCAAATTTCTTTTGATTTGAATGGATAATCAAATCAATTCAATTTAATTCGAACATAAATGATAATATAAAAATCAAATTTCTATCGATTTGAATTGGTAAATAAAATCAATCCAATACTAACACAAAGGGTAACATGTGATGATCATATTATTCTTTTACTTTAAATTGATAATTAGATCAATTTAATCTCTACTCTAAAGTGATGGCAAGTGATAACATAGCATAAAATAAAATGATAATCATATGGATCTATAGGAATTATTCAAACATAGAACAATCATCACAAACCATGACCAAATAAACAGATCTGCATCATAGTCATATTTAATTTACATCGTAATTGAATAATTTAATTAATTATTAAATTTAAATAAAGAATCTCATAGTCATTGCGATTTTTGTCCAAAATTCAAAGTGTTCAGAATTTCTCCGTTTTAGTCCAGCTGCGTAGATATGCTCAATACAATCACAACGTCGCTGAAATCATCGAATTCCGGTTTGAAATGGATTAGATATGGTCAAAACAAATTATAAAATAAATTAGATTAATTAATTAATTGGTTAATTAAGAAATCAACCTTCTTCTTCTACCTTCAGTATTTGGTCGTTAGTTTCAATATAGGTTCAAAACTAGGGTAGGCTCTAATCTTCGATACACGACATTAGGACCCGATCAGAAGACACCGGAGCGGAGAGGGGAGAGAGGCGCTCGAAGGGGGACCGGAATGGCTGAACTCGGTTCGGCCTAGGGTGGTGGCGACGGGCCCGAACGGCCACGGTTTGGGTACGGGTTTCGGCGAACTGGTGGCTCCAGACGAGATCCAACCGTATGAGATTGAAGAGGAGGAGATGATCTTTGATGTGGGATGAGAATTGGATTTTAATTCGAAGAAGAGAGGGAGCAATTGGAAGAAGAAATTTCGGCCATTGGGGGGTAGGGGACGGCGGCTGTGAGGAAGAGAGGGAATAGTGATTTTAGATATTAGGTTTTTCTCCTTTTTATATTATTTTATTGTAATTTTTACAAAAAAACCATTTCTCTCATATTATTCAAAATCCAGTCCAACAGAAAGCTACCCTACCCAATAACCCCCATTCCGGATCCATCTAACCATGTCTTGCAGGCCCAAAAGGTCATCTCGACCCCCAATTTTCGAAATTAAAAATAAATTCCTTTATATTTTTAATCCTGACACAATCAAAAATCCGCCGGAGCCACATACGGACTCTGAAAAATCCCAAAAAAATATTTTTGGCTATCTCTCGACGATACGAACCCAACAAAATTATTTTCGTCGAATTCTGAGGCTCTTTGAAAAACGGCCATTTTTAAGTCGTTCAATTTTGACTGTATTGACCCAAGCATAGTTTCTTCTGCCACGCTCATATACTGATTATGAAAATTGAACCCTAGCAATAATATGACATCCCGGTTCTAACCAACGTGGTTTCGTCGAAAACGGGGTTTGTTTGCAAAATGTCTATTTTTCCATAATTAAAATATTATTTAAAAATGGAAATTTTTAAATTCTGGCAGATTTTACTATAAAATTCTAAAAATAAAAATTTTAAATTTTGCCCTGATTTTTGGGTTGTTACAATCGCCCCCACTTAAAAGCTTTTCATCCTCGAAAAGGAAAAGTAAAGTAGGAATAAAAGGGGAAAATGTGAAGTATTGAAAATGTACCTCACACAACCATCAGTCGGAGATATCTATTCTGCACGTGGGGTAGGCTTGCTTAATACTCTCCTCTGTTTCCCAGGTGCAGTCTCTAGGGTCTCCACTCCATTGCACCTTCACCAGATTGATTCTTTTATTTCTTAGCTCACGAGCTTCTCTACCCACTATTTTAATTGGTTCCCTTCTCACTTGCAAGGTCGGTGTAATTTCCAAATTCTGCTGTGCAGCTTCCTCCACAACAAGATCTGGATCATGGACATGCCTACGCAGTTGGGATACATGAAAGACATCGTGTACGCCTGGCAGCTAATCAGGAAACTGTAATCTGTAAGCAAGTGCGCCAATCCTTTCAGTAATGGGGAATGGGCCAATGAATCTAGGTGCCAGCTTGCCAGTCTTCCCAAATCGTATTACACCACGTAGTGGGGAAACTCTAAGATATACCATATCACCAACAGAAAATTGTAAGTCTCTCCTCCTAGTATCAGCATAACTTTTATGTCAGCTTTGGGCAGCTAATAATTTCTTCTTAATAAAATCAACTTTATCTGTTGCCTCTCGAATCATGTCAGGCCCCAGCACTAGACGATCACCGGATTCTACCCAACATGCGGGGGATCTGCATGGTCTGCCATAAAGAGCTTCAAAAGGCGACATCCCTATACTTGCTTGCTAACTGTTGTTATAAGAAAACTCGACCAAGTGTATATGATTCTCCCACGAGCCACCAAAATCTAAAATGCAAGCTCGCAACAGATCTTCTAGGATGCGGTTCACCCTCTCAGTCTGCCCGTCTGTCTGAGGGTGATATGCCGTACTAAAATACAGCTTGGTTCCCAATTCTTCTTGAAAGGCTTCCCAAAATTTGCTAGTGAAAATTGGGTCGCGATCACTGACGATGCTACTAGGGACACCATGCAGTCTGACAATCTCTTTCACATACAACTGTGCCAAACTTCTGGCTGTACGGTTAGATTTGACCGGAATAAAATGAGCAGTTTTAGTAAGACGGTCAACAATCACCCAGATACCGTCATTCCCCTTTCTAGAGCGGGGTAAGCCATCTATGAAGTCCATGGAGACCTGGTCCCATTTCCAACCTGGAATCTCTAGCGGCTGTAATAATCCTGCTAGCTTCTGCTGATCACTCTTTACTAGCTGGCAGGTGGGACATCTAGCAACATACATAGAAATATCCCGCTTCATAGATTTCCACCAAAATGTACGCTTTAGATCCTTGTACATCTTGCTAACCCCGGGATGAACACTGATTTTTGATTTGTGGCTCTCATCCATGACTTCCCTTTTTAGTTCTGGGATGTCAGGTACACAAATACGCCCTTGCATTTTGAGAATTCCCTTGTGATCAATAGAAAAGCTTGATGCTTCACCTTTTTGAACACGCTCGGCAATCTTTTGAATAAATTTGTCATTCCTCTGAAGAGCGGCAATCTTGTCTATCAGAGAAGGAGTGATAATGAGATGGGCGAGAATGAGATTAGTGTCGGCGGCATTCTTTCGACTGAGCGCATCTGCTACAACATTCGCCTTCCCAGGCGTACATAGAATATCCAAGTCATAGGCTGCAAGGAATTCCACCCATCTCCGCTGTCTCAAATTTAGATCTTTTTGAGTGAAGAGATATTTCAGAGACTGATGGTCAGTGTAAAGCTCGAACTTTTCCCCCAATAAATAATGTCTCCAAATTTTCAGAGCGAAGACAATAGCCATAAGTTCAAGGTCGTGGGTGGGGTACTTCTTCTCATGGACTTTTAGTTGGCGACTAGCATAAGTGACAACTTTGTCTCTTTGCATAAGCACCGCGCCAATACCTTAAATTAAAGATGAAGCATAACATGTTAAAATGAGTCTTGACAAAAGGAAAATGTCACCTCAACCATGTTTATTTAAAATAAAATAGAGACAACCTTCTTTGGAAGCGTCGGTCCAAACCTTCAAATCCTGATTGCCATCGATGATGGTCAAGACAGGAGCAGTGGTCAGCCTCTTCTTAAGCTCTTGGAAGGATGCCTCGCATTTTGGTGTCCAAATGAACTTCTTATGCGTTTTAGTCAGCTCAGTCAATGGACCAGATAATTTAGAGAAATCTCTCACGAATTTACGATAGTAGCCAGCCAAACCCAAGAAACTTCGAACTTCAGTGGGGGTAGTAGGCTGCTTCCATTCTTGGATGGCTGAGATCTTTCCAGGATCAACTGAAATACCTTCTTTGGAAACTACGTGGCCGAGGAATTTCACCTCTTCTTGCCAAAACATACACTTAGAGAATTTGGCTTTCAGTACATTTCTACGAAGAATTTCTAAGACTTCTCTCAAATGTTTTTCATGCTCCTCAACAGATTTTGAAAAGATAAGAATATCGTCAATGAATACAAGCACAAATTTATTAAGGACATTTCTAAAAACGCGATTCATTAAGTCAACAAAATAAGCTGGAGCATTACACAGCCCAAAAGGCATTACTAGCCATTCATAACATGTGTCAGGCCCTCTAAAAGCAGTGAGAGGGATACACTCTTCTGCGATGCGCAGTTGATGGAAACCTGTGGCTAGGTCCATCTTAGAGAATACACAAGCTCCATGCAATCTATCAAGAAGATCATCAATGCGAGGAAGAGGGTATTTGTTCTTTAATGTCTGTTTATTAAGATCACGATAGTCCAGGCAAAGCCTGAGAGTACCGTCAGACTTAGGCACAAACACCACTGCTGCGCCCCAACTAGAAAAGCTTGGTCTGATTAGACCCTTCCATAAAAGCTGTTTGGTTTGGTTGCTCAGCTCTTCTTTCTCTTTTGGAGACATCCTCCGTATAGCATGAACAACAGGTCTAGCATCAGGAACTAATTCGATTTTGAAGTCAATTTCTCGACGAGGAGGCAAGCTATCCACCTCTTCAAAAACATCAGCATAATCTCTTACAATAGTAATATCTTCAATAGAAGCCGGGGTGACTTCTAAAGAAGACCAAAATTCTTTTCTGTCGGTGGCAGAACCATGGCAAGGAATAGTGATAATATCGCCAAATTTGGTTTTAATTCTAACCACCCTTTCAGCGCAAATTAATTCAGCTTCAAAATTTTCAAGCTAGTCGAGTCCAAGAATAATATCATATCCAGAAAAACTCATAATGATTAAGTTAAACGGGAATTGAAAATAGGAGTAAGAAATGGGTACTCTACAATACTGGTCCAGATAGAGTGTGCCACCTATCGGACTATGTGCATTGAATGGTTCTTTTAATTTTCTTGGTTTTAATTTCAGCTTCTTAATTGTGTCGACAGAAATAAAACTTCTAGAAGCACCAGTGTCAAAAAGGACAGTAACGGGGATATTCTTAACATTAATGGAACCACTGAGAACATCAGGTTTACCTGTACCTTCAGAATTATAAGCTGGTGCAGCAGGTTCACCATAGACATGAGCCACCTCTGATTTCTTAAGCAACGGGCAATCTCTGATAATATGTCCAGGCTTGTGACAGTTGAAACACTCCCTCTTGTCATGTGAGCTTTGACTGGGTCCGGTCTCATTTCTTTTCACCTTCTTAGGAGCTCGGCACTCTTTTTCATAATGGCCAGTTTTTCCATAGTTATAACACTTGATCTTCGCCCTATCTCTCTTCTGACTATATGGCTTTGCTGAAGAGGAACTTCCTGTTTCTGGCTTTTTATCTGCCTCCTTCTTCTTGGTATTGGATTGCTTCTTCTCCTTATCCTGTTGGCTTGCTTTTTGATCAATCTCCTCAAAGCGACAATCCATCTCTATAATCTTAGCAAAGGGACGCTCTATATGGTTCGTGACACGGTTGTGATACTTCCTTGCCAAGCCATTGATAAACCTTTTATTCTTCTGAGTTGCATCCTGCACTAACTCCGGAGCATACCTTGAGAGCTCTTCAAATTTCTTTACATATTCAGGAACTGCCATTCCTCCTTGCTGGAGGTTGGCAAACTCATCATGTAATTTTTCCACTTCATGAGGTGGGACATACTTGGCATTAAATAACTCCTTGAATTTGGCCCATGTAACTTCAGCTTCCACAACTCCTATCATACTGAGCTCCCACCAAATTTGGGCTTGTCCTTGCAAAAACCATACCGCCATGAATCGCTTGCGGTGATCCTCTAGCTCCAAACCATCCAGAATCCTCTCCATAGTCTTTAACCAAGCTTGGGCCTCCGTAACAGATTCATGGCCCGTGAAATGGACTCCCCCCAAATTATTTATTTTCTTCTTAACTTTATCAAGATCGAAAGCAGGTGGAGGTGGTGGTCTTACTTCCTCCTCTCTATCTGGTTGGTTGGGGGCCACTGAAGCGGTATTTTCCCTCACTCTAGGTGCTCCACCTCTAACTCTAACTCTGGCTCGAGTTGCCATTTTACTTAGTCTGTACGTTCAAAAAGAAGGTGTCAGACCAAGTGAAATGAAAATTCAAAGGAAAAGGTAGAAAAGATGGAAATGGATAAATGACTGTAAAATATGCGCTAAACTGTCATACTCATTCTAGGACTAAATAATCCCATCTCTAATGAGGCGTATTGCTATAAATATGTTATATTCCAAAATTAAGGTTAAAACCAAAGCTCTGATACCAACTGTGATAACCCCTAACTTCCGCATAACGAAAGCAAGGATGATCATAGGAATACAACATAAATATGGCAATACATAACACAGATAACAACATAAATATAAGAAAACTACATCATAACAACATCATGGCAGCGGAAATAGATGTCATCAAAATATAGAATCCCACAGTCACAGAAGTTCTAATTATTACATCAGAGCCAAATAGAATGTAACGTGACTCAAAATTCCCAAGTACAGAATTAAAACTGGATAAGTCTAAATGTCTCAAGAACTCAGTAATTGTCTAAGAGAAAATAAAATGAAGAAAAAAAAAGATAACAAGTCTTCATCCTCCAAGTCACCTCCACAATAGAAATCTCCAATCAAGAACTTCAAGCAAGAACTCCAAGCAAGATAAATAGAAACTTGTCAATTGGCTGCCCGTGTAGAGAGAGGGCACCCGAGTTTACAAGGTGAAACAAACAACAGGTCAGTCATGGGACTGGTGTGAGAAACATATAATAACTACTGAATATGACAAATCTAAGGACCACGCCACTTTAGTGGAACGGGTTTACTCCAATAGATTGTCTGTGCATATATTTATTAAATAAAAGAGTAACGCAATGCTTTTGTAAAAATGAAATCATTATAAGACTCAGGTCCTATCACACAATGCAACGCACACCAGAGGATAGAGTTTTTCCTTATAATGATCAAAAATGCAGAGTACGAGTCAAATACTATTTCATATCATAAGTGTGTAATATGTCTTAAAATATTTTCAAAATAATTGTATTAATCCTAGACGGCATAGTACCCCATCCTACTATGTCGCCCTAATAAATATACAATCGAGTCCGTCATCTCGTATTGGAAAGTTGGGTTCTCATACTGAGTCAAGGCTAGGAACGAAATCCTTTCCGATTCGAGACACTCTAGCAATGCCCCAGGATTGGTACTCTGTCCAACCCTTGGATCCTGCAGGGCCGGTCCACACTTACTTTTGTGGATTAGAAATGCCTGAACACACGTTTCCCGATCCTAACGGATCTCTAAATTGGCCAGTCGCGACCAATATAACCGAGGTACCTCAAATCCAACAACCACTTAGTAAATATCAGTGCTGGTAGGTCACTGACACCACTTTTATCTAGAAAGAAACGTGCGCACTCCCTGCGTTCCCTTGCTCCGTTTTAGACTCCACCGAGGTGTGAGGCTCGCGAAGTAACGTATACACAAACCTGCGTCCATACTGGACCATGCTTTGATCATTCTACAAGGCTCTGCTTTGCAACAATAAGCCTTGTTCGAGTGCCACTTGGCATGTCACATCGACAACTCATATCACGCGATCGAAAATTATTTAACATAAAAAGGGGTGTTAAGCAAGAGGATAAATCCTCCGCCACCAAGCATTTATACATCAAATAAAAACCAATTTTATTACATGAAATAAATTTCGATGTCAGGCATGCGATCCATTTACAAGTTCGTCCTGGGTCTGAACGAAACCGGAGTTGTCTTATTTCGTGGGAAATAAAAACACTCGCAAATCCGAACCATCAACAAGAACGTCCGGACGATCACCACCATCGACCCATCAAGGTAGCTACTCCCATTAAGGCCAACAATAGCAATACAACCATCCGCCTTGAAGATCGTCGGTCTTCAACCGTCGTCTTCAACTCTTCAATTTAATGTCGCCATATAATTATTTGAAATGAGATTAAACTCGGTTTTCCAAATAATTTTCGTAGTTGTATAAATTACAAAACCAATTTTGTATCGCTAGAAATGCTTTATAATGCTTTCCACTATTTCTATTTAGTTAAAATAGTTTTATATTTTCTTAATGACGCTTCAGGTCAATAGATGGCCGTGGCGCTGTTTTTCCCAAATGTTGATTTACACCTAACTCAAGATCTGACCGTTGGATTTTGACTAAATCTATACCGTTAGAAAGATTTTCCCAAGACGGTCCTAACGGGTCCGGCCTTGGAAAAATCCGACGGTTGGATCTTTCTGTAAGATCATTTAAAGTTATGTTTTTCGAAATGCGATCTACCGTACGCGATTCACTTTAATTTAATTAATATTTATATTTATAAATAAATGTAATTCCATTTGGTGATTCACATAAGTCAGTCAATACAAACAAGCAAGTGCAGTCAATCATAACATGATTCTGTTTTTGGTTTTGTCTTCTCTCTTATCATATGTAGATTTTGATAAAATGACATTTCCAGTTCAAAACCTCTTTATTTGTATATGAAATTGTATTTCATAACCTTATCGATTTATTTATGTATGAAAATGTATTTCATAACTTTATCTTTTCATTTAATCAAAACAATGTGAATAAAAATGAATTTTTTTTAATCTTGTCCTTTTATTAATAATCATAGTATTAATAAAAGTACATTTCCAATCTTATATCTTTTATTTACAGTAGAAATTTGCAAATAAAAGTGACTCACATAGTTTGTATCTTTTATTTACACTAAAAATGTAAATACAAGAGGTTCACATAATTTACACTTTTATTCATTCTAGAAAAGGTGAATAAAAACATTTCACATATTTGTTCTCTTTTACTTTACATGAGAAAATATCAATAAAGACACTTCACAAATTTTTGTCCCCCTTTGTCTTACATATAAAATGTGAAATAAAATGATGTACATATTTTGTTCTCTTTTGTTTACATATAAAATGTAAATTAAAACAATTCTCATATTTTGTGCCTTTTACATACAAGGAAAATTGAATATAAAATCAATTCACACATTTTGTTCTTTTTCTTTTACACAAAAATGTAAATGAAGTGATTAACAATGTTTTGTTCTCTTCGTTTTACATAGGAAAAAAAAAATGTAAAAAAAAATGGTTCACATAATTTGTTCTCTTTGTTTTACATATAAAATGTAAATTAAAATGATGTACATGTTTTGTTCTCTTTTGTTTTACATATAAAATGTGAAATAAAATGATGTACTTATTTTGCTCTCTTTTACTTTACATATAAAATGCAAAATAAAATGATGTACATATTTTGTTCTCTTTTACTTTACATCGAAAATGCAAAATAAAATGATGTACATATTTTGTTCTCTTTTACTTTACATAGAAAATGCAAAATAAAATGATGTACATATTTTGTTCTCTTTTACTTTACATAGAAAATGCAAAATAAAATGATGTACATATTTTGTTCTCTTTTACTTTACATAGAAAATGTAAATTAAAACAATTCTCATATTTTGTGCCTTTTACATACAAGGAAAATTGTAAATAAGGTGATTCTCATAAATTTTCCTTTTCCTTCTACATTAGAAATTGCAAAATTACATGATTAACATATTCTGTTCTTTTTACTTACCTTGCAATTGCAACTAAAGTGATAAACATATTTGCTCTTTTCTTTTACAAAGAAAATGAAAATAAAGTCAATAACATGTTTTGCTTCTTTTTTCTTTTACAAAAAAAAAATGTATAATCCTAGATCAATTCAAATAGATGTGGTAGTCAAATTTCTTTTGATTTGAATGGATAATCAAATCAATTCAATTTAATTCGAACACAAATGATAATATAAAAATCAAATTTCTATCGATTTGAATTGGTAAATAAAATCAATCCAATACTAACACAAAGGGTAACATGTGATGATCATATTATTCTTTTACTTTAAATTAATAATTAGATCAATTTAATCTCTACTCTAAAGTGATGGCAAGTGATAACATAGCATAAAATAAAATGATAATCATATGGATCTATACGAATTATTCAAACATAGAACAATCATCACAAACCATGACCAAATAAACAGATCTGAATCATAGTCATATTTAATTTACATCGTAATTGAATAGTTTAATTAATTATTAAATTTAAATAAAGAATCTCACAATCGTTGCGATTTTTGTCCAAAATTAAAACTGTTCAGAATTTCTCCGTTTTAGTCCAGCTGTGTAGATCTGCTCAATACAACCACAACGTCGCTGAAATCATCGAATTCCGGTTTGAAATGGATTAGATATGGTCAAAACAAATTATAAAATAAATTAGATTAATTAATTAATTGGTTAATTAAGAAATCAACCTTCTTCTTCTACCTCCAGTATTTTGCCGTTAGTTTCAATATAGGTTCAAAACTAGGGTAGGCTCTAATCTTCGATACACAGCACTAGGACCCGATCAGAAGACACCGGAGCGGAGAGGGGAGAGAGGCGCTCGAAGGGGGACCGGAATGGCTGAACTCGGTTCGGCCTAGGGTGGTGGAGACGGGCCCGAACGGCAACGGTTTGGGTACGGGTTTCGGCGAACTGGTGGCTTCAGACGAGATCCAACCGTATGAGATTGAAGAGGAGGAGATGATCTTTGATGTGGGATGAGAATTGGATTTTAATTCGAAGAAGAGAGGGAGCAATTGGAAGAAGAAATTTCGGCCATTGGGGGGTAGGGGACGGTGGCTGTGAGGAAGAGAGGGAATAGTGATTTTAGATATTAGGTTTTTCTCCTTTTTATATTATTTTATTGTAATTTTTACAAAAAAAACCATTTCTCTCATATTATTCAAAATCCAGTCCAACAGAAAGCTACCCTACCCAATAACCCCCATTCCGGATCCATCTAACCATGTCTCGCAGGCCCAAAAGGTCATCTCGACCCCCAATTTTCGAAATTAAAAATAAATTCCTTTATATTTTTAATCCTGACACAATCAAAAATCCGCCGGAGCCACATACGGACTCTGAAAAATCCCAAAAAAATATTTTTGGCTATATCTCGACGATACGAACCCAACTAAATTATTTTCGTCGAATTCGTAGGCTGTTTGAACAACGGCCATTTTTAAGTCGTTCAATTTTGACTTTATTGACCCAAGCACAGTTTCTTCTGCTACGCTCACATACTGATTCTGAAAATTATGAAAATTGAACCCTAGCAATAATGTGACATCCCGGTTCTAACCAACGTGGTTTCGTCGAAAACGGGGTTCGTCTGCAAAATGTCTATTTTTCCATAATTAAAATAATATTTAAAAATGGAAAATTTTAAATTCTGGCAGATTTTCCTATAAAATTCTAAAAATAAAAATTTTAAATTTGGCCCTGATTTTTGGGTTGTTACACACCCCTCGGTCAAACAAAATCCCGCCTCCCTTCTTCTTTCAGGACGAGAAAATCAGTCCACCAAATATCCACCCTCTGCCGCCGTGTCATCCACCAAATCGCCACCCCCTCCCCTTCACCGCCGACGCCGTACTCCACCGCGCCTCCCTCTCCAGCCCCACCCTCCGTTGCAGCTCCACATCCTCTGTTCAGACCCGCCCCCAAACCCCAATTTGCCCAAATCGAACCACCCACGCCCTAACCCGCGTCAGACCGCCTAGCCGCGCCTCCCTCCCCGACCTGTAGCCCCCAACGCCACCTCAGACACCCTCCACCAGCGACCAGCGACCCCTCTTCCCCTTGGGGCTGCAAACGGCACCACGACCAACCGTCCAATTCGAACAGCGAAGGCATTTCTTTATTAACTTATTTATTTACGTTGTTTTATATGTAGATTGGATTTTTAGTTAGGCTAAGATATGATTTTTCAATATATGAAAGCTTCGATTATTATATGTATGAAGAGTTTGAAAAGAAAAGATTTTTAACTTGAGAAAGATTCGATTTTTAACTTTAAAAAAAAAGTTAGATCTTTATAACATAAAAGGTTTGATTTTTAACATTAGAGGGATTCTATTTTCAAAATGAAAAAGATTATATTTTTATATAAGGAAAAATATAATTTTTATATAATAGAGAATATAAAAATATTATCTTTATATATGTAGCGAAATAAAAATCTGATTTTTATTATTTATATGTTGTAATAAAAATGTGATTTTTATAGTGATGTAATGAAAAGGCGAAATCTTTATAAATGAAAAGGCGAAATCTTTATATATGAAAAGGCGAAATTTTTATATATGAAAAGGCGAAATCTTTATATAGAGAACAGCGTGGTAAAAATATAATTTTTATCTATACAGTAGCGATGTAAAAATAGGATTTTTATCCATATGGAGTGATTATAAAAATATGATTTTTATATATGTAGTGGCTACGGGCAACGAAAGTGATGAAAGGCGATCACGACGAAGATTTCTTCATAGGAAGAGTCGCGGGGTTGGTTTAGCTAGCTTGTGAGAACTTCTCACTTTAACTTTTCTTTTCTAGTTATATAAATATATACTAGGATGCAGACGGTGTTTAGTAGCACCCGACACCATCGTCCACAGACCATGGACTAGTTTGTTTGGTTGTGTAGTTGGTAAGATTATTTGATTTGAATTGTTTGGTGAAATGGAATGGATTTGATTGACATGTATATGGTGTGGGCCATTATTAGACCGGGAAAAAGGCTAGGCCTTGTCCCGTTTCTAGTATCATGCCGTTATGCCGCCGAATTTTTCTAAAATAAGTTAGATAAATAAAGATATCATTTTATTTAATAAATGAACCGAATAGAATATTCATAGGTTGAATAAAATAATTTGATCGTTAAAAATATAATTTTTAACGTGAATGTGAATAAATAAATATTCATTTACAAACCAGACGGTTTGTTTATGTACACCTATTTGAAGGACATTGATTGGGACGATAAATTTTACACATCGCCCAACTGCACAAATAAAAATATGTGTTTCTTGATTTGAAACCCCACACGGGTATTGGGATAAAATACGGCATACACTAATCCCAATAATTAGTTGTATGTCGATCGATTGATTGACAGGCTGTTATAAGCGTTAGATATCTATATTTGATGCTTATACAATGTAGTGCACTTTGGATGATGGTTGATTATGTATCGTTGCTATTATATACATGTGTTGAATGGAATCCATATAATTAACTTTTTATGGTAATTGATTGGGCCTCATTCCATTTTAGAAAATAAAGAATATTATAAAATAAAGGTTCATGTGTTGACCGTACTCATCCGTTGAGATTAGTCATGGGTTAAACGAAATATTTTAATAATAAAATTTACATCTTTATCATTATAAAGTAAAGGTTCATGTGTTGACCGTACTCATCCGTTGAGATTAGTCATGGGTTAAACGAAATATTTTAATAATAAAATTTACATCTTTATCATTATAAAGTAAAGGTTCATGTGTTGACAGTACTCATCCGTTGAGATTAGTCATGTGTTGAACGAAATATTTTAACGATAAAATTTACATCTTTATCATATATAAAATTAGAAACTAACTGGAAAATAGATAAGATGAGTGGTCCCCTGGATATTGATCTGATGTTGGTTTCGGCCTTCGGGGTTAATATTCAGGGAATCGTTCTCTTACTAATTTACAATTGGAGTCTGATTTGAAATCAAACGATAGATATCATAATTTTATAAAATATATTGAATAACAAAAATAGTCACACGTGGACAGTACTCATTCGTTGAGATTAGTCATGTGCTGACAAAAATATAGATTCACATATTGAATAGAATAAATATTCATTTGTTGAATAGAATAACAGAATTATTGAAATATATAAAACCGTGTTGATTAGAGATGCGCTATTTTGACGCGAATGATATTTATATCGATTATATTCGTTTTATAATGAATATTGAAAAGAGATATTTAAACGAATTCGAATTGAATTGAATGGAAAATGAATTCGAATCGAATTGAATAGAAAATGAATTCGAATCGAATTGAATAGAAAACGAATTCGAATTGAATAGAATAGAAAATGAATTTGAATTGAATTAAATAGAAAATGAATTCGAATTGAATCGAATTGAATAGAAAACGAATTCGAATTGAATCGAATAGAAAATGAATTCGAATTGAATAGAAAACGAATTTGAATTGAATTGAAATTTGAATTGAATTGAAATGAATTTAGAACGAATTTATAAGAGAAAATTCAATTTTGATTTGAATTTGAATTTGAATTGGAAGTTGAAATTATTTTTGAAACGAATTTAAAACAATTTTTAAAAGTCGTTTTAAATAGAAATCGACGAAATATATATTATATATATAATGTAATGGCCTGAATAGAATGCGCCGCGCCGCGGCAGTTCGTGAATTTCGACCATTTATTTCGAACGGACATTACGGGAGATCCGATCGTCAGATTCTCCTAAAACCGGAACCGTTGGGTTCGTATCGAAAAGAGCTTTCTGACGAATATTAGAAATTTGAAATCTAACGGTTGGATTTGGAGATACGTCCAAATCAAATTTGGAAAAGGTCGCTGTAAGTGCAGTTCGATGGCCGTTGATGGAAATCGACTGTACGGGGCTTGATAAAATTATTAAAAATAGTAATAATTTGTGTAAAATCATAAGAAATGATTTGGAAAAAATTGGGATGAAAAACTCCATATTTGAAAGGATAAAAATAGATTTTTATCGAAATGAACTAGTTTTGAACTAAAATTAAAACCCATTTATTTTTAAATAAACAAATTGGATTTGAAATGAGTTTTAAATAGAATTGATTTGTGGGTTTATCGTGAACGGTGTTTTAAATAACACTAGTTCTTTAACCCGATAATAAATAGAATGTAATTTGGGTTTATCGTGAACTGTGTTTTAAATGACACTAGTTCTTTAACCCAGTAAAAGGGGTTTTAATGAATCTGCAATTAGATTGAAATGTGAATTGATAATTGATTATTTAAAGTATCAAATTTGAAAAATGAGCGAGAATGGAGTATCACCAGTTTTGCTCCAAAGCGATAGTTAAATCTTTAATTAGATTTGAACGTGGAATGGTAATTAATTTTACCGATAACACTGTGGTGTTAGATATGGAGTATTACCAGTTTTGCTTCATGGGATGAATAGGTTTTGAATTGGGAAATAAAATAAATAATTACTTCGGTGTGGTTTGCTAATCTCGACTATTTTGAAAAACCATAATTTGGTTTGATATAACATCCAATGGAAGATTAAAGATTAAATTTTAAAGAATTTATCTTTGATAAAATTTATGGGAACCTTTCCCTAAGAATTGAAATTTAGAAACTAGCTGTGGGTTAGTTAAGAAGAATGGTTTCCTGGGTATTGATCTGATGTTGGTTTCGGCCTTCGGGGTTAAAATTTGGGGAATTGCTCTCTTACTGATTTACGGTTAGTGACTAATGAATTGGAATAAGGCGTATGTTGTGTTTGTGTAACATTTGTTTTTAATATACGCGGGTTGTTCGGAAAGGCCGGGTTTATACCCATTCTGAATAACCGATTCGACGATAAGTCGAAGATGATGACGGTGGTCGAAGACCGGAAGTCTTCATGTAACACCCCACCTCCGTTAAGGTCACTCACAAAGGGAATGCCTTAACTTTGGTGGAGCATTTTAGTAAACAGAACAGAAACTTACAAGACAGATAAAACAGTACTTGAAAAATTTTAACTTTATTACAGCGGAAACAGAAATTAATATGGTTACATCCTTTTAATTTAAGAATTCAAGTACAAAATATCAGTCTTGTACAAAAGCCTTCAAAATGCATAGTTTAAAATCATAATCCCCATGGAACGGAAGCTATACAGAGCCAAGCCATACTTTAAGCACTTCAAGCAAAGAGAAATCCGGATCAAGCTAAAGTATTTCCCTCCTTGGATAACCTGGGGGGGGGGGGGAAACGGAAGAAAGGAGGCGAAACAACAAGGGTCAGACAAAAAGTCTGGCAAGTCCAGTGACTTTCAGCATATGAACAGATAATAATAATATGATATGAACATAAAACTGGGTGTGAGATAACTATAACAGGTGTAGCGGATATAACAGAAAAACAGAATAACATAAACTATTGTTTTACACTTCTCTGCACTAATACTAGTATAGCAGAATTAGGTGTCACCCTAAGGTCTAAATTGAAGCAGGAACGGGTACAGAATACTTTAACAGAAACAGAATGCTAATAATGGGCCTTTACTACCCGATCAGAAATAGACAGAAGAAGAAACAGATTTATCCCTATGGAGACAAAATGTGGAATTAGGTGTACACTAGTAATGGGCCTTTACCACCCGAACAGACGGTACCACACAGAAACAGACAGGTGTTACCACCCAACAGAAACAGACGGTACCAATAGAAACAGACAGAACTAAGCGTACCCTAAAACCCTACCCCAAGCGATCGGCTCCCTAATACATAAATATCCTGTGTCGGCCCCACAGTAGGGTGTATCACTCCCTAAAGTGACAACCAATTGGCACAGACCTATTTACAGATGTCACGACGTCTTACATCCTCAGAGGCAGACCGAGATCCATGCACGCACATGACCCGGTTGGAACGAGCCATCAACACCCCTCGCCATTATCAGAATGAACCACTTATAATTAGTTCAGTAAGCGTGCCCGGACCCTACCTACTGTTAGGTCAAAGTTTTGATACCAGAAAGGGTTACTGACTAATATGGGTCCCAAACAACAGATGACACAAGTAATTCCCCTCCTAACCTTGTGTCCCCAGACTAACAGATCTCAGATTAACTTGTTTACAAGTTCAGACATACAGAATTCGGATTTACTAGTTCACAGATTAAGTTAACAAGTTTTCAGACTAACAGATCAGATGTACAGATTTTTCAGATTTGTCTAACTTTGTATTGGGCCTACAGATTCATGGACGGGTTTTACTACATCTATTAATCCCTTTGGTTTAACCCTATTTTTCCCCAATACTTTTTAGATGTCATTCTTATCTTAGATTTGCATTAATTAATTATTAATGCACAGACCTCTCACATTAGGTCGGTAGCTTGTGGCCGCTGGATATGCCGGGCGGTTCCGGGCAGACTTCTGCCACAAGCCAGAACTAACCTCGTGTCTTACGCATGTTATGACTAACTTCTCACATTAGAACCTATTGTTTGCGGCCACTGGATGTGCCGGGCGGTTCCGGGCAGATTTACGCCGCAAACTCATTCAAACCTCGAGTTAGCCATGTTTATCTTTGCGGCCAATTAATTAATAATTTACCGTTTATGCGCACGCCCAATATATATGCCAATTCAGATTATATCAATAACAGGATGATTATATCAACATAGCAGATAACAGATTTTATATGACTTAACGGATTTAACAGATTTAGCAACTTAGCAGATTTTGGCATATAACAGGTTAGGCATTTCAACCGACAAATTTAACAGATTAAGCATTTCAATCTAATTAGCAGTCTAGGCAATATAACAAAACTAGTAGTTTAGGCAACTTGACAAATTAGCAGATTTAGCAAATTTAATATTTCTAAAAGTTCTATTTACATGCCTTGCCCAATCATAAATTGGCCTAAATTCATATGCTTACATAATTGTCATGATTCACAACATATACTCCATGTTTGCATAAGCGCAGAATATGGACATAATTTGCCATATAACATATGTTCCAATTTTTGTTAAACTAGCATTTTACAGCAGATTCACATATAAATTATACCAAATATAACCATTAATTTCAATGCATGCCATATATCCAAAAATCCCTATTTAGGTGTAATCACAATAATAGATATCCTAATTAATGTAAATCTTTACACCTAAGTTTCCATATCTTCTTCTTTTTGAGTCATGAATCCTTATGCAAACTATACCCAACAATATAAATCTTTAAATCATATCTTCTAAAAATCATATCTTGACTTTTATGTGCATTTTGTCCAAAATCTCAAATCATATGTAATCTTACAATGGTTCCTCTTTTCTTCTATCATAGAATATGCATAGACCCAAATCTAGTTTACAACATATGCTCATTAATTTCAGTTCTAAAATTACAACATAACTATGCATACAACATGCATAAATTATATGTTCATAGTCAAATTTATGCATATGTCCAATATATTTTATGCCTCAGACCTAAAGTCATACATTCAATTTAGTCTTGTCAAATTTCGCATCATTCATTATTTATCCCAAAATTTGCGTTCATACGTTCATCTCTTATGAGATTAGGCACAGGCTCGTGGTAGCCTGGCTATAAAAACAGAAAAGAAGAAAAGTGATACAGAACAGTCACAGAAAAACAGATCTGACAGAAGAGAATATATATACCATCTCAGATTCAGAATTAAAAACATATCAAAATTATAATTAACGTTTATAGCGGAAAATAACTGTACTTGCCTTGATTGGATTAAAGAAAGAACTTTAACTTGTTGTAGAATCTTTGCAGAAACTCTAATCTCTAGTTTGAATTGAGTTGCTTAGGCTGATGTTGATTATCTTCTAGTTTTAATTCCAGCAGAGTAGCGACGCCATTTTTATTTTTTTATTAGAAGAAGAGAGCAATGGAGGCTAGAGAATTGTGTAAGAAACCTAGGTAGAGTCTAGGGTCATTTTATAGAGTTTATGAACTGATTAGGACCATCGATGTTGCTTGGACTGATCGTAGCCATTCATTCGAAAGAGAGACCAATTAGAGCCTGCCACCTAGCCCTAATGACAAAGCAGACTACAGAAAATCGACTAACAGAGAATAGGCCAGCCAGGTTGGGCTGGGTTCGACCTGGCTCTGGACCAGGTCGACAGCCCTGTCGACAGCCCTGTCGACCTGGTTAGACCAGGTCGACAGCCCAGTCGACCTGTGTGCATCAGGCGGGATTTTTCCCGCCCTGGCCAATTGGGCCCGGTTTTTAATTTTAAACTGTTTTATTCTGTTCGAATTTTAAACTTAATTCAGAAACTTCCGGAGGCTATATCTTCTTCATACGGACTCCGTTTTTCGAAAACTCGGACTCTATTTCGCGTATTTTTCCGAGACGAACGCAATGGCGTATCCCGTTTCCCTTAGTTCTTTGATTTCAAATTAATTATACTTTAATTTGTTAATTCCACAGTTATAGAATACACGGGGTGTTACATTCTCCCCCACTTAAAAGGATTTCGTCCCCGAAATCTTCAAGTTAAGAAGAATGTGTCCTACCATCCAATCACCCATCTACTCAACCATCATCCACAAGCATCCATTGTCCTTAGAAATCTTCTAATGTTGTATGAACATATGCAAAAGTGTGTGTATATGTTCCTTATCTAATGCAAAGATCAGGCGGTCTACTGATTCAGTTGACCTCCTTAATGCGAATTATGTCAGTGCCATGAGTCCAACATGTATGCAATAGAATTCTGATGATATATATTATTTCTATATGAGTGCACAACCATTCACTCAAATGCAACATCCATGTGCTGAATCAACCAATTTGCATCCACAAGAATTGAAAAATGCTCACCCATCCATATGCAGTATGAGAGTGTTTTCGAGCCAATCTAGTGCCTAGTGTGTGTATATGCATCCACGGGCAACCACTAGCAACCACTTGCATCCACTTGCAACCATCAAACATAACATGTCTCAAACACATGTTTACACCCATTAGTTTCTACCTAAAGTTCAAATATTCGATCGATACAGTCGAATGATGGAAGCGAGTACAGATAGAACGAAAATTTGGTTCCCATTAGACATGGGTCCTAAGTATCGGCCCCAAAGACCGAAACCAATATCAAATTGACACCCTACGAAAACTCAGAATGTATGCGTCATACTTGACGCCTAACACAGATATCCCTCAAACCCCAGTCTCAAACAGATGATCCATAACCCTTATGGGTCTGAGTCTATAGCGGAATTCAGAAATAATACTAGTATTAAAGTGCAGAGTATCGATTACAAAATCAAAATACCAGAATCAGAAAAAGTCTTAACTCCATAATCAGATAAAGAAATTAAACCTACTATAGAAATTTTCCTATTTCTATCCTAGCCACTAGCCTCAAGAGTGTTCGCCTGCCCTCCTTGTCCTCGTCTCTTCGGGCAGTCCCTAGTGAAGTGTCCCATCTCCCCACAGTTGAAGCAAGCGCCCTTCCTTTTTCTGCTATCCTTGTTCAGATGAGTTGAGCTCCCACAAGTAAAGCACTTTTTCCCCTTCTTATCTTCTGACTTCTCATCCTTCTTTTGTGTTTCCTTTTTGGGCCCCGTTTTCTTATTCTGTGGTTCTTCCTTCTTTGTCTCTTTCGGGCCCTTGTCTTCCTCGTGCAGTAGTGCCATATCCACCAATTTCTCGTAAGTTGCTCCCATGGGTACATGGGTCATGGCTAGGCTGTGCAGTGGCTCATTCAATCCTTTAACAAAGCGGAGAGCCTTTTTATGCTGAGTGTTGACTAAATCCAATCTGAATCTTGCTAGTTGGTTGAACCGGTTGACGTATTCCTTGACCGTCATACTTCCTTGCTTAAGAGACAAGAACTTTTCCAATTGTAAACTTCGTTCAGCTTGCGAGAGAAATTTTGTCTCAAACCTTGTTCTGAAATCCATCCATGTCTCAACCGGCCTCTCGGCGTTAGTGACTTCCCACCAGTAGGAAGCTTCGTCTTTGAGCAGCCATACTGCCAACTGTACCTTCTGCCTATCGTCCACCTCGAAGATAACGAATAGATCCTCAGTTTCTTTGAGCCAATTCCTTGCTTCTACGAATGATTCAGTTCCTTTGAAATCCTTCCCACCCATGGCCCTAAAATCTCTACAGATCTTTGAGAAAGTAATTGCACGAGGAGGGGGTGGAGGAGGGGGATCATTTGCTGGACCTGCCGCGGCGGTCCTAGCCTCAAGATATTGACGAAACCAACCGGGTACATGAACACCCTCTGGTATCTCAGATGCTTCAGACATGCTGGAACGAAAAAGGAAAGGTTCAATACAAAAAGGACTGAAAGAAAGATATATGGCTCTTGGGGATCATGTTTTTCAAAATAAGCTTTATTTTTGAAAATACTTCCTTTCAAAACCTTTTTGAAAACAGTTTTCAAAAACTTTACCCAATCTGGTAACCTTCAGCTCTGATACCAAGTGTAACACCCCACCTCCGTTAAGGTCACTCACAAAGGGAATGCCTTAACTTTGGTGGAGCATTTTAGTAAACAGAACAGAAACTTACAAGACAGATAAAACAGTACTTGAAAAATTTTAACTTTATTACAGCGGAAACAGAAATTAATATGGTTACATCCTTTCAATTTAAGAATTCAAGTACAAAATATCAGTCTTGTACAAAAGCCTTCAAAATGCATAGTTTAAAATCATAATCCCCATGGAACGGAAGCTATACAGAGCCAAGCCATACTTTAAGCACTTCAAGCAAAGAGAAATCCGGATCAAGCTAAAGTATTTCCCTCCTTGGATAACCTGGGGGGGGGGGAACGGAAGAAAGGAGGCGAAACAACAAGGGTCAGATAAAAAGTCTGGCAAGTCCAGTGACTTTCAGCATATGAACAGATAATAATAATATGATATGAACATAAAACTGGATGTGAGATAACTATAACAGGTGTAGCGGATATAACAGAAAAACAGAATAATATAAACTATTGTTTTACACTTCTCTGCACTAATACTAGTATAGCAGAATTAGGTGTCACCCTAATGTCTAAATTGAAGCAGGAACGGGTACAGAATACTTTAACAGAAACAGAATGCTAATAATGGGCCTTTACTACCCGATCAGAAACAGACAGAAGAAGAAACAGATTTATCCCTATGGAGACAGAATGTGGAATTAGGTGTACACTAGTAATGGGCCTTTACCACCTGAACAGACGGTACCACACAGAAACAGACAGGTGTTACCACCCAACAGAAACAGACGGTACCAACAGAAACAGACAGAACTAAGCGTACCCTAAAACCCTACCCCAAGCGATCGGCTCCCTAATACATAAATATCCTGTGTCGGCCCCACAGTAGGGTGTATCACTCCCTAAAGTGACAACCAATTGGCACAGACCTATTTACAGATGTCACGGCGTCTTACATCCTCAGAGGCAGACCGGGATCCATGCACGCACATGACCCGGTTGGAACGCGCCATCAACACCCCTCGCCATTATCAGAATGAACCACTTATAATTAGTTCAGTAAGCGTGCCCGGACCCTACCTACTGTTGGGTCAAAGTTTTGATACCAGAAAGGGTTACTGACTAATATGGGTCCCAAACAACAGATGACACAAGTAATTCCCCTCCTAACCTTGTGTCCCCAAACTAACAGATCTCAGATTAACTTGTTTACAAGTTCAGACATACAGAATTCGGATTTACTAGTTCACAGATTAAGTTAACAAGTTTTCAGACTAATAGATCAGATGTACAGATTTTTCAGATTTGTCTAACTTTGTATTGGGCCTACAGATTCATGGACGGGTTTTACTACATCTATTAATCCCTTTGGTTTAACCCTATTTTTCCCCAATACGTTTTAGACGTCATTCTTATCTTAGATTTGCATTAATTAATTATTAATGCACAGACCTCTCACATTAGGTCGGTAGCTTGTGGCCGCTGGATATGCCGGGCGGTTCCGGGCAGACTTCTGCCACAAGCCAGACCTAACCTCGTGTCTTACGCATGTTATGACTAACTTCTCACATTAGAACCTATTGTTTGCGGCCACTGGATGTGCCGGGCGGTTCCGGGCAGATTTACGCCGCAAACTCATTCTAACCTCGAGTTAGCCATGTTTATCTTTGCGGCCAATTAATTAATAATTTACCGTTTATGCGCACGCCCAATATATATGCCAATTCAGATTATATCAATAACAGGATGATTATATCAACATAGCAGATAACAGATTTTATATGACTTAACGGATTTAACAGATTTAGCAACTTAGCAGATTTTGGCATATAACAGGTTAGGCATTTCAACCGACAAATTTAACAGATTAAGCATTTCAATCTAATTAGCAGTCTAGGCAATATAACAAAACTAGTAGTTTAGGCAACTTGACAAATTAGCAGATTTAGCAAATTTAATATTTCTAAAAGTTCTATTTACATGCCTTGCCCAATCATAAATTGGCCTAAATTCATATGCTTACATAATTGTCATGATTCACAACATATACTCCATGTTTGCATAAGCGCAGAATATGGACATAATTTGCCATATAACATATGTTCCAATTTTTGTTAAACTAGCATTTTACAGCAGATTCACATATAAATTATACCAAATATAACCATTAATTTCAATGCATGCCATATATCCAAAAATCCCTATTTAGGTGTAATCACAATAATAAATATCCTAATTAATGTAAATCTTTACACCTAAGTTTCCATATCTTCTTCTTTTTGAGTCATGAATCCTTATGCAAACTATACCCAACAATATAAATCTTTAAATCATATCTTCTAAAAATCATATCTTGACTTTTATGTGCATTTTGTCCAAAATCTCAAATCATATGTAATCTTACAATGGTTCCTCTTTTCTTCTATCATAGAATATGCATAGACCCAAATCTAGTTTACAACATATGCTCATTAATTTCAGTTCTAAAATTACAACATAACTATGCATACAACATGCATAAATTATATGTTCATAGTCAAATTTATGCATATGTCCAATATATTTTATGCCTCAGACCTAAAGTCATACATTCAATTTAGTCTTGTCAAATTTCGCATCATTCATTATTTATCCCAAAATTTGCGTTCATACGTTCATCTCTTATGAGATTAGGCACAGGCTCGTGGTAGCCTGGCTATAAAAACAGAAAAGAAGAAAAGGGATACAGAACAGTCACAGAAAAACAGATCTGACAGAAGAGAATATATATACCATCTCAGATTCAGAATTAAAAACATATCAAAATTATAATTAACGTTTATAGCGGAAAATAACTGTACTTGCCTTGATTAGATTAAAGAAAGAACTTTAACTTGTTGTAGAATCTTTGCAGAAACTCTAATCTCTAGTTTGAATTGAGTTGCTTAGGCTGATGTTGATTATCTTCTAGTTTTAATTCCAGCAGAGAAGCGACGCAATTTTTATTTTTTTATTAGAAGAAGAGAGCAATGGAGGCTAGAGAATTGTGTAAGAAACCTAGGTAGAGTCTAGGGTCATTTTATAGAGTTTATGAACTGATTAGGACGATCGATGTTGCTTGGACTGATCGTAGCCATTCATTCGAAAGAGAGACCAATTAGAGCCTGCCACCTAGCCCTAATGACAAAGCAGACTACAGAAAATCGACTAATAGAGAATAGGCCAGCCAGGTTGGGCTGGGTTCGACCTGGCTCTGGACCAGGTCGACAGCCCTGTCGACAGCCCTGTCGACCTGGTTAGACCAGATCGACAGCCCAGTCGACCTGTGTGCATCAGGCGGGATTTTTCCCGCCCTGGCCAATTGGGCCCGGTTTTTAATTTTAAACTGTTTTATTCTGTTCGAATTTTAAACTTAATTCAGAAACTTCCGGAGGCTATATCTTCTTCATACGGACTCCGTTTTTCGAAAACTCGGACTATATTTCGCGTATTTTTCCGAGACGAACGCAATGGCGTATCCCGTTTCCCTTAGTTCTTTGATTTCAAATTAATTATACTTTAATTTCTTAATTCCACAGTTATAGAATACACGGGGTGTTACACTTCACATCGTTTGGATAATTACTGATGATCCTGATTGGGCTGTACACCCAAGAGGATGGAAATAGTTGGTGGTCGTCCAGACGTACTTGGAGATCGATGGATATGCGAGGAAAGTGCCTCCGGTTTCGTTCAGACCCAGAACGAACTTGTAAATGGACTGTGTGTCTGACATTGGATTTTATTCTATGTTGATTGATCTCTATTAAATATACATCTGTTTGGCGACGGAGAATTTATTCTTTTGCTTAATGCCCTTCTCTAAGACGTACGAGCTCAGAGGTTGTATATCGATGGACATCAGTCGCATGGCATGAATTGCCTGTGTGGCACGCCTAAGTGGCAATTGATCAAGGCTTCTGTTGAAAAGCAAAGTCTTGTGGTTGATGATCAAAGCACGACCTTTGTGGCGTAGCTTTGTGTATGACGTGAATTCGCGAGCCTCACACCTCGGTATGAGTTAAAAACGGGATAAGGACTGCGGGGAGAGCACGACGTTTCCTTCTAGCTTTGGTGCTGTCAGTGACTTACCAGCCCTGACATTTATATACTTTGCACCTATGTGGTTGTTGGATGAGGCGCCTCGATTTTAGGTCTGTAAGGACCGAGAAACGTGTGTTCAGGAATACTAATCCACTAACGTAAGTGTTGACCGACCATGAAGATCCAAGGATTGCCCAGAGTGTGTAGTCCTGAGACATTTGCTAGAATGTCTCGAAAGCGGAGAGGAGCTTGCCCCTTGCCTCGACTCATGACGGAAATCCAATTTCCAATACGTGCATTTCGGTTTTATTTATAGAGCCTAGTATGGCGACATAGTGGGATGGGGCACTTATGCCGTCTATGATTGATATTTATGATTGAAATTGTTTTGACACTATACACTTATAATAGTATCAAATGATTTGTTTTAAACGTACCAAGCATGTTTGGCTATTATAAGGGAAAATCCTATCCTCCGGCTTGCGTTGCATTGTGTGATGGGACCTGGGTCTTATAATAGCTTCATTTTTCGAAAAAGCATTGCATTGTTTATTCTATGCACTGGTATTCTTGGGAGGAAACCCGTTCCGTGTTATACGGCGTGGTCCCTTGAATTTCCCTCTTTTAAAGTAAAGTTTTAAATAACTGTTTTAGTTTTCACACCAGTCACGTGATTGACCTGGAGTTTATTGTTTTAACCTAAACTCTGGGTGCCCCTATTTTCTACACGGGCAGCTAGTAGTTTTGGTTTTGCAGATTTATATTCACTGGATCCTGGTTTACAGCTGGAATGATATCCGGAAAGCTCTGTATCCGTATATCACCTTCAGTTGTGCTTTGTATTATTTTCCGCTGCTATGTAATTTATTGTATTCTCTGATATTTATCGAATGTAATTTATTCAATTATACTCTGTATATTCTTGTTTCTGATGGAATTGTTGTAATAACAATGAAATGTTCTTCTGTCTGCGTTCCTTTGTGTGTTGCTCTCAAAGTATCCGCTCTTTCCTTCACGGGGAAGTTACGGATCCTTACAGTGGCATCAGTGCTTTGGTTTACAGAGCTCGAGAACAAGACACATTAGAATCATACGAAAGAATTCATCAGATGTTGGATTAGTAATATCCAATTAAAATGACTCTTAGAGATAGGATCAGTAGTATCCTAGAACGAGTGTGAAGAGTATATTTTTCAAATGAAAATGAACTTCGTTTTGAGTATTTAAATCTTTTTAAACGTATTTGATTATTAATTTATATTGAATTTGGACAATCCAATATATAAAGGTTTTGCATATACGCGTCATGAACGTATATTCGAAGTTTTAATATACTGGATAGATATAGATTCACACTCTAGTCGCTCGGAGATGATTTTGATAATGGAGCTCCATCACCAAGATTTATGTTCGTGTTTCGAAGGTTTGATTTCTATATATTTCCATTAGACTGGTATGAGAACCAAAACTTATATAGATAGATTTATTGTTGTGATTTGGCATCAAAAATGTGATTTTTGTATATATATCAAAATTATGAATTTGAAATTCTAATTCACTAATTGATTGATGTTTGTGTTGTTTGATTATTGTTTGTCTAATTAAATTTTTAACCACTTAGCCTAATTGTACCAAATATTGAATTGTATTGAAATTTGGTCGTATTTTCTTGCATATACATGTACTTACATTGAACAGGTCATAGCAAGGAGGCTAGAGCAGAAGAATAAAATTTGTTTGCTCGACAAATAGGTACATGTTTACCATAATTTACTGTTTTGTTTGGGTGATGATGATTTTATGAGCCGATTGGCTTTTTCTTTTTCTTTTTGAGATCAGAGGGCTTGTATGGCAATTTCGGGATTTTCCCGGTGCTCCCGGTGCAGAGGAGGTTATGGTCAAATTTTTCGAAAATTTAGGGTGTTAGCCAAATTTTTGAAAAATTTGAAAAGTTCTTAGAAACTGAAAAGTTGAAGAACTTAAGCCGTAATCAAAACAATGGAAGTTGAGTTGAATTGTTAAACAACTTTCGGCTTCGTTTCTTTTCGGGGACGAAAAGTTTTAAGTGGGGAAGATTGTAATAACCCGGAAATGCGAGCCAGTTTAAAATTATTATTTTGGCAATTTTAGTGAATTTTCCATATTTAAAATGAATTATTTTAAATAAATCGATGAGAAATTTATTTTGAATATAATTCGAACGTATATATTTATATCGATCGTCGTTAGAATATATAAAATTTTATTTTAATTATAAAAGGAATTGAAAATGGCGCGGTAATTCGATAATTTGATTTCCAATTTCAAATGAATGTACCGGGTGCAAAATAAACCGGATTTTAGTGAAACCAAAAATAACAGAACCTATTTGATGATATCTTTCCAACGAATCCGAAAAATCAAAATTTCATAGCGGGAATCAAAAGATACATCCAGTTGAAAATTCAGAATAGTCGCTATGGAATTCAGGCCCTTAAAAATAGCCATTTTGCAAACGACCTCGGATTTCGATGAAACCAATTTTGTTGGATCCGTGATGTCAAGTTATTGCTATATTCCAAATTTCATAATTTTTTGAATCAATATGTGAGCGTGGCAAAGGAAAACGCATTTGACCAGTTTCAGTTGATTTTAATCGACTGAAAAATGGTCGTTTTTCCAACGGTCTTAGAATTTGACGAAACTAGTTTTATTAGGACCGTATCGTCAATAAGAAGCTAGAAAATATTTTTCGGGAATTTTTCTAGTTAGTATGTGGCCCCGGTAAATTGAAATGCGCGTTCAAATTTAATCTATAGAGTTATATGTTGATTTTGGCGAAAACTGATCAAAACGATCGAATCAGCTTACGATACGTATCCCATTGTGTTTGGAACGGGGGTATTTAGCTGGGGACGACAGTCGGCGACTTCGATTTCGAGTTCAAATTAAAAAGTTACTTTTTGAAATTAAATTGAATAAAATATAATTATATTTATATAAAACCCTTGCCCAATTAAAACCCTAGTCAACCCACCCCTCGGTCAAACAAAATCCCGCCTCCCTTCTTCTTTCAGTACGAGAAAATCAGTCCACCAAATCGCCACCCTCCGCCGCCGTGTCATCCACCAAATCGTCACCCCTCCCCTTCACCGCCAACGCCGTACTCCACCGCGCCTCCCTCTCCAGCCCCACCCTCCGTTGCAGCTCCCCATCCTCCGTTCAGACCCGCACCCAAACCCCAATTCGCCCAAATCGAACCACCCACGCCCTAACCCATGTCAGACCGCCTAACCGCGCCTCCCTCCCCGACCTGCAGCCCCCAACGCCACCTCAGACACCCTCCACCAGCGACCCCTCTACCCCTTGGGGCTGCAAACGGCACCACGACCCCCCTTCCAATTCGAACAGCGAAGGTGTGTCTTTATTAACTTATTTATTTACATTGTTTTATATGTAGATTGGATTTTTAGTTAGGCTAAGATATGATTTTTCAATATATGAAAGCTTCGATTTTTATATGTATGAAGAGTTTGAAAAGAAAAGATTTTTAACTTGAGAAAGATTCGATTTTTAACTTTAAAAAAAAAGTTAGATCTTTATAACTTAAAAGGTTTGATTTTTAACATTAGAGGGATTCGATTTTCAAAATGAAAAAGATTATGTTTTTATATAAGGAAAAATATAATTTTTATATAATAGAGAATATAAAAATATTATCTTTATATATGTAGCGAAATAAAATTTTGATTTTTATTATATATACGTTGCAATAAAAATGTGATTTTTATAGTGATGTAATGAAAAGGCGAAATCTTTATATATGAAAAGGCGAAATCTTTATATAGAGAATAGCATGGTAAAAATATAATTTTTATCTACACAGTAGCGATGTAAAAATAGAATTTTTATCCATATGGAGTGATTATAAAAATATGATTTTTATATATGTAGTGGCTACGGGCAACGAAAGTGATGAAAGGCGATCACGACGAAGATTTCTTCATAGGAAGAGTCGCGGGGTTGGTTTAGCTAGATGGTGAGAACTTCTCACTTTAGCTTTTCTTTTCTAGTTATATAAATATATACTAGGATGCAGACGGTGTTTAGTAGCACCCGACACCATCGTCCACAGACCATGGACTTGTTTGGTTGGTTGTTTAGTTGGTTAGATTATTTGATTTGAATTGAATTGTTTGGTGAAATGGAATGGATTTGATTGATATGTATATGGCGTGGGCCATTATTAGACCGGGGATAAGGCTATGCCTTGTCCCGTTTCTAGTATCGTGTCGTTATGCCACCGAAATTTTCTAAAATAAGTTCGAAAAATAAAGATATCATTTTATTTAATAAATGAACCGAATAGAATATTCATAGGTTGAATAAAATAATTTGGTCGTTAAAAATATAATTTTTAACGTGAATGTGAATAAATAAATATTCATTTACAAACCGGACGGTTTGTTTATGTACACCTATTTGAAGGACATTGATTAGGATGATAAATTTTACACATCGCCCAACTGCACAAATAAAAATATGTGTTTGTTGATTTGAAACCCCACATGGGTATTGGGATAAAATACGGCATACACTAATCCCAATAATTAGTTGTATGTCGATCGATTGATTGACAGGCTGTTATAAGCGTTAGATATCTATATTTGATGCTTATACAGTGTAGTGCACTTTGGATGATGGTTGATTATGTATCGTTGCTATTATATACATGTGTTGAATGGAATCCATATAATTAACTTTGTATGGTAATTGATTGGGCCTCATTCCAATTTAGAAAATAAAGAATATTATAAAATAAAGGTTCATGTGTTGACCGTACTCATCCATTGAGATTAGTCATGGGTTAAACGAAATATTTTAATAATAAAATTTACATCTTTATCATTATAAAGTAAAGGTTCATGTGTTGACCGTACTCATCCGTTGAGATTAGTCATGGGTTAAACGAAATATTTTAATAATAAAATTTACATCTTTATCATTATAAAGTAAAGGTTCATGTGTTGACAGTACTCATCCGTTGAGATTAGTCATGTGTTGAACAAAATATTTTAACGATAAAATTTACATCTTTATCATATATAAAATTAGAAACTAACTGGAAAATTGATAAGATGAGTGGTCCCCTGGATATTGATCTGATGTTGGTTTCGGCCTTCGGGGTTAATATTCAGGGAATCGTTCTCTTACTAATTTACAGTTGGAGTCTGATTTGAAATCAAACGATAGATATCATAATTTTATAAAATATATTGAATAACAAAAATAGTCACACGTGGACAGTACTCATTCGTTGAGATTAGTCATATGCTGACAAAAATATAGATTCACGTATTGAATAGAATAAATATTCATTTGTTGAATAGAATAACGGAATTATTGAAATATATAAAACCGTGTTGATTAGAGATGCGCTATTTTGACGCGAACGATATTTATATCGATTAGATTCGTTTTATAATGAATATTGAAAAGAGATTTAAAAATGAATTCGAATTAAATTGAATAGAAAATGAATTCGAATCGAATTGAATAGAAAATGAATTCGAATCGAATTGAATAGAAAACGAATTCGAATTGAATTGAATAGGAAATGAATTCGAATTGAATTAAATAGAAAATGAATTCGAATCGAATTGAATAGAAAACGAATTCGAATTGAATCGAATAGAAAATGAATTTGAATTGAATTGAATAGAAAATGAATTTGAATTGAATTGAAATTTGAATTGAATTGAAATGAATTTAAAACGAATTTATAAGAGAAAATTCAATTTTGATTTGAATTTGAATTGGAAGTTGAAATTGTTTTTGAAACGAATTTAAAACTATTTATGAAATTCATTTTAAATAGAAATCGACGAAATATATATTATATATATAATATAATGGCCTGAATAGAACGCGCCGCGCCGCGGTAGTTCGTGAATTTCGACCATTTATTTCGAACGGACATTACGGGAGATCCGACCGTCAGATTCTCCTAAATCCAGAACCGTTGGGTTCGTATCGAAAAGAGCTTTCTAACGAATATTAGAAATTTGAAATCTAACGGTTGGATTTGGAGATACGTCCAAATAAAATTTGGAAAAGGTCGCTGTAAGTGCAGTTCGATGGCCGTTGATGGAAATCGACTGTACGGGCTTTGATAAAATTAATAAAAATAGTAATAATTTGTGTAAAATCATAAGAAATGATTTGGTAAAAATTGGGATGAAAAACTCCATATTTGAAAGGATAAAAATAGAATTTTATCGAAATGAACTAGTTTTGAACTAAAATTAAAACCCATTTATTTTTAAATAAATAAATTGGATTTGAAATGAGTTTTAAATAGAATTGATTTGTGGGTTTATCGTGAACGGTGTTTTAAATAACACTAGTTCTTTAACCCGATAATAAATAGAATGTAATTTGGGTTTATCGTGAACTGTGTTTTAAATGACACTAGTTCTTTAACCCAGTAAAAGGAGTTTTAATGAATCTGCAATTAGATTGAAAAGTGAATTGATAATTTAAATTATCAAATTTGGAAAATGAGCGAGAATGGAGTATCACCAGTTTTGCTCCAAAGCGATAGTTAAATCTTTAATTAGATTTGAACGTGGAATGGTAATTAATTTTACCGATAACACTGTGGTGTTAGATATGGAGTATTACCAGTTTTGCTTCATGGGATGAATAGGTTGGAATTGGGAAATAAAATAAATAATTACTTCGGTGTGGTTCGCTAATCTCGACTAGTTTGAAAAACCATAATTTGGTTTGATATAACATCCAATGGAAGATTAAAGAATAAAATTTAAAGAATTTATCTTTGATAAAATTTATGGGAACCTTTCCCTAAGAATTGAAATTTAGAAACTAGCTGTGGGGTAGTTAAGAAGAATGGTTTCCTGGGTATTGATCTGATGTTGGTTTCGGCCTTCGGGGTTAAAATTTGGGGAATTGCCCTCTTACCGATTTACGGTTAGTGACTAATGAATTGGAATGAGGCGAATGTTGTGTTTGTGTAACATTTGTTTTTAATATACGCGGGTTGTTCGGAAAGGCCGGGTTTATACCCATTCTAAATAACCAATTCGACGATAAGTCGAAGATGATGACGGTGGTCGAAGACCGGAAGTCTTCACATCGTTTGGATAATTACTGATGATCCTGATTGGGCTGTACACCCAAGAGGATGGAAATAGTTGGGGGTCGTCCAGACGTACTTGGAGATCGATGGATATGCGAGGAAAGTGCCTCCGGTTTCGTTCTGGCCCAGAATGAACTTGTAAATGGACTATGTGTCTGACATTGGATTTTATTCTATATTGATTGATCTCTATTAAATATACATCTGTTTAGCGGTGGAGAATTTATTATTTTGCTTAACGTCCTTCTCTGAGATGTACGAGCTCAGAGGTTGTATATCGATGGACATCAGTCGCATGGCATGAATTGCCTGTGTGGCACGCCTAAGTGGCAATTGATCAAGGCTTCTGTTGAAAAGCAAAGTCTTGTGGTTGATGATCAAAGCACGGTCTTTGTGGCTTAGCTTTGTGTATAACGTGAATTCGCGAGCCTCACACCTCGGTATGAGTTAAAAACGGGATAAGGACTGCGGGGAGAGCACGACGTTTCTTTCTAGCTTTGGTGGTGTCAGTGACTTACCAGCCCTGACATTTATATACTTTGCACCTATGTGGTTGTTGGATGAGGCGCCTCGATTTTAGGTCTGTAAGGACCGGAAAACGTGTGTTCAGGAATACTAATCCACTAACGTAAGTGTGGACCGGCCCTGAAGATCCAAGGATTGCCCAGAGTGTGTAGTCCTGAGACATTTGCTAGAGTGTCTCGAAAGCGGAGAGGAGCTTTGCCCTTGCCTCGACTCATGACGGAAATCCAATTTCCAATACATGTATTTCGGTTTTATTTGTAGAGCCTAGTATGGCGACATAGTGGGATGGGGCACTTATGCCGTCTAAGATTGATATTTATGATTGAAATTGTTTTGACACTATACACTTATAATAGTATCAAATGATTTGTTTTAAACGTACCAAGCATGTTTGGCTATTATAAGGGAAAACCCTATCCTCCGGCTTGCGTTGCATTGTGTGATGGGACCTGGGTCTTATAATAGCTTCATTTTTCGAAAAAGCATTGCGTTGTTTATTCTATGCACTGGTATTCTTGGGAGGAAACCCGTTCCGTGTTATACGGCGTGGTCCCCTGAATTACCCTCTTTTAAAGTAAAGTTTTAAATAACTGTTTTAGTTCTCACATTAGTCACATGACTGACCTGGAGTTTATTGTTTTAACCTAAACTCTGGGTGCCCCTATTTTCTACACGGGCAACTAGTAGTTTTGGTTTTGCATATTTATATTCACAGGATCCTGGTTTACAACTGGAATGATATCCGGAAAGCTCTGTATCCGTATATCACCTTCAGTTGTGCTTTGTATTATTTTCCGCTGCTATGTAATTTATTGTAATCTCTGATATTTATCGAATGTAATTTATTCAATTATACTCTGTATATTCTTGTATATGATGGAATTGTTGTAATAGCAATGCAATGTTCTTCTGTCTGCGTTCCTTTGTGTGTTGTTCTCAAAGTATCTGCTCTTTCCTTCACGGGGAAGTAACGGATCCTTACATCATTAAACAAAGAAGTCCATCCATCTTTTTATTTAGCCTTTCTTCCCTCTTTTCAAAATGACATTCTTCAGAATCATTGATTTGAGAGCTCTCATTTTGGATTTCTTGATTCTCAAAATTATAATCCACATCAATTTCACAATCAAAATTATTTTCAATGTGGTGGTTGTTTGAATTTTCAGAAAAATGACAATGATATTGGAAATCATTTTGATCATAAAAATTATGTTCGTAACCAAAACTATTAAAATTTGAATGATTTTGGTTATTTTCAAGATGTTGATATGGGATATATTGGTTTACAACCCCATATTGATGTGGATCAAAGCTATATTGGGATTCAAAGCCATTTTGATATGGATGTGGCCCATAATCGAAATTATTGAAATTTGAGTTGAAATCGCAATTTCGATCATATCCATGATTTTGAAAATGTTGGTCATTTGGAAAATTTCGAAAATTGTTGGCATTGGGCTCACGAAATTTTGGAAAATCTTGCCTCATGAGTTGTAATTCATACTCTTACTCTTCAAGAGGACGTCTACTCCGATTATTATCTCACAATTCTCTCAGGGATTTTTTTGAATCAGACAGTGAATGAAATCAAGGAAAGACAAAAATTATTCTTAGTTCAAAATAGTATAAAAGAATAAGTTGTGCTCTATTAATTAACTAACTCAATTAGAAGGGGGAAGTGGGTCTTACGGCCGTTCTCGTATAGTATAAATACTAAGGGATACGACCAATGTTTTATGGGTAGTATGCAACCTCTTTTGCTAATAGTTCAATAAATTGAACTACTATATATCCGCGATCCAATTATACGAGACAGTCAACTTCATAAAACATCACTTTTAAATTATATTATTTTGCAAATCAAATCAAGTGCTAAAATTGAAAATCGACGAGAGTGATTAGTTATGGAAATTCGTTTCTCACAAACAGATTCAGAAATATCAGTCATAGAACAGTCACAGAATAATAACAGAAAATTAAAATATTGTCCAAGCAAGCTGCTGCCCCTGCAGAAGATTTTTACAAGCAATTTCTATATTTTTCAAAGCAGCAGAGGACCTGTAGAGTTTAGAAAATTTTACAGTGGGGTATGGCTGTCCGTCCAGAAATTTGAGCAGTATCAATGATTGAAATCCCACCGTTTACGAATCAGTTGACCTTTGAATTTTTTTGTTAGTTTTCTTGAATCGTGTTCTTCGCTTTGGACTTTGATTTTGAAGTCCATTGTTTGAACACTTTTTTCACGCTTGATCTTTGATTTCCTTCTTTCTTTCTCTCTCTCTTCTTTTTCTAATTTTGATTTTTATTTTTGTTTTTTGAAAAGAAATAAAACAACAAAAGAAACAGAAAAATGGAACTAAAACAAAAATTCAACTAGGAAGAAAAAGGAAAAAAAACTAAATGGCAAAACAAAACAAAACTAAATGACACCCAAAAGGAAAGCTAACCTAACCCCACCCTCTTTCCAACTATTAAGCAAAACGCTTGCCAAATATTTATGAATTTCTTTCTCACAAAACTAAACAGAAACAGTCAACCCTAAAATAAACCATGCTCAAAATATGGTTTTGGAAAGAGAAAAAAAATCATGAAACAAAAGCGGTCAAATTCCATTCTCCCTATACCCAAACTCGACAGATAAAGAATTAACACACCCCCTCTATATTTGTTTCATTCTTTCCATTACCAAACAAAATCACATGATCGAAAATTCAATCGGTTTCCGGCTTTGCGATAAATCGATTTTTTGGTTGGACTATCGGTTCTGAAAATCTGCGAATTGAGTTCAGGTTTTCGAACCGGGTTTGAAGCGGTTGTTCTCAGATTCTCAAAGTGGGCATTTTTTCCGGGATTGAATCGGTTGAAGGAGTTGTAATTCGGATCTGGGTTGTGAAGCAGGGGGATTGTTTTGGGATAATGATTGTAGGTGAAGCAGTGGTGTTATGGAGTTGCGAGGGTGGTTTGAGGGGGTTTTGTGACGTGGAGGATCTGAGGTACTTGTAGAGTTTGGAGGACTGGAGTAGTCAGGACCGTTGAACGGTTTTGTGAAGAGGGGATCTTTGTTTCTGGGGAAGTGATGATGAATTGCGTGATGGTTCTATGGGCGGTGGAAGTTGATGAGGGTATAGAGGGTATGGGTCTGTTGTTTATGGTAGGGTTGATGCTTACTGGGGAGGGTTGTCAAGGGGGGTATGGTTGTTTGTGCGTGACGAATGTGGACTCTGGAGTCTGCAGAGGGGCTGTTGTATTTGGTGATAGCGAGATTGGGGTAAGAGGATGATTTTTGGATGGTGACATCGGTGTAGTTCAACATGGTTCAGGATGGCAAGGCCGAAAGGTGTTGCGTAGTTTTTAAGGTTGATGGTCTTTGTAGTGGGGGATTATGAGAAGTCTACAACGGTGTGTTTGTGCGAGATTTGCAATGATTGGCATGGGGGTCCGATGAGTTGTTGTTGACGCTTGTGGTGTATGCCGATTATTACTGCGTGATTGTGGAGATGGAGAGAGGTTTGCCGAGACAATTTTGTGAAGAAGATGGCAAGAGATCGGCGGTCTGGAGGAAGATGAAGATTTTGTGGCAAAGGTGGTTATGCGAATTGCTGTTTGAAATAGAAGATGGAATTGGACTTGCGTGAATTTCTTGTTGATGCTTTCAGGTATGAACGTGGTTTGTGGATTAAATAGGAAGAAGACGTGCGATGTGGTAGGAGAAGAAGAGGGTCTGAAGGTTGGTATGGAGTTTGTTGAGGGAAAAAATCTGGTACGAACAACTGGTGGTGATGAAAAAGGGTTTGGCAATGAAGATCAGTGAGATTTATGGAGAGGTGGTGATGAAAAGGCAAGAAAGATATTGGCTGATGGGAGAAGGTTTGTAAACGTTTGGTTTTAGACAAGAAGGAAAGAAATCAAAAGAAGGAAAAAAAATTGCAAAGATTTTTTTTATATTGTTTTTGGGAAAGAAATTGTGAACAAGAGAAAAGTTATGTTCTAAAAACAGGGAAGAAGGTTAAAAGGAAAGAAATAAAAAGAAATTTGGCAACTTTTTTTTTGTATTTGGAGATTGCAATATCAATAAATTATATCCAATCTACCAATCAAGAGTTTTTCTTTTTAACTAAACAAAAACAAAAATAAGAAGAAAATAAAATAAAAACTAACACGAATCGGAAATTAAATAAGTAATAAAATGTAATCATTACCTCCCCGGTAATGGCGCCAAAAACTTGATCGTCGCTTTCCTATAAACTAGAAAAGCGCGAATTTTAAAATAATAACTGCAAGCGCATAGATCGTGTAGTATGCAGGTCAAATCACAGGGAGACAAATTAAAAATTATTATTTATAGAATTTCGTGGGCGAGTTAGACGACTTTTGAGATTTGGTTGAAAATAAAACAAATGAAATTGCAACAATTAGGATTATCGTTGAAACTAATCAAACGATTAATCACTAATGAAAGTAAATTGCAAAACAAAAACTGCAGAAAATAAAAGTGCAGAATAGAAATAACAACAGAAATAAAATTAGGATTATCGTTGAAACTAAACAAACGATTAATCACTAATGAAAATAAATTTAAAATACAACTAGCACTCTACCAAATCTAATTGTGTAGATGGCACTAGTTGCTAAGAAATAGAAAATTGCAAAAAATAAAAAGAAGAAGAACTTTGTTAATGGAGAAGAAGATAGAAAATGGGATGGTGTCTATAATGAGACTACATGGGTATTTATAGGAGATAGCCAACCCTAACCCTAACCCTAATACAATGAAAAATGGGCCTTAGGGAAATCACAAGAGAGTTTACAATGAGAATTACAAATGGGCCTTAGTGAAATTTAGTAAATTTGGGCCTTTCCTCTTTTCCTCTTGCTTCTTTGATAATTCTTCATAGATTTGTGATATACATGGCCTTTCTACCGGTTATTTTCTTTTCCAAAAAGCAATTTGATGTAAGATCTTCGTCAGTAAGTCTTCAAATGTAAATATGCAGCAATTTGATCTCTATTTTTCATTTTTCTGACTGTATCGGCATATTTGTAAAAATGACAAAACAATACCCAAGTAATATTTATTTATATACAAAAGATAAGATATAAGAGCATAAAATAAACACATTTCTATGTTAATCATATATATTCAACTATCTTCTTAAAATCTTAATTTCAGTTTTGAAAAGATAGATGCAACTATCTTTTTTTAAATCTGAAATGAAATAAGATATTCTACTAAACATTTAAAAATTGTTAATTAAAAAAAATGCAATTTTGTAATCATAAATTCAGTTTTATCGTTCACATGGCATATTTGCAACTAACAATTAACACAAGGCATATATATCCAACTATCTTTTTTAAATCTGAAGTTCAGTTTCGAAAAGATAGATGCAACTATCTTTTTTAAATCCGAAATAAAATAAGATATTCTACTCAATGTTGTTGAATGGAAAAAATATTACTTGTTTAGAAAGATAAATGTATTTATCTTATTTCCTACGTTATCAATATAAAGTTGATGTACGACTTTAAAAGGTATATATATATATATATATATATCTTTTTAATGTTTATACCATTTTAATAAGATAAACACAATTATCTTTTTAAATAAGTTATACATTTTAATAAAAACTAAAGTACATATTAATTTTTAACGAAAATTGTGAAATTATATTTTTGTATATACTTACAAGTTTTTTTTCAATAAAATATCTATTTATTTTTTAATGTATATATAATTTTTAACATTACTTCATGTAATAAAGTAGACAAAAGACAAATATATTTATCTTTTTAAACAGTTTATGTTTTTCCAAGATTAATACATACTAGTATTTTCAATAAGATTGTAAATCAATTACACTTTATGAAACATGTTTATTATTTTAAATACTTCATAGAATAACTTATTTTTCCATTTAAAAACAAGTAGACTAATAGATAAGTATATTTATCTTTTTAAGTAATTTATGTTTGAAAATAAATTGTATTGTTTTGTTCAATCATTTCATTTTCTCTTCAAATTAATTGATCATGCAGATGATCATTAAATTTTAATATTAAAATTGCACTTATAGTTTACACAGACAAATGTTTTACAAATGCAAAAGATAAATGGTTTACACAAACAGATGTTTGTCTGTGTTTGTTTTACGCAGACAAATGTTTTACAAGCAAAAGATTAATATTTTTATCTTTATTGAATATTGGGCTAAAAAGGAATCTTTTATGTAGTCTGTTTTTTTCAAATTTTTTTGTTAATTAAGGTCTGAAATAGAGTCAGGGATGTTTTTAACATTTTCAATTATAAGCTGCTCATAGTTTACGAAAAAGATAAATGTATTTATCTTTTTCAATAGCTCCATGAATTATTCAACAGTTTCTTAGGTTGAATGAGCCGTTAAAATCAAAGTATTATAATGCATTGATTTTAAGGATTATCGACACATTTGTGGTCATCCCACTATCCCCTGCATGCATCCTTTTATGTATTTATGGTTCTTTCATTCTTTATGTGATTGCTTTAAAATAAAAAGAAAGATATAATCATTTATCTTTTACAGATCACAAATCACCAAAAACTAAAGAACAAGCGTCCTCAACTAAAATTATTTCATATCCAACTTCATACCCAAAGTGAGTACAAACAGAATTGACTGACAAAAATAACTAGTTTGCTTGCTTTAACCAAATCTGAAATAATAGTCTAAATACTAAAATCATAATCTAAAGTTAATGATGCAACTAGCCTAAATAGACAGTGCATGTTTTATCAGAATAAATGAATACCTTTCAGAGCCCATTATTCGAACAACAACAAACGAAACCTTCCTCATATGTTGAATCAGGTGCTCATGGAAATCAGGTGCTCATGTCTATGAATCAGGTGCTCATTAAAATAAACATGTAAAAAGGACCAAATAAAATGGACACTCACCAAAGAACAAGCAATCCAATAGAGATAATCTATTACGCAATCCAAATGAACTAAATCGCCTCATGATTTCCCACTATTGAAGTCGAATTTTGATTTCAAAAGAAACTAACGGACTTGAGAAGATAGGTGGTGATTTAGTTCTGGATTGAAGTAGAAAACAAATTGAGGAGGAGCGATTTGGAGAGGGATTGAAGTGAAAGCCATTTTTCTCGATTTGGGATTAAGGATTTTTGGTTGGTAAATAGAAGAAAGGCAGAAGCAACATTTTTTTCCTGTAAATTAATTAGTTCAAAATCGTGTCCTGTAAAGTAATTAAAACGTGTTAAGAAGCACTTATGGAAAATTTCCACTTTTCAAAAAAAAAAAATATACACACATAAACTTCTTTTTGAATAAATTTGCCCTTTTCTACATTGCACATAAAAACGTTAATATTTAATTATTTCAGATCTAAATACGTTTAAATACTCCATTAAGAATGGAGATTATATATATATACACATGTAAACTTGCGTTTGAATCAAATTTGACCCTTTCTATGTTGCACATAAAAACTGTAACGACCCCCCTTCCCCCCCCCCCCCCACCCGGCCTAAATTTCGACCTAGAAAAGACCCATCGAAACATAGAGCCACTCTAAATGGGTCATTGGTTCCTGTAAGGAATTACATTTGCACAAAATAACATATAGACATTACATTATGGAAACCTCACACAACGGAACGAGAAAGTATAGTACCAATATATGATGTACCATTCTATTAAAAACCCACAAAATTCAAACTCAAGATACAATTATCCCATAGGTACATCAATAAACTCATCATAAAAATTTCCATAAGCAATACAATAATATAACTAATAATAGCATAATATCTCCATTTTCGTCTTCAGTCTCCATCATTGCTTCGTCCATAGAATCTACCCCACCTACTTACCTATTGTTTGCGAACAAATTAAACAATTGTAAACAACTGTAAAATTCGTTCGTCTTTCCTAAACAAGGATTGTTGTAGAGGGTGTCGAACTCTGGGACCAAAAATATTTTAATTAATAAATCCAATCAAGTTATTCCCGAATTTTGATTGATTGCAAATTAGCAGAAAATAAACAAAAGCGAGTTTTTAATAATAAAGAAAGTAATTAGGGAGTAATGACATAGATTAGATTAATATTCATCAATAGCCAATCGAATAAATACAGATCTAATTCATGTTTCTTTCACAAACATGAATCAACGATAATTAGGTTCCTAGAAACAAATATGTAAATAACAAGTATAGCCTATGCAGGAGCTTAGCTCTTAAACAACCATAGGCTATCAGGACAGATTCACTATTTTATTTCTAAAACCATAAAATATTAAATCTAAATCTGATAAGTGTTAGATCGAACTCGAATATACCCTATGAAGGAGCACAGCTCTTAAACGACACAGGGTATGAAGGTTCAGATCTAACCCTTAGTTCAGATCTAGATCTACATACATGAAGTTCTAATCTTTTGGCTATGTGATTCATATCGAATCATATCTATTAGCGTCATCACCCCCTAATTAAAGGAGATTAGCTAGACATAGCTAAAAGAAAAGAAAATAAAAAGAAAATAAACAACATAAATAAAATGCAATAAAAACTAAATAGAAGAGAGAAAGAAGAGTTTTATTCCAAGCAAAGGATTACAGAATAAAACTAAGTGTGTTTTTACAATGAATGAGATAAAGTGTATTTATAACTGATATGACAAAGGCTACTTTGCAAATTCCACAATGTGGGACTAAAGAATTAGCCCAAATAACACATAAGCTAGTGTGAACGGGGTTGTAAAGTAAGAGGCCTTGTAAGTGAGCCAGTGTGAACGCGTGCAGTACATGAATGAGAAGCCTTGCAAATGAGCTAATGTGAACGCTACATGAGTGAAATGGTCTGCAATTGAGCCAATGTGAACACAATATGAGTCTTTAGTGAGCCAAATCTACCCAACTAAACTCTATTTGCAACCGTTCTTCAAGCTTTAAACTCTTCAAGCTTTAATAATTTTAACTTCACTCTTTTTTAGCAAATTCTTCATGCTTTATTCATCAAATGCTCTAAACCATGATTCTTGTCAACAATCTGAAAACACAGCTATAAATACACAATATCAATTATTTAAAAGATAAAATAAGATAAATATGCGGATAAAATATACACATTTACGTGTATATCACCTATTGGATATGTTAAGGAACGGGGTCAGAACATAAATTCCTGTGTGACTGAAATATACTATTTACTTAAAGACCATAGCCTAGATTTAGCAGGTTATACACACAAACATTCACATAAACGCAAAACCAATGAGGTGGATATCCAAGTCAATTGCTTAAGACCTTCATTAGTGCATTTAGTGCAAAGACCCAACGAGGTGGGTATTCTCGGTCACTTATGGCCCTATTAAAGGTGAATTCTTATGATCTCTTATAACCCAGAGGAGGACCCTAGCCCCTTAAGACCCCATCCTAATACGTCAACGTTCCTAAGTCTATACTCTCAAACGTAGTAATGTCAACGTTACTACTTAACTGATATTATGGTAGAACACCAATGTCACTTAAGACTTCCCTTAGACAGTGGGTGAGCATGTTACAACCATATATCCAATATAACCCAATCATGTCCCTAGTTTAACCCTTACAAGCTTCTAGAGGAAGTAGACATCCCCCGTGAACTACCCTACTCCACTACCGCTATGCCTAACCACATTCAGAGAAGGAGGACCCATAGACTTACTTCAAATCTAATAAGTGTGGGTCCGTTGAATTTTGTACATATACAAGGAATAAACCTACAGATCGGATCCCACTTAAGACCCAAACTGTAACAACCCGCATTCTACGCATCGGAGGATCGTAGAATATTTATTTCTTTCCCATATGAAGTTGTATGGTCATGTAACTTTGGGAAACAACCATTAGGGTCATTTCCTATGTTCATGATTTTTGTCGATTTTTAAATGACCATTTTGCCCCTAGCTGATCTTGTTTTGGCCATAACTTTTGATTGGAAAGGAATTTTGACCTGAAAACACTTCCATTAGATTCGTTCGATGGTTTACCTTTCCGTAGAGTGGTCACAATAGCCAAACGGACTTACCGTTTGGGAGATATGGCTGAATTAAGGTTTGGAAGGTGAAAAACTGCTTAACCGGGCCAAATAGGGTGATTAGTTAATAGGCCCATAACCCATTTCGGGATTAGGGCTATGGGAAGGCTGAAATGAGTTAGAGGATCATTCCATTTCAGTTTTCTAGCCTCCACTTATCTCCAAGGAACCCTAAAAATGGCCTCCAACCTCTAAATCACCTCCAAATCATCTTTTGATCAAGGATTAAGCTTAGCAACATCTAATCAAGGGAGATCTACACCAAATCAACATTTGGGCTGCTGTTTAGCATTGGGATTTGCATCAAATCAGAGATTTATTTTAGATTTTTGTTTATTTGTGGCTAAGGTGAGTGATTTGCATAGTTTTGCACTAATTATGGCTAATTAAGGGTAATTAGTGTTAATTAGCGAATTTAAACATGATAAAATTCGGGAAAAATGTTTATAAAATCTTAAATGATGTTTTGACCTCTGATATGAATTTGGGTTAATTTGGTTAAGTTTTTCTAATCCTATCATTAGTTTCACCTAAACATGCTTAAGGGGAAATATGGGGTTTTGGGTAGGTTTGATCCATTTTAACCTATCATGTTGATGTTTTGATGTTTATGGTTGATTATGCATGTTGTTATGACTGTATGATATGCTTTGTGATTGATTTCAATAGTTAGAATGGTTGAAAACGTCGTCGAGCGGCGTAAACACTTGCTGGAAAAGCTTCAGGAAATAGTGCAGGTTTCGGATCGGATCGGATATGGTGGCTCGGATCGGATAAGTTGAACTGGGCAAGGGATTCGATCGGATCAGAGCTTGACACTTGAGAAAACTGGCAAAAAGGAAGTCCATGCTAATTGACTGGGATCAGATCGGATGAAGGAGGAGGGATCGGATCGGAGCACTTGAAGAACGAGGGAGCGGATCGGAGCGGAAGCACGAACTGGATGGGAGATGGCACCCGACCCGACCCGAAGGAGGACATCCGACCCGAACTGACGCAACACTGCGAACCCGGACCGAACCGCTACAGGGGGAGACAACACACCGACCCGACTCAGAATGGACACCCGACCCGAACCGATGGCTTGAAGAGGAACCCGACCCGACCCAGTATTGACCAATGACCCGAGATGCAAAGGTAGTCCAATATGGGAAGTTAGAGCTCAGGATCCAGTTGAGAACCGATGAGTTCACTTCATGGTTGGGCTTTGCTGCGGGACGTGTGCTAAGGAGTTGTCGATGTTCATAACTTCGATTCACCACAAAAAAGAATGATGGGCTACTTATCAGTGCAGTAGAGTCATTATGACTCAAGGGGCAAGGTGATGGTAGCAAGACTACATTATCAGTGCAGTAGAGTTGTAATAACCCGGAAAATGTAAACCAATTTAAATTATTTAAAAATTGGTTATTTCCAAAGAATTTGAATAGTTGAAATAGCATATTTCAATAAAATAGAGAATAGGGTATAGTATTGCAGTTTGAAATTTTGAATACAAACTTTGTCTGACTGTACCGGGTGGAAAATATAACAGATTTTAGCGAAACTGAAAATATTTAAATCTGTTTATGAATACCTTTCTAACGAATCTGAAAAATTGAAGTTTCATAGCGGGAATCAAAAGTTATGGCCAAATGAATTTTCAGAAAGGTCGCTATATAACATATATAGCCCTTGAAAATTGATATTTTGCATACGACCTCGGAATTCGACGAAACCACTTTTGTTGGGTCCGGGATGTCAAATTATTGCTAAGTTTCAAATTTCATAATTTTTGAAGCTAGTATGTGAGCAGGGCAAAAGAAAATGTGATTGGTCAATTTCTGTTAAAATGGGTCAACCTAAAAATGGCCGTTTTTCAAACGAGCTCAGAATTCGACGAAACTGGTTTTGTTAGGACCGTATCGTCAAAACAAAGCTAGATTTATTTTTCTGGAATTTTTCGATTCAGTTTGTGGCCTTGGCAAATTGAAATGTACGTTCAAATTAAATATCGAATGTTTTATATTTTAATTTGAAAAATAACTGACTGTAATAGTCGAATTGGCCAACGAAACATATCCCATTGTGTCCGGAATGGGGGTATTTAGCTAGGGGCAACAGTCGTTGGGTTTGATTTCGAGTCCGTTTGTGAAAACACTATTTAAAATTTCCTATATAGCTTCGACCAATAGGAATTTTTCTTTTAAAAAAAAAAAAAACCCTAGCCGCCAGGCGATTTCAACGGCGCATCGAGCTCGAAGCTTCCCATCGTTTTTGCCGCCGCCACAGCCAGTTTCGCCGCCTCCTCCAGTTGATGATTCTGATCGCCTTCGTCCCCTCTTTAAATCCGACCAAGCCTCGCCTCAAACCATCGATCGTGCGCGTCGAATTTCGAGGAGGAAGTCGACCCCTTTGGAGCGCCGCCGCGACCTGCTGGAGCCGCCGAGTCAGACGCCACCACCACCGACAGGGAGCTGGTTCGTAGCTCTTTCGCGTGGCACCACCTGATCGGAGCAACAAGGTACGGCTTGACTGTAAAATCAAAACCTAGTTTTGAAGGTTTAAAACCCTTTCTGCCTCGACATTTTGAAATGAAAATAATACTATAAAGCGTTGCAAAACTTTGAAAAATAATATCTTTTTCGTTCTTTAACGAAATTCGATGAAACAGGAGACACCGTGACCGCAAGGAGGCTCTCTACATTCTAGAAGAAGCCGCGGATTTTTCTGATCTTCCTACGATTTTTAGCACTGCAATAACCAATGTGAGGAATCTAAACTGATTGTGTGAATGAAATCGCATTGTATAAATTATATAAGCGAAGTGTAAATTATATACGCATTGTATACCTCATGTACATGTGTTATATAAGTTATATTAGTGATGTATAAATTATACAAGCGTTGAATGAAACATATATGCTTTGAATTGTGATGAAATGCAAGTGAATTATAATATTATATATATATATATATACTCCCCTCGTCCACAGACCATGGACGATATTTATTGCTTGTGATTGACGTGATATTATATGGTATGACGAATGGTTGAAAATAATTGTTTGTGGTTGATATTGTGGTTGAAAAATACCTTTGTGGTTGAAAAATACTCTTGTGGTTGAAACAAAATAGAATAGGATTGTGGAATTGAAAATAAAACATGCCGCCTGCGTGCGAACTAGATGCATGATCCCCATTGTCAAAAACCGCGAGGTTTTAAGGTAGAGCGAGGAGCCGTACTAGGGACGGTCCCGGTTTTAACTACCCTGCCGTTATGCTGCCGAAATTTTCTGAAATATACATGTGTAAGAATAATTTTCATTCGCTGGAATAAATTACATATATAGCCAATATTCATGTGTTGAGTTGCAATTCATTCGTTGAGTTGAAATTCATGTGTTGAATATTATTTGAATTTAAACAAATAGCTTTAGCGATAAAAATCACATTTTTATATATATTCAAACTATAGCGAATATTCATGTGTTGAGTTGCAATTCATTCGTTGAGTTGAAATTCATGTGTTGAATATTATTTGAATTTAAACAAATAGCTTTAGCGATAAAAATCACACTTTTATATATATACAAACTATAGAGAATATTCATGTGTTGAATCGAAATTCGTTCGTCGAGTTGAAATTCATGTGTTGAATGTTATCGTATTTTAAATTAAAATGAAGAGACAATAAAAACTACATTTTTATTGTGAATATGAAGTGTTAAAAACATTCATGTGTTGAATAAATATTTTTGACGATAAGAATATTTCTTTTATCATGTATACGCTTTGATAAAAATACACACGTGTTGAAATAAATAATAGTTTGCTAGAAATATTATTATTAGCTTTGTTCTGCATATATATACATGTGTTGAACAGGAAAAATGGATTAGCTGTAGAGTAAAGAAATTATTTGCGTGCCCGACAAATAGGTAAGCCTTGATGAGTTGGCTGCGCAATTTTATTTTTATATCAACTCCTGTGAATGCCATTGGATATGGAGTGCTGGTTATTATGTGTGAAATAATAAATATCGCCATAGGATAGTAACAATTAATTTTGAACTACACTACATGGCATACTTCTTGACGATAGGCATACTTCATCATATTCCACATAAGCAATTGGAGCTTGTGTGACGAGGTGGAAGATTTACCATACGAGCAAGAGGCTTGTATGGCGATGATTATATACTACAGGTTGAACTGATGACTGATATGGACTATACAAAATATAACGATAAATTGCCAGATTAATAAAAACCCCACACGGGCCTGGAGTTGACAATAATCACGTCGCCCTAGTTATTAGATACGGCACATGGACTATTTATTTCCACACGGAAACGGGGTGACGAGAATTTATTCTCTTGAGTGATTATCTATACATGCTCCCCCGTAGACACCAGAATATATCACTATAAATATGTGGATGCTTTTTAGGATTTATTGGGTACCTAACACGGCCCAATAAATTTCCAAACCCCTCCCCGTACAAAGGAGGTTATGGCGAAATTTTTCGAAATATTAAGGCGTTAGTGAAATATTTGAAGTGGAAACGAAGTAGAAATTATAGAATGAACTATATTTATATATAAAAATATAAATATAATTAAAAGGAATCAAAGCCGTGCAGTTCATGTTTCGGAATCGTAATTTGAAACGATTAGTACGAGAAATCCGGCCATCGGATTTTCCCGAAACCGCAACCGCTGGGTTCGCCTTGGAAATATCTTCCCAACGAAACCAACCTTGTAAAAATCCAACGGTTGGATTGTCCATAATGTTTAATTCAAATCTGAAGAAAAACAGCGCCAGAATCATTTATATTTATATATAAATATAAATATAATTAAATTAAATCGAATAACGACACTACAGTTCGAATTTTGAAACCGTAACTTCAAACGACTAGTTTGGAAGATCCGACCGTCGGATTTTCACGAAACTGGAACCGTTGGGTTCGCTTTGGGAATATCTTCCCACTGATATAGACTTTGTAGAAATCCAACGGTTAGATTTTCCGATATGTGTAAAACAAATTAGGAAAAAACAGCGCCAGTGCCACGGCACGACCTGAAACGTCGTTTAATTAAATATGGCCATTTTTAAATAAATAAAAATGGCGAAAAATCGTTATAAAATATTATAGGCAACATAGATTGCAAATAAACCAATTGGGCTTGAATTGTTTGATATTTGATGGTTGTATGTGTTTGACACAAAAATAACACTAAACGTATGTGTTGATTGGACGGATATACGAGGAATTTGACGCCTCCGGTTTCATTCAGACCCAGAACGGACTTGTAAATGGACAGTGTGTCTGACATTGGATTTTGTTCTATACTGATTGATCTCTGTTAAATAAATATCTGTTTGGCGGCGGAGAATTTATTCTTTTGCTTAACGCCCTTCTCTGAGACATACGAGCTCAGAGGTTATATATCGACGGAAATCAATCGTATGGAGTGGACTGCCTATGTGGCATGCCAAGATGCTGTGATCAAGGCTTCTGTTGCAAAGCAAAGTCTTGTGGATGATGATCAAAGCAAGGTCTACGTGGCCTAGCTTTGTGTATTTCGTAGATTCGCGAGCCTCACACCTCGGTATGAGTTAAAAAGGGGATACGGACCGCTGGGAGAGCACGACGTTTCTTTCTAGCTATGGTGGTGTCAGTGACTTACCAGCCCTGACATTTATATCTACTTTTCACCTTTGTGGTTGTTGGAATGCGAGGCGCCTCGATTATAGGTCTGTAAGGACCGGGAAACGTGTGCTCAGGAATTGCCAATCCTCAAACGTAAGAGAGGACCGGCCCAGCCGATCCAGGGTTGCCCAGAGTGCGTAGTCCTGAGGCATTTGCTAGAATGTCTCGAAGCGAAGAGGAGATTTCCCCTTGCCTCGACTCATGATAGAAATCCAATTTCCAATACGAAATAACGGACTCGATTGTAGAACTAGTATGGCGACATAGTATATGGTAGCTATGCCGCCTATGATTGATATTTATGATGCTATTCGCTTTTGAAACATATATGCACTAGTAATAATATCAATTGATTTTTCTTTATACGTATCAAGCATATTTGGCCATTATAAGGTTAAACTCTATCCTCCGGCTTGCGTTGCATTGTATGATGGGACCTGAGTCATATAATGGCTTCATTCTTTTTAAAAGCATTGCGTTGTTTTAAAAGAATTTACTTTGTTTTAAATGCACTAGCAATCACTGGAGTAAACCCGTTCCGCGAAAGTGGCGTGGTCCTATGATTAGCTATTACTGTTGTTTAACTATTAAATAGATTCCTCATACCAGTCCCCATGACTAACTCGTTGTTTGTTTCACTTTGCAAACGCGGGTGCCCTTATTTTCACACGGGCAGCCTAGTTCACAGGTGACAGGTTGTTTTTGGCTCTGCACTATTGCATAGAGTGCATTTTGGCTCATGGCGAGGCTGACTTCACAGAGACGACTTTGACATTTTCCGCCATTACTGTACTTATATTATGATTCCGCCACGGCCGATGCAGACTGATTTACTTTCCGTACTTCTTGTTGTATGTATATGTACCGCCTTCGGCGATGTAGACTGATACCCTTATTATGTCTCACTGCATGTATGTATTCCGCCTCTGGCGATGATGATTGATCACTTCCCTTTTTATTTACTAAGTTATATCCTACGCTGTGCTATTCTGATGTTGTTACATGTTGTGATTCCGCTGTCATATCTATGTAAAATTATTCTATTTATTGTTTTTGCTATTATCTGTACTCTGCTATGATGATTTATGTGTTATATTCCAATGATTATCCTTAATACCGCCCCTCGGATTTTGGGATCATCACAGTTGGTATCGGAGCTTTGGTTAACCTTAGTTCTGGGATCTAACACATTAAACACCTCGTCAGAATAGAATCAGTAGTGTTCTAAGGCGAGTAGCTCGTTAGAGATAGGATTAGCAATGTCCTAGAATGAGCTAAGCAGATTAGCAAAACAAATTGATCAGTACATCATTTCCTTTCCTAATGTTCCCCTGCTTTATCATATATGAAAATTATCAAATCTGTGAGCTTGACTCTTTTCTTGCTTATACAGTATTCTCTTTGATGGCTACGCGAGCAGCAGCAGCTAGAGGAGGCCATAGAGGCCGAGCAGGAGTGGCAGGAGGACGGGGGAATATCCCCGTAGTTGTGGAAGGCCCTATTATTCAGCCACCAGTACCCGAGGACTTCGAGCTAGACAGAGTAGCGAGGAGGTATAGGAACCTTGGGGGAAAACCCTTTCCTGGCACGGGTACAGTGACGGAGGCTATAGCTTGGTTGAAGACCTGTGAGAAGATCTTTGAAGGCATGGGTTTGGGAACCAACAACAAAGCACGACTAGGTATTTGGCTCCTACAGGAGGAAGCAGAGCTGTGGTGGGATGCCATCACCTCAGAGGATGCAGCAGGTACTGTCAGGACCTGGGAGCAATTCAAAACCATGTTCAACGAGAAGTTTGTACCTGAGCAGGCTTTAGAGAGGATGCGAGAGCAGTTTGCTAATCTCCAGCAAGGAGATCTCTCTATCCAGGATTACCTCAATAAATTCACCCAGTTGTCGCGCTATGCTCCAGAGCTTATTATGACCAACAAAGCAAAGAACAAGAGATTCATATTTGGGCTAAAGCGCAAGTACCATGACAGAGCCATGAGTAACATCAAACTCTCCTTCTCAGAATTAGTAGAAATGGCTTGCAATTATGAAGATATGGATGAAAGGCACGCTAGCCAAGACCGCGCCAAAAGCCAAGCTGGAAATAAGCGTAAGGCTTCAACAGATCAGCCAGAGTCTAGCATTACAGCGGCCGCTACTCAGAAACCTGGAAAGATCCCCAAAGGAAATTGCTACAACTGCGGGAAGCCAGGTCATTTTTCTAATGTATGCAAAGCCCCGAGGAAGCCAAAGGCAAATCCATACTCAACCGAATGCTACAACTGCCATAAGAAAGGGCACTATAGCAGGAACTGTCCTCTGAAGCAGAATGCACAAGTGGCTCATGTGTATGACGGGGAGACCCCGCCAGCTATCACGGATGGATCAGGTAAACCCGTCGTCTTGGGAGGTACCCTTACCATTAAAAATATTCCTGTTTCTGTACTTTTTGATACTGGTGCATCACGTAGCTTCATTTCTGGTAACATTGTTCACAAGTTAAAATTGAAATGAAGAAAGCTTAGAGAACCAATTAAAGTTCAAAACCCGATAGGAGGTTCGGTTAGTCTCAGTACCTATTGCAAATTACCTATTTCCTTTTCTCGATACCGATTTCCTTTTGATTCGATTGTCATGAACCTTTCCGAATTTGATATTATACTGGGGCTGGACTGGTTGACAAAATATGAGGCCGAAGTTAGATGTGCTAAAAAAATCGTGAAAGTTAAAACAAAATTTGGGCATATCACTATACCATGCCACGATTCTGAAATTAATAGAACAGAATTTTGGTCTTCTTTAGAAGTTACTCCCCCTTCATTAGAGAAGATACCGGTCGTTAAAAACTACGCGGATGTGTTTGAAGAAGTAGAAAACTTACCGCCACAAAGAGAGATTGAATTTAGAATAGATCTAATTCCTAACGCCTGACCAGTGGTACATCCAATTAGAAGAATGGCCCCGAAAGAAAAAGAACAGTTAGGTAGCCAAACCCGAGAATTGCTTTGGAAAGGTTTGATCAGGCCGAGCTTTTCAGCCTGGGGAGCAGCAGTAGTATTTGTCCCGAAATCATACGGTACTCTAAGACTTTGTGTTGATTACCGAGATCTCAATAAGCAGACACTGAAGAACAAATATCCCTTGCCCCGAATAGGCGATCTGTTAGATCAATTAAATGGAGCAACATTATTCTCCAGAATGGACCTAGCTACAGGTTTCCACCAATTACGTATAGCAGAAGATTGTGTTCCTTTGACAGCCTTCAGGGGTCCCGATTTATTCTACGAATGGTTAGTAATGCCCTTCGGCTTGTGTAACGCTCCGGCATACTTCGTCGATCTTATGAACAGAGTGTTCCGTGATGTATTGAATAAATTTGTTTTGGTCTTCATCGATGACATTTTAATCTACTCAAAGTCGGAAGACGAACATGCAAAACATTTAGAACAAGTGTTGAAGATTCTAAGGAGAAATGTCTTGAAAGCTAAATTTTCTAAGTGTGTCTTCTGGCAGGATGAAGTTAAGTTCCTAGGCCATGTCGTATCAAAAGAAGGGATTGCTGTAGATCCAAGCAAAATTACAGCGATTCAGAACTGGAAACAACCTACTACCCCCACAGAAGTTCAAAGTTTCCTTGGATTGGCTAGTTACTATCGGAAATTCGTTCAGGATTTTTCAAAGATATCTGGTGTATTGACAAAGCTTATAAAGATGCATGAGAAATTCAAATGGACTCCCGAATGTGAAGAAGCTTTCCAGGAGCTGAAACTGAAGTTGACAACCGCTCCAGTATTGACAATTATAGAAGGCAACCAAGACTTGACTGTATGGACAGACGCTTCTATTAGAGGGCTAGGCGCAGTACTAATGCAAAAAGGCCAAGTGGTCGCTTATGCCAGCCGTCAGCTGAAGCCGCATGAAAGAAACTATGCAACTCATGATCTTGAGTTATTAGCTATCGTGTTTGCTTTAAGAATCTGGAGGCATTATTTACTGGGCGAGAAGTTCGAACTATTCACGGATCATCAATCCTTAAAATATCTATTCACTTAGAAAGATCTAAACTTGAGACAACAACGTTGGCTAGAATTCCTTGCAGCATACGATTTTGAAATTCTATACACTCCAGGGAAAGCCAATGTTGTAGCAGACGCGCTTAGCAGAAAGAATGAAATCATCGCCAGTTTTGTCATCACGTCTTCATTAATAGACAGGATCTCAACCCTTCAGAAAGACGATGAATTTATTCAAAGAGTCAGCCAGAGAGTCAAAGGAGGTGAATCCACAAGTTTCCGACTCGATGACAAAGGAGTTCTAAGATTAAAGGGCAGAATTTGCATCCCAAACCTTCCTGAGCTCAGAAGAGAAATACTTGATGAGTGCCACAAGTCCAAACTAAGTATCCATCTAGGAGTGAGCAAGATGTATAACGATATAAAACGCACATTCTGGTGGAGGTCAATGAAAAGAGATATTTCATTATATGTTAGCAGATGCCCCACTTGTCAGCTAGTTAAGAGTGATCAGCAGAAATTGGCTGGCCTGTTACAACCACTAGAAATTCCAGGATGGAAGTGGGAGCAAATTTCGATGGACTTCATCGATGGCTTGCCTCGAACTAGGAAAGGAAACGACAATATATGGGTAATCGTAGATCGCTTCACGAAGACTGCCCATTTCATACCTGTCCGATCCAACAGAACGGCTCAAAGTTTAGCACAGATTTACTTCAAAGAAATAGTTAAACTGCATGGAGTGCCGCTCAATATAGTCAGTGATAGAGATCCCCTGTTTACTAGCAAATTCTGGGAAGCATTCCAGACATAATTGGGATCCAAATTGAATCTAAGCACCGCTTATCACCCTCAGACAGACGGCCAAACCGAGCGGGTGAATAGAATTCTAGAAGATTTACTACGGGCTTACGTTATTGATTTTGGAGGCTCATGGGAAGATCACTTACATTTAGCCGAATTCTCTTACAACAATAGCTATCAAGCAAGTTTGGGAATGTCCCCGTTTGAAGCATTATACGGTAGACCGTGCAGATCTCCCGCATGTTGGGTAGAACCTGTCAACAGGCTTGTGTTAGGGCCCGATATGATTCGGGAAGCATCAAATAAAGTCGATTTCATTAAGAAGCGATTGAAAACCGCACAGAGCCGACAGAAAAGTTATGCTGTTGCGAGAAGAAGAGATTTATCATTTGCCGTTGGCGATTATGTTTATCTAAGAGTTTCTCCAATGCGAGGAGTAATTAGATTCAGCAAGACTGGGAAGTTGGCACCGAGATTTATTGGTCCCTTTCCTATACTCGAACGGATTGAAACTCTTGCATATAGGGTTTCAATACCTGATTGGTTGCCTGGTGTACATGATGTGTTCCACGTGTCCCAACTCAGAAAACATGTTCATGATCCAGATCTTGTTGTGGAAGAAGCAGCGCAACAGGATATTGACATAACTCCAGAATTAGCACTCAGAAGAGAGCCATTAAAGATAGTGGGCAAAGAAACTAGAGAGCTAAGGTGGAAAAAGATTCATTTAGTCAAAGTGCAGTGGAGTAGTGATCCTAGAGACTGTACTTGGGAGACCGAGGAAAGCATTAAACAAGCCTATCCCAAATGCAGAGTGGACATCTCTGACTAACTCCAGTGCAAGGTACCTTTACAATATTTTGCATTTACATTTTATTTCCTACTTTACTGTTATTTCCTTTTCTAGGACAAAAAGTTTTAAGTGGGGGATATTGTAATAACCCGGAAAATGTGAACCAATTTAAATTTTTTTAAAATTGGTTATTTCCAAAGAATTTGAATAGTTGAAATAGCATATTTCAATAAAATAGAGAATAGGGTATAGTATTGCAGTTTGAAATTTTGAATACAAACTTTGTCTGACTGTACCGGGTGGAAAATATAACGGATTTTAGCGAAACTGAAAATATTTAAATCTGTTTATGAATACCTTTCTAACGAATCTGAAAAATTGAAGTTTCATAGCGGGAATCAAAAGTTATGGCCAAATGAATTTTCAGAAAGGTCGCTATATAGCATATATAGCCCTTGAAAATTGATATTTTGCATACGACCTCGGAATTCGACGAAACCACTTTTGTTGGGTCCGGGATGTCAAATTATTGCTAAGTTTCAAATTTCATAATTTTTGAAGCTAGTATGTGAGTAGGGCAAAAGAAAATGTGATTGGTCAATTTCTGTTAAAATGGGTCAACCTAAAAATGGCCGTATTTCAAACGAGCTCAGAATTCGACGAAACGGGTTTTGTTAGGACCGTATCATCAAAACAAAGCTAGATTTATTTTTATGGAATTTTTCGATTCAGTTTGTGGCCCTGGCAAATTGAAATGTACGTTCAAATTAAATATCGAATGTTTTATATTTTAATTTGAAAAATAACTGACTGTAACAGTCGAATTGGCCAACGAAACATATCCCATTGTGTCCGGAATGGGGGTATTTAGCTAGGGGCGATATTCGTTGGGTTTGATTTCGAGTCCGTTTGTGAAAACACTATTTAAAATTTCCTATATAGCTTCGACCAATAGGAATTTTTCTTTTAAAAAAAAAAATCGAAAAAAAACCCTAGCCGCCAGGCGATTTCAACGGCGCCTCGAGCTCGAAGCTTCCCATCGTTTTTGCCGTCGCCACAGCCAGTTTTGCCGCCTCCTCCAGTTGAAGATTCTGATCGCCTTCGTCCCCTCTTTAAATCCGACCAAGCCTCGCCTCAAACCATCGATCGTGCGCGTCGAATTTCGAGGAGGAAGTCGACCCCTTTGGAGCGCCGCCGCGACCTACTGGAGCCGCCGAGTCAGACGCCACCACCACCTACAGGGAGCTGGTTCGTAGCTCTTTCGCGTGGCACCACCTGATCGGAGCAACAAGGTATGGCTTGACTGTAAAATCAAAACCTAGTTTTGAAGGTTTAAAACCCTTTCTGCCTCGACATTTTGAAATGAAAATAACACTATAAAGCATTGCAAAACTTTGAAAAATAATATCTTTTTCGTTCTTTAACGAAATTCGATGAAACAGGAGACACCGTGACCGCAAGGAGGCTCTCTACATTCTAGAAGAAGCCGCGGATTTTTCTGATCTTCCTACGATTTTTAGCACTGCAATAACCAATGTGAGGAATCTAAACTGATTGTGTGAATGAAATCGCATTGTATAAATTATATAAGCGAAGTGTAAATTATATATGCATTGTATACCTCATGTACATGTGTTGTATAAGTTAAATTAGCGATGTATAAATTATACAAGCGTTGAATGAAACATATATGCTTTGAATTGTGATGAAATGCAAGTGAATTATAATATTATATATATATATATATATATATATATTCACTCCCCTCGTCCACAGACCATGGACGATATTTATTGCTTGTGATTGACGTGATATTATATGGTATGACGAATGGTTGGAAATAATTGTTTGTGGTTGATATTGTGGTTGAAAAATACCTTTGTGGTTGAAAAATACTCTTGTGGTTGAAACAAAATAGAATAGGATTGTGGAATTGAAAATAAAACATGCCGCCTGCGTGCGAACTAGATGCATGATCCCCATTGTCAAAAACCGCGAGTGTAACACCCCACACCCGCTAAGGTCACTCACTATGGGAATGCCTTAACTTCGGTGGAGTATTTTAAGTGAATATAGAACAAAAAATTACAACAAGACAGATATAAATAATACTTGAAAATCTAAAACATCATTTCATTGCAGCAGAAGATAAACATGTTTGGTTACAATACCAAAACCAACTAAAACAAGAGTCAAGTACTAAATATCCATCCTGATAAAAACATAAGTACATAATCCCTCTACATAACTAATAGCCATAATAGAAAAGATAAGCTGAGCTTTACATCAACGGTCCAAGCTCCAAAAGATAGATAAAGCAATCTGATCAAAGCCCACTAGCACTAGGCCCAACCTGAGGACCTGAGGGGGAAAAAAAGATAAAATCAACGGGGTCAGACATAAGCCTGAGTGAGCCCTATAACTTTAACAACACAATCATTAAAGTAATTAGGGTATGATATAAACTTGGTACGGTGACGACTGGGGATAAATGACTACACTAAGCAGCCAACTAGACATAGGAAGAACTAAGATATCGGTAAAGACGCATCTACCCACCCAAGGGTAATTACTACACTGCACCACACCAGTCATTCCTACTTAAAGGTTGATCCCACTCACGGACTTAGCAAATATAACTAGTAGTTTCGTGTACCCCTAGCTGACCACATAGGTGCCGTCTGCCCCTATCTCCACAAGGTGTACCCACTACTCCCCAAGCGATCGGCTCCCTAACGTAGATACCCGTGTTGGTCCCACAATGGGGTGTATCATTCCCCAAAGTGGCAACCTAATACCAGCACTGATGCACGGCTTATACCTACACGATGCAACAACGTCTTACCTACCAGCCCGGGTCCACACACGCATATGAAACCCGTTGGACTTGCGTTGCCACCGCTAACCCGTTTTTGGCCTCTTATAGTCAAGCCCAGTATGCGTGTCCTGTCCTCGACTTGGGTCGAGCCCACAAAGATACGTTTTGGGTTACTGGTTGAAATGGGCCCCCACAAGCTACCCACCTAAGCTTGTCCCTTTTCTAATGCATCCCACTTAACCCTTTAATCATGTTTAATTACATGTTTCCACTTGGTTAAGTATTCTAATCGTATTTTCTATTGCCACCCAAGGCAACCCACTAGATTTCCACATGCCACCCAAGGCACTTGATTTCTACATGCCACCCAAGGCACCCACTTAACCCCTCATGCCCCACTACATGCTTATATGGTTAAGTGTTTCTTAATTGATTAAGACCGTAACCTTTGCAAAGACCTCTCACATTAGACTATCTTTTATGGCAGTTGGATTTGCCGGTCGGGTCTGGGCAGCCTTACGCCATAACCGAGTCTAACCTCGTGTCTTTACACTTGTCACGTATTTAGTTTATGCCTAAGACCTCTCACATTGGGCCAATCATTTGTAGCCGCTGGATTTGCCGGTCGGGTCCGGGCAGTCTTATGCTACAAAAAGGTCCAACCTCGTGTCTTAGTCGATTAATTACACCTAATTAATCACCCCCATATTTTGAATTAATTTCCCCTAATTAATTCCAATTTAATGATGTACATAATTGACTCAATTATGTCTATCCACTCATGGTATGCAACATCATACCAATTTCACCACAATTTTGTTAACATGAATATTAACCCCATCGTTCCCCACGTAATACGCTAACATGACATACATAAAAGGGAAGATTCATCACAAATACAATGGGTTCAACTTAGCATAACATTAGCATCACATGGGTTTTAAAGGTGTCAACTTGCATATATGACCATAGCATCAAACCCAACTAGCATAAATAACCAACCCAAACTTGCATGAATCACATATGTCATAGAGAGGGTAACTTGCATAAGTTACTTATGTCATATAAAGGGGTAAACTTGCATATGTATGTATGACATACAAAGGGGTTAACTTGCATATGTATGCATATCATACAAAGGTGTAAACTTGCACATGTTACTTGCATATAACCAAACACCAAACTTGCATAACATGTCATATATGAACTTGCATACAATCAAACACCAAACTTGCATAACAAGTCATATATGAACTTGCATATAATCAAACACCAAACTTGCATAACATGTCATATATGAACTTGCATATAATCAAACACCAAACTTGCATAACATGGTGTCATAATGGATCAATGTTTATCATAGTGATTTGCATAACTAGCATCATGAACATATAGCATAAATTACACCCAACTTGCATAACTAGCTTCATGGGAACATAGCATCAAACTTGCATAACTTGCATTATGAACACATATCATACAACTTGCATAACTAGCATCATGAACATATAGCATAAAACTTGCATAACTAACATCATGAACACATAGCATATGACAACATAACTTGCATTGATCCACATACATAACCATAACCTCATTATATCCTATCATAATTAGTTTAGCAATTGCTTGCTAAAGGCATAGAAACTCACAACTTGTTGATTAGCACTTCTATGAAGAAGATTAAGTTGCTAGAGTTGATTAGAAGTTGATTTGAGAAGCTATCTTCCTCTTTAATTTGTTGGTGGCTCCTTCTAGTTGCATTTTGACGGCGTAACGACGTTGTCTCCAATTTTAGTATGAATTAGGGTAGTCTTAGGGTGTATTTATAGATTAGTTAAGTGTTTTAGGCCATTAGATTAACCCTAAATCAGATTAGAGCCGTCAGATCTCGTCACTAGCCACCAAAACACAGCCCAGATCCCAAATCAGTGCACCCAGGTCACCTGGGCTCAACCAGGGAGGTCGACCCCCAGGTCGACACTAGGGTCGACACCCATGTCGACCTGGTGGGCAGGTCGACCTCCAGGTCGACTCCCAGGTCGACTCCCAGGTCGACCTGGTCTAGGCGGGAATTTTCCCGCCTAGCCCATATTCTGCATTTTTAAAATCTGTTTCGTTTTCTGATTTTTCGTGAAACTTCTAAAGGCCATATCTCAGTCATACGGACTCCGATTCACGAAATTTCGGACTCTATTCCGCGTATTTTTCCGAGACGAACGCAACCACGAAACCCGTTTCCCTTAATTCTCACGTATGAGATTAATTATTCATTAATTTATGAACATCACTGTTGTTAGAAATACGGGGTGTTACATTCTCCCCTACTTAAAGGATTTCGTCCCCGAAATCTCTAAGTCAAGAAGAACGTATCCTACCAACCAAACAACCATCTACTAAACCATCAAACACGGGCATCCATTGTCCTTAAAGTTTCTAATGTTGTATGAACATTTGCAAGAAGTGTGTGTATATGTTCCCTATCTAATGCAAAATTAGGCGGGCTACTGATTCAGTTGACCTCCTTAATGCAAACCATGATAGTGCCATGCATCCAATATGTATGCGAAAGAACCCTATCGACACATACTATTTATACATGTGTGCACAACCATACACCAAAATGCATCATCCATATGATAACACAACCATTATACATCCATTAATATAGCTACCTACACACAATTATATGCAATATGCAATATGAAGTGACTGAGCCGATCTAGTGTCTAAAGTGTGTGTATATGCATCCATGAGCAACCACTAGCAAACACTTGCATCCACATGCATCCATCAATCATAACATGTCTCAAACACATGTTTCAACCATAGGTTTACCCTATCTAAAGGTCAAAGGTACTAACGAGAGGACATACTAAAGATAAGATAATTACTAGAAAACGATAAAGGAGAAGTTAAAAGACATACCCTAAAAAAGAAATGGGTACAGTGAACGCATCTTCGCTTCTGTCTCCCAAGTAGCGTTGCTTTCATCATCTCCCCATTGCACTTTGACTAGTTGAACCTCTCTGTTTCTCAACTTCCTAATCTCTGACCCAAGGATGCGAGTAGGAGCTCGTCGAATCATCGCATCACGCTCTACCTCCACTTCTCTAAGCAAGCTCGGCTCTACCACCTCTGCGGTCTCATGTAGGCACCTCCTAAAATGTGACACATGGAATACATCATGTACTCCACTAAGTCTCTCGGGCAACTCTACTCTATATGCCATCTGTTCAATCCTTTCCTTAATAGGAAACGGTCATACAAACCTTGGTGCAAACTTCCCAACGGACCCATAGCGAACGACATTCCGTAATGGAGATACTTTGACAAAGACCATGTCCCCAACATTAAACTCAAGATCCGTCCTCCTCTTATCCGCGTAATATTTCTGTCTGTCTTGCGCCGCTTTCATCCTTCTTCTAATCAAATCAATCTTTTCCGAAGTCTCTCTAACCATATCAGGCCCAAGCAAGATCTTATCCGTAGATTCCCACCAACATGTAGGTGATCGACAAGGCCTTCCATAAAGAGCTTCGAAAGGAGCCATACCAATACTGGACTGAAAGCTGTTGTTATACGCGAACTCCACCAATGGAAGACGCTCTTCCCATGTACCTCCAAAATCTAAGATACATAGTCTCAAAAGGTCTTCTAGAACACGATTCACCCTCTCGGTCTGGCCGTCCGTCTGAGGATGATATGCGGTGCTCAAACACAACTGAGTCCCTACTGCCTCTTGCAAACTCTTCCAAAACTCTCTAGTGAAGATAGGGTCTCGATCACTCACTATGCTAGAAGGTACACCATGCAACCGAACTATCTCTCGAAGGTAAACTGAAGCTAGCCATGGAGCAGTCCTGTTGCTCTTCACGGGTATGAAATGGGCGCTCTTAGTAAGTCTGTCTACCACAACCCAAATTCCCGTATTACCCTTCCTTGATCTCGGTAACCCATCAACAAAGTCTATCGAGACGCTATCCCACTTCCATTGCGGAACCTCCAATGGGTGAAGCAGCCCACCGGGTTTCTTTTGCTCTGCTTTCACTTGTTGGCACACCAAGCATCTAGCGACATACTCGGCCACATCTTTCTTCATACCGGCCCAGAAGAAAACTCGCTTCATGTCTTGGTACATCTTGTCCCCACCGGGATGAATGGTCATCTTCGAACGATGTGCATCATCAAGTATAGCCTTCCTCAAACCCTCATCTTGCGGTACACAAAGTCTACCGTCTCTACGCAACCACCCCTTATCATCTAGGGTGTACTTACTCAAATGGCTGGACGACTCCCCCCTTATGAGCCTCTCTACCAACTCAACCAACTGTGGGTCGTTCCGCTGTGCCTCGCCAATCTGTCCCAAAAGAGTAGGTCTGACCTCTAAGGATGCTAGCAAACCGGGTACAAAGTCAACGGAAGGTCTAAAATCAAACATCGAGATAAATTCCAAGCTTCGTCGTTCCATGAACAATGGACTCAGAGACAACCTTTATCTGCTTAAGGCGTCCGCCACCACGTTACCCTTGCCAGGGGTATACGCTATCTCGAAATCATAGGATGCTAAGAACTCCATCCACCTTTGCTGTCTTAAGTTCAAATCCTTCTGAGAAAACAAGTACTTCAATGATTTGTGGTCAGTGAACAATTCGAACCTCTCGCCAAGAAGATAATGGCGCCAAGACTTAAGTGCAAAAACAATAGCGGCCAACTCTAGATCATGGGTAGGGTAATTTTTCTCATGCTTTCTCAACTGCCTTCCCCCATAGGCTATTACCCTTCCTTCTTGCATTAAGACTGCGCTTAGTCCTGTCCCACAAGCATCGGTATAAACAACAAATGGCTTACTCCCATCTGGCAACACTAAGACTGGAGCTGTGGTTAAAGCTCTCTTTAACTGTTGGAACGCATCATCACAATCTACGTCCCATGTGAAGACTAGATTCTTCTTCGTCAAGCGAGTTAATGGGGCTGATATCTTCGCGAAGTCCTTGATAAACTTCCTATAGTAGCCAGCCAACCCCAAGAAACTCCTCACCTCGGTAGCATTCTTCGGAACCTTCCAATCTTGGATGGACACTACCTTCGCGGGATCCACAGCTATCCCTTCCTTAGAGACCACGTGCCCTAAGAACCGCACTTCCTTCCTCCAAAAGTGACATTTAGAGAATTTAGGCTTAAGGCTATGCGCTCGAAGAGTCTCTAACACTTCCCTAAGATGTAGGGCATGCTCTTCTTCACTCTTAGAAAAGATTAAGATGTCATCCACAAAGACCACCACGAACTTATTAAGGTACTCCCTGAACACCCTACTCATCAAATCAACAAAATATGCAGGGGCGTTTGTCAAACCAAATGGCATCACAAGCCACTCATAGAAACCATCCGGAGTCCTAAAGGCAGTCTTGTCTATGCTATCCTCAGCCACTCTCAACTGATGAAACCCCGTGGCTAAGTCCAACTGCGAAAACACTGAGGCGCCAACCAACTGATCAAAGAGATCATCAATCCTCGGCAACGGGTGTCTATTCTTCTTTGTGAGCTTGTTGAGTTCTCTATAGTCTACACAAAGTCTGAGGGACCCATCCGCCTTCGTGGCAAAAACTACTGGAGCACCCCACTCCGATATACTTCGTCTTATGAACCCCTTCTCAAGCAACTCCCCTACTTGCTTATGGAGTTTCCTCCTCTCACGAGGAGCCATGTGGCGCACTGGCAAAGATACTGGTTTAGCATTGTCTACCAAATATATTCTGAAGTCAATCTCCCGCCTCGGAGGTAAGCCCTTCACCTCCTCAAACACATCCGAGTATTCCCGGACCACTCTAACAGATCGCAAACTCTCGACCGAAGCGTCAAGCGATTCAAGATAACTTAGCATAACAGAATTCACGGGATTACAAGAGATCTCGAGAGTGTTCCCCAAGCGGGTCATGAGCCTAACAACTCTCCTTTCACAATCAAGAACGACACCATTACTGGATAACCAGTCCATGCCCGAAATTAACCCATAGCCCGTGAAGCCCAAAACAAAAGCATCACATCTAAACTCAATGCTAAGTATAGAAATCTTCAAACCCAAACATATCATGGACAAATAAGTGGAGCCCCCAATTGGGTTTGAAACAACCAAGGGATCATCTACTAGACTGGTGTCTAAGTGCAGTGACTCAACTAATGATGATGAGATAAACGAATGCGATGCGCCAGAGTCAAATAAAGTACGGACAGGATGATCAAACAGAAAAACCAGACTTTCAACGGAAATAGTTCTACCTCTTTCCTGAATCGGTGGAACCGCGAGAGCCTGAACTTGCCCCTTGCTTGACCTGGTGCCAAAAGAGCTTGCACCTGTCCCCCTGAGGTAGATCCCGTCCTCTGCCCCTTCTTAGGGCAGTCCTTCACTAGATGCCCTGCTTCGCCACAGTGGAAGCAGCCAGTCTTCTTCTTCTTCCGACAATCTTTGCTTAGGTGGCCTGGTATCCCGCAATTGAAGCACTTCTTCTTTCCCTTGCCACCGTTGCCTTTCCCACCCTTGTTTTTCTGTTGCTGTTGAGGTCTCTTCTGATCTCCTTTCTTCTCGGGTGCCTTATTAGCATTGGGACCCTTCTCTTCCTCATGCATGAGTGCCATGTCTACTAGCTTCTCAAAGGTGGCCCCCATAGGGATGTGAGTCATGGCCAATCCATGCATCGGTTCATTCAAGCCCTTAACGAACCTCAAAGCCTTCTTCTCTGGTGTATTCACCATGTCTATGCCAAACCTTGCTAGCTGATTAAACTTGTTGACATATTCCTTTACTGATAGGATTCCTTGCTTTAGAGCCAAGAACCTTTTCATATACAGATTTTCTTCCGCCCTTGAAAGAAACTTTGCCACAAACCTTTGTCTGAAATCCGCCCAAGAGTCAACTATGCGTTCTCCATTAGTGACCTCCCACCAGAACGAGGCCTCTCCCTTCATTAACCAAGCAGCTAACTTGACTTTCTTTCCTTCTTCCATCTCAAAGATATCTATCAACTCTTCCACCTCCTTAAGCCAATCCCTAGCTTCCACAAAAGTTTCTGATCCTTGAAAATATTTCCCTCCCATAGCCTTAAATTCCTTGCAAGTCTTAGCAAAAGTATCCGTGCGAGGAGGAGGAAGATCGGGTGCAACTGGTGGTGGAGGAATATCTGCTGGACCTGCAGCGGCGGCCCTAGCCTCCATCAATCTCCTATACCATACTGGTATCGCTACACCCTCCAGAAAGTTAAGATCTTCAGTCATGCTGAAACGAAAGAGGAAAGATTCAAAACGGAGAATTTGAAAGATAGAGATATGGCTATTGGGGATTATGTTTTTCTTTCAAAAACTTTTCTCTTAAAAGACATGTTTTTGAAAATACTCCTTCAAAAATGTTCTTAGAAAAATAGTTTTTCTAAAAGTTTTATCTGTTCTGGTAACCTTTAGCTCTGATACCACGTGTAACACCCCACACCCGCTAAGGTCACTCACTAAGGGAATGCCTTAACTTCAGTGGAGTATTTTAAGTGAATATAGAACAGAAAAATGACAACAAGACAGATATAAATAATACTTGAAAATCTAAAACATCATTTCATTGCAGCAGAAGATAAACATGTTTGGTTACAATACCAAAACCAACTAAAACAAGAGTCAAGTACTAAATATCCATCCTGATAAAAACATAAGTACATATTCCCTCTACATAACTAATAGCCATAATAGAAAAGATAAGCTGAGCTTTACATCAACGATCCAAGCTCCAAAAGATAGATAAAGCAATCTGATCAAAGCCCACTAGCACTAGGCCCGACCTGAGGGGGGAAAAGATAAAAACAACGGGGTCAGACATAAGCCTGAGTGAGCCCTATAACTTTAACAACACAATCATTAAAGTAATTAGGGTATGATATAAACTTGGTACGGTGACGACTGGGGATAAATGACTACACTAAGCAACCAACTATACATAGGAAGAACTAAGATATCGGTAAAGACGCATCTACCCCCCCAAGGGTAATTACTACACTGCACCACACCAGTCATTCCTACTTAAAGGTTTATCACACTCACGGACTTAGCAAATATAACTAGTAGTTTCGTGTACCCCTAGCTGACCACATAGGTGTCGTCTGCCCCTATCTCCACTAGGTGTACCCACCACTACCCAAGCGATCGGCTCCCTAACGTAGATACCCGTGCTGGTCCCACAATGGGGTGTATCATTCCCCAAAGTGGCAACCTGATACCAACACTGATGCACGGCTTATACCTACACGATGCAACAACGTCTTACCTACCAGCCCGGGTCCACACACGCATATGGAAACCCGTTGGACTTGCGTTGCCACCGCTAACCCGTTTTTGGCCTCTTATAGTCAAGCCCAGTATGCGTGTCCCGTCCTCGACTTGGGTCGAGCCCACAAAGATACGTTTTGGGTTACTGGTTGAAATGGGCCCCCACAAGCTACCCACCTAAGCTTGTCCCTTTTCTAGTGCATCCCACTTAACCCTTTAATCATGTTTAATTACATGTTTCCACTTGGTTAATTATTCTAATCGTATTTTCTATTGCCACCCAAGGCAACCCACTAGATTTCCACATGCCACCCAAGGCACTTGATTTCTACATGCCACCCAAGGCACCCACTTAACCCCTCATGCCCCACTACATGCTTATATGGTTAAGTGTTTCTTAATTGATTAAGACCGTAACCTTTGCAAATACCTCTTACATTAGACTATCTTTTATGGCAATTGGATTTGTCGGTCGGGTCCGGGCAGCCTTACGCCATAACCGAGTCTAACCTCATGTCTTTACACTTGTCACGTATTTAGTTTATGCCTAAGACCTCTCACATTGGGCCAATCATTTGTAGCCGCTGGATTTGCCGGTCGGGTCCGAGCAGTCTTATGCTACAAAAGGGTCCAACCTCGTGTCTTAGTCGATTAATTACACCTAATTAATCACCCCCATATTTTGAATTAATTTCCCCTAATTAATTCCAATTTAATGATGTACATAATTGACTCAATTATGTCCATCCACTCATGGTATGCAACATCATACCAATTTCACCACAATTTTGTTAACATGAATATTAACCCCATCGTTCCCCACGTAATACGCTAACATGACATACATAAAAGGGAAGATTCATCACAAATACAATGGGTTCAACTTAGCATAACATTAGCATCACATGGGTTTTAAAGGTGTCAACTTGCATATATGACCATAGCATCAAACCCAACTAGCATAAATAACCAACCCAAACTTGCATGAATCACATATGTCATAGAGAGGGTAACTTGCATAAGTTACTTATGTCATATAAAGGGGTAAACTTGCATATGTATGTATGACATACAAAGGGGTTAACTTGCATATGTATGCATATCATACAAAGGTGTAAACTTGCATATGTTACTTGCATATAACCAAACACCAAACTTGCATAACATGTCATATATGAACTTGCATATAATCAAACACCAAACTTGCATAACATGTCATATATGAACTTGCATATAATCAAAAACCAAACTTGCATAACATGTCATATATGAACTTGCATATAATCAAACACCAAACTTGCATAACATGGTGTCATAATGGATCAATGTTTATCATAGTGATTTGCATAACTAGCATCATGAACATATAGCATAAATTACACCCAACTTGCATAACTAGCTTCATGGGCACATAGCATCAAACTTGCATAACTTGCATCATGAACACATATCATACATCTTGCATAACTAGCATCATGAACATATAGCATAAAACTTGCATAACTAACATCATGAACACATAGCATATGACAACATAACTTGCATTGATCCACATACATAACCATAGCCTCATTATATCCTATCATAATTAGTTTAGAAATTGCTTGCTAAAGGCATAGAAACTCACAACTTGTTGATTATCACTTCTATGAAGAAGATTAAGTTGCTAGAGTTGATTAGAAGTTGATTTGAGAAGCTATCTTCCTCTTTAATTTGTTGGTGGCTCCTTCTAGTTGCATTTTGACGGCATAACGACGTTGTCTCCAATTTTAGTATGAATTAGGGTAGTCTTAGGGTGTATTTATAGGTTAGTTAAGTGTTTTAGGCCATTAGATTAACCCTAAATCAGATTAGAGCCGTCAGATCTCGTCACTAGCCACCAAAACACAGCCCAGATCCCAAATCAGTGTACCCAGGTCACCTGGGCTCGACCAGGGAGGTCGACCCCCAGGTCGACACTAGGGTCGACACCCATGTCGACCTGGTGGGCAGGTCGACCCCCAGGCCGACTCCCAGGTCGACTCCCAGGTCGACCTGGTCTGGGCGGGAATTTTCCCGCCTAGCCCATATTCTGCATTTTTGAAATCTGTTTCGTTTTCTGATTTTTCGTGAAACTTCTAAAGGCCATATCTCAGTCGTACGGACTCCGATTCACTAAAGTTCGGACTCTATTTCGCGTATTTTTCCAAGATGAACGCAACCGCGAAACCCGTTTCCCATAATTCTCACGTCTGAGATTAATTATTCATTAATTTATGAACATCACTGTTGTTAGAAATACGGGGTGTTACAGCGAGGTTTTAAGGTAGAGCGAGGAGCCGTACTAGGGACGGTCCCGGTTTTAACTACCCTGCCGTTATGCTGCCGAAATTTTCTGAAATATACATGTGTAAGAATAATTTTCATTCGCTGGAATAAATTACATTTATAGCCAATATTCATGTGTTGAGTTGCAATTCATTCGTTGAGTTGAAATTCATGTGTTGAATATTATTTGAATTTAAACAAATAGCTTTAGCGATAAAAATCACATTTTTATATATATTCAAACTAAAGCGAATATTCATGTGTTGAGTTGCAATTCATTCGTTGAGTTGAAATTCATGTGTTGAATATTATTTGAATTTAAACAAATAGCTTTAGCGATAAAAATCAAATTTTATATATATATACAAACTATAGAGAATATTCATGTGTTGAATCGAAATTCGTTCGTCGAGTTGAAATTCATGTGTTGAATGTTATCGCATTTTAAATTAAAATGAAGCGACAATAAAAACTACATTTTTATTGTGAATATGAAGTGTTAAAAACATTCACGTGTTGAATAAATATTTTTGACGATAAGAATATTTCCTTTATCATGTATACGCTTTGATAAAAATACACACGTGTTGAAATAAATAATAGTTTGCTAGAAATATTATTATTAGCTTTGTTCTGCATATATATACATGTGTTGAACAGGAAAATGGATTAGCTGTAGAGTAAAGAAATTATTTGCGTGCCCGTCAAATAGGTAAGCCTTAATGAGTTGGCTGCACAATTTTATTTTTATATCAACTCCTGTGAATGCCATTGGATGCGGAGTGCTGGTTATTCTGTGTGAAATAATAAATATCGCCATAGGATAGTAACAATTAATTTTGAACTACACTACATGGCATACTTCTTGACGATAGGCATACATCATCATATTCCACATAAGCAATTGGAGCTTGTGTGACGAGGTGGAAGATTTACCATACGAGCAAGAGGCTTGTATGGCGATGATTATATACTACAGGTTGAACTGATGACTGATATGGACTATACAAAATATAACGATAAATTGCCAGATTAATAAAAACCCCACACGAGTCTGGAGTTGACAATAATCACGTCGCCCTAGTTATTAGATACGGCACATGGACTATTTATTTCCACATGGAAACGGGGTGATGAGAATTTATTCTCTTGAGTGATTATCTATACATGCTCCCCCGTAGACACCAGAATATATCACTATAAATATGTGGATGCTTTTTAGGATTTATTGGGTACCTAACACGGCCCAATAAATTTCCAAACCCCTCCCCGTACAAAGGAAGTTATGGCGAAATTTTTCGAAATATTAAGGCGTTAGTGAAATATTTGAAGTGGAAACGAAGTAGAAATTATAGAATGAACTATATTTATATATATAAATATAAATATAATTAAAAGGAATCAAAGCCGTGCAGTTCATGTTTCGGAATCGTAATTTGAAACGATTAGTACGAGAAATCTGGCCATCGGATTTTCCCGAAACCGCAACCGCTGGGTTCACCTTGGAAATATCTTCCCAACGACACCAACCTTGTAAAAATCCAACGGTTGGATTGTCCTTAATGTTTAATTCAAATCTGAAGAAAAACAGCGCCAGAATCGTTTATATTTATATATAAATATAAATATAATTAAATTAAATCGAATAACGACGTTGTAGTTCGAATTTTGAAACCGTAACTTCAAACGACTAGTGTGGAAGATCCGACCGTCGAATTTTCACGAAACTGGAACCGTTGGGTTTGCTTTGGGAATATCTTCCCACTGATATAGACTTTGTAGAAATCCAACGGTTAGATTTTCCGATATGTGTAAAACAAATTAGGAGAAAAACAGCGCCAGTGCCACGGCACGACCTGAAACGTCGTTTAATTAAATATGGCCATTTTTAAATAAATAAAAATGGCAAAAAATCGTTGTAAAATATTATAGGCAACATAGATTGAAAATAAACCAATTGGGCTTGAATTGTTTGATATTTGATGGTTGTATGTGTTTGAAACAAAAATAACACTAAAGAACTGAAAGATGGATGTCGAATAATATAACCATGGAAAGAATCGATTTAAATTCTAATTATGTGAATTATTTGAAAGAGCCGAGCTAACCCTCATTTCAAATAATTTATCGAGCGATTTGAATTGGAAAATGCAAAGATGATTCAAGACCGACGATCTTCGTATCGGTTGGATGGGCGCTGCTGAGGTTCCTGACCGGAGTAGCTACCGCGAAGGGACGGAAGCAGTAGCCGTCTAAACGTATGTGTTGATTGGACGGATATACGAGGAATTTGACGCCTCCGGTTTCATTCAGACCCAGAACGGACTTGTAAATGGACAGTGTGTCTGACATTGGATTTTGTTCTATACTGATTGATCTCTGTTAAATAAATATCTGTTTGGCGGCGGAGAATTTATTCTTTTGCTTAACGCCCTTCTCTGAGACATACGAGCTCAGAGGTTATATATCGACGGAAATCAATCGTATGGAGTGGACTGCCTATGTGGCATGCCAAGATGCTGTGATCAAGGCTTCTGTTGCAAAGCAAAGTCTTGTGGATGATGATCAAAGCAAGGTCTACGTGGCCTAGCTTTGTGTATTTCGTAGATTCGCGAGCCTCACACCTCGGTATGAGTTAAAAACGGGATACGGACCGCTGGGAGAGCACGACGTTTCTTTCTAGCTATGGTGGTGTCAGTGACTTACCAGCCCTGACATTTATATCTACTTTTCACCTTTGTGGTTGTTGGAATGCGAGGCGCCTCGATTATAGGTCTGTAAGGACCGGGAAAAGTGTGCTCAGGAATTGCCAATCCTCAAACGTAAGAGAGGACCGGCCCAGCCGATCCAGGGTTGCCCAGAGTGCGTAGTCCTGAGGCATTTGCTAGAATGTCTCGAAGCGGAGAGGAGCTTTCCCCTTGCCTCGACTCATGACGGAAATCCAATTTCCAATACGAAATAACGGACTCGATTGTAGAACTAGTATGGCGACATAGTATATGGTAGCTATGCCGCCTATGATTGATATTTGTGATGTTATTCGCTTTTGAAACATATATGCACTAGTAATAATATCAATTGATTTTGCTTTATACGTATCAAGCATATTTGGCCATTATAAGGTAAAACTCTATCCTCCGGCTTGCGTTGCATTGTATGATGGGACCTGAGTCTTATAATGGCTTCATTCTTTTTAAAAGCATTGCGTTGTTTTAAAAGAATTTACTTTGTTTTAAATGCACTAGCAATCACTGGAGTAAACCCGTTCCGCGAAAGTGGCGTGGTCCTATGATTAGCTATTACTATTGTTTAACTGTTAAATAGATTCCTCATACCAGTCCCCATGACTGACTCGTTGTTTGTTTCACTTTGCAAACGCGGGTGCCCTTATTTTCACACGGGCAGCCTAGTTCACAGGTGACAGGTTGTTTTTGGCTTTGCACTATTGTATAGAGTGCATTTTGGCTCATGGCGAGGCTGACTTCACAGAGACGACTTTGACATTTTCCGCCATTACTGTACTTATATTATGATTCCGCCACGGGCGATGCAGACTGATTTACTTTCCGTACTTCTTGTTGTATGTATATGTACCGCCTTCGGCGATGTAGACTGATACCCTTATTATGTCTCACTGAATGTATGTATTCCGCCTCTGGCGATGATGACTAATCACTTCCCTTTTTATTTACTAAGTTATATCCTACGCTGTGCTATTCTGATGTTGTTACATGTTGTGATTCCGCTGTCATATCCATGTAAAATTATTCTATTTATTGTTTTTGCTATTATCTGTACTCTGCTATGATGATTAATGTGTTATATTCCAATGATTATCCTTAATACCGCCCCTCGGATTTTGGGATCGTCACAAGAGTCATTATGACTTGAGGGGCAAGGTGATGCGTAGTAAGACTATGAACCAGCGCAGATGGGGTGAATAACTCCATGGGGCAAGTGGACATAGTAAAGGATTGGTAAGACTATGAGCCAGCGCAGATGGGGTGAATAACTCCATGGGGCAAGTGGACATAGTAAAGGATTGGTAAGACTATGAGCCAACGCAGATGGGGTGAATAACTCCATGGGGCAAGTGGACATAGTAAAGGATTGGTAAGACTATGAGCCAGCGCAGATGGGGTGAATAACTCCATGGGGCAAGTGGACATAGTAAGGATTAGTAAGGCTATGAACCAGCGTAGATGGGGTGAATAACTCCGTAGGGCAAGTGGACATAGCGAGGAATTAGTGGCTACGTTATCAGTGTAGTGAAGTCATTTATGACTTCATGGGGCAGAGTGATCGTAGCAAGGTATGTTGGGTGATCGAAGTGGTGAATATCGTATGCTTTACGCACTAAGTGAGAGATGTGAGGATGGATGCTATGTTTGATTGTTTGCTATCACTATGACATGCACACCCCCCACCTCCGTATCTTTACACCTTTTGATATGGCACCTTAGAGTGTTGTACAGTATGTAGTGCTAACTCTTTGGTTGCAGGTCCAGGTTCAGGTATGTTTTAGTCTACCTGTTATTGTTCACTTTAGATGCTTATCGCTCATACCAGGCTTTATGTCTGACCCAGAGTTTTATGTCTCCTCTTATTACTCTGGGTGCTCACACGAGCAGACTAGAGACAGGTCAGCTGGTGATGCGCGAGTAGCTGATTCGGAGGCGGGCAGGAGGCTTCCACGTATGATATATATAGATATTCTCCCTGTGTCGCTGGTGGTCGCTACTTGGGCATTAGTAGTGTACCTCCTTTATCTTACTTTTGCTTTGAGACAGTTTGAAAAGTTGTAATAAGCTGTATTTTGGATTTTCGCTGCTATGATGCTTAGTTTTGGTTTTCAGCTTATGCATTGTCTCTCCTGTTTTATGTCAAGTATGTTATTATTATATTTTGTTCTCTGCGCTGTGAGACATTCTACAGGTTCCTTGTTAGTTCATTTCCTTCTTCCTTTTCCTTCTGACGACCCGTTCCGTGCTAACTGGACATGTGTACAGCGCACCTTTGGAGTAAATGTCGGTTGGTGCGGGGCGGGCCGCCACACTTGGTATCAGAGCGAGGTTGCGTAGTTAACCTAGGGAAAGACACTAGGGAGAGATAGTACGTATATGAGAGCGCGTATTTGTGATTACTTTAGTTTTCAAAAGCTATATATGCATATACTATCAGTAGTATAAGAATGAAGTCGTACTGCACTAGCACCACTATGGGGTCGTTAATCGTTTCCCTTTATAGATTGACGATGAGTCGAGGCATGAGGGGTGCTGGTAGAGGGACCAACTAAGGGAATGCTGCTGACATGAGAGTGATGTTTACTGACCTCATGAGAGACATGCTTAGAGAAGTGCAAGGGGCAGTTCCCAATCCCGGAGTTGGTGTTGGCCCAGTAGTGCAGGCGCTGAGGGTCGATTTCGCCAAGTTGTGCAAGGATTACACTAACCTTGGTGGGAAGCCGTTCCATGGGACGGAGTCGGCCACAGATGTTCAAGACTGGATGGATAACTGTGACCGTATCTTCGATGACTTGGGTCTTGAGGATGCGATGAAGAGAAGGCTAGCGTCTCGTCAGCTGCAAGGGCGAGCGATGAATTGGTGGAATGCCATTAGAACAGCTACTCCAGAAGATCAGGTTACTTGGGTTCAGTTCAAGGCTCGCTTTAGCGAGAAGTTTATTCCAGCTGCCCAGAAGTCAGTGTTGTTCAAGAGGTTCTTGGAACTCAAGCAGAACGGAAGGGAAGTTTCTGACTATATTGCTGAGTTCGACACCTTGTCGAAGTATGGACTATCTCTTATCGACACTCCTGAGAAGAAGAATGAGAAATTCATTACTGGTTTGGATGGATACTTGGGGGAAAGGCTTATCAACCACATCGATGAGACTTTTGAATCGATTATGGGGAAAGCTTTGAGATCAGAGAGTCTTTACCCTAAGTCAAAGACTGAGGCTGCATCTGCAGAAGGGCCAAAGCCGCAAGCAGGCGGTGGAGGCAAGAATAACTCTCAGAACAAGAGGAAGCAGGACCAATCTAAGGGTGGCCAGAAAAAGAACAAGAAGTATGTTGAGTGCTTCAGCTGTGGTAAGAAGGGCCATTATGCCAAAGATGGTCGGGCCAAGCCAGCGGATAAGAAGTGCTTCAACTGTGGTCAAGTGGGACATTTCAAGGATAAGTGTCCGCAACCTCTGAAGGAGAAGCAGATTGTGAAAGCATATGCTATTGATGTTGTTCCTTCTTCGTCGAATGCCCCAACTGCGGCGGAGAAAGGAAAGAATGTTGTTATTCAAGGTATGCTTTCTATTTATGATGTACCAGTTCGAGTTTTGTTTGATACTGGGGCTTCCCGTTCCTTCATATCTAGTGACCTGGTAGATAGGTTGGGACTGGAACCCGAGATAGTCGATAGACCATTGGTTGTGACGAACCCGATTGGTGGTTCGACTAGCCTTAGTATGATTTGCAGGAATTTAGTCTTATCGAGTCATGGATGTATGTTTGTTTGTGATTGCTTTGTTTTGGGCTTTACTGGGTATGGCATTATATTGGGAGTCGATTGGCTCCAGAGATACGGGGTGGTGGTAGACTGTGAGGGCTTTTTGGTGACAGTGAGGGCGGATGATGGGCGGAGGGTTGTGTTTGGTAGTCTACCTAGTGATGGGGTTATGGCTAGTTTTGTAAATTCCCTCGACATCCCGCAGGATGAGTTGTCAGATGTGCCCGTGGTTGGCCAGTATCCGGACATCTTCGAGGAGGTAACCGGGCTTCCACCACACCGAGAAATTGAGTTCCGTATTGATTTCGTGAAAGATGCCAGACCTATAGTGATGCCACTTCATCGTATGGCACCAAGGGAGCAGCGAGAGCTCGGGGTGCAAGTCAGCAATCTTTTGAAGAAGGGACTTATTAGAAGGAGTGTCTCCGAGTGGGGAGCACCAGTTGTGTTTGCCACTAAGGCAGATGGTTCCCTTCGTTTGTGTGTGGACTATCACGAGTTGAATAAGGTGACGAGGAAGATTAAGTATCCTCTACCGCGGATAGATGATTTGTTTGATCAACTGGAAGGAGCAAGAATGTTCTCCCAGTTGGACCTCGCGACAGGATTTCATCAGCTATGAGTAACGGATGAGAGTGTTCTGAAAACGGCATTTAGGACGCCGTCTGGATTTTATGAGTGGTTAGTCATGCCATTTGGGTTGACCAATGCACCAGCCTACTTTGTGGATCTTATGAATCGAGTATTCAGAGATCAGTTGAATAAGTTTGTTCTTGTGTTCTTAGATGATATCCTTGTTTACTCAAGGACAGAGGAGGAACACAAGGGACACTTGAGGATAGTGATGGAGGTGTTGAGGAAACACCAATTGAAAGCGAAATTCTCTAAGTGTCATTTCTGGAGAAGGGAAGTGAGATTCTTGGGTCATGTTGTTTCAAAGAGTGGTATTGCCGTGGACCCTGCGAAGGTGGCTACGGTACAGGATTGGCCTACGCCCAAGAATGCAACAGATGTAAGAAGTTTCTTGGGATTAGCTGGATATTATCGTAAGTTTATCCAGAACTTCTCCAAGATAGCGGCACCGTTGACTCAGTTGACTAAGAAGAATCAGTCCTTCGTCTGGGACGAAGTGTGTGAGAATGCATTCAAGAGTCTAAAAGAGGAGTTGACGCGTGCGCCAGTATTAGTCATTCCTAAGGGGAATGAAGAGATGACGGTATACACGGATGCTTGTGGTACCGGACTGGGTGCTGTATTGATGCAAGGAGGTAGGGTTGTAGCTTATGCTAGTCGACAGCTAAAGCCGCATGAGAAGAAGTATCCTACCCATGATTTGGAATTGGCAGCGATTGTGTTCGCATTGAAGATGTGGAGACACTATCTCTTGGGAGAAAGATTTGAGTTGTTTACCAATCATAAATCGTTAAAGTATCTTTTCTCTCAGAAAGACCTGAATCTCCGTCAGCAGAGATGGTTAGAGTTCTTGGCTTCGTATGATTTTGATATCGCATACACACCTGGAAAAGGTAATGCGGTACACGATGCCTTGAGTAGGAGACATGCTAGTTTAGGGGCAATGTTTCTTGAATGGAAGCAACTGGAGTATATCGCGGGGTTTGATTTCAGACCAAAGTGCGAATTGGATCCAGTCATGCTAGCTAGTTTGGCGATCAGACCCACTTTGATAGAGCGGATTGGTTCCAGCCAGAGGGACGATCCTAATCTATTGGAAATCATCTCCAAGATAGAGATGGACATCGACGGTGAGGAGATGAATGTGTATGGGCTTGATCGAGATGGATGGCTTCGAAAGAATGGAAAATTAGTTGTACCCGACGTGAATGGATTGAGAGATGAAGTGCTTAGAGAATGTCATCACCCAAAACTAACTATACATCCCGGTGGTAATAAGATGTATCGAGACATGAGACAGACTTACTACTGGGAAGGGATGAAAAGAGACGTTGGGAAGTTTATATCCAAATGCATGAATTGCCAGCTAGTTAAAGCCGAGCAAAAGAAGCCTATGGGTTGTTGCAACCATTAGAAATTCCCGAATGGAAATGGGAGCAAGTCTCGATGGATTTCATCGATGGTTTACCAAGGACTAGATCGGGATACGATAGCATTTGGGTAATTGTGGATCGATTGACTAAGAGCGCAAGATTTATACCAGTCAAATCGACCAGAACAGCAGCCAAGTTGGCAGAGTTGTATATGAAGTGGGTAGTGAGATTTCATGGAATACCTAAAAGCATTGTGAGTGACCGAGACCCGTTGTTCACTAGTGGGTTTTGGAAGAGCTTACAAGAGGCTCTAGGGTCAGGATTACATCTCAGTATCGCATATCATCCTCAGACCGACGGTCAGACGAGAGGGTGAATCGTATATTGGAAGATCTCTTGAGAGCTTGTATATTGGATTTTGGTGGATCATGGGATGACCATCTGCATCTAGTAGAGTTTGCATATAATAATAGCTACCAATCCAGTATCGGTATGGCTCCATATGAAGCTTTGTACGGAAGACCGTGCAACTCACCATCATGTTGGATAGAGACTGGCGAGAAGTTTATGCTTGGACCGGATGTGGTGAGGGAAACTTCAGATAAGATTAAGGTCATTCAACAACGAATGAAAGCTGCCCAAGATAGGCAGAAGAGCTATGCGGGTAAGAGGAGAAGAGACTTAAAATTTTCCGTTGGTGACTTGGTGTTTGTCAAGATTTCTCCGTTGAAGAGCGTGATACGATTTGGCAGGAAAGGCAAGTTAGCACCAAGATTTGTTGGCCCATTCCCTGTTCTTGAACTAGTAGGGAATTTGGCATATAAAGTTGACTTACCAGAGAAGATGGCGGGAGTTCACAATGTATTTCATGTTTCCCAACTAAGGAAGTTCGTTCATGACCCGGATATGACTATTTCACCTGATCAGTTAGAGGACTTCGAAGTAGAACCCGAGGCGGTTGGGAACCGCAAGCCGATTCGTATTATGGGGCACGATACAAAGCAACTTCGAAGGAAGGCGGTGAAGCTAGTCAAGGTTCAGTGGGGCGAGAACGAGAATGATTGTACTTGGGAGACAGAGGAGAGCATTAGGAAGGCGTATCCAGAACTCTTTGCCTGGTAAGATTTACTTCGTAATTTAGTTATTCCGCATGCTAGGATAGACTCATTTTGCTTGTTTTGCATGTTTGATTGTTGTTTTATGATTGAAAGGCATGCGGGACCCTTTTGTGTGTCTTGGTTAGGGAATTTCGAGGGCGAAATTTCTTAAGGGGGGGGGGGGAGAATGTAACAACCCGCATTCTACGCATCGGAGGATCGTAGAATATTTATTTCTTTCCCATATGAAGATGTATGGTCATGTAACTTTGGGAAACAACCATTAGGGTCATTTCCCATGTTCATGATTTTTGTCGATTTTTAAATGACCATTTTGCCCCTAGCTGATCTTGTTTTGGCCATAACTTTTGATTGGAAAGGAATTTTGACCTGAAATCACTTTCATTAGATTCGTTTGATGGTTTACCTTTCCGTAGAGTGGTCACAATAGCCAAACGGACTTACCGTTTGGGAGATATGGCTGAATTAAGGTTTGGAAGGTGAAAAACTGCTTAATCGGGCCAAATAAGGTGATTAGTGAATAGGCTCATAACCTATTTCGGGATTAGGGTTATGGGAAGGCTGAAATGAGTTAGAGGATCATTCCATTTCAGTTTTCTAGCCTCCACTTATCTCCAAGGAACCCTAAAAATGGCCTCCAACATCTAAATCACCTCCAAATCATCTTTTGATCAAGGATTAAGCTTAGCAACATCTAATCAAGGGAGATCTACACCAAATCAACATTTGGGCTGCTGTTTAGCATTGGGATTTGCATCAAATCAGAGATTTATTTCAGATTTTAGTTTATTTGTGGCTAAGGTGAGTGATTTGCATAGCTTGGCACTAATTATGGCTAATTAAGGGTAATTAGTGTTAATTAGCGAATTTAAACATGATAAAATTCGGGAAAAATGTTTATAAAATCTTAAATGATGTTTTAGACCTCTGATATGAATTTGGGTTAATTTGGTTAAGTTTTGCTAATCTTATCATTAGTTTCACCTAAACATGCTTAAGGGGAAATATGGGGTTTTGGGTAGGTTTGATCCATTTTAACCTATCATGTTGATGTTTTGATGTTTGTGGTTGATTATGCATGTTGCTATGACTGTATGATATGCTTTGTGATTGATTTCAATAGTTAGAATGGTCGAAAACGTCTTCGAGCGGCGTAAACACTTCGTGGAAAAGCTTCAGGAAACAGTGCAGGTTTCGGATCGGATCGGATATGGTGGCTCGGATCGGATAAGTTGAACTGGGCAAGGGATTCGATCGGAGCTTGACACTTGAGAAAACTGGCAAAAAGGAAGGCCACGCTAATTGACTGGGATCAGATCGTATGAAGGAGGAGGGATCGGATCGGAGCACCTGAAGAACGAGGGAGCGGATCGGAGCGGAAGCACAAACTAGATGGGAGATGGCACCCGACCCGACCCGAAGGAGGACATCCAACCCGAACCAACGCAACACTGCGAACCCGAACCGAACCGCTACAGGGGGAGACAACACACCGACCCGACTCAGAATGGACACCCGACCCGAACCGATGGCTTGAAGAGGAACCCGACCTGACCCAGTATTGACCAATGACCCGAGATGCAAAGGTAGTCCAATATGGGAAGTTAGAGCTCAGGATCCAGTTGGGAACCGATGAGTTCACTTCATGGTTGGGCTTTGCTGCGGGACATGTGCTAAGGAGTTGTCGATGTTCATAACTTCGATTCACCACTAAAAACGAATGATGGGCTACTTATCAGTGCAGTAGAATCATTATGACTCGAGGGGCAAGGTGATGGTAGTAAGACTACGTTATCAGTGCAGTAGAGTCATTATGACTTGAGGAGCAAGGTGATGCGTAGTAAGACTATGAGCCAGCGCAGATGGGGTGAATAACTCCATGGGGCAAGTGGACATAGTAAAGGATTGGTAAGACTATAAGCCAGCGCAGATGGGGTGAATAACTCCATGGGGCAAGTGGACATAGTAAAGGATTGGTAAGACTATGAGCCAGCGCAGATGGGGTGAATAACTCCATGGGGCAAGTGGACATAGTAAAGGATTGGTAAGACTATGAGCCAGCGCAGATGGGGCGAATAACTCCATGGGGCAAGTGGACATAGTAAGGATTGGTAAGGCTATGAACCAGCACAGATGGGGTGAATAACTCCATGGGGCAAGTAGACATAGCGAGGAATTAGTGGCTACGTTATCAGTGCAGTGAAGTCATTTATGACTTCATGGGGCAGAGTGATCGTAGCAAGGTATGTTGGGTGATCGAAGTGGTGAATATCGTATGCTTTACGCACTGAGTGAGAGATGTGAGGATGGATGCTATGTTTGATTGTTTGCTATCACTATGACATGCACACCCCCCACCTCCGTATCTTTACACCTTTTGATATGGCACCTTAGAGTGTTGTACAGTATGTAGTGCTAACTCTTTGGTTGCAGGTCCAGGTTCAGGTATGTTTTAGTCTACCTGTTATTGTTCACTTTAAATGCTTATCGCTCATACCAGGCTTTATGTCTGACCCAGAGTTTTATGTCTCCTCTTATTACTCTGGGTGCTCACACGAGCAGACTAGAGACAGGTTAGCTGGTGATGCGCGAGTAGCTGATTCGGAGGAGGGCAGGAGGCTTCCACGTATGATATATATAGATATTCTCCCTGTGTCGCTGGTGGTCGCTACTTGGGCATTAGTAGTGTACCTCCTTTATCTTACTTTTTCTTTGAGACAGTTTGAAAAGTTGTAATAAGCTGTATTTTGGATTTCCGCTGCTATGATGCTTAGTTTTGGTTTTCAGCTTATGCATTGTCTCTCCTGTTTTATGTCAAGTATGTTATTATTATATTTTGTTCTATGCGCTGTGAGACATTCTACAGGTTCCTTGTTAGTTCATTTCCTTCTTCCTTTTCCTTCTGATGACCCGTTCCGTGCTAACTGGACATGTGTACAACGCACCTTTGGAGTAAATGTCGGTTGGTGCGGGGCGGGCCGCCACACAAACTAGATAAGGAGAGAGTTAGCCACTTAAGGCCTTCCCAAGGTGTAGCAAACAAGCCTATTCTCACACATAATATGTTTATACACATACACATGCACTAGACCTCTCACATCAAACCGTGTACCTGTAGATGCTGGATATGTAGGGAGGTTCTGGGTAGACTTCTACTACAAGTGGTTTAGCCTCATGCCATAGTGTACTAAATTTGAATGGCCCATGGCACCCAAACCTCTCACATTAGTCGGACCCATTTCTGTTTGTTGGATTTGCCGGTTGGTTCCGGGCAGGGCTTCTACCACAAAATTCAACTAGCCTCATGTCTGTGTGTCACTTATAATATATACACACATACACACACACAAGCCATTCTATATGCCACACAAGCAATCAATATATGGGCACATTTCAAATTCAAATCTTATCCTAATCGCGCTAATACGTCATTACTACGCTAATTACGTCAGTTATGCTATACAAGTAGAATATTAGTATGTATAAATAATGCTAGTTTTTCATATGAACATTCTAATGAGGTAAAAATTGTCAACTTGTTCTAAGTTCAAGGCATACAAGTTATTTTTCACATTTTTGACTGCTACATTCAGGGCATAATTGCAAATTGCATAATAACAGATAGTAGTAATGGAAAATACAACATATCTACAATTACAACTTGCATCTTAGGCTTATTGGAATAATTGTAGTAATGAACCAAGAATAAGGTGTAATTTCATATTTACATACACACACACACACATATATATATATATATATACACATTTGTACCTCCTTTTGTACCTCGTTAGATCCTAATTCTTCTAATCCATCTGCTAACGTGAATGACACTAGTTGGCAAGAGGTACATTCTCGAAAATCATATGCAAGGGTAACAAACGAAGGGCATGTGTCAAACGCAGGAGAAAACCTAATATGAATAGATCCAACATCCGTGCTGTCAGATCTGAAAGGAACGTGATTTTTGTCATTAATAATACAAAAAAGTCAGCGCCAATTTTTAAATCTGGTGTTAGAACATGGGTGAATGCAGTTGAGGGGAATACAAAAATTTCAGGACGCGTGGAATTATTTAATTCTGCTATAGATGAGGAAGGTGAGTTTACACAATTAGATGGCAAAGTTTTTGATCTAGCTAAAGACATGTGAAAAAACTCGATTTACATATATTTAGTGGGAAGAAGGCCATATTATGTGCATCTAAATGCTTTTATCTGGAGAGAATGGAGACCAGCAGGTAGGTGGGATGTCTTTGTGAGAGAGAACGAATTTTACTTGATTAAATTTGAACATGAGGCTGATTGTGCTAGAGTACTTGTGGGGGGTCCTTGGTTTATGGATAATAAGTTACTTTTTATTAAAAGATGGGAGGCAAACTTGAGAATAGAGAGAGATATGCTTGAAACACATCCAATTTGAGTTAAATTAATGAACTTAGACTTATCTTTGTGGAATTCAAGGGGGATTAGCATGCTTGCCAGTCTCACTGGCACACCACTGGCAAAGGATGATAATACCAAAAATGTAAGAAGACTAAATTATGCGAAAGTGCTTGTGGATATCAAAGCTAGCAGCGAAATTAAACATCAATTACGAGCTAAAGATGTTAAAGGCAACATATATATACAACGCGTGGAATATGAGTACATTCCACCTGTATGCAAAAGGTGTGAGTGGTTTGGGCACTCTGATGAGCAATGTTCAGCGGTTGCTAAGCCTATGTATTGGCAACGTTAAGCTATTCCCGACAACGATTGCTTATATACATCACAAAATGATGGATCTACTCAGCAAAGAGGGCGGTGATACTACTATTAACATTAATACAACTAAGGTAAACATACCTTGTACTTCTAATCCGCTAGTGGTGGTGGATTCAGCTCCTCTGGATTCTAGTCCATCATAAGAGGAGACAGAGAAGCCTCACCAGACCCAACAAGATGCGGTGGAGGTGGTTCCTCCCTAGAATATTCCTCCAGGCAGTGAGACTGGAGAAAGGCTGCACAAGTTGTGAAAGCTCATCTAAAAGAGTTTGTGAATGGTCTGGAAATACTTCCTGCATCAATTGAAGATATAAACAAAATGGAAATCAACATTCAGAGTGATGAAGAAATTGAAAGTGACAAAGAAACTAAAAGTAATAAGGAGTTCCTAACAAAACCAAATGTCAAACATGATGAGCAGTTCAGAGAAAAGATGGTTAAAGTTATAGTTACCAAAGCAGGAGATGGATCTCCTCCCATTACGAGGAGCCGAAATCTCAAGCCTTAGTGTCGCTAATTACGTGGAATTTGAGAGGTTTAAATAGTGATACCCGGTGTTTAGACCTCTCAAATATTAGAAGGAAATTCTTTCCTTCTATTTTGGGTATTTTGGAGAATAAGCTTGATGATAGCTTTAATTTCTTTGTTAACACATTGGGCTCTGAATGGGAATATGCACACAATAATAATATTGACACCCATGGACGTATTCTGGCTCTATGGAATAAATATATTTGGCAAGCTAACATTTATGATTCTGATTCACAGCAGATAACTATCAAGGCGAGTAATGTGGGTGGACTTGTCATTTTTGTGACTATCGTTTATGCTTGTAATTTTGCTAATAAACGAGTAGAACTTTGGGATAAAATTATATCTCTCTCAACATCCATTGATAATGCATGGATGGTTTCAGGAGATTTTAATGCAATATTAAAACCAAATGAGAAGAAAGGTGGACTTGCTGCTCGAGTATCACAACTCTTTGAATTTAACAATTGTGTTATAGTTGCAGGGTTGGTGGAGCCAGTGCATCCTGTCCTGCATTTCACATGGTGTAGTGGTGAATGTAGGAAAATTTCAAGTAAACTTGATGGAGCTCTTATTAATGCTGCATGCATGAATTTTTTTGCAGTTCTACCTCCATCAACTAGTGATCATTCTCCCATTCATATTATTATGAAGTCTCGTGAGAAAGAAGAAAAAGGGAAATCATTCAAATATGCTAATCACTGGAATTTAATTAATGGTTATCACACTAATATTATTTGTTCTGAATTAATGATCAACAATAGTGGTTACATGCTTCATTTAACACAGTTCCTTAAAAGAACCAAACAGAGGCTAAAAGTGTGGAACAAAGAAAGGACAAATGACAATAGCATTATTGAGGAGTTGGAGAAAATTAATGTCGATTTGTTGGCAAAACAAGTGGTAGGTAATGTGGATGATTCTGTTTAGAGGGAATATGCTAAAAATCAAGCTAAATTAAAAATGCTTTACATGTCAAAGTTGTGGAATTAGAGCTAAAAGAAAAGGAGCATTGGCTAACTGATAGGGATGATTGCACTAAATTTTTGTATACTAAAATGTCGGTTAGAAGAAATGCTAACTATAATTTTCAAATTTTGAACCAGGATGGTAATTTCACTGTTGATTGTAAACAAATTGAAAGAGAGGCTATTAGCTATTTTCAAGAGCTATATAATGGAGAAGTTTGTGATGACTTACCCCTAGTTAATCCAAGAAGACTCATTAATGAAGCTGGAAGAAGCAAGTTGACTAGAGTTGTTAGTGTTGATGAAGTCAAAGCTGCTTTGGATAGTATCAACATCGACGCCTCTCCTGGGCCAGATGGGTTCAATTTGGCTTTCTATCTGAGGCATTGGTCCAACCCGCAACAATATTTGGTGTCAGCAATAAAGGAATCTTTTTCTTCAGGCAAGATTTTGAAAGAAATTAATTACACTTTGATTGTTGAAAAATGAAATGCATATATAAAATCTTAAATAAACTGATGTGCAATAAAATGAAATTAGTATTTCCAGATTTGATTGTTGAAAATCAAAATGCATTTATTGAAGTTCGAAGTATTTCTGATAATTCACTTCTAGCTCATGAATTGATTAGAAACTTCAATAAAAAGGGAGCTGACAAATTGTGTTTGAAAGTAGATCTACAGAAAGCATATGATAAGATCAATCGATCTTTCATTATTCACATGATAAAATGTATGGGTTTTCCTGAGATTTTTGTTGAACTTATTAGAGAATGCATATTTACCCCAACGTTTTCTATCCTCATTAATGGTGTTCCCAGGGGTTATATTTATAGTAATCATGGATTGAGACAAGGCGACCCCATTTCCCCGTATTTATTTGACATAGCAATGGAGTTCTTCTCTTTAAAAATGGAATTGGATTTTCATCATCAGTTAATCTGTCCAGTTTTTAACTTTGAAACACACATCACTTACTTATTATATGCGGATGATCTTATTATTTGCATTAAATCTAGTAGAGCTGCAATGACTGTTAAGAATATCTTATGGGAATTGGAGAAATATGATGGACTTTAGATGAGTGAGCAAAAATCTAAGTGTTATTTCAACATGTTTTGCAGAAATAAAGCTGAAATCTTGGAAGTTATGAATGTGATTGATGGATCTTCCCTAGTGAAGTACCTTGATGTCTCTCTATCATCTAATAAAATCACTGATCGTGAATGTGCAGTCTTAACTTCTAACATACATGATAAATTACATGGATGGAGTTCGAAACTTTTGTCGTTTGTAGGAAGAATTAAGCTTGTGCGTACGGTTATCCAAGCAAAAGTCTATTTGTTGGGTACAATAATGTGTTGTATGATTTTTGTTTGATGATAACAAACATATAATATTATTTAAATGTGTTTGTAACTGTACTATTTTATATTTCATTTCATAGAAATAAATATTTATTGAATAATATACTATTATACACAGTTCACGGTATATTTATTCAATCAAATATTTTATTTCAAAATCTGAAATAGTACAACTATTTATAACTCCGATATTTAAACACTTCACATGAATTTGTAAATAAACTGAATACGATAGACAAATTTTTTTTGAACACAATGAAATGATATTTTATTTCATACAAATTTGTTTATTACAAATATCAGTACAATTTTCTTTTTCTATACATCAGCTCCTCACTACATCACTCATCACTCTATACAATTCATATATACATACATTTTCATATTGACTCATATACAGACACTTATACACTCATTCAATGTCTTACGTCTTCACAGCTTTCAGTCAGTCCTGTCTTCATACCTGTCATATACAGAAACACGCACACAGTATCTAGAACAGAAATAATATTCTAATTTCTAGTGAATATATTTTTTATTTTTTATTTGCCTCAGATTTTCGGTGTGTTTCTCATCATTTTCCTAGACTTGGTCTGATATGCAGGGACAGGAAAAATTGTCTGATGGCTGCATGTACACACGTGTATAAATATACACGTGCGCACTGCCTCGCCAATCAAAATACAGTAGCGAGCAACTGAGTAGCCACTTGGACCATCTCGACTCAGTGCAAATCAGTGTGCAAATGGTCGAACAAACATTGCAGCTCAAGGGTCAAGCAACATAGTGAAGTTCATATCAGCCCAAAACTAAGAGATAAAAATCATGGTAGATCACTCAAATTTCATGTGATCAATGTGGCAGATCAACAACAAGGAGGATATAAACATGGTCGAGGCTGTGTACAAGTGACTCACAAGCCTGGCATGTTCAATTTCAAGCATATCTACAATGTGTCAACAGTACATGAATGTGCAGTTCTAACATGTGCACAGATCTAACTTGTCAACTCAAACAATGGTTCAGCATTTTTCAAGTAAATTAACACATGGACCAGCAAGTAATCAGTGATCTAGTTTGTCTCTAAAACTAGGGAGACGAATTACGGGATTTGTAATTCAGGGAAATCTGGTTTCGGGGATAGAAACTAGTGCAGGGTTTTGAGCGTAGGTTTAAGAACAGTTGGGAGCGAGTGTCGCGAGTTTATAGGGGATTGTAAGCATAGAGATTGTTTTAACTCCTAGTAGAAACCTTGGGGAATGCAATAGTGGGCAGGGTTTTGCCGAATCTGGGTATATCTGTGTGTTATTTATTTTCCACATTTACTCTGATTATTATCTGTGTTGTTATTATTTAATTACTTAGCGAAAATCTGCGATAAACCCTATTCACCCCCTCTAGAGTTAATTTAGGTCCTACAATTTGTAATCGAATTTCTCATTGTGAAACTGCATAGGAAATATGGCATACATTGGAGGTCACTATAACACCCCACCTCCGTTAAGGTCACTCACAAAGGGAATGCCTTAACTTCTGTGGAGCATTTTTGGTACAAGTTGCAGAAAAATTACAAGACAGACAAATAAAGCAGCAGAAAATAAATAACCTTTATTGATTAAAACACGGCTTGTACAAAGATTGTTTTACAACACCAATACTTATTACAACAAAGCTTCTATCTTGTTTAAAATAAAGAAGCATAAAATGACAATGATATTCCCCAATAAAGCATGAGCCAGCCATAGCAGTAGAAAATGGAGTTCAAATCAATGCATCAAAGAATCTTCAAGCTCAGAAAGAGGAACAGTCCAAAATGAGTTGAGCTATTCCCTCCCTGTCTACCTAGGGGGGAGAACGGGAGAAAAGAGGAGAAAACAAACTAGGTCAGACATAAGTCTGGTAAGTCCAGTTATACTTCAGCATGTAAATAAGAAAAAGACTATGACATGAACAAACTGAACTTAGAACCATACCATAGTGATAAGATAATCCTAAAACAAGACAAGGTATGATTAACAGAATTGGCTATCGCATCCACTTCTATTTCTCTACACCCACTAAGGACTATTTCAACTAGCATCGTGTGTTCATGATAAAATGATCCTCTTTTTATTATGTGTGCAGTCCCTTATCCATCGGGTTTTACCTAGATCCAACTAGGGTTTATTTATCGAATGCTTCCTAGATTCAACCAGGGTTTACGCTACCTAGGGCCACTGGGGTTTATGCTACCTATTAAACGCTTCTCGGATTCAGGGTTTACGTGACCTGGGTCCAACTAGGGATTATGCTACCTATCGAACGATGCCCCCTAGTCTAGGACACACTACCCAGAGCGGTATATGTTCCTAGATTTTCCGCACGTATGTGTCATGAATCGTTATCGATGTCTAGATGCACATGTCCTCTATATGTGCGACCCGAGTCCTGTGGCAGGGCTAATCAAGAAACACGGAACTCGGTCGGGAGCTTTCAGATATCTGCTGAATGCAGATGCTAAGGTCTTCTTTTACAGTGGCTATGGTCCCACTAGACCCCTCCCTCAACTAACAAATGAAAGGCACCCAAGAAAAACAAGAATGAGAACTATACGCATGCCCTCTATGCCCCCACAAACCTATTGACCAACCTCACCCATAACTAGATAGCAAGTATACGGTCTTTTGGAGTTCTCCGCCTTTCCGCTTTACGTATCTCGACTGACTCAAGATGGTAGGTAGACGACGAGTTGCTATCACAGGGCAAAAAATGGTCTCGTCGAATCACGCTGGTCCATCCTAGTCTTTAGGTTGCCTTATTATTGCAACCAAGGCATACCCATGGCTCTTCTAACGCAGACCTTAACCTCTGTGAGCCCAGGAGGATCATATGCAACCTCATAGAGGGATACCAAGAGTACCCTCACGTCCCCTCGAAGCCGCGTGCTACGTAACCCAGTTCATTGGAGCCTTCTTCATGATCAAATGGACGTTTGCTCCTCCTGGTATTCTACTTGGTTTTCTTGACTAAGGTTTACTACTTAGTTCTCTTAACTAAGGTTTACTACTTAGTTTCATGAATCATTCGTTTTCTTAACTAAGGTTTACAACTTAGTCCTCTTAACTAAGGTTTACTACTTAGTTCTCTTTCTCGTCATGTTGGATTGGTTAAGTGTCATCAGTTAACTCAAGTTAACTTAATCCATTCACTTATCATGTTGAATTGGTTAAGTGTTATCCATCAGTTTACGTTGACTTAACCTACCCATATATCATGTCAATTTGGTTAAGTGTTATCTAGCGGTTCATGTTGACTTAACCCACCCCTACATCATGTCAAATTGGTTAAGTGTTCCTTAACCTTACTTGTTTGTCAGGTTATACTGGTTAAGTGTCTCTCGTTAACCTAACCCTGTTTATTTATCATGCTAAAACGGCTAAGTGTTCTAAGTTTACTTAACCCCACCATCTAGTCTAGTTAGCATGTTATAACGGTTAAACATTTACTTAACTTTACCCACTTGTCTAGTTTACATGTTATAATGGTTAAGTGTTTCCTTAGTTACTTAACCCCCACAAATCTTGCCTTGTTAACATGTTAAGTTGGTTAAGTGTCCAAATTAACTTAACCCCTATCAATCTTGTCTAGTTAACATATTGAATTGGCTAAGTGCTTTCTCAATTACTTAACCCCACCCTTCTTGTCTTGTTAACATGTTAAGTTGGTTAAGTGTTTCCTTAGTTACTTAACCTCACCATTTCTAGCTTGATTGTTCATGAGCTTTAATTAGTTAATTAAAGCACCAACCACTCACATTAGACAGGTATTGTTGTGGTTACTGGATGTGCCGGTCGGTTCCGGGCAGTTTTACACCACAACTCAGTCTAACCTCGGGTCTTTCTGGGCTTGATGCACTAACCTCTCACATTAGACAGGTATTATTGTGATTACTGGATGTGCCGGTCGGTTCTGGGCAGGTTTACACCACAACTCAGTCTAACCTCGGGTTAGGCATATTCATCTTTTACATTTTTTACATATTTACCTTTCACGTTTATATGTAAATTATGACCCACTTTCCTTCTAAATCGTATACATAATTTTTGGTATATTAATTATACCATTTTCATGCAACTATTCATTTACATGCTTATGTGACAACATGCCAATTACATTTAATTTCATGTCTTCCCCCAACGTTACCCCCGTTGTACGTTCGTAAAATTACATATAGTGTTAGGCTCGATATTTAGCCTAACTCATGAAAATGGGAAAAGCATAGAGCATGTAATATTTCAACAGCATAAAAAAAATGCAACATATAAATTTGGCAAATGATAATAAACTTGCATGAATCATAAGCATGTGAACTTTACACAGATCTACACAACTAGACTTGGGCATGTAAGGATGAACTTGCATGGGATTGGATCTACTTAACATAGATCTAAACATGTAAGGTTGTAGATCTAAATATATAAGGTTGTACGACATTATTTATCCTAACAACTTGTGTGCAACATAGCATAAGGAAATCACCCAGTTTCTAACCATGATAGATTAATTCACAACATGATAGGTTCTTATAAATTTTGTGGATTCATGTCATACAACTTGCATACAATATAAACATCATCTTGACATATAAATATATGTATGAACTTGATGTAGCATGTAAGTGTGAATAAATTAGATCTACTAATCACCATTGCGAGAACTAGCATAGATCCAAATTACATACTCATGAACATATACAGATCTAGATTGCATACCCATGTACATATGTAGATCTAAATTGGATCTAACCTAAAAATATGTAACTTACATTAAATTAACATATATAGATCTAACTTGGATCTAATCTATAAACATGTTTAAATTAACATATATGGATCTAACTTAGATCTATCACATAAACATGTTTAAATTAACATATATATAGTTCTAATCATAAAGTCATGTGAATTTAGACTTATAGGATTATGTGAACATAGCTTAGCCTCATGAACTTGCATATGGCATAACTTAGAAAAATCAACAAACATGATGGCTTCATGTAAACATATTAAAACCATAAACATACTCCATGAGAACATCAATCCCAATTAGTTTCATCACAAGAATATAACATAGGAAAATCACATGAATAAACATGAATCCACATAGATAAACTAATAGGCACCGTTCTAATATCAGTTTCTTACAAGCCATGACTTCCAATTATTGTTTAAATCGGAAATATAACTGTACTTACAAAATATAGGCAAGTCTTGTTTTTCTGAAATCTGTTTTCTGAAGCTGAATAGCTTTCCTTTTATGTAGATTAGTCGTTCTTTTAATTTAGATTTGATTTAGCTTGGTTCATCTCTTTGTTAGCTTCAAGTGGCGGCTACTCTAGGTTGTCTAATGGCAACATGATGGCTCTTTGTTAAATTTTAAATATGATTTAGGGTTTAGGTATTAGGTTGCTTTTATAGAGATTAGATTGAATAGGAGCCATCAGATCATCTCTGAATCAATCAAGACCATTAAGACAAGATAGAGTTATCCAGAATAGCCAACTCAGCTCTAATGACTCAGCAGGGAGTCACAAATCGTCGGTTTTCAGATCTGCCCGAGGGGGGTTAGGTCGACCCCCAGGTCGACACTAAGGTCGACCTGTATAGGGGAGGTCGACACCAGGGTCGACCTGATCCCTAGGCGGGAAATTTCCCTCCCAGGCCATTTCTCCTTCTGGATTTGAATTTTGAATTAAACCGTTCTAATTCTTGATTCATCCGAAGGCCATAACTCCTTCATACGGAGTCTGATTCATGCAAACTCGGACTCTATCTCAAGCAGAATTATGAGATGAACTCAATGGCGTAACCCGTTTCGCTTGATCCTCAGATCTATAATTAAGTATTCTCTAATTTGTTACTTAACGTATTTCTCGAAAATACGGGGTGTTACAGTCACACACGAAGGTACTTCTCAAGTTAAGGAATCTCATCTCGCTCTACTCAACAATGAATATGAAAATTTCTCTATGCAAAAAGATGATGACATAAAAGAGATTCATGGATGCTTCTCGTCACTAGTCTATAATGCAAAAGCTCTTGGCAAAACTTATACCGAAGTGGAATTGATCAGAAAAATATTGAGATTGCTACCGATGAATTTTGAAGCTAAGGTGACGGCGGTTCAAAAATCAAAAGATCTGAATAAAATAAGCATGGAAGAGTTGATCGGAAATCTGATTACTTACAAGATGAAGTTAAAAGCAAGAGAAGAACGAAAGCATTCTGAATCAAAGAAAAAGATGATCACTCTAAATAATACTGTTGAAAGTGATGATGAAGATCCCGCTGAAGAGCTAGCCATGGTTTTGAGAAAGTAGGCCAAAGGAAATTACAAGACATATAAGAAGAATTCAAAAACTAACAAGCCCGAAAGTTCAGAAAGTTCAGACGATGAAGTATTTTGCTACAATTGCAAGAAACCCGGACATATTAAACCAATTTTCCCACAGCTTAAGAATGAAAAGAAGAAGAAGTTCAGAAGAAAGAAGAAGGCTTTTGCTGCTACATGGGATGACGAAGAAGGAGAAGAAGTTTCTGAAAGTGATGAAGAGGAAGCTAATTTGTGTCTTATGGCTCAATCTGATTCGGAAAGTAGTGAAGAGGATTCAAGTGAGGTATCGAATTTTACTGGTAAAGATTTAATTTTAATGTGTCATGATCACACAAAAACCGTTGATTCTCTTGAACTAAAAGTTAAGAAATTAAATTCTGATAGGTCAAAACTAGTTCAAGAAAATAACAGTTTAGAAAGAAAACTTGAAAAAGTTAAGAATTCACCGTATTCAGAATGCTAAAAATGTCAATTTTTGAGTAATGATCCTTTGAAATTCAAAACAGATTTTGAGTTACTTAAAAGTGAAAACGTGAATTTGAAGAACGAAAATCATGATTTTGAGAAGGAGATTGAAAAGCTTAGAGAATCTGAAAAACTTGATTTTGAAAAGCGAAGACAATTTGAAATTGAAATTTCTATGTCCAACGTGAAAATCAAAGCATTTGAAAATGAAAATTTGGTTTTAAAACAAACTGATGCCGAAAAGAGGAAATTCGCTATTAATTGTTGTTCAAATTTAATGAAAGAAAATAGCGATCTTAAATTTAAAATTCACCAACTTGAGTCAACTTTGACTAAATTTCTAAAGGAGAGAAATCGTTGAATATGTTGTTAAAAAACCAATTTTTTGTTCAAAATAAAAAGGGACTTGGTTTTGGATTTGATCCAGTTGAAAAACAAAACACTAAAAATCCTTTAAATGGCTTTGAAATCGATTGAATAGAAATTTTGAAATATAATAATTTCAAAGAGTTTTTAAATCATAAACGAAATAATAACTCATTTAAAAACAATTCATTTGAACATGTTTGGATTCCAAAAAATAACCAAATGATTATGAATAAGTCTAAACAAATTTGGGTTCCAAAGGGTACTGTAGTGGATAGTAATGGATTGTTATATAAATGGGTTTGGGTACCAAAACGTGTAAACGAAGATAAGAGTGGTAAAACAACTTTTGTTAGACCACTCGATCCTGTAAACATTTAGGTACCGAGGGAGGCTAAGGAACAACTGTGCTTAAGAGAGATAAAATTCAAATTGATTCACTTTATTGAATTGTTTGAAGTTCCTTAGCCATAGATTCAGAGTTGGAGATTCATTTGTTCACATCGATAAAGGTAAGTCAGGTATGATCTCTAAACTCATTATTTTTATTTTCTTTTTCTTTTTAATTTTCTTTTATGCTGATTTGTATTGACACTTCCATGATATTTTTGACATGCCTTGAACACTGTAAATTGGAATTTTAAAATTTATGATGTTTTTGAAATTTCACACACTTTTTGCTGTTTTGAGTTTCTTATTCACTTTGGAAAATATTGAAAAAATTCGAACTCAATATAGCGGACTACTTGAAAGCAATAATTGATTAGTTGTGAAATTTTCATTTTTTGGCTTGATTATATTGATTTTGAAATCAATCATGATTGATTGTTGAACTCCTTGCATTATAAAATTTGTTTTTTTTCTTCAGATTTGATCGTTGACTGCTTTTTGTGCTTGTTTAAAAATTCTCTAAAAACAATTCACTTATGATTCTTGCTTTAAAAATGATCTTGTGCTACTTTGATAAGGAAATTGATTTGATTCGGTTGAATACCTTGGTGATTGGACAATGGGTTGAAAAATCAGTGACTGGATTTCTTTTAAGTTCCATAGGCAATTTGAATTTCATATACAAGTATTTTTTTTAATTGTCTAGGAGCAATCAGTCTTAGAAATATTAGAAAATTCCATATTCTACTGTTTGACTTTTAAAACTGATTTTTAACTTGCATTGATATTTAGAAAAAAAATCTCATGAAATTGATTTTTTTATTTTAAAATTATTTTTGATTTATTTATTCAAAAATTGAAATTATTGATTGATTTGAACCGTTTTGTGACTCATCAAAATTATTATTAGATTTATGAAATTGTGATGAGATATGACTGGTATAATTCATAACTAGAGGATATGTTATTTTAAATCTCATGATGATTGGACAGATTTTATAATGTCTTTGAATTAAAGCTTATTTCACGACCATCTTCTATGTCTACCATATTTCTGTCATTCATCATGGTTTTATTTAATTTGGGGAGTTCTAATTATTCTTGGAAATAAAAATAAAATTAAAAAAAGAAAAGATATATATATCCTTGGTATTCACTCCCATTTAAAAGTCCTCGCAGTTATTCATGGGTGAATTACCTTAATCTCTATGTGCTTCCATTGCAATAACCCGGAAATTCCGAACCAATTTAAAATTTTTATTTTTGCAATTTTAATGAATTTTGAATATTTAAAATGGATTATTTTAAATAATAACGACGAGAAATTTATTTTGAATAGAATTAGAACGTATATATTTATATAGATTGACGTTAGAATATAAATATCCATTTTTAATTATAAAAGGAATTGAAAATGGCGTGGTAGTTTGAAATATTGTTTTCAAATTTCAAATGAATGTACAGGATTCAAAATAAAGCAGATTTAAGCGAAACCAAAAATATTAAAATCTATTTGAAAATATATTTCAAACAAATCCGAAAAATTGAAATTTCATAGTGGGAATAAAAAGTTATGCCTAGTGAAAATTCAGAATAGTCGCTATGGAAATATAGCCCTTAAAAATGGAAATTTTGCAAATGACTTCCGTTTTCAACGAAACCACTTTTGTTGTATCTGTAGTGACAAATTATTGCTAGATTTAAAAATTCATAATTTTTGGGATCAATATGTGAGCATGGCGCAGGAAAACGTGTTTTGACAGTTTTAGTCGATTTCGATCGACCAGAAAATGGCCATTTTTCAAACGGTCTCCAAATTTGATGAAATTAGTTTTGTTAGGACCGTATCGTCAAAACATAGCCAGATTTATTTTTCTGGAATTTTTAGAGCCCGTATATGGCCCCGGCAAATTGAAATATGCGTTCAAATTTAATATCCATTGATTTATGTTTTAATTTGAACGGAAACTGATCGTAACGGTCGAATTGGGTTACGAAACTTATCCCGTCATGTTCGGGATGGGGGTAATTAGCTAGGGGCGACAGTCTTTCTGTTAGAATCAGGGTTCAAGTGAAAATCACCTTTTAGAAATTAAATAAATAAATAATATATATATATATATATATAATTATATACTAGGTCAATGGGGTCAAACCCTTCTCATTTACAAACCGATGGTCAAACCCGTTGTCTCCCCCAAATTCAGCCATCGCGGCTTATGACCGACGCCTCCGCCCTCCCTACCACCGTCTCCGCCCTCTCCAGCACCCCCTCCGACCGCCACACCCCCTCTATCATCTCCTCCTCTCCGATTTCTTCATCCCTCCCTCTTTTCAGGCCAAAACCGCCGCTTCTGCCATCGTGAGCCACACGACCGCCTGCGCCAACCCACCAGACTCCGACCCAACCACCAGAGAACGTGCTGCCACCCCCTTTTGCCTCCCCACTTTTGCGCGCAAGCCTCAGCCTCCCTCGATGACCAATCTTATCCCTTCGTGAGCCCGGACCCGCGCCTTTGGTGACGCATGAAGGTGGCAACGCGCTGCTGCTGCTGGAGCATGCAGATGGGATTCCTGTCGCTTCAGGGTAGCGCTCCGATCCAGTTTCACTTGCGTTGGGGTCCAGTTCTAAACGACATGAAGATGACGATTATAGTGAGTTCTCTGATTTTTAAAATTATATTTTCTTTTTAGTTTTAAAAACAAATTAGCAAAAGAACAGATTTTTAGCGAATAAAAATATAATTTTTATATGAATAGCAATAGAGAAATATGATTTTTATTTATTTTAAAATCGAGATTTTTTTATAGAAAAGATTATATTTTTAAATAGAAAAGATTATATTTTTAAAATAGAAGAGGTTAGATTTTTATATATGAAATAGCGAAGTACAAATCTGATTTTTAATATAAGTAGTGAATAGAAAAAAAAAGTGTGATCTTTATAGATGTAGCGATATAAAAATACAATTTTTAATATATGAATGGCATATTAAAAATACAATTCTTATATATGAAGTTAGAGAAATAAAAATATGATTTTTATTACTTAATTAGCGATATAAAAATATATTTTTTCTAATGTGGTAGCGAAGTAAAAATAGAATTTTTACATAAGGAAAAATATAGATTTTTATAGCGAAGAAAAATATAATTTTTTATTTAGATAGAAGCATTGTAAAAATATATGATTTTTATATATGAAGTGCCATTGTAAAAATGTGATTTTAAAAATAAACATCATATTAAAAATGCGATTTTAACTATGAACAGCGGGAAAAGATCGCATTGGAAATTTAGGCAAATCTGAACCGTTCAGAAATAGAGAATGGAGGAGTGGAACCCAAAGGTGAGAACTTCTCACTTTAAATTTATTTGCTAGTTAAAATATATATTAGGATGCAGATGGTGCTTAGCAGCACCCGACACCCATTGTCCACAGACCATGGACGACTTGTTTGTTTGTTTGGTTATGTTGTGAAAATTGATCGTGTGATGTGGAATGGAATAAAATATTCTATAGTTAAAAATATTTTATAGTTAAAAATATAATTTTTAACGTGTATATGAATAAAATAAATATCCATGCACACACATTTGACTGATATTGATTGGGACGATAAATTTTACACATTGCCCAACTACACAAGTAAAATTCATTATTTGTTGATTAAAACCCCACACGGGTATTGGGATGATATTAGACATACACTAATCCCAATAATTAGCTGTATGTCGATCGATTGATTGACAGGCTGTGTAAGCGTTAAATATTTATATTTGATGCTTATGCTGTAACGATCCGGATTTTCGGCGGCTTTGGTTATCGACATAAACACGATGTCGATAACCAAAACATCGAAAAATCCCGGTAATTAATGAAAGAAATTAGAGGGTGAGAATAGATAAGATAGAAACTTAGAATAGAAGAAGAAGAAGAACACAACATCAGAGTAACACGAACCTCACAGCGGAACGAATAACATATAATAGGTAACATAACTTTGAAATATAACAGTTATGTATACAATAGCACTTATCAGAGTACAACACTTACAACACAGCGGAAATAAACTATAGCTATATGATCCAGAAGCCTCCTGCTCCAACTCTTCAAGTATATCTGTAAATCCCGACTACTTGACTGCCCGTACAAATTTAGGCACCCAAGAGTTTAGGGAAAACAACAAAGTAAACTCCGGGTCAGTCATGGGACTGGTATGAGTAAAACAGTTTAAACAGGTATATGAACAAGTAAACGATATCTCATAAGACCACGCCGCAGAACGGAACGGGTTTTTCCCTTATGAGAATCCAAAATATCTTTATATCAAAAACCTTTTGATATTATAATAATGTCTATGTACAAATAGATATCAACTAGCAGAAACGCTTTCATCTCACGTTCTACATATATAGTATACAATCAAAATCGCAAGCACGTATTGGATAATGGATTTCCAACTATGACAAGGTATGGAACCACATTCCGATCAGTGTACTCTAGGAACGATACACTGGAGTTCAACAAGAACATCTTGTAACTCAGCCACACATGACCAACCACTCATTTCGCTTGAGTGTATCGAATGTACATCACCAACGGTTGGGATCAGCAACCGTTCCCGTATATATATGGGACAACATTGATAGATTTAAGAAACAAATGAATATTCTGTAGATAGGTGATTATACACCCTACTTCGGTGCGACCGACTTAGCCATGCTGCCTGCCCGATTTCTGTCATTTACCGATTGATGAGGCTAGAAGCTACGCTTAATCATTACATCAGATTCACTTCGAATGCTACATTGTCAAATCCATCGAAATCACTAATTGACGTTTACAACAGTACATTACGTGTCAGCTAAAAGAAGTTTCGTTCTCCGCTTCCACTCTTGGTACGGTTGAAGAAATCAATGTACGTGACCTTTCTAGAAATACTCTGTCAGACATCCATCTTCATTCACTTAAAATGTCACATCGTCATACCCGCCAAATCACAAATTAACTTATCCAAAAATAACACGGGTATACAGCTAAGAGAAACGAATTCCTCCGCCACCAAACGTGAATACGTTTGAACAGATCAACTTACGCGATCCATTGGATATACTCTGTCAGACCTTCATCCATACAAGTTGTCCTGGGACTGGACAAACCGAAGGCACTACTCAGTATATCCGTCTTAGTCACTGTTATCTAAGACTTATACAGCAGCCCTTGCATTTTACTCCGTCTTCAATTATCCTTGGCATATATGATTCGCAACGCTTATGCCAATACAGAGTGGTTCTTTGGATAATAATCCAACCAGTCTCTCCATATTAACAACGTTAAAATGGTCAAAACTCTGATAGTCTGTGATTTAACTATCAATGAAAAACAAGTGTGCAAACAACGATATTATTTCCAGATGGAAATTATATCGATCAATCATCAACATATATCTATCTATATATATATATATTCATATTGCCTTATTTTCTATGTTTAGAAAATATATGTTATTAACACTGGAAAACGTTTTCCATTTGCTTATTTACAAATCACTACTCTTCCCCAACTATCAGTCCCTGACTGTGAACTAGTATGAGAACAATCCCCTAAGTATAAATCCCGAAGGACGAAACCAACATCAGATAGGCACTTAGAAAACCATTCAATTTACTAATCTCTAGTCAGTTCTAATTTTAATTAACTCTATTTGATTAACTCTGATTGATTAACTCTAACTGGTTAATTCTAACCGATCAACTCTAACTAGTCAACCTTAATTAATTAACTCTAACTGGTTTTACTTGGTTTGACTAACTCAATTTATTAACTCGACTGACTAATTCAACTCGATTAACCTAACTTGATTTACTTATCTCGATTAACTGAACTAATCACTTTGATTAACTCGACTAATTCACTTTGGTTAACTTAACCAATTCACTTAACTAATTTACTTAACTCCTGTCGAATAAACTATATTCGACAACTTCTCTAACTCTATTCGAATAAACTATATTCGATTAACTCCTTTAACTCTATTCGAATAAACTATATTCGATTAACTTCTTTGATTTAACTCTAATCGATTTACTCCATCGAACAAACTATATTCGATAACTCCTTCGATTTAACTAATATTATATAACTCACTTCGATTAACTAATAATCGATAACTCCTTCGAATAAACTATATTCGATAATCTCCTCTCGAATAAATGATATTCGATAATCTTCCCTTTCGTTTTAACAAGTCGATAACTCCTTTTTGAATAACTAAATTTGATAACTCCTTTCGATTTAACTAATCGATAACTCCTTTGTGTTTAACTCTATTCGAATAACTAATTCGAATCACTCTTATTTATTTAACTCTATTCGAATAACTAATTCGATTAACTCTATTTAACTCCGTTCAACTCTATTCAAATAACTAATATTCGATAACTCTATTTAACTCCGTTCGAATAACTAATATTCGATAACTCTATTTAACTCCATTCGCTTGACTTTAGATCGCAGCGATCACAATGGTTACGCCTGATTCCCTCAGGAAACATCCGACCGCCATAGGCTATTTACAGCCCTGCGAATTACGCTAGCAGTCGTACGAGATGGCAACTTATCCTGAATAACTCTGTCTGACTAACTCTATCTCAAATAACTATATTTGATAAGATACTACTTCGAATAAGTGGTATTCGATAACTTAACTCGATTAACTCTTTTCAATTAACTCTATTGATCTGGTTAACTCTACTGAACTGGTTAACTCTACTGAACTGGTTAACTCTACTGAACTGGTTAACTCTACTGAACTGGTTAACTCTATTGAACTGGTTAACTCTACTGAACTGGTTAACTCTATTTAACTAACTCGACTCGACAAACCCCTTTCGAATAGCATATTCGTTTTACTAACTTTCGAATACCATATTCGATCTACTCCCTTCGAATAACTAATTCGATTTAACTCCTTTCGAATACCATATTCGATTTACTTTATTCACTTTATAAAGATTTCCTTTTTAACAATGTTTTATTCATTTGAAATTATTACTTTTAAATAACGGTTCTACACTTTAAAAATGATTTCCTTTTTATAACGTTCCCTTTTCAATTCTATTTGTACATGGTTTATAAATATTTCCTTTTCAAATTTATTGTTGAAATATTCTAACTCCTTAAATTCTCTGAAAAATTCGCCATAACCTCCTTTGTAACGGGAGCATCGGGAAAATCCCCAAACCCACCACACAGGCCTTTCCATTCAAAAGAAAATGTTTTGAAATTATTTTCTTTTTCTATGTATCTCCTATTTATAGATATTCCAATTTATAAATATTTCTTGTTTATAAATATCACTTTGAAAATCCCCTTATCAACATTTCGGTATGTTATGGTATTCGATCACATCAAATCACGATGTTCAATATCGTCCATACACACACAATCAACAACAGGTTATAATTCACATCATATATCAAAATATATAAAAAAAACAATAAAATAACTGTTGAGGAATCCAGTCGGATTCCCCCAACCTGTTTCCCTGCATCCACAGATGTTACACAACATGATTGTCATCACTTTCAGTTCAATATAAATTATTCTGATAGCAGAATCAATATATAAATATTTAACGGTTTATATATAAATATATATTCATATATATATATATATATATAATTTCTACTAATTGACTAGCAGTTCAATCAATCAACCAACACACAGCAATCAACAGATGATTAACAGTTCTAAAAATACGTTATAAAAATGTAACTGTTCAGAGTTGGTGAGTTTTACTCACATTTGCGCGTTAGCCGTTAAATAACGGTTTGCGTTATTTGATTCAGTCTGACAATTTATTTCGCCATAAATTGTAACTGTCTCCAATCCAATCCCGGTTAGTCTCATTGTGTTGCTCCCGTCCATACGATCCCAACGCGACTGACGGTTCGTGATTCTGATTTCATATGACCGAGATATACTATTTCGAAGTTAATACACCTTTAAATTGAATTTAAACTAAACATATATTAATTTAACGGGCCCTCACCCCATTTAGAAATTCCGGCCCATCCACTATCGTTAAAGCCCAAACCGACATCCCCCTTCTTCCCCGATCTGCTGTGATACCTCATTCATCATTTCTGGCCACTCTTTACTCCTCTTTCCTCCCTAAATACCCTATTTTAATTAAATAAAACTTAATCAAAAGGCTTAGTGGGCTTAACTCTTCAATCTCAGCCCACCCCCCCATCAAAACCCACGGCCTCACAAGTCTTCTTCCCAAATCGGTAGTACAGATATCCGTTCCTCCTATTACAAACATTGACCGCATTTTTGACTGGCCCTCACCATCTCTCCGTCCATCTTTTCCGACCGCCAGCTCCACCAGAGAATTCCCAGTCCTCTTCTCTATCCGCCTGTACCTACGATGCCTAACTCGACACCTCCCTGTAAAACCGATCTGCTCCTTCATCCTCACCACTGCTAGCGACGCGATCCACCAACGAGCGCCCAAGCACCCACCGTCGAACCCAAAACCCGCGCCTTGACCATAGGAACTCGTCTGCGCCCTCGAATCAGTCTCCCGCATCACCCATTTCGAACATCGGCCAACCCTAGTCGTTACTGCTGAAAACTGACGAGTACCAAAGTTGATCGCACCAAGCAACAGATGTACCAACAGGAAGCTCTACTCACTAGCAATTCAAAAACCCAACTCTCATGATTTATTGATTTCTCTTTCGATTGTTTTGATTTTTCAAAGGTGGATGGTTTGCTGTGAAATGAGAAAAAGAACGGCAGAATTCTTTTGTTGACTTCTAAGGAGAATTAGGTTAGAAGGGTGTGTTAAGGGTGGTATTTATAAGCTCATAAAATATCTAGATATTTTTTTATTAATATTTTAATATTTTATTTTCATCTTTTATTTGTATCCGTCTTCTAAAAATCCGTGTGGTCACACACGATGCCGAAAAATCATAAAAATTGACATGTAACTAGAGTTCGACATTACGGTCCCAACGAAACTGGTTTCGTCGAATTCCGACTCCGTATGCTCACACAGCGTATTTTTAACTGTCAAAATACTGACTGTTTCTCACTCTAAAAATCCGTACGACCACACAGTGACTCTAAGAATCACAGAATTTAGAATCTAGCAATAATTTGATGTTGCGGATCCAACAAAATTAGTTTCGTCGAATTCCGACTTCGTTTGCAAAAGTGACTATTTTTAAAGCTCTAAATAGCCCATTTAAATATATTAATATATTTAAATATAATTAAATTAAATATTTATAATTAAATATTATCGTATATATTCACATAGAATATACCACAGCTCTAGAATATTCATATATGGATTTATAGCTCGATATTCCAAATCCATATTATATCGATATTCAATTTATATTAAAATTCCTTTTATAAATCGTTATAAATTATAAAGGAATTCCATAGTGGCTTTTCTAAAATTTGATTTGGACGTAAATCAAAATCTATACGACGAAATCCCGATTTTTCTCTTCCACTAGAAAGATATACTCCACCAGCTCCACACGTTTCTTGTTTCACAGAAATCCAGCTTAAAACGAATCCTGTACATTCAATTGAAGTTCAAATCGCCAAATCGCGAACTGCAGCGCTATTTCAAGCTCGATTTTAATTATAATATAATTATACGTTCAAACTGTCGTCGATTGAATATATTTGTCAATATAATTCAACTCTAAGCTGAATTAAATCTAAGGGAAGACCCCGTTCACAGAATATTGTGATTTCCAATATTTCTGATTATTTCTGAATTAAATATATTATTTAATTTATTATTTTAATTAAATATTCCCAGTTATTTAATTCCACGACCATTAAATCCTTTAATTCACCATTTATATAATTAAATAAATTAATTATTCCCCTGGAAAATGCGGGTCATTACATTATTCCCCACTTAAAATAATTTCGTCCTCGAAATTGCTAAGGTAGAGGACGACCCTATCTATTGGAATTCCTAAGATTTGTTTACCCCTTATTTCTAATTTCAACTGAACCAACTAATACCGATTAAAATATTAACTCCTTCCAACTAACTAAAATTTTCAAAAATTATGAAAATTTTCTAACACTTTAATTTTCGGAAAATTCGGCCATAACCTCCTTTGTACAGCCCTACCGGTAAAATCACAACTCGCCTCTCTAGGCCTTCTCCAACCCAAAAGAAAATCAAATAGCCAAGCGGCTTGCCAATTCGGCTCATAAATCTCATGCTTATATCAAATATAAACGGGTACCTTTTTGTTGGGCATATTAACCTTATCACTTTCACCTGCTGTCAATTCAGCATATACCAATATCAATCCAATCAACTCTGATCAATTTATCCTCAACACAACCATTCGCTTATACCTAAGTCGAATTCAATTTCAAATCAAAGTCCAATTCTTGATTTCAAATTCTTAACTCATCAATCCAATTTGTCTTGATATCATTCTAACCCAATTTAATTCAATTTTCACCTAATTGATTTCAATTTTACTTCCAATTGCTTTTCCAACCTTCAATTCAAATTGGTTTTAATTCAACAATCTTTTCCTGGGAATTTTAAATCACTTTATCATATCAAAAATCAAAGTGTTTATTTCAAAGTACGAAAACAACTTGTTTTTCTTAAACAATTCAAAAACAAAATCCTCGGTAGTAATCCGTCACATCAACTCGAAAATGAACACTGATGATGCTGCAGTCATCATCATAATTATTTTCCAGCTATCGAAGTGAGTTCAATACTATATCACTTTTAAAACCATTTCTAAACCTCTCCACTTAGAAATCAATTCCAAATACCATTCAAAATGCTTTTAAACAAATTTAAAATCTCCCAGGATTTTAAAAATTTCTTATACTTAATCCAAATCTGTTAACAAACACCTTTCCAAGTCTCCATGGTTTTAATTTCAATTCTGATTTAATTCATCTGATTTCACGTATTTCACTTATATGAATTCTGATTGGTTATATATAACCATTTCGCATGTTATAATCTTACTCGATTATAATCACAACCTATATATGATAATATATCACATGTCCATACTGTGTCGGTCCATCGTATTCAAGTGTTTATAAACCCCTACCGATACTGTGGATCAAACTGATCGACCAGAATTCGTAAACTACTCAACCAATGAATCTCCACAATATAAAACCATTTTATATCAAATTACAAATACGCACTCGTATATATACACTCAAACTCAATCTAGGGTATTACTAACCCTATCTCTACCGAGTCACGCCACAGAGCCAAGGTAATTCTTAACTTAAGCTCTGATACCAACTGTAACGACCCGGATTTTCGGCGGCTTTGGTTATCGACATAAACACGATGTCGATAACCAAAACATCGAAAAATCCCGGTAATTAATGAAAGAAATTAGAGGGTATGAATAGATAAGATAGAAACTTAGAATAGAAGAAGAAGAAGAAGAAGAACACAACATCAGAGTAACACGAACCTCACAGCGGAACGAATAACATATAATAGGTAACATAACTTTGAAATATAACAGTTATGTATACAATAGCACTTATCAGAGTACAACACTTACAACACAGCGGAAATAAACTATAGCTATATGATCCAGAAGCCTCCTGCTCCAGCTCTCCAAGTATATCTGTAAATCCCGACTACTTGACTGCCCGTATAAATTTAGGCACCCAAGAGTTTAGGGAAAACAACAAAGTAAACTCCGGGTCAGTCATGGGACTGGTATGAGTAAAACAGTTTAAACAGGTATATGAACAAGTAAACGATATCTCATAAGACCACGCCGCAGAACGGAACGGGTTTTTCCCTTATGAGAATCCAAAATATCTTTATATCAAAAACCTTTTGATATTATAATAATGTCTATGTACAAATAGATATCAACTAGCAGAAACGCTTTCATCTCACGTTCTACATATATAGTATACAATCAAAATCGCAAGCACGTATTGGATAATGGATTTCCAACTATGACAAGGTATGGAACCACCTTCCGATTAGTGTACTCTAGGAACGATACACTGGAGTTCAACAAGAACATCTTGTAACTCAGCCACACATGACCGACCACTCATTTCGCTTGAGTGTATCGAATGTACATCACCAACGGTTGGGATCATCAACCGTTCCCGTATATATATGGGACAACATTGATAGATTTAAGAAAAAAATGAATATTATCTAGATAGGTGATTATACACCCTACTTCGGTGCGACCGACTTAGCCATGCTGCCTGCCCGATTTCTGTCATTTACCGGTTGATGAGGCTAGAAGCTACGCTTTATCATTACATCAGATTCACTTCGAATGCTACATTGTCAAATCCATCGAAATCACTAATTGACGTTTACAACAGTACATTACGTGTCAGCTAAAAGAAGTTTCCTTCTCCGCTTCCACTCTTGGTACGGTTGAAGAAATCAATGTACGTGACCTTTCTGGAAATACTCTGTCAGACATCCATCTTCATTCACTTAAAATGTCACATCGTCATACCCGCCAAATCACAAATTGACTTATCCAAAAATAACACGGGTATACAGCTAAGAGAAACGAATTCCTCCGCCACCAAACGTGAATACGTCTGAACATATCAACTTACGCGATCCATTGGATATACTCTGTCAGACCTTCATCCATACAAGTTGTCCTGGGACTGGACAAACCGAAGGCACTACTCAGTATATCCATCTTAGTCACTGTTATCGAAGACTTATACAGCAGCCCTTGCATTTTACTCCGTCTTCAATTATCCTTGGCATATATGATTCGCAAAGCTTATGCAAATACAGAGTGGTTCTTTGGATAATAATCCAACCGGTCTCTCCATATTAACAACGTTAAAATGGTCAAAACTCTGATAGTCTGTGATTTAACTATCAAAGAAAAACAAGTGTGCAAACAACGATATTATTTCCAGATGGAAATTATATCGATCAATCATCAACATATATCTATATATATATTCATATTGCCTTATTTTCTATGTTTAGAAGATATATGTTATTAACACTGGAAAACGTTTTCCATTTGCTTATTTACAAATCACTACTCTTCCCCAACTGTCAGTCCCTAACTGTGAACTAGTATGAGAACAATCCCCTAAGTATAAATCCCGAAGGCCGAAACCAACATCAGATAGGCACTTAGAAAACCATTCAATTTACTAATCTCTAGTCAGTTCTAATTTTACTTAACTCTATTTGATTAACCCTGATTGATTAACTCTAACTGGTTAATTCTAACCGATCAACTCTAACTAGTCAACCTTAATTAATTAACTCTAACTGGTTTTACTTGGTTTGACTAACTCAATTTATTAACTCGACTGACTAATTCAACTCGATTAACCTAACTTGATTTACTTATCTCGATTAACTGAACTAATCACTTTGATTAACTCGAATAATTCACTTTGGTTAACTTAACCAATTCACTTAACTCCTGTCGAATAAACTATATTCGACAACACCTCTAACTCTATTCGAATAAACTATATTCGATTAACTCCTTTAACTCTATTCGAATAAACTATATTCGATTAACTCCTTTGATTTAACTCTAATCGATTTACTCCATCGAACAAACTATATTCGATAACTCTTCTGATTTAACTAATATTCTATAACTCACTTCGATTAACTAATAATCGATAACTCCTTCGAATAAACTATATTCGATAATCTCCTCTCGAATAAATGATATTCGATAATCTTCCCTTTCATTTTAACAAGTCGATAACTCCTTTTCGAATAACTAAATTCGATAACTCCTTTCGATTTAACTAATCGATAACTCCTTTGTGTTTAACTCTATTCGAATAACTAATTCGAATCACTCTTATTTATTTAACTCTATTCGAATAACTAATTCAATTAACTCTATTTAACTCCGTTTAACTCTATTCAAATAACTAATATTCGATAACTCTATTTAACTCCGTTCGAATAACTAATATTCGATAACTCTATTTAACTCCATTCGCTTGACTCTAGATCGCAACGATCACAATGGTTACGCCTGATTCCCTCAGGAAACATCCGACCGCCGTTGGCTATTTACAGCCCTGCGAATTACGCTAGCAGTCGTACGAGATGGCAACTTGTCCTGAATAACTCTGTCTGACTAACTCTATCTCAAATAACTATATTTGATAAGATTCTACTTCGAATAAGTGGTATTCGATAACTTAACTCGATTAACTCTTTTCAATTAACTCTATTGATCTGGTTAACTCTACTGAACTGGTTAACTCTACTGAACTGGTTAACTCTACTGAACTGGTTAACTCTACTGAACTGGTTAACTCTATTTAACTAACTCGACTCGACTAACCCCTTTCGAATAGCATATTCGTTTTACTAACTTTCGAATACCATATTCGATCTACTCCCTTCGAATAACTAATTCGATTTAACTCCTTTCGAATACCATATTCGATTTACTTTATTAACTTTATAAAGATTTCCTTTTTAACAATGTTTTATTCATTTGAAAAGATTTACTTTTAAATAACGGTTCTACACTTTAAAAATGATTTCCTTTTTATAACGTTCCCTTTTCAATTCTATTTGTACATGGTTTATAAATATTTCCTTTTCAAATTTATTGTTGAAATATTCTAACTCCTTAAATTCTCTGAAAAATTTGCCATAACCTCCTTTGTAACGGGAGCATCGGGAAAATCCCCAAACCCGCCACACAGGCCTTTCCATTCAAAAGAAAATGTTTTGAAATTATTTTCTTTTTCTATGTATCTCCTATTTATAAATATTCCAATTTATAAATATTTCTTATTTATAAATATCACTTTGAAAATCCCCTTATCAACATTTCGGTATGTTATGGTATTCAATCACATCAAATCACGATGTTCAATATCGTCCATACACACACAATCAACAACAGGTTATAATTCACATCATATATCAAAATATATAAAAAAAAACAATAAAATAACTGTTGAGGAATCCAGTCGGATTCCTCCAACCTGTTTCCCTGCATCCACAGATGTTACACAACATGATTGTCATCACTTTCAGTTCAATATAAATTATTCTGATAGCAGAATCAATATATAAATATTTAACGGTTTATATATATATATTCATATACATATATATATAATTTCTACTAACTGACTAGCAGTTCAATCAATCAACCAACACACAGCAATCAACAGATGATTAACAGTTCTAAAAATACGTTATAAAAATGTAACTGTTCAGAGTTGGTGAGTTTTACTCACATTTGCGCGTTAGCCGTTAAATAACGTTTTGCGTTATTTGATTCCGTCTGACAATTTATTTCTCCATAAATTGTAACTGTCTCCGATCCACTCCCGGTCAGTCTCATTGTGTTGCTCCCGTCCATACGATCCCAACGCGACTGATGGTTCGTGATTCTGATTTCATATGACCGAGATATACTATTTCGAAGTTAATACACCTTTAAATTGAATTTAAACTAAACATATATTAATTTAACGGGCCCTCACCCCATTTAGAAATTCCGGCCCATCCACTATCGTTAAAGCCCAAACCGACATCCCCCTTCTTCCCCGTTCTGCTGTGATACCTCATTCATCATTTCTGGCCACTCTTTACTCCTCTTTCCTCCCTAAATACCCTATTTTAATTAAATAAAACTTAATCAAAAGGCTTAGTGGGCTTAACTCTTCAATCTCAGCCCACCCCCCCATCAAAACCCACGGCCTCACAAGTCTTCTTCCCAAATCGGTAGTACAGATATCCGCTCCTCCTATTTCAAACGTTGACCGCATTTTTGACTGGCCCTTACCATCTCTCTGTCCATCTTTTCCGACCGCCAGCTTCACCAGAGAATTCCCAGTCCTCTTCTCTATCCGCCTGTACCTACGATGCCTAACTCGACACCTCCCTGTAAAACCGATCTGCTCCTTCATCCTCGCCACTGCTAGTGACGCGATCCACCAGCGAGCGCCCAAGCACCCACCGTCGAACCCAAAACCCGCGCCTTGACCTTAGGAACTCGTCTGCACCCTCGAATCAGTCTCCCGCACGATGGTCACACACGATGCCGAAAAATCATGAAAATTGACATGTAGCTAGAGTTCGACATTACGGTCCCAACGAAACTGGTTTCGTCGAATTCCGACTTCGTATGCTCACACAACGTATTTTTATCTGTCAAAATACTGACTGTTTCTCACTCTAAAAATCTGTACGGCCACACAGTGACTCTAAAAATCACAGAATTTAGAATCTAGCAATAATTTGATGTTGCGGATCCAACAAAATTAGTTTCGTCGAATTCCGACTTCGTTTGCAAAAGTGATTATTTTTAAAGCTCTAAATAGCCCATTTAAATATATTAATATATTTAAATATAATTAAATTAAATATTATCGTATATATTCACATAGAATATACCACAGCTCTAGAATATTCATATATGGATTTATAGCTCGATATTCCAAATCCATATTATATCGATATTCAATTTATATTAAAATTCCTTTTATAAATCGTTATAAATTATAAAGGAATTCCATATCGACTTTTCTAAAATTTGATTTGGACGTAAATCAAAATCTACACGACGAAATCCCGATTTTTCTCTTCCACTAGAAAGATATACTCCACCAGCTCCACACGTTTCTTGTTTCACAGAAATCCGGCTTAAAACGAATCCTGTACATTCAATTGAAGTTCAAATTGCCAAATCGCGAACTGCAGCGCCATTTCAAGCTCGATTTTAATTATAATATAATTATACGTTCAAACTGTCGTCGATTGAATATATTCGTCAATATAATTCAACTCTAAGCTGAATTAAATCTTAGGGACGACCCCGTTCACAAAATATTGTGATTTCCAATATTTCTGATTATTTCTGAATTAAATATATTATTTAATTTATTATTTTAATTAAATATTCCCAGTTATTTAATTCCACGACCATTAAATCCTTTAATTCACCATTTATATAATTAAATAAATTAATTATTCCCCTGGAAAATGCGGGTCATTACATATGCAGTGTAGAATGCACTCTGGATGTTGGTTGATTGTTTATCATTGTTGTTATACCCATGTATTATATGAAATCCATATAATCAAATTATATGGTATTTGATTGTGTTTGACTCCAATTCAGAAAGAATGAATATTTTAAAATAACGATTATTTTAAAATAACGAATATTTTAAAATAATATTCAGAAAAGAATCAAAATCTGATTTTGATGTCCGATTTGGGATGGACACGAATATATTTAAATATATAAAGCCGTGTTGATTAGATTAACGCCATTTTGACGTGAACGATATTTATATCGATTTTATTCATTTTTATAATGAATATCGAAAAAGAATTGATTTCAAAATCTAATGTTTTGAAAATATTATCATTTATATATCGATGATATGGAATATTCAACTTTGATTAGAAATTGAATATGAAGTTGAAATCATTTTGAAAACGAATTTAAAACGATTTATAAAGTACATTTTAAATGAAAATCGACGAAATATAATATATATATATATATATATATTATATAATAGCCAGAATACAACGCGCCGCGCTGCGGTAGTTCGCGAATTTCGACCAATGACTTCAAACGGACATTATCGGAGATCCGACTGTCACATTCTCCTAAAACCAGAACCGTTGGGTTCGTATCGAAAAGAGATTTCTAACGAATACAAGAAATTAGAAATATAACGGTTGGATATGGAATTATGTCCAAATCAAATTTGGAAAATTCAATGTAAGTGCAGTTCGATGGCCGTTTATGGAAATCTACTGCACTGGCCTTGATAAATTTATTAAAAATATCAATAATTAGTATAAAATCATAAGAAATGATTTGGTTAGAATTAGGATGAAAAATTCCATATTTGAAAAGAAAAAAATAGATTTTTATCGAAATGAACTAGTTTTGAATTAAAATAATAAATCCAATATTTTTAAAATAAATAAATTGGATTTGAAATGGTTTTAAAAATAACCAGGATTTCCAATATATGAATTGGAATGGGTTTGAATCAAAATTATGCTCGGAATATTTCGATATTAGATTTCGTGATTATACGGAGATTGTGGAGGAATTTGGAAGATATATATATCATTATTCCAATACGATATTTGTTGGTTTCGGAATTTGATATTGAATATAAGCCGATATATTTTCTATTCAGAGCCTTGTATTTAATATCAAATTAGATTTTGGGTCGTCGTGAATGGTATCTTTAATAATACTGTTCTTGAACCGAATAGAGTTAAGAAAATTAGAAACTGACTGGAGATTAGTTAAGTTGAATGGTTTCCTGGGTATTGATTTGATGTTGGTTTCGGCCTTCGGGGTTAACACTTAGGGGATTGTTCTCTTGCTAATTTACGGTTAGAGGCTAACGTGAATTGGGTTTACTGTGAACTAAGTTTTTAACGACTTTCGTTCTTTAACCCGATTTACAGTGAAATGTGATTTGGGATTTATAAATCTTTTTATTAAGATTTAATGGGAGTTTTCCAATTTAATATATTAAATTGGAATTGAATGGAATTCGATTGGTAATAATCGAAGTGAACTTCTGTGGAGGAAGACTGTTAATACATATGGAATTTAAAAGGCTTTGCCGTTATTCCATTTATATTATTGGTCGGATACAAAAATTTATATCGATTATATATATCTATTTGTTTTCCATGAAGATTCCATTGTTAATGGAATGCGATTTTGGGTTGTCGTGAATGGTATCTTTAATAATACTGTTCTTAGACCCAATGGAGTTAAGATAGTCAGAAATTAACTGGAGATTAGTTAAGTTGAATGGTTTCCTTGTTATTGATTTGATGTTGGTTTCGGCCTTCGGGGTTAATACTTAGGGAATTGTTCACTTGCTAATTTACGGCTAAAGGTTGATGGAATGGAATGTGATTTTGGGTTTATCATGAACCGTGTTTTAAATGACATTGGTTCTTTAACCCCAGTTAAAGACAGAATATGATTTCACAAGTTAAACAATCATTAATATTGATTTTTGGGAAGATTAAAACCGAGTGGAGTTTTAATGCATCTTTATTTAGTGATATCCAAAGGAAGATTAAAGAATAAACTTAAAGAATTTATCTTTGATAAAATTAATGGGAACCTTTCCCAAAGTATAAGAATATTTGAATAAAGGAATATTCTGGGTTGGATTGAGGCGTATGTTGAGTCTTTTTATAGCACTTGTTTGTTATATACGCGAGTTATTCAGAAAGACCGGGTTTAACCCATTCTGAATAATTGATTTGACGATATGTCGAGGATGAAGACGGTGGTCGAAGACCAGAGGTCTTCACTTCGTTTTGATGATTACTGATGTCTAGATTGGGTTGTACACCCAAGGCGAGGTAATAAGTGGTGATCGTCCAAACGTACTTGGAGATCGACGGATATGCGAGGGCCTCTCCCCTGTATTGGGCATATGGGGGAGGAATGAGGTGCCTTCGGTTTCGTTCAGGCCCAGAACGAAATTGTAAATGGATGTGTGTCTGACATCGGATTTCATTCTGTGTGATTGATACACATCGGTTGCATAGCCTGAATTGCCTGTGTGGCATGCTGAGATGCAAATGATCAAGGCTGCACTTGAAAAGAAGAGTCTTGTGGTTGATGATCAAAGCACGGCTTTAATATAGCGTAGCTTTGTGTAGTGTTAATTCGCAAGCCTCACAGCCCGGTTTGAACCAGAAACGGGAGAGGACTGCAGGGAGGGCATGCGTTTCCTTCTAGCTAGGAGTGGTGTCAGCGTTTTACACGCCCTGACATTTTTCTTATGTGGATGATGGATAGCGAGGCGCCTCGGTTATATCGGTCTATCCGTGACTGATGGATTCATTTGGTTCATTGATGCCCCATAGGGCGAGGAAATGCATTGTTCAAGCATTTTAATCCACTCCGTGTGGACCGACCCTGAAGATCCAAGGGTCTATGCGTTCTGATCCTGAGACACGGGCTAGAGCGTCTCGAAGCGGTAAGGAAGATCCCTTGCCTTGGTTCACAGATGGAAATCCAATTTCCAATACACCATTTTGCGGTTTTAGTTGTAATCCTATATATGGCGACATAGTTGTATAGGGCACTTATGGCGTCTATGATTGATACTTATGATTGAAATTATTTTGACACTATACACTTATAGTAATAATAAAACATGAAATTCACGTACCAAGCATTCTTGGCTATTATAAGGTATAAACTCCATCCTCCGGCTTGTGTTGCATTGTGTGATGGGACCTGAGTCTTATAATAGCTTCAATGCTCTTTATTTAGCATTGCACTGTTGTTTTATGCACTGGTATTCTTGGGAGGAAACCCCTTCCGTGTTATACGGCGTAGTCCCTTGATTTACTGAACTTTAAGATAAAGATTAATAACTATTTTAGTTCTCACACCAATAACATGACTTACCTGAGGTTAATTGTTTTAACCTAAACTCTGGGTGCCCCTATTTACCACACGGGAAGCTAGTAGTTTTGGTTTTACAGATTTATATTCACAGGATCCGGGTTTATAGCTGAAGTGATATTCGGATAGCTCTGTATCCGTGTATTTCTTTCAGTTATGATTTGTATTATTTTTCCGCTGCAGTAATGTATTTAAATCTTTGATAATTATCAAATGTGTAATATTTATTCATACTCTGTATATTCTTGTATTCTGATGAAATTGTTGTAATAAGCAATGAAATGTTCTTCTGTTTGTGTTCTGATTCGTCGTGTTCTCAATTCGATCCGTTCTTTCCTTCACGGGGAAATTCGGGTCGTCACAGTTTGGTATCAAAGCTTTGGTTTACAGAGCTCGGAGAACAAGACATGTTAGAACCAAACGAAAGAATTCATCAAAAATTGGATTAGTATTATCCAATGAGAATGACTTGTTAGAGATAGGATCAGTAGTATCCTAGAATGAGTGTGAAGAGTGATATTTTTAAAATAAAAGTGAAAACAAATTTTGGTTTTAATATTTAAATCGTATTATACGTATTTGAATATTTATTTTAAATTGATTTGGACAATCCAGTATATAAAGATTTGGCATATACGTCTGATCCATGTGTATTCAAAGTTTTAATATGCTGGATAGATATAGAATCACACTCTAGTCGCCGGGAAATGATGCTGATAATGACCATGGCATCATCAACATTTGTGTTTGAGTTTCGAAAGTGGGATTTCTATATGTTTCCAATCGACTGGTGTGAGAACCAAAATATAATTAGAATATATTGTGTGAATTGGCATCAAAAACATGTTTTTCTGTAGATGTATCAAAATTATGAATTTGAAATGTTAATTCACTAATTGATTGATGGTTGAGTTGGGTGAGTATTCATTTAAACCATTATGTGAACGAATGGTAAAGGTAGCCAAATTGTACCAAATATTGAACTGTATTGAAAATTTATCGTATTTGCATACATGTACATACATGATTGTTGAACAGGTCATCGCAAAGAGGCTAGAGCAGAAGAATAAAATTGTTTGCCCGACAAATAGGTACACATTTACTGTATTTCTTGGGGTTTTTGATGATTTTATGAGCCGATTGGCTAGCCGCTTAGCCGTTTCTTTTTCTTTTTGGATTAGAGAGGCCTGTATGGCAATTTCGGGATTTTCCCGGTGCTCCCGTCCAGGGGAGGTTATAGCGAAAATTTTTGAAAATTTAGGGTGTTAGCCAAATTTTTGAAAATTTGAAAAGTTCTTAGAAACTGAAAATTTGAAGAACTTTAGCCATAATGAAAATAATGAAAGTTGAGTTGGTTTGTAAAACAACTTTCAGCTCCGTTCCCTTTCGAGGACGAAAATATTTTAAGTGGGGGAGATTGTAATAACCCGGAAAATCAAAACCAATTTAAAATTTTTATTTTAGCAATTTTAATGAATTTTGAATATTTAAAATGGGTTATTTTAAATAATACCGACGAGAAATTTATTTTGAATAGAATTAGAACGTATATATTTATATAGATCGATGTTAGAATATAAATATTTATTTTTAATTATAAAAGGAATTGAAAATGGGGCGGTAGTTTGAAACTTCGATTTCAAATTTCAAATGAATGTACAGGATTCAAAATAAAGCGGATTTTAGCGAAACCAAAAATATTAGAATCTATTTGAAAATATATTTCCAACGAATCCAAAAAATTGAAACTTCATAGTGGGAATAAAAAGTTATGTCCAGTTGAAAATTCAGAATAGTCGCTATGGAAATATAGCCCTTCAACATGGAAATTTTGCAAATGACCTCCATTTTTGACGAAACCACTTTTGTTGGATTCATAGTGTCAAATTATTTCTAGATTCCAAAATTCATAATTTTTGGGATCAATATGTGAGTGTGGCGCAAGAAAATGTGTTTTGATAGTTTCAGTCGATTTCGATCGACCAGAAAATGGCCATTTTTCAAACGGTCTCCAAATTTGATGAAATTAGTTTTGTTAGGACCGTATCATCAAAACATAGCTAGATTTATTTTTCTGGAATTTTTAGAGCTCGTATGTGGCCCCGGTAAATTGAAATGTGCGTTCAAATTTAATATCCATTAATTTATGTTTTAATTTGAACGGAAACTGATCGTAACGTTCGAATTAGGTTACGAAACTTATCCCATCATGTATAGGATGGGGGTAATTAGCTAGGGGCGACAGTCATTGGGTTAGAATCAGGGTTCGAATGAAAATCACCTTTTAGAAATTTAAAAAATAAATATAATTATATACTAGGTCAAGGGGGTCAAACCCTTCTCATTTACAAACCGATGGTCAAACCCGTTGTCTACTCCAAATTCAGCCACCGCGGCTCATGACCGACGCCTCCGCCCTCCCTACCACCGTCACCGCCCTTTCTAGCATCCCCTCCGACCGCCACACCCCCTCCACCATCTCCTCCTCTCCGATTTCTTCCTCCTTCCCTCTTTTTTGGCCAAAACCGCTGTGTAACGACCCACATTTTTGACCATCCAAATCGACAATAAGCCACACATATCAACCCGAACAAACCATAAATACAGGCAGTTATTGGGAAAAGAAGAAAAAGAAGAGAAAAAACAATAACAGAATCTCACCGCGGAAGGACAACATATAATACACAAATAGTAATTTAAAACAGTTGAACTATATACATTTGTCTATACCATACAACGTTTATCAGAGTTACATCTATAGATCTCTGCAGAGCACAGCGGAAATAAAATGCAGCGGAAATACTTATATATAGTAGATGTATACCAAATCTTTGTCTTCATCCTCCAAGCTATTTGAAATCTTCGCTAACTGCAACATCTGCTGACCCGAGCGTATTGCATAAAAAAGAAAACACAACAAACACTCGGATCAGCACTAAATCATTCTCATATTAGTCAATTTAAATACGAAATAACATCAGTGTCATGGGTGTAGTAACTCAAGAGATATTACGGGATTTTCCATCTCTCAAGGATCCGTTAAACTAATACATACATAATATAATACGCTATTATTTTAATGTTTATTCCGTAAAGTATAAATAGTGAAAATAGCGTAAGCGGGATTAAATTTTTACCCTTACACCGTTTATAATACCGTATTCTATACAGTATCGTAAACCCACCATAAACGATGGCATTAGAGGGCACTCCATAGGTACGATACAAATCAAAATCGTATAGGGCTCGATAAGGATAATATGACAAGGCACTTGAGGCAATGCCCAGGGTAGGATTCTACCAATTGCACTCCCGGACCGGTGGTAACGCATAGCAGCCACTACCGCCCACCTCGGAACACACTCCCAAAGTCATAAATGGGCCCAAATCGTCATCATCATCATAGTCATAGAAATAGTATCGAAGAAGTGTGTCGATCAAAGGTGCTGCCTCAATCAGTCACGGTATAGCTCCTGTTTTAGTCATTTCAATTCTGACCCGAAGGTCAGGGCTATTTCGTCATCGTTCATCTCCTTCGATTCAATAATCGCCTCCAAGCCATCATACTCATTCTGGATACGTCCTAACGTTCACAGTTGTCAAAGTGGCATCGAAACTGACAGAGAGTATGCCTTATGTCGACTCCGGTCTCTTTAACAACCAACACTTACATTTTTACACATCGGTCGGTTCTTTTACATTTCACAATGGTTCGCTTTCATATCAAAATATCATATTTTGTTTCGAACCCATTTTATATTCAAAACAGAATATAATTTCATATCAAAAATATCCCAATCATTCCCAAACCGATTATATTCCAAACTAGAATATATTTCCATGTCATTATATTATACTCGTATAATATTTCAAATCGATCTATATTCACGTAGCATATACTTCATCTTAAAAGATTCTGTTATTTCAAATCGTTTTACATTTGAAATCCCTTCATATTCAAATAAAATATATTATTTTCCATATCTATTCATTTCAATCTTTGGAAATCCAATATATATTCAAGTAGAATAAAATCTACCTTTCCATATCAAAATCGGTTAAAATCAATTCATATTCCAATAGAATATAACTTATCTCAGCTCCATTTGACGCAAAGGTTTAAATCCAAACACTTTCCATCCGGAAGAAGAATTACAATTTATAAAATAAAATTTTGAAAATAATTATTTATACCTAAACCATATATAAATTTTCTTATATAGAATCATCAGAGAGTACTAAGGTAATCTAAATCACAGTATATATAAAATAAGCTTACTAAATAAATTTTAAATAAAATATAAATATAAAAACTTCACTTATAACAAAGTAGATATGTAGTTTATAAATAAAAAAATAAAATAAAATAAAATAGAACAAAATAAAATAGAATTTTAAACCTTAAATTATTTCTCCTTCCAAATTTCAACACTTGAATCAAATTCCAGTCTCAAATGGAGTTACACCATTTCAATATCTTATTCCAACCCATTCAACCCATTCTCATTTCGAGGGTTTTAAAACCATATTCGTATTTAGTTAAAACAACTCCAAATATCCTCGATTACTTTTATTCAAAAATTTAAATTCAAAGAGAATTTATTAAATTTGAGTCACCAATTATTGGAATAAATCCCAAATCATATTTAAATCCAAATTACAAACTTCCAAAATAGTTTTGGAAATTTTTCTTAACCATTTCAAATAAAATCGAGAATTCATATCTTGAAGAGAAATAAAATTTATCGAAAGTCGATGCATTTCCTTTAAATGAAATTTCCATCAAATAAAATTCAAATAAAAAAAAAAATCATTTAACCAACCGATGTCCATATATAATTTGCTATCCTATGGCCAAGTGATTTAAATTTAATTTCTCGATATTCAGGGATGAATCTATCATTTCAATCCAAATCAGGGTCACATAGATTTATCATTTCACTCTGTGTTCTAAATTTATTTAAATCGATAAATCCCGGGTTTATTCGATGCCCATAACATCAAGGGTACATGGGATTTACCGTCAGAATCAACATGCAATACAATATACTGAAGTATGGAGCATCAGTAATGTCACTATCAATTCAGTAATAAATTTTCAACCAACATCCATCACAACCATTCCATTCAACTAATCAGCATTAATCTGTTTCAGGATTTGCAAGGATTCGAATTTCCAACTAGAAATTTAAATTTAATTAACAAATAATCGAAATGAATTGGCATGTTAACACACTTGCATGTCACATTTTAAAACACACATCAGCAATCAAACACAACCATGCAACCCAACTTATTTCATAATTCAATTTGATAAATATGGGAATTATTTAGTTCATCGTGAGTGGAAAAATCACTCACCTTCGGGTCCTTAGTGGACCGAACGTCCAAAAGAAGCCCAAAATTTGACCATCTCCAAACACAACCAAACCAGTGCCAAAACGTCCGCAATTCCGCCACGATCCCAACACAACAAACCGCGTCCAAATCTAAGTTAAAATTCAAAAGTTATCAGCGTTTTTCTATTTGAATTTGTAATATATAAAAATTTAAATAAAACAAAACCCACCCATACAAGGATGACACGTCAGCACCTTCCCTCTAATCCTCCCGCTCCTCTCTCCTACTAGCTACAGTAAAACCAACGAAAATAACCCATTCAATGCAAACTTTGACCGCCAAAAACTCCATCCACCGTCCATGGTAGGACCTCCGACCACCCACACCTCGAAGCTCTTGCCGAGCCGCGTCCTTCTGTACCCCAGCCTTCGCTTCCGGTGGCCTGTAGGCGCTGCTCCGACGAGATGAACGCAGCCCTAGGTTGACACAAAACCACCAAATTTGCTCGACGATAGACCATCCAACCCCCACCACTTGACTCGTGCGGTTCTCCTCCAGATCGCAAATTCTTCAATTGACTATCGGATTGAAAATCCCCAATTTACACCTTAGGATTTCGAAATCTGGAAGTTTGACCATCAATTTCCGGTAAGTCTGGTCGTTGCATGTCGAAATAAATCGCAGATCTACGTTCTACTCATCGAGAGCTTCAATTTGATATATAATTCGCTATGGTTTGGAGAGATTTTATTTTGAAGATTGATTTTCATTTTGATATAGGGTTTGAAAATTATTTCCAGCCATGGAAATAAGTTTTTGATGAAGAAAGGTGAACGCATAGTATAAATGGGCTGATGGGTGGAGGAAAAGAATCTTATTTATATAAATATAGACGCCCAACATAAGGAACAAACAATTATCCTACTCCCTTGATTCCATTCGCGTTTCCTCTCGTACGATCAAACGGTAAATCTGATTATAACGAAACTTGAAACACTATAATAATTCGCCGTTCCGGATCCAATGGCGCCAGTTTCGTCGAATTCCGAGACAGTCGCCAAAACCGTTAAATTCCACAGTTAATTAATTAAATAAAATATTCAAATATTCATTTAACTGTTTTAATTCAAATTAAATAGTCATTAAATTCAAGTTAAATCAAATTATAACTTAAATCAATTTTATAGATTTATTTCATAAATTTATGTTCCACATTTGATTATTTACAAGTTCAAATTTGAATTTCAAATTTAACTTAAACAGCTTAAATAAATTGTTTCACACATTTTAAGTTCCCGAATCTTGATTATTTCTTAAATTAAATCTGAACTGCAAATTCAAATAAATAAATTCTCTTTTATCTCAAATTATTCAATATCAAATCCAAAATTCCACAAATTCCAATTTTAAAAAAATTTGAATTCTCACTTTTAGATTAACCCACTCAAATTAATTTAATTATTTAAATATTAAATTTCAAAATAGCCTTTTCTAAGAGAAAACTACATTTAAAAATCTATTTGCTAAATTCAAACAATCACCATCATTAAAATTTACAAAAATTAGATTTTCTCTAATATATTCCAATTTATTTATTTTAAATTGAAATTTAAATATACTGAAAATTATGGGATGTTACATTCTCCCCCACTTAAAATCTTTTCGTCCTCGAAAAGAGAACGGAACGATGTTAAGCACATTTCTATTTTAAATTCATACTTAAAAATAACCTTTATAAAAAAAGTTATATTTGTAAAACTCATAAAATTTTCTAACTCCCGAAATCACGGAAAATTTCGGCAGCATCTCCTTCGTACGGAGAGGTCCGGGGAAAAAATCCCTACATACATATAACTCAAATATCATCTCATCACACGATGAGGCATCCCAGAAATGGGGAAAAACACAAACAAAACCCCAAAACCAATATAATCCCAAATACGTACCTCTTTTAGCGTTTATAAGCAATTTATTTGCCTTAGCATTTCAGAATTTAGCGCAAGCGAGCTCCAACGCGTAGCGCGACTTCATAACACCTGCTACATACTCGCATACACATAAGAATCAACATATATAGAATACATAGGAAAGAATATACTTACACAACATATTTAAATCATTTCAACTACAAAAACCAACCTGTTAACAGCAGGTCAGCGAACAAATGGGGTATTATCTACCCTTAGATGATGGAATTTGACTAAGACATACTAGGCAAATTTGTTGCATTCTTTTCAGGCTTTCCAAATTGTCCAGATTCGTCGAATTACGATGATTCTTTCAAAAATTATGGCTATTTTAGTGGAGACGAACGCCTCAGCCCGCACACTAGAAAATGTAGGTCTGAATTGTTCAACCCAGTTTTTAGCCTTCTAAACATTAGAATTTGGCCCAGCATATTAAGAGAAAGTTTTAGTTTACATTCTGGGCTTTCCGAATTGTACTCGCACATCAAAATCCGACGCTTGGTTAGGAAGTTATGGTCAAAACCATATAGGTATACGCTTCAGATTTTTTTATTTTCTGCGCACACGACTACGACTAAAACTTGAATTTCAGCTTAGTATACGAAAAATCTCGACATGGCTCTATTTACCCAAGTTTAGCTTGTTTTCTAAGGTTCCAAAAATCCGAAATCATCAAAAATTCTGATGAGCCCATCAAAAGTTATAGTCAATTTAATTTCAGCTTATTGACTATTTCAGGTTTCGCATAACATCGATTTCTTTTTGTTTGGTGTTTTCAACATTCTCGATTCCAATACTTTTGTAAATCTTTAACACCTTAAATTTTTTATCACTTCATTGCTTGATAACGGATTCACTTCGATTGCTTACCCTATTCCAATATATTTTCTATCCCTTTTTTTTCATTTCATTCTAAGCATTAATTTTTATTAAAACTTGAATCCATTCTATTTTCCGAACTAACTTGCTTTATATTAAATCATTAATTCATTAACCTTGGTCAATTGCCAATTTCATTCTAATTATTTAAGTTTATCTACACTTTGTTCCCATTCATTAATCTTTGGTTTTAAACCGACCAGATTTGAACATTCTCGAGTTGCGTTTCATTTATACCAATACATTCGACTTAATTAAATCGACCTAGTCCCAATTTCTTTCGATATTCTAATTTAATAGATTAGTCTTCAATTTACCTTTTCCGTACCTTATTCCATATTTCCAATTCCCAATTTACTTATATTTCCTCATTCGATTTAGTTAACTTCAAATCTATACCATGGGTTAAGGTTAATTATGGTTTTATATAACCATTCCATTTTATCTTGCTTACCCAAATTTTATTTATCGACTTACCCATAATCTTTAGTATGTATCGAGTTCACTTACTCAACCCAACTACCTATATGACCCTAAATCGACTTATTAAATTCTCTTAAGTTGATTCCATCTTATTGGATCCACCCATCCAGCTCGGGTCAAGTTTTATTTTTTTTTATATTTCATTTCAATGTCTCCATTATCTCATTCCGAATTAACCAAATTTTTATATTTGCATCACATTCCTCTTGTTTTGGCATTTCTACTCATTCTTTTAACTATTTTCTTATTTATTTATTCCATTAACCAAAATTATTTATTCGATGCACAAATCATAAATTTAATTAATGATTGTTCCTAACTCAAATTTATACTTAATTCTCGAACCATTTTTTTTTCGATTTCCTAAGTTGAATTTCATTGTACTCACTTACCATTTAATATCTTCCATTTTAATTCATCGGCAATTTAGATTTATGAACCATTGTAAAATTTCTTCCACTACTTCCCGACTAACTTAATCTACTTATAACTTAGCCAAGTCACGAGTTATCGCTTATATTACAAAATCAAATTTTCCAATTCAATTTAGTTGACTTAAGTTGAATTTTAGTTTCACATTAACTTTGATTTGCTCCCGTACTCCTATCGACCAATTTCGAATTTGTTCAAACTTATTACCACTCATGTTTAAGCATTTAAATATCCGTATCTCTCCTCTCAAACTTAAATCCATTTCTAAATTTCAAAGTCTAAAATTTTAATAAATCGAGTAAATTTAGTAATTAAATCATTGTCATTAGTTAAGATTTACTTAAATTGCTTTGATTCCGGGTTTTATAAACCAAGTTTAAAATAACATACACATACTTATACTATTTTACAAACTAAACTATATGAATTTTAAATCCAAAACTTTAATTTAAGAAAGAATATAAAATTTTAAATTCTTGTACAAACTTAGGAATTTAAATCCAAAAATCCTTTCAAACTAGTCGTGAAAATACGGGTGGTCTCCCCACTTAAACGCTTCAGAATAAACGCCATAATGCATGCACTCATTACTGACATCGTTTCTAAGGTCCAAGAAGGGATTATACCCACTTATTTCTTTTAAAATCCTTTAAACCATTCCTTTCGAAAATACTTATAATTCGATGTTATTTCAAAAATTTGACAAAACTATTTCAAAAGTACCCCAGGATCAAGTTTCAAGTTCCTTTCTATTCTAATCACAAATCTTTTCTCAACCTAGTATACTAGATGGTATCATTTCATTTTTAAGTATTTCTTAGACCATTTAAATTTCCTTATTAAATTTATTATCGAATCAACCGTAATAGGTATCAACTTAATATTATTACCTATCCACGACTAATGCTTATACACTTAAAACCACTAATAATATATATATATATATATATAATATAATTGAAACCATATTATGTTGATCCATTCTGTTCGATTATTTTGTAATTCCTATCGATTGTATGGTGTCCCATATATCGACCAGAATTCATAAATATTCAACTGAACAGGTCAACACAACATAAAACCATTTTTATTCAAAAATACAAATACGCTCTCTCATATCACTCAAACCCATTCTAGGGCATTTCTAACCCCATCTCTAATGAGTTAATTCCCAACAGAGCCAAGGCTATCGCTAACCATCGCTCCGATACCACATTTGTAATGACCCACATTTTTGACCATTCAAATCGACAATAAGCCACACATGTCGTCCCGAACAAACCATAAATACAGGCAGTTATTGGGAAAAGAAGAAAAAGAAGAGAAAAAAACAATAACAGAATCTCACCGCGGAAGGACAACATATAATACACAAATAGTAATTTAAAACAGTTGAACTATATACATTTGTCTATACCATACAACGATTATCAGAGTTACATCTATAGATCTCTGCAGAGCACATCGGAAATTAAATGCAGCGGAAATACTTATATATAGTAGATGTATACCAAATCTTTGTCTTCATCCTCCATGCTATTTGAAATCTTCGCTAACTGCAACATCTGCTGACCCGAGCGTATTGCATAAAAAAGAAAACACAACAAACACTCGGATCAGCACCAAATCATTCTCATATTAGTCAATTTAAATACGAAATAACATCAGTGTCATGGGTGCAGTAACTCAAGAGATGTTACGGGATTTTCCATCTCTCAAGGATCCGTTAAACTAATACATACATAGTATAATACGCTATTATTTTAATGTCTATTCCATAAAGTATAAATAGTGAAAATAGCTTAAGTGGGATTACATTTTTACCCTTACACCGTTTATAATACCGTATTCTATACAGTACCGTAAACCCACCGTAAACGATGGCATTAGAGGGCACTCCATAGGTACGATACAAATCAAAATCGTATAGGGCTCGATAAGGATAATATGACAAGGCACTTGAGGCAATGCCCAGGGTAGGATTCTACCAACTGCACTTCCGGACGGGTGGTAACACATAGCAGCCACTACCGCACACCTCGGAACACACTCCCAAAGTCATAAATGGGCCCAAATCGTCATCGTCATCATAGTCATAGAAATAGTATCGAAGAAGTGTGTCTGATCAAAGGTGCTGCCTCAATTAGTCACGGTATAGCTCCTGTTTTAGTCATTTCAATTCTGACCTGAAGGTCAGGGCTATTTCGTCATCATTCATCTCCTTCGATTCAATAATCGCCTCCAAGCCATCATACTCATTCTGGATACGTCATAACGTTCACAGTTGTCAAAGTGGCATCGACACTGACAGAGAGTATGCCTTATGTCGACTCCGGTCTCTTTAACAACCAACACTTACATTTTTACACATCGGTCGGTTCTTTTACATTTCACAAAGGTTCGCATTCATATCAAAATATCATATTTTGTTTCGAACCCATTTTATATTCAAAACAGAATATAATTTTATATCAAAAATATCCCAATCATTCCCAAACCGATTATATTCCAAACTAGAATATATTTCCATGCCATTATATTATACTCGTATAATATTTCAAATCGATCTATATTCACGTAGCATATACTTCATCTTAAAAGATTCAGTTATTTCAAATCGATTTACATTTGAAATCCCTTCATATTCAAATAAAATATATTATTTTCCATATCTATTCATTTCAATCTTTGGAAATCCAATATATATACAAATAGAATAAAATCTACCTTTCCATATCAAAATCGGTTAAAATCAATTCATATTCCAATAGAATATAACTTATCTCAACTCCATTTGACGCAAAGGTTTAAATCCAAACTCTTTCCATCCAGAAGAAGAATTACAATTCATAAAATAAAATTTTGAAAATAATTACTTATACCTAAACCATATATAAATTTTCTTATATAGAATCATCAGAGAGTACTAAGGTAATCTAAATCACTGTATATATAAAATAAGCTTACTAAATAAATTTTAAATAAAATATAAATATAAAAACTTCACTTATAACAAAGTAGATATGTAGTTTATAAATAAAAAAATAGAATAAAATAAAATAGAACAAAATAAAATAGAACTTTAAACCTTAAATTATTTCTCCTTCCAAATTTCAACACTTGAATCAAATTCCAGTCTCAAATGGAGTCACACCATTTCAATATCTTATTCCAACCCATTCAACCCATTTCGAGGATTTTAAAACCATATTCGTATTTAGTTAAAACAACTCTAAATATCCTCGATTACTTTTATTTAAAAATTTAAATTCAAAGAGAATTTATTAAATTTGAGTCACCAATTATTGGAATAAATCCCAAATCATATTTAAATCCAAATTAAAAACTTCCAAATTAGTTTTGGAAATTTTTCTTAACCATTTCAAATAATATCGAGAATTCATATCCTGAAGAAAAATAAAATTTATCAAAAGTCGATGCATTTCTTTTAAATGAAATTTCCATCAAATAGAATTCAAATAAAAAAAAATCATTTAACCAACCGATGTCCATATATAATTTGCTATCCTATGGCCAAGTGATTTAAATTTAATTTCTCGATATTTAGGGATGGATCTATCATTTCAATCCAAATCAGGGTCGTAGAGATTCATCATTTCACTCTGTGTTCTTAATTTATTTAAATCGATAAATCCCGAGTTTATTAGATGCCCGTAACATCAAGGGTACATGGGATTTACCGTCAGAATCAACATGCAATACAATATACTGAAGTATGGAGCATCAGCAATGTCACTATCAATTCAGTAATAAATTTTCAACCAACATCCATCACAACCATTCCATTCAACTGATCAGCATTAATCTGTTTCAGGATTTGCAAGGATTCGAATTTCCAACTAGAAATTTAAATTTAATTAACAAATAATCGAACTAAATTGGCATGTTAACACACTTGCATGTCACATTTTAAAACACACATCAACAATCAAACACAACCATGCAACCCAACTTATTTCATAATTCAATTTGATAAATATGGGAATTATTTAGTTCATCGTGAGTGGAAAAATCACTCACCTTCGGGTCCTTAGTGGATCGGACGTCCAAAAGAAGCCCAAAATTTGACCGTCTCCAAACACAACCAAACCAGCGCCAAAACGTCCGCAATTCCTCCACGATCCCAACGCAACAAACCACGTCCAAATCCGAGTTAAAACGCAAAAGTTATCAGCGTTTTTCTATTTGAATTTGTAATATATAAAAATTTAAATAAAACAAAACCCTCCCATACAAGGATGACACGTCAGCACCTTCCCTCTAATCCTCCCGCTCCTCTCTCCTACTAGCTATAGTAAAACCAACGAAAATAACCCATTCAATGCAAACTTTGACCGCCAAAAACTCCATCCACCGTCCATGCTAGGACCTCCGACCACCCACACCTCGAAGCTCTTGCCGAGCCGCGTCCTTCTGTACCCCAGCCTTCGCTTCCGGTGGCCTGTAGGCGCCGCTCCGACAAGATGAACGCAGCCCTAGGTTGACACAAAAGCACCAAATTCCGGCGCTATGCTCGACGATAGACCATCCAACCGCCACCACTAGACTCATGTGGTTCTCCTCTACAAATCCCAGATCACAAATTCTTCAATTGACTGTCGGATTGAAAACTCCCAATTTACACCTTAGGATTTCGAAATCTGGAAGTTTGACCATCAATTTCCGGTAAGTTTGGTCGCTGCATGTCGAAATAAATCGCAGATCTACGTTCTACTCATCGAGAGCTTCGATTTGATATATAATTCGCTATGGTTTGGAGAGATTTTATTTTGAAGTTTGATTTTCATTTTGATATAGGGTTTGAAAATTATTTCCAGCCATGGAAATAAGTTTTTGATGAAGAAAGGTGAACGTATAGTATAAAAGGGCTGATGGGTGGAGGAAAAGAATCTTATTTATATAAATATAGACGCCCAACATAAGGAACAAACAATTATCCTACTGCCTTGATTCCATTCGCGTTTCCTCCCGTACGATCAAACGGTAAATCCAATTATAACGAAACTTGAAACTCTATAATAATTCGCCATTCCGGATCCAACGGCGCCAGTTTCGTCGAATTCCGAGATAGTCGCCAAAACCGTTAAATTCCACAGTTAATTAATGAAATAAAATATTCAAATATTCATTTAACTGTTTTAATTCAAATTAAATAGTAATTAAATTCAAATTAAATCAAATTATAACTTAAATCAATTTTATAGATTTATTTCATAAATTTAAGTTCCACATTTGATTATTTACAAGTTCAAACTTGAATTTCAAATTTAACTTAAACAGCTTAAATAAATTGTTTCACACATTTTAAGTTCCCGAATCTTGATTATTTCTTAAATTAAATATGAACTGCAAATTCAAATAAATAAATTCTCTTTTATCTCAAATTATTCAATATCAAATCCAAAATTCCACAAATTCCATTTTTTTTTTGAATTCTCACTTTTAGATTAACCCCCTCGAATTAATTTAATTATTGAAATATTAAATTTCAAAACAGCCTTTTCTAAGAGAAAACTACATTTAAAAATCTATTTGCTAAATTCAAACAATCACCATCATTAAAATTACAAAAATTAGATTTTCTCTAATATATTCCAATTTATTTATTTTAAATTGAAATTTAAATATACTGAAAATTATGGGATGTTACACGCTGCTTCTGCCATCGTGAGCCACACGCCCGCCTGCGCCGACCCACCAGACTCCGACCCAACCACTAGAGAACGCGCTGCCACCCCCTTCCGCCTCCCCACCCCTGCGCGCAAGCCTCAGCCTCCGTCTATCTCTCCAATGAAGCCGACAACCTCGATGACCAATCTTATCCCTTCGTGAGCCCGGAGACGCGCCTCTGGTGACGCATGAAGGTGGCAACGCGCTGTTGCTGCTGGAGCATGCATATGGGATTCCTGTCGCTTCAGGGTAGCGCTCCGATCCAGTTTCACTTGCACTGGGGTTCAGTTCTAAACGTAATGAAGATGACGATTATAGTGAGTTCTCTGATTTTTAAAATTATATCTTCTTTTTAGTTTTAAAAACAAATTAGCAAATAAGAGATTTTTAGCGAATAAAAATATAATTTTTATATGAATAGCAATAGAGAAATATGATTTTTATTTATTTTAAAATCGAGTTTTTTTTATAGAAAAGATTATATTTTTAAAATGGAAAAGATTATATTTTTAAAATAGAAGAGGTTAGATTTTTATATATGAAATAGCGAAGTAAAAATCTGATTTTTAATATAAGTAGCGAATAGAAAAAAAAGTATGATCTTTATAGATATAGCTACATAAAAATATTATTTTTAATATATGAATGGCATATTAAAAATACGATTCTTATATATGAAGTTAGAGAAATAAAAATATGATTTTTATTACGTAATTAGCGATATAAAAATATAATTTTTTTAATGTGGTAGCGAAGTAAAAATAGAATTTTTACATAAGGAAAAATATAGATTTTTATAGCGAAGAAAAATATAATTTTTTATATAGATAGAAGAATTGTAAAAATATATGATTTTTATATATGATGTGACATTGTAAAAATGTGATTTTAAAAATAAACATCATATCAAAAATGCGAATTTTACTATGAACAGCGGGAAAAGATCGCATTGAAAATTTGGCCAAATCCGAACCGTTCAGAAATAGAGAATGGAGGAGTGGAACCCAAAGGTGAGAACTTCTCACTTTAAATTTATTTGCTAGTTAAAATATATACTAGGATGCAGGCGGTGCTTAGCAGCACTCGACACCCGTTGTCCACAGACCGTGGACGACTTTTTTGTTTGTTTGGTTATGTTGTGAAAATTGATTGTGTGATGTGGAATGGAATAAAATATTCTATAGTTAAAAATATTTTTTAGTTAAAAATATAATTTTTTAACATGTATATGAATAAAATAAACGTCCATAAACAAATCGGACGATTTGTTTATTTACACACATTTGGCTGATATTGATTGAGACGATAAATTTTACACATCGCCCAACTGCACAAATAAAATTCATTATTTGTTGATTGAAACCCCATACGGGTATTGGGATGATATTGGACATACACTAATCCCAATAATTAGCTGTATGTTGATCGATTGATTGACAGGCTGTGTAAGTGTTAAATATTTATATTTGATGCTTATGCAGTGTAGAATGCACTCTGGATGTTGGTTGATTGTTTATCATTGTTGTTATACCTATATATTGTATGAAATCCATATAATCAAATTATATGGTATTTTACTAGGTCTGATTCCAGTTCAGAAAGAATGAATATTTTAAAATAACGATTATTTTAAAATAACGATTATTTTAAAATAAAGAATATTTTAAAATAATATTCAGAAAAGAATCAAAATCTGATTTTGATGTCCGATTTGGGATGGACACGAATATATTTAAATATATAAAGTTGTGTTGATTAGATTAACGCCATTTTGACGTGAACGATATTTATATCGATTTTATTCATTTTTATAATGAATATAAAAAAAGAATTGATTTCAAAATCTAATGTTTTGAAAATATTATCATTTATATATCGATGATATGGAATATTCAACTTTGATTAGAAATTGAATATGAAGTTTAAATCGTTTTGAAAACGAACTTAAAATGATTTATAGAGTACGTTTTAAATGGAAATCGACGAAATATATATAATATATATTATATATGTAATGGCCTGAATAGAACGCTCCGCGCTACGGCAGTTCGCGAATTTCGACCATTGAATTCAAACGGACATTACGGGAGATCCGACCGTCGGATTCTCCTAAAACCAGAACCGATGGGTTCGTATCGAAAAGAGTTTTCTAACGAATATTAGCGATTTAAAATCTAATGGTTGGATTTGCAATTATGTCTAAATCAAATTTGGAAAAGGTCGTTGTAAGTGCAGTTCGATGGCCTTTTATGGAAATCGACTGTACTGGCCTTGATAAAATTATTACAAAATATAAATAATTAGTGTAAAATCATAAGAAATGAATTGGATAGAATTAGGATGAAAAATTCCATATTTGAAAAGATAAAAATAGTTTTTTATAGAAATGAACTAGTTTTGAATTAGAATAATAAATCCAATATTTTTAAAATAAATAAATTGGATTTGAAATGGTTTTAAAAATAACCAGGATTTCCAATATATGAATTGGAATGGGTTTGAATCGAAATTATGCTCGGAATATTTTGATATTGGATTTCGTGATTATACGGAGATTGTGGAGGAATTTGGAAGATATATATATATCGTTATTACAATACGATATTTGTTGGTTTCGAAATTTGATATTGAATATAAGCCGATATATTTTCTATTCATAGCCTTGTATTTAATATAAAATTCGGTTTTGGGTCCGTCGTGAATGGTATCTTTAATAATACTGTTCTTGAACCGAATGGAGTTAAGAAAATTAGAAACTGACTGGAGATTAATTAAGTTGAATGGTTTCCTGGGTATTGATCTGATGATGATTCGGCCTTCGGGGTTAATACTTAGGGGATTGTTCTCTTACTAATTTATGGTTAGAGGCTAACGTGAATTGGGTTTACTGTGAACTATGTTTTTAATGACATTCGTTCTTTAACCCGATTTACAGTGAAATGTGATTTGGGATTTATAAATCTTTTTATTAAGATTTAATGGGAATTTTCCAAAGTAAAGTTTTCCAATTTAATATATTAAATTGGGATTGAATGGAATTCTATTGATAATAATAGAAGTGAAATTCTATGGAGGAAGTCTGTTAATACATATGGAATTTAAAAAGCTTTGCCGTTATTCCATTTATATTATTGGTCGGATAAGGAAATTTATATTGATTATATATATCGATTTGTTTTTTATGAAGATTCCATCGTTAATGTAATGCAATTTTGGGTTGTCGTGAATGGTATCTTTAATAATACTGTTCTTAGACCCAATGGAGTTAAGAAAATCAGAAATTAACTGGAGATTAGTTAAGTTGAATGGTTTCCTGGGTGTTGATCTGATGTTGGTTTCGGCCTTCGGGGTTAATACTTAGGGAATTGTTCACTTGCTAATTTACGGTTAAAGGTTGATGGAATGGAATGTGATTTTGGGTTTATCATGAACCGTGTTTTAAATGACATTGGTTCTTTAACCCAGTTAATGACAGAATATGATTTCCCAAGTTAAACAATCGTTAATATTGATTTTTGTAATGAACCGGAATTTTCGACTCCGAAAATCAACATAAAACCCATGTTAATTATTCAAACATCGGAAATACCTGATCATTAATAGAAAGAAGTTAGAGGGTTTGAATAGATAAGATAGAAAGTTAGAATAGAAGAAGAAGAAGATCACCACAGAACAGAATCAGAGTAATACAAATCTCACAGCGGAACGAATAAAATATAATATATAACATAACTTTGAAATAAAACAATATATACACACAATAACATTATCAGAGTACAACACTTATACACAGCGGAAATAACAATAGCTATATAATCCTGAAGCCTCCTGCTTCAAGCTCCTCTAAGTATATCTATAAAGACCTGAACTACTTGACTGCCCGTACAAATTTGGGCACCCAAGAGTTTAGGGAAAAACAAAATAAACTCTGGGCCAGTCATGGGACTGGTGTGAGTAAACTCAAATCATTTTTATTTAACTTTTCAAAATCCCTTTCAAAAGAAATGATAATCGTAAGACCGATCCACACATAAACACGGACGGTTTTTACCTTATGATAACCCAAAACAGTTTTTGGAAAACAATATTTCTCTGATATTATAGTAGTGTCTAATCACAAGTAATCACAATCTAGCAGAACGCTTGCATCTCACGTTCCACATACATAGTATACAAACAAAACCCGCGGGTGCTTATTGGATAATGGATTTCCAACTATGACAAGGTATGGGACCACCTGCCGATAGTGTATCTCTAGAGGCGAATACACTGGTTTCAACAAGAACATCTTGCAACCCGGCCCACACATGACCGACCACTCATTTCGCTTGAGTGTATCGAATGTATATCACCAACGGCTGGGAGCTACCCACCGTTTCCCGAAAAGGGACAGCATCGATAATAGATAAAAGAATGAAATGGATTTTCTCTAGATAGGTGATATACACCCTAATGGGAGCGACCCACTTAGCCATGCTGCCAGCCCGATTTCTGTCATTTCCCGGTTGATGAGGCTTGAGGTCATAACGTATCTTTTGGAACACCTAACCACCCTTCACTTTGAATGCCACATCGTCATACCCGCCAAATCAAAAATTGATTTCCCCAAAAATACCACGGGTATAAAGCTAAGAGAAACGAATTCCTCCACCACCAAACGTAAGTACGTTTGAAGAGACCAACTTACGCGATCCGTTAGATATACTCTGTCAGACATTCGTCCATTCACGTTTGTCCTGGGACTGGACAAACAGAAGGCACTATTCTATAAACAGGATAGCCCTTGCATAACTCCGTCTTCATTATCTCCATCATATTTGATTGCAATGCTAACATCTATACAGAGTGGTTTTCAGATAATGAATCCGATCCCGGTCTCTCCGTATTGACGACGGAAAAATGGTCAAAAACTTCGATAGTCGGTGATTTAACTATCAAAGAAAAATAGGTGTACAACCAACGATCTTATTTCCAGATAGAAATTCGATCGATCAATCATCAATCAACATTAATATCCTTTAATTTTAAATTATCTTTACTTTATCCATTTTCCCATTTCTATATATTTGTAAATTCTTATTTTCTAAATTTAGAAAATGTACTTTATTAATCATTTAAAAACATCTCTATATTTACTCCCATTGAATAACTAATATTCGATTAACTTAAGTTTGAATAAATATGTCTATTTAAACTTTATTTCGAATGGCTAATATTTGATTTAACTCCATTCGCTTGACTCTAGATCGCAGCTATCACAATGGTTACGCCTAATTCCCTCAGGAAACATCCGACCGCCGTAGGCTATCTGCAGCTCTACGAATTACGCTAGCAGTCGTACGAAATGGCGACTCATCCTGAAGAACTATGTTTGACTAACTCTATCTCAAATAACTATATTCAATCAACCCTAATTGAATAACTAATATTCAATTAATTCAAATTCGATGAACTATGTTCAGTTAACTCTAATTCGATAAATTCTAACTCTAATCGATTTACTCTAACTGATTAACTCTAACTGATTAACTCTAATTGATTAACTCTAATGGATTAACTCTAATTGATTAACTCTAATTGATTAACTCTAATTGATTAACTCTACGTTTATTCAGTTTCAAATATCGATGTTGAAATCGATTCTTACTTCTCTATATAAGTCCTGACTTATATATTCTATTTATCCAATGGTAAATATTTTATTTTATTTATAAAATATTATTTAAAAATTTATCTTCTCAATCTATCGGTCCGAATAGATTCTATTTAAAATCTTTGCTTTAAATCAGTATCATGTTATACTCGTGTGCGAAGCACGGGTCTAAACCTTTCAAATATAAAATTCTCTTTTATACTATTCTATTCACTTTTAAAGTATTTCCCTTTTATGTTATCTTATTTATTTTCTAAATAAATATTCCTTTTATCTTTCTATTTATTTAGCAAATAAATATTCATTTTATCTTTCTATTTATTTAACAAATAAATATTTCTTTTATCTTTCTATTTATTTAACTAATAAATATTTCTTTTATCTTTCCATTTATTTAACAAATAAATATTTCTTTTATCTTTCTATTTATTTAACAAATAAATATTCCTTTTTAATCTATTTATTTTTCTAAATAAGATTTTTTTTCTTTATAAAATCTTTTGATTTTTTAAATATTTCTTTTTCAACATAACATTGAAAATTTCCTTTTTAACATTCCAATATTCCTTATGGTATTTAACATACCATATAACAATGATCGGTGTCATTCCAACATATAAAATCAACAACAGATTTCATATCACTTCATATAACACAATATATGAAAAACAGTAAAATAAATGTTAAGGAACCCAGTTGGGTCCCTCCAACCTATTTCCCTGCATCCACAGATGTTAATCACATAAATAACACAAATATGAAATATACTGATAAAAAGAATTACTATTCGTTACGATATATATATATATATATATCGTTATCTATATTTTCAACCAATTAACTAGCAATTCAACCAAACAGCCAACACACAGCAAACAACCATTATTTATCATTTCTAAAAATACGTTATAAAAGTGTAACTGAGAAGAGTTAGCGAGTTTTACTCACCTTGGACAGTTTATCGTTAAATAATGATAATTGGTCATTGATTTGATTCAGGCGTTTAATTTCACCATAAATCCAAACGAGCTCTAATTCACTCCAGGTCAGTTCCATGGTGTAGCTCCCGTCCATATGATCCCAACGCAACTTACGGTTCGTCAATCCCTCTATTCTTCTCCGGCCCATCTTCCACACAGGCCCACCCGCCAATCCTTCCTCTCCAAAGAAAGCTCCGAAGTCTGCTCCCCCTAAACCAAAACCATGACCGCACCTTTGAACAACATCAACTCCACTTATACTTCAAGTTAAATCACGAATAAATATCTGAAATTTCTCTCTTCAATTTCTACATCTCCCCATACCAATTTCTTCCAACTCGGCCTCCTCATGTTGACCGCTTCGAACAACCTCCACCCTGTCAGGTGCAACATCCATCCTGACCGAATACCCCTAAAAAATCACTAACTCTTTGATTTTCTACGCTGAATCCGAATATACTAACCACAACATGAATTAGTGCTTGTATCCTTCGATTTTTCGAACCCTAGACTCAAAAACCCGACGCTGTAGAGTTTTGCATCGAACCAATCCTTCACCGAACACAACAACTTGTACCTAGAATCGAAGAGTATGATACAAGGGTCTCAAATATACATGTAGTTTGGTTTTAGGAATTTTCTTTGATTTTCTGTGAATTTCTAAACTCACGTTTTTGTTGTAGATTTTATTTCTCGCGGTGGTGCAATGTTTTTGACCAGAGAAAGATTTTTCTTAGGGTTAGAAGGATGTTAGGCTATTTATAGGTAGGTTATATTTTTTTTATTCAATTATTCTATTTTATTTTAAGCAATCGATGTTTATATTCGTCCTCTAAAATTCTTATGATCACATACGATACCCAAAAATCACAAAACTGGACATGCAACTACAGTTCAACATTGCGGACCCAACAAAACTGGTCTCGTCGAATTCCGACTTCGTTTGCTCACACAGCGTATTTTTAACCGTCAAAATACTGACCGTTTTTCACATTAAAAATCCGTACGACCACATACTGACTTCCAAAATCACGAAAATTGAAATCTAACAATAATTTGACATTACGAATCCAAAAAAATTAGTTTCATCGAAAACAGAGGTCGTTTGCAAAACAGGCTATTTTTAAAGCTCTAAATAGACCTATTTAAATGTATAAATATATTTAAAAATAATTAAATTTTATATTTAAAAATAAATATTATCGTATATATCCACACTAGAATATCATACAGCTCCAATGGGATTTATTACTCGATATTTCAAAATTCCCAGTTATATCGATATTCGATTTATATATAAAATCCTTTTATAATGTAAATATATGTATTTATGAATTTCAAAGGAATTCCATAGCGACTTTTCTAAAATTTGCTTTGAACATAACTCAAAATCTACAGAATGAAATCCCGATTTTTCTCTTCCACTAGAAAAATATACTTCGCCGGCTCCGAACGTTTCTTGTTTCACAGAAATCCGATTTAAAACGGACCATGTATATTCAGTTGAAGTTCAAATCGCCAAATAGCGAACTGCCACGCCATTTCGAGCTCGCTTATAATTATATTATAATCATACGTTCAAACTGCCATTCAAATAATATATTCGTTATTCTAATTCCATTCTAAACTGAATTAAATATCACAGATGATCCCATTCACACCATATTGTGAATTCCACTATTTCTGACTATTTCAGAAATAAAATATATTATTATACTATTTATATTAATTAAATATTCATTATTATTTAATTCAATGACCATTTAAATCTCTAAATCATTATTTATATAATTAAATAAATTAATTATAATACCGTAAAAATACGGGTCATTACAATTTTTTGGAAGATTAAAACCAAGTGGAGTTTTAATGCATCTTTAGATTGAAATGATATCCAAAGGAAGATTATAGAATAAATTTAAAGAATTTATCTTTGATAAAATTAATGGGAACCTTCCCCAAAGTATAAGAATATTTGAATAAAGGAATATTCTAGATTGGAATGAGGCGTATGTTGAGTCTTTTTATAGCACTTGTTTGTTATATACGTGAGTTATTCAGAAAGACCGGGTTAACCCATTCTGAATAACTGATTCGACGATATGTCGAGGATGATGATGGTGGTCGAAGACCGGAGGTCTTCACATCGTTTGGCTGATTACTGATGTCTGGATTGGGCTGTACACCCAAGGCGAGGTAATAAGTGGTGATCGTCCAGACGTATATGGAGATCGACGGATATGCGAGGGCCTCTCCCCTATATTGGACATATGGGGGAGGAATAAGGTGCCTCCGGTTTCGTTCTGACCCAGAACGAAATTGTAAATGGATGTGTGTCTGACATTGGATTTCATTCTGTGTGATTGACACACATCAGTTGCATAGCCTGAATTGCCTGTGTGGCATGCTGAGATGCAAATGATCAAGGTTGTTGTTGAAAAGCATAGTCTTGAGGTTGATGATCAAAGTATGGCTTTAATATAGCGTATCTTTGTGTAGCGTTAATTCGCGAGCCTCACAGCCTTGTGTGAACCAGAAACGGGAGAGGACTAAAGGGAGGGCATGTGTTTCCTTCTAGCTAGGAGTGGTGTCAGCATTTTACACGCCCTGACATTTTACTTATGTGGATGATGGATAGCGAGGCGCCTCGGTTATATCGGTCGATCCGGGACCGATGGATTCATTTGGTTCATTGACGCCCCAAAGGGCAAGGAAATGCATTGTTCAGGCATTTTAATCCACTCTGTGTGGACCGGCCCTGAAGATCCAAGGGTTGATGCGTTCTGATCCTAAGACACGGGCTAGAGCATCACGAAGTGGTAAGGAAGATCCCTTGCCTTGGTTCATAGATGGAAATCCAACTTCCAATACACCATTTTGCGGTTTTATTTGTAATCCTATATATGGCGACATAGTGGTATGTGGCACTTATGTCGTCTGTGATTGATACTTTTGATTGAAATTGTTTTGACACTATACACTTATAGTAATAATAAAACATAAAATTTTACGTACCAAGCATTCTTGGCTATTATAAGGTATAATGTAACACCCCGTGTGTTGAATAACTTGTTATAATATAAAACAGGGCAGAATTAAATTTTGAAATCTGAATCAGGGGAAACGGGCTGTGCCATTGCGTTCGTCTTGGAAAAATACGCGAAACAGAGTCCGAGTTTTCAAAAATCGTATGACCCAGTTAAGGCCCGAAGAAGTTTTCAGAAAATTTAAAATAGATTTAAAATATTCAGATTCACATTTCAGAAGAGGCGGGAAAATTCCCGCCAGGTAGAGGGAGTCGACCCTAGGGTCGACATGGGTGTCGACCCCCTCCCTAGGGGTCGACCCAGGGGTCGACACAGGGGTCGACCCCCCCTGTCGGTCTGTGTGACCTAGGTGCACCATTTTGGCTTTTGGGCTGTGCTTGGTGGCTAGTGACGAAATCTGACGGCTCTAATCTAAACTAGGGTTAATCTAAGGGCCTAAACTAAATCCTAATTCTATAAATACACCCTAAGACTACCCTAATTCATACTAAAATTGGAGACAACGTCGTTATGCCATCAAAATGCAACTTGAATGAGCCTCCATCAAATTATAGAAGAAGATAGCTTCTCAAATCAACTTCTAATCAACTTTAGCAACTTAATCTTCTTCATAGGAGTGCTAATCAGCAAGTTGTGAGTTTCTATAGCCTTAATGACCAATTGTTGAAATGATCATGATAGGATATAATGAGGTTATGGCTATGAATGTGGATCAATGCAAGTTATGTTATCATATGCTATGTGTTTATGATGTTATGCAAGTTATGCAAGTTATATGCTATGTGTTCATGATGTTATGCAAGTTATGCAAGTCATATGCTATGTGTTTATGATGTTATGCAAGTTATGCAAGTTATATGCTATGTGTTCATGATGTTATGCAAGTTATGCAAGTCATATGCTATGTGATCATGATGTTATGCAAGTTATGCAAGTCATATGCTATGTGATCATGATGTTATGCAAGTTATGCAAGTCATATGCTATGTGATCATGATGTTATACAAGTTATGCAAGTCATATGCTAGGTTATCATGATGTTATGCAAGTTATGCAAGTTTTAGGCTATGTGTTCATGATGTTAGTTATGCGAATCGCTATGATAAACATTGATCCATTATGACACCATGTTATGCAAGTTTGGTGTGTGATTATATGCAAGTTCATATATGATATGTTATGCAAGTTTGGTGTATGATTATATGCAAGTTCATATATGACATGTTATGCAAGTTTGGTGTTTGATTATATGCAAGTAACATGTGCAAGTTTACACCTTAGTATGATATGCATACATATGCAAGTTAACCCCTTTGTATGTCATACATACATATGCAAGTTTACCCCTTTGTATGACATAAGTAACTTATGCAAGTTAACCCCTTTTTATGTCATACATACATATGCAAGTTTACCCCTTTGTATGACATAAGTAACTTATGCAAGTTAACCCCTTTGTATGTCATACATACATATGCAAGTTTACCACTTTGTATGACATAAGTAACTTATGCAAGTTAACCTCTTTATGACATATGTGATTCATGCAAGTTTGGGTTGATTATTTATGCTAGTTGGGTTTGATGCTATATGCATGTTGACACCTTTTAAACCCATGTTGATGCTAATGTTATGCAAGTTGAACCCATTGTATGTGTGATGAATCTTCCCTTTTAAGTATGTCATGTTAGCGAATTACGTGGGGAACGATGGGGTTAATATTCATGTTAATGAAATGGTGTGAAGTTGGTATGATTATGCATACCATAAAGTGGATGGACATAATTGAGTCAATTATGTACATCGTTAAATTTGTAATTAATTAGGGATAATTAATACAAATTACGGGGGTGATTAATTAGGTGTAATTAATCGACTAAGACACGAGGTTGGACCCTTTTGTAGCATAAGACTGCCCGGAACCGACCGGCAAATCCAACGGCTACAAATGATTGGCCCAATGTGAGAGGTCTTAGGCATAAACTAAATACGTGACAAGTGTAAGGACACGAGGTTAGACTCGGTTATGGCGTAAGGCTACTCGGACCCGACCGGCAAATCCAGCTGCCATAAAAGATAGTCTAATGTGAGAGGTCTTTGCAAAGGTTACGGTCTTAATCAATTAAGAAACACTTAACCAGATAAGCATGTAGTGGGGCATGAGGGGTTAAGTGGGTGCCATGGGTGGCATATGGAAAAATCTAGTGGTTGCCTTGGGTGGCAATAGAAAATACGACTAGAATACTTAACCAAAGTGGAACATGTAATTAAACATGATTAAAGGGTTAAGTAAGTGCCTTGGGTGGCATGGGGAGAATCTAGTGGTTGCCTTGGGTGGCAATAGAAGATAAGATTAGAATACTTAACCAAAGTGGAACATGTAATTAAACATGATTAAAGGGTTAAGTAAGTGCCTTGGGTGGCATGAGGAAAATCTAGTGGTTGCCTTGGGTGGCAATAGAAAATACGATTAGAATACTTAACCAAAGTGGAACATGTAATTAAACATGATTAAAGGGTTAAGTAAGTGCCTTGGGTGGCATGTGGAAATCAAGTAGGTGCCTTGGGTGGCATGGGAAATCTAGTGGGTGCCTTGAGTGGCAATTGAAATATGATTAGATGACTTAAACAAACTTTAAACATGTAAGTGGACATGATTATTAAAAAGGGTTAAGTGGGATACACTAGAAAATGTGACAAGCTTAGGTGGGTAGCTTGTGGGGGCCCATTTCAACCAGTAACCCATATGTATCTTAGTGGGCTCGACCCATGTCGAGGACGGGACACGCGTACTGGGCTTGACTATAAGAGGCCAAAAACGGGTTAGCGGTGGCAACGCAAGTCCAACGGGTTTCATATGCGTGTGTGGACCCGGGCTGGTAGGTAAGACGTTGTTGCATCGTGTAGATATAAGCCGTGCTCCATTGATTGTATCGAGTTGCCACTTTGGGGAGTGATACACCCCACCGTGGAGCCAGCACGGGTATCTACGGTAGGGAGCTGATCGCTTGGGGAGTAGTGGGTACACCTAGTTGAGATAGTGGCAGACGACACCTATGTAGTCAGCTAGGGGTACACGAGACTAGTATTAAGATTACTAAGTACAGGGTACACCTAGTGGAGATAGGGGCAGACAGCACCTATGTAGTCAGCTAGGGGTACACGAAACTACTAGTTAAATTTTCTAAGTCTTTGGGTGGGATCAACCTTTAAGTAGGAATTACCCTTGAGTGGGTAGATCTGGTGTGGTGCAGTGTAGGAATTACCCTTGGGTGGGTAGATCTGGTGTGGTGCAGTGTAGTATTTATCCTTGGGTGGATAGGCGCGTCTTTACCGTTACCTTAGTTCATCCTAAGTCTATTTGGCTGCTTAGTGTAGTCATTTATCCCCAGTCGTACCGTACCAGGTTTATATCATACCCTAATTAATTTAATGATTGTATTGTTAAAGTTATAGGGCTCACTCAGACTTATGTCTGACCCCGTTGTTTTTATCTTTTTCCCAACCCTCAGGTTATCAGAGTGGGCTTAGCACTAGTGGGCTTTGATCAGATTGCTTTATCTATCTTTTAGAGCTTGGACTCCTTAAGTAAAGCTCGGTTATCTTTTCTATTATGGCTATTAGTATGTAGTGGGATTATGTACTTATGTTTTAACGAGATGGATATTTTGTACTTGACTCTTGTTGGTTTTTGATATGTAACGAAACATGTTTACCTTCTGCTGCAATGAAATGATGTTTTAAATTTCAAGTATTACTTATATCTGTCTTGTTGTAATTTTTCTGTTCTATATTCACATAAAATACTCCACCGAAGTTAAGGCATTCCCTTTGTGAGTGACCTTAGCGGGTGTGGGGTGTTACACGTGGTATCAGAGCTTAAGGTTACCAGAACAGATAAAATTTTTAGAAAACTATTTTTCTAAAAACATTTTTGGAAGAAGTATTTTCAAAAACATGTCTTTTAAGAGAAAAGTTTTTGAAAGAAAAGAACATAATCCCCAAGAGCCATATATCCTTCCTTCGATTCTCCGTTTTGAATCTCTTCCTCTATCTCTTTTTGAATTTCCCCTCCGCGTATAGATGTCTTTTTAAGATAAATAAGGACTTCCGTATGAAGGACGGAAGAACCACTTCAAGGGACTAAGACGTTTGTCGGGCTAAGAAGTTAGTCCAAGGAGGTGGAGGGCTTGTGGGTACCTTTAAGATGGATGAGGAGGAAGGTTCAAATAGCTATTAGGTAAATAAAGGATGAAACCTCATCGTGGCGAGAAGGTCACGAAAGGAGAATGTAAAGGAGAAGGCTAGTTGTTTTGGAGAAATAGGACACCTTATTAGGATTGTCCAAAGAGGTAAGGACAAAGCACAGGATCTTTTGGAGGGTAGATGTATTCCCTCATGGTTGGTATACCTGATGGGGGTAGAGCCGTCTAGGTTGAAAGTTGGTTCTCTCGATCATCCTGTTCGAACTTTATTCGACTCTGGCGCATCGCATTTATTTATCTCATCATCGTTAGTTGAGTCACTGCACTTAGACACCAGTCTGGTAGATGATCCCTTGGTTGCTTCAAACCCAATTGGGGGCTCCACTTATTTGTCCATGATATGTTTGGGTTTGAAGATTTCTATACATAGCGTTGAGTTTAGATGTGATGCTTCTGTTTTGGGCTTCACAGGCTATGGGTTGATTTTGGGCATGGACTGGTTATCCAGTAATGGTGTCGTTCTTGATTGCGAAAGGAGAGTTGTTAGGCTCATGACCCGCTTGGGGAACACTCTCGAGATCTCTTGTAATCCCATAGATTCTGTTATGCTAAGTTATCTTGAATCGCTTGACGCTTCGATCGAGAGTTTGCGATCTGTTAGAGTGGTCCGGGAATACTTGGATGTGTTTGGGGTGGTGAAGAGCTTACCTCTGAAGCGGGAGATAGACTTCCGAATATATCTAGTGGGCAATGCTAAACCAGTATCTTTGCCAGTGCGCCACATGGCTCCTAGAGAAAGGAGGGAACTCCATAAGCAAGTAGGGGAGTTGCTTGAGAAGGGGTTCATAGGACGAAGTATATTGGAGTGGGGTGCTCTAGTAGTTTTTGCTACGAAGCCGGATGGGTCCCTCAGACTTTGTGTGGACTATAGAGAACTCAACAAGCTCACAAAGAAGAATAGACACCCATTGCCGAGGATTGATGATCTCTTTGATCAGTTGTTTGGCGCCTCAGTGTTTTCGCAGTTGGACTTAGCCACGGGGTTTCATCAGTTGAGAGTGGCTGAGGATAGTATAAAGAAGACTGCCTTTAGGACTCCGGATGGTTTCTATGAGTGGCTGGTGATGCCATTTGGTTTGACGAACGCCCCTGCATACTTTGTTGATTTGATGAGTAGGGTGTTCAGGGAGTACCTAAATAACTTCGTAGTGGTCTTTGTGGATGACATCTTGGTCTTTTCTAAGAGCGAAATAAGTTTCCGTATGTGCTTAATAGGTTAAGCAAAGCCAGTTATTTGATCAACGGCGGTTTTGGAGCGAGACCAGCAAGGACATCCAGAGTGGACAAGTGCTTAATTATTTAGCCGTTTTTACTAGTATCATCTCACGTAGGTCGTCTGAATTCGAAGGAGGTATCCCTTGGGTGTTTGTCTGATATTGGTTTAGGCCTTTGGGGCTTGCACTTGGGGGATGTCGAGTTCGACTAGGATGGTATGCGTGAGAGATTGATAGTTGTGACGATTTTTGCATGGGAGAATATCCTGGTTTTCTCTAGAGGTGGAGAAAAGCATGCCCTACATCTTAGGGAAGTGTTGGAGACTCTTCGAGCGCATAGTCTTAAGACAACAAAGGTGGATGGAGTTCTTAGCATCCTATGATTTCGAGATAGCGTATACCCCTGGCAAGGGTAACGTGGTGGCGGATGCCTTAAGTAGAAAAAGGTTGTCCTTGAGTCCATTGTTCGTGGGACGACGAAGCTTGGAATTTATCTCGATGTTTGATTTTAGACCTTCCATTAACTTTGTACCCAGTTTGCTAGCATCCTTAGAGGTCAGACCTACTCTTTTGGGACGGCTTGGCGAGGCACAGCGGGACGACCCACAGTTGGTTGAGTTGGTAGAGAGGCTCATAAGGGGGGAGTCGTCCAGCCATTTGAGTAGGTACACCCTAGACGATAGGGGGTGGTTGCGTAGAGACGATAAACTTTGTGTACCGCAAGACGAGGGTTTGAGGAAGGCTATTCTTGATGATGCACATCGTTCGAAGATGACCATTCATCCCGGTGGGGACAAGATGTACCAAGACATGAAGCGAGTTTTCTTTTGGGCCGGTATGAAGAAAGATGTGGCCGAGTTTGTCGCTAGATGCTTGGTGTGCTAACAAGTGAAAGCAGAGCAAAAGAAACCAGGTGGGTTGCTTCACCCATTGGAAGTTCCACAATGGAAGTGGGATAGCGTCTCGATGGATTTTATTGATGGGTTACCGAGATCGAGGAAGGGTAATACGGGAATTTGAGTTGTGGTAGACAGACTTACTAAGAGCGCCCATTTCATACCCGTGTAGAGCAAGAGGACTGCTCCATGTTATATAGTGTGGATTTACACGAGAGACTTAGTGGAGTACATGACGTATTCCATGTGTCACATTTGAGGAAGTGCCTACATGAGACCGCAGAGGTGGTAGAGCCGAGCTTGCTTAGGGAAGTGGAGGTAGAGCGTGATGCAACTATTCGACGAGCTACTACCCGCATCCTTGGGTCAAAGATCAGGAAGTTGAGAAACAGAGAGGTTCGACTAGTCAAAGTGCAATGGGGAGAGGATGAGAGCAATGCTACTTGGGAGACAGAAGCGAAGATGCGTTCGCTGTACCCATTCCTTTTTGAGGGTATGTCTTTTAACTTCTCCTTTATCGTTTGTCTAGTACTTATCTTATCTTTAGTATGTCCTCTCATTAGTACCTTTGACCTTTAGATAGGGTAAACCTATGGTTGAAACATGTGTTTGAGACATGTTATGATTGATGGATGCGAGTGGATGCAAGTGGTTGCTAGTGGTTGCTCGTGGATGCATATACACACACTCTAGGCACTAGATCGGCTCAATCACTTCATATTGCATATTGCATATAATTGTGTGTAGGTAGCTATATTAATGGATGCATAATGGTTGTGCTATCATATGGATGATGCATTTTGGTGAATGATTGTGCACTCATGTAGAAATAGTATGTGTCGATAGGGTTCTTTCGCATACATATTGGATGCATGGCACTATCATGGTTTGCATTAAGGAGGTCGACTGAATCAGTAGACCGCCTAATTTTGCATTAGTATACGGACATATACACACACTCTTTGCATATGTTCATACAGCATTAGAAACTTTAAGGACAATGGATGCCAGTGTTTGATGGTTTGAGTAGATGGTTGTTTGGTTGGTAGGATACGTTCTTCTTGACTTAGAGATTTCGGGGACGAAATCCTTTAAGTAGGGGAGAATGTAACACCCCGTGTGTTGAATAACTTGTTATAATATAAAACAGGGCAGAATTAAATTTTTAAAATCTGAATCAGGGGAAACGGGCTATGCCATTGCGTTCTTCTCGAAAAAATACGCTAAATAGAGTCCGAGTTTTCGAAAATCGGAGTCCGTATGACCTAGTTAAGGCCCGAAGAAGTTTTCAGAAAATTTAAAACAGATTTAAAATATTCAGATTCACATTTCAGAAGAGGCGGGAAAATTCCCGCCAGGCAGAGGGAGTCGACCCTAGGGTCGACATGGGTGTCGACCCCCTCCCTAGGGGTCGACCCAGGGGTCGACCCAGGGGTCGACCCCCCCGTCGGTCTGTGTGACCTGGGTGCACCATTTTGGCTTTTGGGCTGTGCTTGGTGGCTAGTGACGAAATCTGATGGCTCTAATCTAAACTAGGGTTAATCTAAGGGCCTAAACTAAATCCTAATTCTATAAATACACCCTAAGACTACCCTAATTCATACTAAAATTGGAGACAACGTCGTTATGCCGTCAAAATGCAACTTGAAGGAGCCTCCATCAAATTGTAGAAGAAGATAGCTTCTCAAATCAAGTTATAATCAACTTTAGCAACTTAATCTTCTTCATAGGAGTGCTAATCAACAAGTTGTGAGTTTCTATAGCCTTAATGACCAATTTTTGAAATGATTATGATAGGATATAATGAGGTTATGGATATGAATGTGGATCAATGCAAGTTATGTTATCATATGCTATGTGTTTATGATGTTATGCAAGTTATGCAAGTTATATGCTATTTGTTTATGATGTTATGCAAGTTATGCAAGTTATATGCTATGTGTTCATGATGTTATGCAAGTTATGCAAGTCATATGCTATGTGATCATGATGTTATGCAAGTTATGCAAGTCATATGCTATGTGATCATGATGTTATGCAAGTTATGCAAGTCATATGCTATGTGATCATGATGTTATACAAGTTATGCAAGTCATATGCTAGGTGATCATGATGTTATGCAGGTTATGCAAGTTTTAGGCTATGTGTTCATGATGCTAGTTATGCGAATCTCTATGATAAACATTGATCCATTATGACACCATGTTATGCAAGTTTGGTATGTGATTATATGCAAGTTAATATATGATATGTTATGCAAGTTTGGTGTATGATTATATGCAAGTTCATATATGACATGTTATGCAAGTTTGGTGTTTGATTATATGCAAGTAACATGTGCAAGTTTACACCTTAGTATGATATGCATACATATGCAAGTTAACCCCTTTGTATGTCATACATACATATGCAAGTTTACCCCTTTGTATGACATAAGTAACTTATGCAAGTTAACCCCTTTTTATGTCATACATACATATGCAAGTTTACCCCTTTGTATGACATAAGTAACTTATGCAAGTTAACCCCTTTGTATGTCATACATACATATGCAAGTTTACCCCTTTGTATGACATAAGTAACTTATGCAAGTTAACCTCTTTATGACATATGTGATTCATGCAAGTTTGGGTTGATTATTTATGCTAGTTGGGTTTGATGCTATATGCATGTTGACACCTTTTAAACCCATGTTGATGCTAATGTTATGCAAGTTGAACCCATTGTATGTGTGATGAATCTTCCCTTTTAAGTATGTCATGTTAGCGAATTACGTGGGGAACGATGGGGTTAATATTCATGTTAATGAAATGGTGTGAAGTTGGTATGATTATGCATACCATAAAGTGGATGGACATAATTGAGTCAATTATGTACATTGTTAAATTTGTAATTAATTAGGGATAATTAATACAAATTATGGGGGTGATTAATTAGGTGTAATTAATCGACTAAGACACGAGGTTGGACCCTTTTGTAGCATAAGACTGCCCGGAACCGACCGGCAAATCCAGCGGCTACAAATGATTGGCCCAATGTGAGAGGTCTTAGGCATAAATTAAATACGTGACAAGTGTAAAGACACGAGGTCAGACTCGGTTATGGCGTAAGGCTGCCCGGACCCGACCGGCAAATCCAGCTGCCATAAAAGATAGTCTAATGTGAGAGGTCTTTGCAAAGGTTACGGTCTTAATCAATTAAGAAACACTTAACCAGATAAGCATGTAGTGGGGCATGAGGGGTTAAGTGGGTGCCTTGGGTGGCATGTGGAAAAATCTAGTGGTTGCCTTGAGTGGCAATAGAAAATACGACTAGAATACTTAACCAAAGTGGAACATGTAATTAAACATGATTAAAGGGTTAAGTAAGTGCCTTGGGTGGCATGGGGAAAATCTAGTGGTTGCCTTGGGTGGCAATAGAAGATAAGATTAGAATACTTAACCAAAGTGGAACATGTAATTAAACATGATTAAAGGGTTAAGTAAGTGCCTTGGGTGGCATGAGGAAAATCTAGTGGTTGCCTTGGGTGGCAATAGAAAATTCGATTAGAATACTTAACCAAAGTGGAACATGTAATTAAACATGATTAAAGGGTTAAGTAAGTGCCTTGGGTGGCATGTGGAAATCAAGTAGGTGCCTTGGGTGGCATGGGAAATCTAGTGGGTGCCTTGAGTGGCAATTGAAATATGATTAGATGACTTAACCAAACTTTAAACATGTAAGTGGACATGATTATTAAAAAGGGTTAAGTGGGATACACTAGAAAATGTGACAAGCTTAGGTGGGTAGCTTGTGGGGGCCCATTTCAACCAGTAACCCATATGTATCTTAGTGGGCTCGACCCATGTCGAGGACGGGACATGTAGTGACCCGCATTTTTAGCTGTTGAATAATTTATTTATTTAATTATTAAATATCGATTTATCGATATCGAGAACGTGAATTAAATAATATTGAATATTTAATTAATAATTATAATATAATAAAATATATTATAATGTCAAAATAATCAAAAATATTGGAAATCACAATATTCTGTGAACTGGGTCATCCCTAAGATGTAATTCAGCTTAGAGTTGAATTATATTGACGAATATATTCAATCGACGTCAGTTTGAACGTAGAATTTTAATATAATTAAAATAGAGCCTGAAACGACGCGGCAGTTCGCTATTTGGCGATTCGAACTTCAACTGAATGTACAGGATTCGTTTTAAGCCGGATTTCAGTGAAACAAGAAACGCGTGGAGCTGGTGGAGTATATTTTTCTAATGGAAGAGAAAAAATCTGGATTTCTTCGTATAGATTTTGATTTACGTCCAAATCAAATTTCAGAAAAGTCGCTGTGAATTCCTTTATAATTTGCGATGCTTTATATACGTTATAAATCGATTTTTCGATACGAACTGAATATCAATCAAATCGGAATTCTGGAAATCAAGTCATAAATTCTGGCAGGATATTTTGGAGCCGTACGACATCATCTGTGGATATATACGAGAATATTAATTTATTAATATTTAATTTAATAATATTTAAATATATTTATATATTTAAAAGGTTAGTTCAGCGCTTGAAAAATAGCCAGTTTTTCATACGACCTCCGTTTTCGACGAAACTAATTTTGTTGGATCCGCAATGTCGAATTATTGTTAGATTCCAAGTTTCGTGATTTTTAGAGTCACTGTGTGGCCGTACGGATTTTTAGAGTGAGAAACAGTCAGTATTTCGACAGTTAAAAATATGCTGTGTGAGCAAACGGAGCCGGAATTCGACGAAACCAGTTTCGTTGGGACCGTAATGTCGAACTCTAGCCACATGTCGAGTTTCGTGATTTTTGGGTATCGTATGTAATCACGAGAATTTTTAGAAAGAAAAATGGATATATAGTTGAGCATATACCAGGAATATTCCTTTTATAAAATATCTAGATATTTATATTTGCCTATAAATACCACTACTAACACCTTCTAACCTAATTTACACTTCTCTGGTCAATGAGAAAACCGCCGTCACTCTTCCTTTTTCTTCACAGTAAAAATGAGAAGTTCAAAAATCAAATGAAAATCAAAACAAACTCTATAAATCGAATCCTATACATTTTTGGATTCAGCAAGGGAAGCCCTTCAAAGCAGTAGCCTTTTTGGGGTGTTCGACGTCTGTTCTAAGGGAATGGTTTTCTAAACCGCAACCTAGGGTTAGCATTGGTGGACTGTATGGAGCGTCGAGTGTGGTTTTGAGGGCATTTTCGAGTTCATGATGCAAATCCACATATGGTGTGGTGATTTCGAAGGGTTCCAGTCAAAATTTCGTCGCACGCCTGTAGTGAGCTCGGAGGAATTGGTGGCCGTCACATTCTCCTTGAGAGGTGCGAGTTGTGTCAAATTGGGTCAAGGTTGAAGAGGGTGTGACGAGAAGCATGTTGGTGATTTTTGTTTCGGATTTCGTGAAGTGGTGGGAGATCGATTTGGGTTTGAAATGTTGAAATGATGTTCGGTGCAAATACTGAAGCCGACGTTTTCAATTTGGGGAAGAAGAGTAATAAAGGGGAGCAGGCCTGTTTTCATGGTGGGCCGGATTAAAAGGTGAAGGCCCAAGTGTTTTATAATTTAAGTTTAATTGAAATGAATTTAAAGTTTTTATTTTATTTAAAATAGTACACTAACTTATAAATGGTATGTCGTACTCATACGATATCAGATTGACGAACCGTGAGTTGCGTTGGGACCGTATGGACGAGAGCTTCACAATGAAGCTGACTGGGAGTGAATCGGTGCTCGTCACAATTTATGGCGAAATAAATTGTCCGACTGAATCAAATAACGCAAACCGTTATTTAACGATTAACGTGCAACAGTGAGTAAATCTCACCAACTCTGAACAGTTTATATTTTTCATGTTGTATTTTTAGAACTGTTAAATATTGACTGATTGATTGTGTGTTGACTGTTTGATTGAACTGCTAGTCAGTTAGTTGAATTTCTATATTGATTCTGTTTAACAGAATATATCATATGGAACTGAAAGTGATGTTGATTTTATTATGTAACATCTGTGGATGCAGGGGAAACAGGTTGGAGGAATCCGACTGGATTCCTCAACAGTTATTTTATTATTTTTCATATATTTTGATATATGATGTGAATTATAACCGGTTGTTGATTGTGTGTGTATGGACGATATTGAACATCGTGATTTGATATGATTGAACACCGTGTCATACCGGAATATTGAAAAGAGAATATTTATAAAATCAAGAGGATTTTTTTTAAAAGAGAATATTTATAAATAGAATATTTATAAATAGAAATATTTATAAATGGAATATTTATAAATAGAAAATACGTTTAAGTGGAATCATAAATTAAGGGAAATCTTTATAAATGGAATATTTATAAAGTGAATTATTTATTTAGAATAAATAGATAAGATATTATAAAATGGATTATTTATTTGTTAAATAAATAAAATATTAAATAGGGATTATTTACTTAGAAATAAATAGGGGATATTCAAAAAGGAAATAACTGCAAATCATTTTCTTTTTGAATGGAAAGGCTTGTGTAGCGGTTTGGGGATTTTCCCGATGCTCCCGGTACAAAGGAGTTTATGGCGAATTTTTCCGGGAATTTAAGGAGATAGAATATTTTTAAGAATAAATTAGAAAAGGAAAATATTTGTAAAACATTTATAAATAAAATAAAAAGAGAAATATTTGTAAAACATTTACAAATAGAATAGAAAAAGGAATATTTGTAAAACCATTTACAAATAGAATTGAAAAGGAAATCTTTTGTAAAGTGAAGAACCGTTACTAAAAGTAAATCTTTATAAATGAATAAACGTGTTAAAAAGGAAACCCTTTTAAATAGATAAACGTAATTAGAAAGGAGTTAATCGAATATGGTATTCGAATTTAGTAATCGAATATAGTATTCGAAGTTAGTTAATCGAATATGTTATTCGAAAGGAGTTAAATCGAATATGGTATTCGAAGGAAGTAAATCGAATATTAGTTATTCGAATAAGGGTTAACCAGTAGAGTTAATCAGTTAGAGTAAACCAATTAGAGTTAATCAGTAAAGTTAACCAGTTCAGTTAGAATTAACCAGTTGAGTTAAGTAAGTCGAGTTAACCAGTTGAGTTAAGTAAGTCGAGTTAACCAGTTGAGTTAAGTAAGTCAAGTTAATCAGTAGAGTTAATCAGTTAAAGTTAGTACAAATAAGATGCCAATTTCGTACGACTGCTAGCGTAATTCGCAGGGCTGCAGATAGCCTAAGGCGGTCGGATGTTTCCTAAGGGAATCAGGCGTAACCATTGTGATCGCTGCGATCTAGAGTCAAGCAAATGGAGACAAATCGAATATTAGCTATTCGAATATAAAGTTAAAACAGACATAGTTATTCGAATATAAGTTAATTGAATATTAGTTATTCGGTAGAAGTTAAATAAGTCGAGTTAATTAAGTTAAGTTAGTCAAACTGAGTAATCCAAAGGAGTTAGTCGAATATTAGTTATTCGAAAAGAGTCAAAGGAGTTAGTCGAATGTTAGTTATTCGAATGGAGTTAAAAGAGATTATCGAATATAGTTTATTCGAATAGAGTTAAAGGAAAGGAGTTATCGATTTTAGTTTAATCGAAAGGAGTTATCGATTAGTTTAATCGAAAGAAGATTTTTGAGTATAGCATATTCGAAAGAAAGAGATCGAATATAGTTTATTCGAAAGAGAGAGATTTCGAATATAAGTTATTCGAAGAGAGATAATCGAATATAGGTTATTCGAAGAAGAGTTAATCAAATAGAGATTGCTCGAAAGGGAGTTATACGTCGAATTCGATTATATTGAATGTGGGAAAGTATTATTTACTTTCCGGTGTTTAAATCAAGAGTTATTTATTTATAAATAAATTGGAGTAGGTTAATTATTCACACTAAAGAATAAATGTTATAATTGAAGTTAGATATCTCGAAAGTAGGGATTATAACGTTATCGTTATATTCATTGTTTTCAATAAAGAAGTGGATTCGTAAATTGAATCCAAGAGTTACGTAAAGAAGTTGTTAAAGGTTTAAAAGATAAACTATTACTATTTCGAAGTTATAACGTTGTTCAGTTAAGGTCTGAGAGGTAATTATACCCCAACTTGATTGACTTCCTTCTTAACTAAGGAATGGTAAGGGTTGATAGTGAATGATGGTTAAGTGAATTTAATAAATGAGTTGAGTTGGCATAGCGATGTTTATTAAAACATCAGTCTAAATACAATAAAGGAACTTTGGAAATGTTTTCCAAATAAGAAATCAGAAATGTTTTCTAATATAGAAAACATGAAATGGAAATGTTTTCCATTGTTAATAAAGTATATGTGCTAAAATTAGAAAATAAGCAATTTTTGAATATAGGGAAACAGGAGATAAGTTAAGTAACGAACTAAAGAGATAAATGTTGAATGATGATTGATTGATATAATTTCCATCTGGAAATAATATCGTTGTTTGCACACGAGTTTTTTTCTTTGATAGTTAAATCACAGACTATCAATGTTTTGACCATTTTAACGTTGTTAATATGGAGAGACCGGTTGGATTATTATCCGAAGAACCACTCCATATTGGCATAAGCGTTGCGAATCAAGTATACAGACTATATTGAAGACGGAGTAAAGTGCAAGGGCTATTGTATAAGTCTTAGATAACAGTGCCTAAGATGGATGTACTGAATAGTACCTTCGGTTTGTCCAGTCCCAGGACAACTTGTATGGACGAAAGTCTGACAGAGTATTCCTAACGAATCATATATGTTGATCTCTTCAACGTATTACGTTTGGTGGCAGAGGAATTCGTTTCTCTTAGCTTCATACCCGTGATACCGTTAGGGAAATCGATAATGATTTGGCGGGTATGACGATGTGGTATTCCAAGTAAATGAAGATATGATATGGAAGAGATGAGCGTAGCTTCTAGCCTCACATCCGGTAAATGACAAAAATCGGGCAGGCAGCATGGCTAAGTCGGTCGCACCGAAGTAGGGTGTATAATCACCTATCTAGAGAATATTCATTTGCTTCTTAAACCTATCAATGTTGTCCCATATATATATATATATATATATATATATATATATATATATATATATATATATACGGGAACGGTTGCTGATCCCAACCGTTGGTGATGTACATTCGATACACTCAAGCGAAATGAGTGGTCGGTCATGTGTGGCTGAGTTGCAAAATGTTCTTGTTGAACTCCAGTGTATCGTTCCTAGAGTACACTGATCAGAAGGTGGTTCCATACCTTGTCATAGTTGGAAATCCAATCATCCAATAAGCGCCTACGGTTTATGATTTTACATTATATATGTAGAGCGTGAGATGCAAGCGTTTCTGCTAGATTGATATCTAATTGTATTTAGACATTATTATAATATCAGAATGATATTACTTTACAAAGTTGTTTGGATTCTCATAAGGGGAAAACCCGTTCCGTTATGCGGCGTGGTCTTGTGAGATATCCTTTATTAAATCAAGTATTAAATTATTTTACTCATACCAGTCCCATGACTGACCCGGAGTTTATTTTGTTGTTTTCCCTAAACTCTTGGGTGCCTAAATTTGTACGGGCAGTCAAGTAGTCGGGATTTTACAGATACACTTGGAGAGCTTGGAGCAGGAGGCCTCAGGATTCTATAGCTATTATTATTTCCGCTGTTGTTGTAAGTGTTGTACTCTGATAAGTGTTATTGTATACATATACTGATGTTATTTCAAAGATATGTTATGTTATATTTTATTCGTTCCGCTGTGAGATTCGTGTTTACTCTGATGATGATGTTCTTCTTCTTCTTCTATTCTATAAGTTCTATCTTATTTATCCTCACCCTCTGTCTTCTTTCTATTAGTTTCTTGAATTTCCAGTGCGATTTGGGTTGGACTTATGTTATTTAGTCAGCTCAAATTCCCCCGGATTTTTGGGTTACTATAGTTGGTATCAGAGCGAGGTTAAGTGAATTACCTTGGCTCTGTGGCGTAACTCAATAGAGACGGGATTACTAATATCCTAGACTGAATTTGAATGTATATATACGAGTGAACGTATTTGTTATTCAATATAAAATGATTTTATATTGTGGAGTTTTATTGGTTGAGTTGTTTATGAATTTTGGTCGATCAGTTTTATCCACTGTATCGATAGGGGTTACTAAACACTCGAATACGATGAACCAACATGATATATTTTAAAATTAGCATAGTATAATTGGTTGTGTTGATTGTTATTATAATCGAGTAAGATTATAAAAAGGTGAAATGATTTTAAATAACTAATCAGAATTCATATAAGTAAAGTATATGAAATAAGATGAAGTAAATCTGAATTTTAAATCAGATTTGGAATTAAAATTAGGAAATTTTAAGTTCCTGGTAGATGTTGAAAATGTTTTTCAAACTGAAAGTGATATAGTATTGAACTCACTTTGATAGCTGGAAAAGAGATTCTGATGATGAATCGCGACATCATCAGTGTTCATTTTCGAGTTTCTAAGTGACGGATTACTACCAAAGGTTTTGTTTTTGAAATGTTTTGAGAAAACAAGTGTTTAGAAATTCAAAGGTTTTAAATTGGTATTATGAGTTCAAATTGATTTGAAATAAACCCAGAAATTTAAATTCTGGAATATAAATTTAACCTATGAAGTTAAAGAGATTGAGATGGTAAAAATTGAGAAAAATAAATTGAAATTAACTTGAACTGAGTTAAATAAAATTGAATGGGTTAGAGATAATCTAGAATGGAACCAAATTGATAAGTCAATAATTTGGAATTTGATATTGGGGTTCGAATGAAATTCGATTTGGATTTGAGGATATGAACTGATTGGAATTTGATTGAGATAACACTGGTATATGCTGAGTTGATAGCATATGGAAGCGATAGAGTTGATGTGCCCGACAAAAAGGTACCAGTTTATATTATATATGAGTTTGGAATTTATGAGCCAATTTGGCAAGCCGCTTGGCTGTTTGATTTTCTTTTGGGTTGGAGAAGTCCCAGAGAGGCGAGCTGGAGTTTGAGATATTGACCAGTACAAAGGAGGTGCTGGCGAAATTTTTTGAAAAGTTAAGGCGTTAGAAAATTTTCAAAATTTTTGAAAATTTAGTTAGTCAGAATAAATTAATATTTTAGTCGATATTAATTGGTTCAGTTGAAACCGGAGATAAGAGGTAAACAGATAAATTTTTACCCGGTAGATAGGGTCGTCCCCTAGCTTAGCAATTTCGAGGACGAAATTTTATTAAGGGGGGAAGATTGTAGTGACCCGCATTTTTAGCTGTTGAATAATTTATTTATTTAATTATTAAATATCGATTTATCGATATCGAGAACGTGAATTAAATAATATTGAATATTTAATTAATAATTATAATATAATAAAATATATTATAATGTCAAAATAATCAAAAATATTGGAAATCACAATATTATGTGAACTGGGTCATCCCTAAGATGCAATTCAGCTTAGAGTTGAATTATATTGACGAATATATTCAATCGACGTCAATTTGAACGTAGAATTTTAATATAATTAAAATAGAGCCTGAAACGACGCGGCAGTTCGCTATTTGGCGATTCGAACTTCAACTGAATGTACAGGATTCGTTTTAAGCCGGATTTCAGTGAAACAAGAAACGCGTGGAGCTGGTGGAGTATATTTTTCTAATGGAAGAGAAAAAATCTGGATTTCGTCATATAGATTTTGATTTACGTCCAAATCAAATTTCAGGAAAGTCGCTGTGAATTCCTTTATAATTTGCGACGCTTTATATACGTTATAAATCGATTTTTCGATACGAACTGAATATCGATCAAATCGGAATTTTGGAAATCAAGTCATAAATTCTGGCAGGATATTCTGGAGCCGTACGACATCATCTGTGGATATATACGAGAATATTAATTTATTAATATTTAATTTAATAATATTTAAATATATTTATATATTTAAAAGGTTAGTTCAGCGCTTGAAAAATAGCCAGTTTTTCATATGACCTCCGTTTTCGACGAAACTAATTTTGTTGGATCCGCAATGTCGAATTATTGTTAGATTCCAAGTTTCATGATTTTTAGAGTCACTGTGTGGCCGTACGGATTTTTAGAGTGAGAAACAGTCAGTATTTCGACAGTTAAAAATATGCTGTGTGAGCAAACGGAGTCGGAATTCGACGAAACCAGTTTCGTTGGGACCGTAATGTCGAACTCTAGCCACATGTCCAGTTTCGTGATTTTTGGGTATCGTATGTAATCACGAGAATTTTTAGAAAGAAAAATGGATATATAGATGAGCATATACCAGGAATATTCCTTTTATAAAATATCTAGATATTTATATTTGCCTATAAATACCACTACTAACACCTTCTAACCTAATTTACACTTCTCTGGTCAATGAGAAAACCGTCGTCACTCTTCCTTTTTCTTCACAGTAAAAATGAGAAGTTCAAAAATCTAATGAAAATCAAAACAAACTCTATAAATCGAATCCTATACATTTTTGGATTCAGCAAGGGAAGCCCTTCAAAGCAGTAGCCTTTTTGGGGGTGTTCGACGTCTGTTCTAAGGAGATGGTTTTCTAAACCGCAACCTAGGGTTAGCATTGGTGGACTGTAGGGAGCGTCGAGTGTGGTTTTGAGGGCATTTTCGAGTTCATGATGCAAATCCGCATCTGGTGTGGTGATTTCGAAGGGTTCCAGTCAAAATTTTGCCGCACGCCTGTAGTGAGCTTGAAGGAATTGGTGGCCGTCGCATTCTCCTTGAGATGTGTGAGTTGTGTCAAATTGGGTTAAGGTTGAAGAGGGTGTGACGAGAAGCATGTTGGTGATTTTTTTTTCGGATTTCGTGAAGTGGTGGGAGATCGATTTGGGTTTGAAATGGAGAAATGATGTTCGGTGCAAATACTGAAGCCGACGTTTTCAATTTGGGGAAGAAGAGTAATAAAGGGGAGCAGGCCTGTTTTCATAGTGGGTCGGATTAGAAGGTCAAGGCCCAAGTGTTTTATAATTTAAGTTTAATTGAAATGAATTTAAAGTTTTTATTTTATTTAAAATAGTACACTAACTTATAAATGGATATCGTACTCATATGATATCAGATTGATGAACCGTAAGTTGCGTTGGGACCGTATGGACGAGAGCTTCACAATAAAGCTGACTGGGAGTGAATCGGTGCTTGTCATAATTTATGGTGAAATAAATTGTCCGACTGAATCAAATAACGCAAACCGTTATTTAACAATTAACGCGCAACAGTGAGTAAATCTCACCAACTCTGAACAGTTTATATTTTTCATGTTGAATTTTTAGAACTGTTAAATATTGACTGATTGATTGTGTGTTGACTGTTTGATTGAACTGCTAGTCAGTTAGTTGAATTTCTATATTGATTCTGTTTAACAGAATATATCATATGGAACTGAAAGTGATGTTGATTTTATTGTGTAACATCTGTGGATGCAGGGGAAACAGGTTGGAGGAATCCGACTGGATTCCTCAACAGTTATTTTATTATTTTTCATATATTTTGATATATGATGTGAATTATAACTGGTTGTTGATTGTGTGTGTATGGACGATATTGAACATCGTGATTTGATATGATTGAACACCGTGACATACCGGAATATTGAAAAGAGAATATTTATAAAATCAAGAGGATTTTTTTAAAAGAGAATATTTATAAATAGAATATTTATAAATGGAATATTTATAAATAGAAAATACGTTTAAGTGGAATCATAAATTAAGGGAAATCTTTATAAATGGAATATTTATAAAGTGAATTATTTATTTAGAATAAATAGATAAGATATTATAAAATGGATTATTTATTTGTTAAATAAATAAAATATTAAATAGGGATTATTTATTTAGAAATAAATAGGGGATATTCAAAAAGGAAATAACTGCAAATCATTTTCTTTTTGAATGGAAAGGCTTGTGTAGCGGTTTGGGGATTTTCCCGATGCTCCCGGTACAAAGGAGGTTATGGCGAATTTTTCCGGGAATTTAAGGAGATAGAATGTTTTTAAGAATAATTTAGAAAAGGAAAATATTTGTAAAACATTTACAAATAAAATAAAAAGAGAAATATTTGTAAAACATTTACAAATAGTATAGAAAAAGGAATATTTGTAAAACCATTTACAAATAGAATTGAAAAGGAAATCATTTGTAAAGTGAAGAACCGTTACTAAAAGTAAATCTTTATAAATGAACAAACGTGTTAAAAAGGAAACCCTTTTAAATAGATAAACGTAATTAGAAAGGAGTTAATCGAATATGGTATTCGAATTTAGTAATTGAATATAGTATTCGAAGTTAGTTAATCGAATATGTTATTCGAAAGGAGTTAAATCGAATATGGTATTCGAAGGAAGTAAATCGAATATTAGTTATTCGAATAAGGGTTAACCAGTAGAGTTAATCAGTTAGAGTAAACCGGTTAGAGTTAATCAGTAAAGTTAACCAGTTCAGTTAGAATTAACCAGTTGAGTTAAGTAAGTCGAGTTAACCAGTTGAGTTAAGTAAGTCAAGTTAATCAGTAGAGTTAATTAGTTAAAGTTAGTACAAATAAGATGCCAATTTCGTACGACTGCTAGCGTAATTCGCAGGGCTGCAGATAGCCTAAGGCGGTCGGATGTTTCCCGAGGGAATCAGGCGTAACCATTGTGATCGCTGCGATCTAGAGTCAAGCGAATGGAGATAAATCGAGTATTAGCTATTCGAATATAAAGTTAAAACAGACATAGTTATTCGAATATAAGTTAATCGAATATTAGTTATTCGATAGAAGTTAAATAAGTCGAGTTAATTAAGTTAAGTTAGTCAAACTGAGTAATCCAAAGGAGTTAGTCAAATATTAGTTATTCGAATAGAGTCAAAGGAGTTAGTCGAATGTTAGTTATTCGAATGGAGTTAAAAGAGATTACCGAATATAGTTTATTCGAATAGAGTTAAAGGAAAGGAGTTATCGATTTTAGTTTAATCGAAAGGAGTTATCGATAGGTTTAATCGAAAGAAGATTTTTGAGTATAGCATATTCGAAAGAAAGAGATCGAATATAGTTTATTCGAAAGAGAGAGATTTCGAATATAAGTTATTCGAAGAGAGATAATCGAATATAGGTTATTCGAAGAAGAGTTAATCAAATAGAGATTGCTCGAAAGGGAGTTATACGTCGAATTCGATTATATTGAATGCGGGAAAGTATTATTTACTTTCTGGTGTTTAAATCAAGAGTTATTTATTTATAAATAAATTGGAGTAGGTTAATTATTCACACTAAATAATAAATGTTATAATTGAAGTTAGATATCTCGAAAGTAGGGATTATAACGTTATCGTTATAATCATTGTTTTCAATAAAGAAGTGGATTCGTAAATTGAATCCGAGAGTTACGTAAAGAAGTTGTTAAAGGTTTAAAAGATAAACTATTACTATTTCGAAGTTATAACGTTGTTCAGTTAAGGTCTGAGAGGTAATTATACCCCAACTTGATTGACTTCCTTCTTAACTAAGGAATGGTAAGGGTTGATAGTGAATGATGGTTAAGTGAATTTAATAAATGAGTTGAGTTGGCATAGCGATGTTTATTAAAACATCAGTTTAAATACAATAAAGGAACTTTGGAAATATTTTCCAAATAAGAAATCAGAAATGTTTTCTAATACAGAAAACATGAAATGGAAATGTTTTCCATTGTTAATAAAGTATATGTGCTAAAATTAGAAAATAAGCAATTTTTGAATATAGGGAAATAGGAGATAAGTTAAGTAACGAACTAAAGAGATAAATGTTGAATGATGATTGATTGATATAATTTCCATCTGGAAATAATATCGTTGTTTGCACACGAGTTTTTTTCTTTGATAGTTAAATCACAGACTATCAATGTTTTGACCATTTTAACGTTGTTAATATGGAGAGACCGGTTGGATTATTATCCGAAGAACCACTCCGTATTGGCATAAGCGTTGCGAATCAAGTATACAGACTATATTGAAGACGGAGTAAAGTGCAAGGGCTATTGTATAAGTCTTAGATAACAGTGCCTAAGATGGATGTACTGAATAGTACCTTCGGTTTGTCCAGTCCCAGGACAACTTGTATGGACGAATGTCTGACAGAGTATTCCTAACGAATCATATATGTTGATCTCTTCAACGTATTACGTTTGGTGGCGGAGGAATTCGTTTCTCTTAGCTTCATACCCGTGATACCGTTAGGGAAATCGATAATGATTTGGCGGGTATGACGATGTGGTATTCCAAGTAAATGAAGATATGATATGGAAGAGATGAGCGTAGCTTCTAGCCTCACATCCGGTAAATGACGGAAATCGGGCAGGCAGCATGGCTAAGTCGGTCGCACCGAAGTAGGGTGTATAATCACCTATCTGGAGAATATTCATTTGCTTCTTAAACCTATCAATGCTGTCCCATATATATATATATATATATATATATATATATATATATATATATATATATATATATATATATATATATATATATATATATATATATACGGGAACGGTTGCTGATCCCAACCGTTGGTGATGTACATTCGATACACTCAAGCGAAATGAGTGGTCGGTCATGTGTGGCTGAGTTGCAAGATGTTCTTGTTGAACTCCAGTGTATCGTTCCTAGAGTACACTGATCAGAAGGTGGTTCCATACCTTGTCATAGTTGGAAATCCAATCATCCAATAAGCGCCTACGGTTTATGATTTTACATTATATATGTAGAGTGTGAGATGCAAGCGTTTCTGCTAGATTTATATCTATTTGTATTTAGACATTATTATAATATCAGAATGATATTACTTTACAAAGTTGTTTGGATTCTCATAAGTGGAAAACCCGTTCCGTTATGCGGCGTGGTCTTGTGAGATATCCTTTATTAAATCAAGTATTAAACTGTTTTACTCATACCAGTCCCATGACTGACCCGGAGTTTATTTTGTTGTTTTCCCTAAACTCTTGGGTGCCTAAATTTGTATGGGCAGTCAAGTAGTCGGGATTTTACAGATACACTTGGAGAGCTTGGAGCAGGAGGCTTCAGGATTCTATAGCTATTATTATTTCCGCTGTTGTTGTAAGTGTTGTACTCTGATAAGTGTTATTGTATACATATACTGATGTTATTTCAAAGATATGTTATGTTATATTATATTCGTTCCGCTGTGAGATTCGTGTTTACTCTGATGATGATGTTCTTCTTCTTCTTCTATTCTATAAGTTCTATCTTATTTATCCTCACCCTCTGTCTTCTTTCTATTAGTTTCTTGAATTTCCAGTGCGATTTGGGTTGGACTTGTGTTATTTAGTCAGCTCAAATTCCCCCGGATTTTTGGGTTACTATAGGACACGCATACTGGGCTTGACTATAAGAGGCCAAAAACGGGTTAGCGGTGGCAACGCAAGTCCAACGGGTTTCATATGCGTGTGTGGACCCGGGCTGGTAGGTAAGACGTTGTTGCATCGTGTAGATATAAGCTGTGCACCATTGATTGTATCGGGTTGCCACTTTGGGGAGTGATACACCCCACCGTGGGGCCAGCATGGGTATCTACGGTAGGGAGCCAATCGCTTGGGGAGTAGTGGGTATACCTAGTGGAGATAGGGGCAGACGGCACCAATGTAGTCAGCTAGGGGTACACTAGACTACTATTAAGATTACTAAGTACAGGGTACACCTAGTGGAGATAGGGGCAGACGGCACCTATGTAGTCAGCTAGGGGTACACGAAACTACTAGTTAAATTTTCTAAGTCTTTGGGTGGGATCAACCTTTAAGTAGGAATTACCCTTGGGTGGGTAGATCTGGTGTGGTGCAGTGTAGGAATTACCCTTGGGTGGGTAGATCTGGTGTGGTGTAGTGTAGTATTTTTCCTTGGGTGGATAGGCGCGTCTTTACCGTTACCTTAGTTCATCCTAAGTCTAGTTGGCTGCTTAGTGTAGTCATTTATCCCCAGTCGTACCGTACCAGGTTTATATCATACCCTAATTACTTTAATGATTGTATTGTTAAAGTTATTGGGCTCACTCAGACTTATGTCTGACCCCGTTGTTTTTATCTTTTTCCCAACCCTCAGGTTATCAGAGTGGGCTTAGCACTAGTGGGCTTTGATCAGATTGCTTTATCTATCTTTTGGAGCTTGGACTCTTGAAGTAAAGCTCGGTTATCTTTTCTATTATGGCTATTAGTATGTAGTGGGATTATGTACTTATGTTTTAACGAGATGGATATTTTGTACTTGACTCTTGTTGGTTTTTGATATGTAACCAAACATGTTTACCTTCTGCTGCAATGAAATGATGTTTTAAATTTCAAGTATTACTTATATCTGTCTTATTGTAATTTTTCTGTTCTATATTCACATAAAATACTCCACCGAAGTTAAGGCATTCCATTTGTGAGTGACCTTAGCGGGTGTGGGGTGTTACATATAAACTCTATCCTCCGACTTGTGTTGCATTGTGTGATGGGACCTGAGTCTTATAATAGCTTCAATGTTCTTTATTTAGCATTGCACTGTTGTTTTATGCACTGGTATTCTTGGGAGGAAACCCCTTCCGTGTTATACGGCGTGGTCCCTTGATTTACTGAACTTTAAAATAAAGATTAATAACTGTTTTAGTTCTCATACCAATCACATGACTGACCTGGAGTTTATTGTGTTAACCTAAACTCTGGGTGCCCCTATTTACCACACGGGAAGCTAGTAGTTTTGGTTTTGCAGATTTATATTCTCAGGATCCTAGTTTATAGCTGAAGTGATATTCGGAAAGCTCTGTATCCGTGTATTTCTTTCGGTTATGATTTGTATTATTTTTGCGCTGTAGTAATGTATTTAAATCTTTGATAATTACCAATTGTGTAATATTTATTCATACTCTGCATATTGTTGTATTCTGATGAAATTGTTGTAATAAGCAATGAAATGTTCTTCTGTTTGTGTGCTGATTCATCATGTTCTCAATTCAATCCGTTCTTTCCTTCATGGGGAAGTTCAGATCGTCACATCCATTCTCACTTAAAAGACCTTTGGGCTGTGCATGGATGGAACTCATTAGAGAGGATAAAGTTAAGTTACTACTAACCCCATTAAAAGACCTCTGTGCTATGTGTGGTTAGCAAGTGCTTAACACAGTTTGAGCTTATTTAAAATCTTTAAAATTCATATTTAAATATTCATTTTTTATTGGATTCTCCTCATTCTATAAAATCCATCGTAAATCCATTCATTCTAAAAGTGAAATTTGATTCTAATTTAAAGATTATTATGATTTTTGTTTGATTAAATGGGTTTTACGATATATATATTCTCTCTCTTGATTTGAATTTATATTTCTAGTCTATATTCATCACCGTTTCGATTTCTATTATTCTTTTGATGACAACAAAAGAGGGAGAATGGTCAAGATTTTGATTGATGAGTATTTAATTCAAGAAAATTTTAAGATTGGGAATTAAATATCTAGAGAGAGAATGGTCAATTGAATTACATTATTCATATTTTCCACTTATGTAGGGGGAGTTCAGTTGTAGGGGGAGCAAACAAATAAGGGGAGTAATATATTTCACGTTGAAACACACTTAACACATTCAGAATCTTGTATATGATTGTCGTCATCAAAAGGGGGAGATTGTTGGGTACAACAATGTGTTGTATGATTTTTGTTTGATGATAACAAACATATAATATTATTTAAATGTGTTTGTAACTATATATTTTATATTTCATTTCATAGAAATAAATATTTATTGAATAATATACTATTATACACAGTTCACAGTATATTTATTCAATTAAATATTTTATTTCAAAATCTGAAATAGTACAACAATTTATAACTCCGATATTTAAAGACTTCACATGGATTTGTAAATAAACTGAATACGGTAGACAATTTTTTTTGAACACAATGAAATGATATTTTATTTCATTCAAATTTGTTTATTACAAATATCAGTATAATTTTCTTTTTCTGTACATCAGCTCCTCACTACATCACTCATCACTCTATACAATTCATATATACATACATTTTCATATCGACTCATATACAGACACTTATACACTCATTCAATGTCTTCTGTCTTCACAGCTTTCAGTCAGTCCTGTCTTCATACCTGTCATATACAGAAACACACACACAGTATCTAGAACAGAAATAATATTCTAATTTCTTGTGAGTATAATTTTTAATTCTTATTTGCCTAAAAATTTCAGTGTGTTTCTCATCATTTTCCTAGACTTGGTCTGATATGCAGGGACAGGAAAAATTGTTTGATGGCTGCATGTACACACGTGTATAAATATACACATGTGCACTGCCTCGCCAATCAAAATACAGTAGCAAGCAACTGAGGAGTAGCCACTTAGACCATCTCGACTCATTGCAAATCAGTGTGCAAATGGTCGAACCAACATTGCAGCTCAAGGGTCAAGCAACATAGTGAAGTTCAGATCAGCCAAAAACTAAGAGATCAAAATCATGGCAGATCACTCAAATTTCATGTGATCAATGTGGCAGATCAACAAAAAGGAGGATATAAACATGGTCGAGGCTGTGTACAAGTGACTCGCAAGCCTGGCATGTTCAATTTCAAGCATATCTACAATGTGTCAACAATACATGAATGTGCAGTTCTAACATGTGCACAGATCTAACTTGTCAACTCAAACAATGGTTTAACATTTTTCAAGTAAATTAACACATGGACCAGCAAGTAATTAGTGATCTTCAAGCAAGATTCAAGTGTGGCAATGGAGCATACATACAGATCATATTACATGGTGTGCGACAACATGTGTACATGGATGGATAATGGTGATAATCAGTTCAGTGATGCAAGGATCATGCAGTTTTGATCAATGCAGCACCAAACACCATATACAGTCATGGATGAGTAAAACAGTGTTATGGAGAAAGACTGGTGTATAAGATGGTGCTCCCAAATAATGGTTTAGTCTACATACATGATTCAAGAGTGCACGGTAAATTACATGTATGGAAGCTATAGTGGTGATATAAGTGGGCATGATCACTTTCAGATCAACAAAGGAGGAATCATTGATACACAGAAAGTATATACAAATGAGCAACAATATACATGGCCAGTTTAGCATGATTCAGAGCAAGTCAAGGTGAATCATCACAGTAAGTACAACATGATGTGATACAAACATGATCTTATAAAAGGAAGAGTGGATGTGTGTATATAGTTTCAACTCAGTAATATATGTACAAAAAAGGAGCAACATGCATGTGTATGTACACAGTAATAGGACATGAAATCAAGCAGATTTAATTCGAAGCGTTTTTTTGGCAAGGTTAAAGCATATTTCCAGAAACTCAAATTTGGCAAGCTACAGGAGCTAGTCAAGCAACAGTTTATTGGGAAGTTTTAAGGTGTTCAAAATAAACATACAGGTGCTTTTTAGTTCATGATACAAGAAGAAACAATTCAGGCAACTTTGTATCAAAGAAATCAGTTTTCGAATATGTGGCGATGGACAAAATCAAAAAGCAAGCCGTTCCAGAATTCACACAAATAATTCCACCAGAAAAATATATACGGTTTTGGAGGACCATTTCAAAATTGAAGAATTCATCATGCAAGATATTTCCAGAAAGTTAGAAGATTTCAAACTCCACAAATTCGAAGTAGAAGAAATCAAGCCTAAATTCACGCAAAATTCTCGTATATATCATGACCAAATCAAGCATCGAAATCAGAGATTTTTAGGAGTTATAATCCTATATAAACGTCCTTTCATCATCGGCTACAAGTATCGAAAACCAACACAACAATTCAAAGAGAAAATCGAAGAAATCAAATCAGTAAAACTCACAATATTTTGACTGTTTTCGATCAAATCGCCAGAGGGAGAGGAAGACAATCAATCAATGAAGAAACAACTCAAAGAATTAGAGTAAATAGAGAAATTTCGAATCACAATTCATCAAGCAGCGATCGAGATTTGGATTTCCAGAGAAACCCTAGGAATTTCTCCAGAGCCGCCGCCGTGTTTTCCAAAGCAAATTGATCGGATAAAATAAAGAGGGTGCAACACAAACAAATGTGGTCGGCCAAGTTAATTATAAGGGAAAAGGAATTTTTTTAAACTAGGGTTTTAAATTTGCTTGTTTAAGGGTTTTTATTGTTTGTTTCTTATTCGTTTTTCAATTTCAATTTGTAATCGAATTTAGAGATTTCTAGTTTGTCTCTAAAACTAGGGAGATGAATTACGGGATTTGTAATTCGGGGAAACCTGGTTTCGCGGATAGAAACCAGTGCAGGGTTTTGAGCGTAGGTTTAAGAACAGTTGGAAGCAAGTGTCGCGAGTTTACAGGGGATTGTAAGCGTAGTGATTGTTTTAACTCCTAGTAGAAACCTTGGGGAATGCAGTAGTAGGCGGGGTTTTGCCGAAGCTGGGTATATCTGTGTGTTATTTATTTTCCGCATTTACTCTGATTATTATATGTGTTGTTATTATTTAATTACTTAGCAAAAATATGCGATAAACCCTATTCACCCCCCCTCTAGGGTTAATTTAGATCCTATACTATTTTGGTTGCAAACGTTTCAGTTGTCTGATGCATCAATTGATAAAATAGAGAAGGTGTGTACTGATTTTATTTGGAGAAGGGGTCTTCATAAGATTGAGTATTCTGACTTATGTAAACCTAAGAAAGTAGGTGGTATTGGCTTGAGGAATTTACATAGTATGAAGAAGCCTTTTCACTTAAACTTGCTTGGGAATTCGTTAATTCTACAAGCTTATGGGCAAGCTGGAAGAAAAGCAAGTACATGAATGATAATTCTTAAACGATGAGTATAGATAATAATGCTTCCTCAACGTGGAAAGCCATTCTTAACATTAGAGACACTCTGTCTCGTAATTATATTAGAGAATTTGCAAATGGTTGTGATACAAACTTATGGAGAGATCCTTGGATTAATCGCAAACCTATCATCGATTTTGTGGGATGGGAAACATATTCAGACTATGGTTGTCCTGATATAAATGTGAACTCCATTATTGATAGTGTTGTGTGGAACATGTTGAGCTTACCTATTAGTAGTGAACTAAAAGGTACTATTGCAAGCATGAGAATTTCTTCAGATCGAACGAGTGATGTGTGAGTATGGAAACATTGTGTGGAATTTTCTATTAAATCTGCGTACAACAATGTGAGAGTCAAAGGTGTAAAGTGTGTTTGAGATAAGTTCATTTCGAGTAAAGAGAATATACCCAAAATGGCTTTTACAACTTTCAAGACGGTTAAAGAGCGATTACCAACTAAGGATAGACTAAACCAATGGAATATTATCAATAACATTGACTGTGTATTATGTAATAATTCTGATGAAACTCATCGCCACTTGTTTTTTGAATCTAATTACTCTAATCAAATTACAACTCGCTGTTTTCAGAAATATGCCAAGCAATTAAGAGAAAACAACTTGAATCGATTACTGGAGTACCTGGTGAGCTAATGGCGAGCCAAACACATGAAATCCGACAAAGATAGCTCTGTATTTACAACTATGATTTGGTGGATTTGGAAAGAGAGGAACCGCCGATTATTTCAATCGAAGACAAGGACAATTGAGGAAGTTAGCAACTTAATCATACACGATGTTGAGTTAAAATTGAAGAGTAGAAGATGGAAATTTACCTCAGGCATGGATAGTAGTAGAGCTGATACTGTAGACGAAGATCAAGTGGAGAGGCGTGTTCAAAACCAAAATAGATTACGCCTCTATCTGCCATGACCGCAATTAGGGAAAGAAGTGAGTGAAAGTGAATTTTCCTTTTTTGGGTGTTGTTGCGTTGTCGTTTGCTACTTAACTATATGTATGCGAATGTAAATATAGGCTACACTTTTGGGCCAAGTTTGGGTCGTAATAAAGACAAACCAATTTTCAAAAAAATATATGTACATAGACCTTTATTTATCTAATTTAACCCTTTTCTCATATTGCACATAAAAACATTCATATTTGATTGGCTTCAAATCTGAATACGTTCGGATTGTCTTATTAGAATAGAGCCCAAACCTGTTCAAATAATGAATCAAATCAAATCTAAACCTTTTTAAGTTACATACAAAGATTTAGGCAAAAATGATAAATCACATAGAATAAAAGTACATCACCTAATTGTTCAATATTCGCTACTAAAACAACATCCACAAATCCAATGTAAATTGACAATTCTTGCAAAATACATGAAAATAGAGGATTTGGGGGTTTTGCAGTTTTATATTATCGTTATACCAAATCCTCTTGGGCATACAAATCCATATAATAATATACAAATGTAGAATATGCCTAAGAAAATACTAATTCCACTCATCGTGATTGGAAAGGTCGTAGATCTGACATTGTTGTGCTTGTTTGATGTAAACTCCAACTCTAGAGATCTATATACATAAGAATCAATTGATTGAAATTCTTATATATATATATATCATTTGATTCCAAAATATATTCTAATCTAAATTCTATAAGAAAAGATTAGTGAAAGAAGAATAGGTTTGTAGAAGAAGATGAAAACCTATTTCTGGAATCAATGGAGGCAGAAAGTAGGCATAAATAGAGAGAATGACTAGGGTTTAGGTGTGAGTCTAGGGGTCTATTTATAGTTGCTTGTGTAAGCAGGAATCCTAGGGCTATTTAGATCTAATCTTAGTTATCCGTTTATATAATTTAGCCCCAAAACCTTACCAAACCCAGCCTCATTGGATGTTTCAACCAGCAAGCGGTCAACCTCCCCTCTTGAAGGTCAATCGACCAATGGTCGACACCCCTCCTAGAGGGGAGGTCGACCTCTTGGTCATTGAATTGCCCAATGAAAGTACGTGGGGTTGGAGATATTAATTATATATAATGTTAATTGATTTGGCTTATTTCTTACCTTGTATATATTATTTTTGTCCCCTCATTCTTTTCTTCGTTTGAAATTCAAATTCATCCAATTTATTGTATATCTTGGATATATATATATTATTTATTAAACCACTCACACACACATACACACACACACACACACACACACACACATATATATATATATATATATATATATATTTGTGTGTGTGTCTGTGTGCGTTTACCGTCTAATTTCATTTGAATGTAACTTCTTCATACGATTACCGTTTTCAACATATTATATATGAAAACAATTTAGAATTTCTCCACGAATCCAAATAAAAGATTTTCATAGCCAAATTATTCATGCTGTAAAATCTGATTTTTCAGCATTTTTATATTTTATTATTCAATTGCTCATTTTTATTAATTATTAATATTTATAATTTTAGGTATATTTTACGGGGTGTTACATTCTCCCTCTCCCCTTTAAAATGGATTTCGTCCTAAAATCTGTTTGAAGGGGCGAAAAACACAACTCGCTCAAAACATACATGTTGTACACCCATATTATATTTTAATTCATCCATAAAAGTCCATGACTCACAGTGGTTATGAACTGCAGACTTACTAAAGTGAGCTTAATCCTAGCGCATATGTGTAATAAGTGATGCAGTATGTATGCAAAACAATCTAATATGCATATATTTCTATATGAGTGCGCTGTGCAATTGTGTTGCATCCATTTCCTAATATCCAACCTAGAAACCCCAATGCATCCATAAACAAAAATTAGAGGAAAAATTACTTGAGGAAAGCCCTGGATGAGTCTGTCTCATCTTATCCTAGGTCTCCCATGTGCTTTCCGCAGGATAATTTCCCCATTGTACTCGATGAGGCAAACAATATTATTGTGGAATCTCTAGATTTCATGCTCTACAATCTTTGTAGTGGCACGGGGCACCCTGGACTCTAACTCGAGTCTTCCTGTGTCCCCAATCTCATCAAGCTTGAGTCTAATAGCAGAATCATGAAGGCATTTCCTCAGATGAGATACATGAAAAACTTTATGAATTCCCGATAGACGTTCTGTGAGACGCACTCGATAAGTTAAAGAACCTATCCTTTCGATGACGCGAAAGGGACCAATAAGTCCGGGAACCAACTTCCCAGTCTTTCCAAACCGAACAACCTTCTTGAGAGGGGATACCTTAATGAATACCAAGTCTCCAATATAAAACTCAAGTTCCCTCCTTCGCTTATTAGCATATGATTTCTGATGGTATTGGGCTGCCTTCGTCCTCTGCCTAATGAAGGAAACGTTCTCTGTAGAATCATGGACGAAGTCTGGTCCGAGTAGAACCTTGTCGGTAGTTTCCAACCAACAAGTTAGCGATTTGCATGGCTCCCGTAAAGCGCTTTAAAAGGGGCCATACCAATCTCGGTTGAAAACTATTGTTGTATGTAAATTCTACGATCGGTAAGTGTTTCTTCCAAACTCATCCAAAGCCGATGATGCAAGCTCTGAGCAAGTCTTGTAAGATACGATTCACTCTTTTTGTCTGACCATCAGTTTGCGGGTGATAGGTTGTACTTAAGTTGAGGGTCGTTCCCAATTTTGTTTGTAAGCTTCTTCAAAATTCACTCATGAATAAGGGGTCTCTATCACTCACGATAGTAGATGGGATACCATGTAATCGGACTATTTCTTTGACATATAATTGAGCTAATGAGGATGTAGTCCTAGTCTTTTTGATTGGTATGAAATGGGCATCCTTGGTCAAATGGTCTACCACAAACCAAATGGCCTCATTTCCCTTTTGGCTTCTAGGAAGTCCATCAAAAAATCCATGCAAATATGTTCCCACTTCCATATGGGTATATCTGAAGGTAATAATAGAAATCCTTCATGCTTTTCTTGCCCCGCTTTTACTTTCTGGCACGTTAAACACTTAGCTACGAACTTGGCTACATTTCTCTTCATCCCTTCCCAATTGAGATCCCTCCTCATACCTTTATACATTTTATTCCCACCGGGGTGTATGGTCATCTTTAACCTATGGCACTCCTCTAGAATTTCTTTCCACAACCCTTCATCTTTAGGGACGTAAAGTCGTTCTATCTGACCGAATGGGGAAAGGACTCCTTCTTTCTCACTTTCTCTTTCAAGTTCCTTATTTCTTTGTCAAGGTCTTGCATACTTTGAATCCTCTCTTTTAAAGTAGATCTAATAATCATAGCTCCAAGAAAACCATTAGAAGTTACCGGCGAGGGCTGCAAATTAAAATTAGAGAGAAACTCTAACTGTCTCCATTCCAAGATCGCATTCAAGGTTGCATGTTTTCTACTTAACTCATCTGCCACAACATCCCCCTTCCTTGGGTTATACTGGATCATGAAATCAAATGAGGAAATATATTCCATCCACCTTTGCTGTGTCAAGTTTAGGTCACGTTGAGAAAACCAATATTTCAGGGATTTATGGTCGGTAAAAAGTTTAAATCTATCCCCTGAAAGATAATGCCTCCATATTTTCAAGGAAAACACTACTACGGCTAACTCAAGGTCATGAACTAGGTACCTCTTCTCAGGATCCTTGAGTTGTTTACTAGTGTAAGCAACAACTCTTCCGTCTTGCATAAGGACCACTCCTAAACCCATCCCGCATGCATCGGTGTAAACTGTAAACAATTTCGAACCATCTGGTATAATACGAACTGGTGCACTAGTTAATACTTCCTTTAATTTCTTAAAGGCTATATCGCACTTGTTACTCCAAGAAAATACCAAATTCTTCTTTGTCAGCTGAGTTATAGGAGTAGCAATCTTTACGAAGCCTTTAATGAATTTTCGATAATACCCGGCCAATCCAAGGAAGCTTCTCACTTCCGTAGCATTTCGATATCCTTTATTCCTTAATTGCCTCGATCTTCACGAGGTCTACTGCTAAGCCTATGCTTGACATGATATGTCCCAAAATCTAATTTTCTCTCCAGAAATGGCACTTTGAGAATTTTGCTTTCAATTGGCTCTCTCTTAATATCCCAAGAACCTATCTTAAGTGACTTACATGTTCTTTATGGTCCTTTGGAAATATAAGGATATCGACTACGAAGACTACCACAATCTTATTTAGAATGCCCATAAATACTCTACTCATGAGGTCAACAAAGAAGGAGGGTGAATTCGTTAGTCCGAAAGGCATAACTTCCCATTGGAACAATCCATCTGCTGTCCTAAACGCGGTTTTATCCTTACTGCCCTCCACAATTCTCAACTAGTGATATCTAGTGGCAAGGTCTAATTGGGAAAATACTCAGGCTTCTCCCAAGTGGTCGAAAAGTTCATCAATTCTAGGCAAGGGGTACCTATTCTTCTAGGTCAACTTATTAATCTCACTATAATCCACACGATGTCTTAGAGATCCGTCCGCTTTGGTGGAAAACACAACAGGTGCACCCCATCAAAGTTACTTCACCGAATGATGCCTTTCTGTAGTAACTTTGAAATCTGCTTATCTAATTCCCTTCTTTCTTTTGGCGTCATATGTCTCAAGGGTAAAGCTACGAGCCTAGCATCCTTCTCTTGGTCAATACGAGAAGAGATTCCTCTGCAGGGTGGAAGTCCCGTAACTTCCTCAAAGACATCCAAGAACTCACATACTATAGGGTCCGAAGATGGCTCTTCTGAAGTAAGAAATAAGGACTATAATAAGGCTTTATCCTTTTTCCTAACATTGCAAGGAATACTCAGACTACGTCCTCCTCGGCTCCTAAGATGAATGATTTTCTTGTCATAATCTAGGAAGACCGCATAAAAAGATAGCCAATCCATACCTAAGATAAGGTTATACCCTATAAAATCCAATGCATATGCTTCGCATAGGAATTCAACATCATTGATCTCCAATACTAGGTCTTTGCAAAAAACTCAAGATACTTGGCTCCTCCGATAGGGTTGGCCACCTCTATCGGATTACAAGAGATAGATAAGGGATGGTTCTACAAATTAACAAGCCTCTTAGCGATGAAACAATGGGTCTCCCCGGAATCGAACAAGGTGTATACAGAAATTCTAAAATAGAAGTTATACTTCAAGCGCGGGTTGATCTTGGTCTCTTGGGGGTCGGCTTTGTACCGGTGTTGCCTTTATTGCATAACTCTGGCCACTTCGAATAACTTTAGGCTTTGGGCAATCCTTAGACATGTGTCCTTCCTCGTGATAGTTGAAACACTTTTGAATCCTTTTTTCGCCATATAAGTCCGACAATCTTCGGCCTCATGGCCGTTGCAGTTGCACCTTATACAAATCTTAGCTTCCTTTTTGAATTTGCCTCCTTTCTTCTTGTTCTTCCATCACTCCTTCTTCTTTTTCTCATTATAAATGCCTTATCCCTTCTCACTGTCCTTATTCTCCTTAGAGACTTCAGCCGTGCATAGAATAGCCGTCTCCACTATGGTTTCGAACGTCGCTCCGAAAGTTACTTGTGCTAACAGAGTGTCCTTAAATGGGGAGTTCAACCCCTAACAAATTTCAAGGCTTTATTCGTTGGGGTATCCACCGAACCCCTATAAAACTTACTCAATTCGATGAACTTGGCAACATACTCTTGCAGACTTAGATTACCTTGCTTGAGATGGATAAAATTCTCGCTGGATCATCATCTCGTCTTTTGGCAAAAAAATTGCTTTGAAGTGGGCTTTGTATTCAGCCGATGTAAATATCCGACCCTCGTTTTCTCTAGATACTAAGTTCCACCATTCACGGGCCTCCTCTTTCAAGTGCGATGCCGCAATTCTCCTTTTTACTTCGTCTGGCCATCCGATGGCTTCGAAATTCTTTCACAGTCCGTTATCCAAGAATGGGCACTAGTAACACCCTCCTTTCCTAAGAATGATTTTCCACCAAGGTTTACGAAGCACTTAGAGAATCGAGAAAAGTTAAAGGCTACCTCAGCGGTAGGAGCTGCAGGCACCGCTGGGGCGGGATCAGCAACAAGGACCTGTTCCATAGTATGAATATATTGTTGGAACCATTCTGGTAAATGTCGAGGCCTTATCTGGTTTCCCTGTTCGAAAGGATTATCAACCATTCTACTATCTGAAAAGAAAAGGAAGAATCATTCAGTGGATACTCCTGAGATAGTATTTAAGCTGAAAAGTGAAGAAAACGATAAAGTTTCCAAGTATAGATGTGCATGCTTACTGGGCTAATAATATATATATGGTTTGAAAACCTTTTTCAAAATACAAGTATGTTTCTCATATGTATAATTTTCTTATAATCGGGTAACGTATGCTCTAATACCAAATGTAACAACCCGCCCGGAGTGGTCCCAGATTCCGACACAGAAAAGGCCCATCGAAATATAAAGCCACTCTAAACGGGTCGTTTGTTATTGTAAGGAATTACATTTGCATTAAATAATATATAAACATTGCATTATGAAAATCTTACACAGCGGAATGAGAAAGTATAATACCAATATATAATGTACCATTTTATTAAAAAGCCACATAATTCAAACATAGATTGTCAAGGTACAATTATCCATTAGGTACATCAATAAACTCATTATTAAAAGTTTCCACAAGAAATACAATAATGATAACTAATAATAGCATAATATCTCCATTTTCGTCTTCAGTCTCTATCATTGCTTCGTCCACAGAATCCACCTCACCTACTGACCTGTTGGATATGTTAAGGAGAGGGGTCAGAATTTAAAGTCTCGTGTGATTGAAATATTTTAAAGACCATACCCTAGATTTAGCAGGTTATATATATAAAGTCTCATGTGACTGAAATATGGTATTTACTTTAAGACCATACCCTAGATTTAGCAGGTTATATATCAAGGTACGTCTACACAACACACAAACATTCACATGAACACAAAGTATCTAACCAATGAGGTGGATATCCAAGTCAATTGCGTAAGACCTTCATTAGTGCATTTAGGGTAAAGACCCAATGAGGTGGTAATTCTCGGTCACTTATGGCCTTATTAAAGGTGGATTCTTATAATCACTTATAACCCTAAGGTGGACCCTAGCCCCTTTAGACCCCGTCTGAATACGTCAACGTTATTAAGTCTATACTCTCAAAAGCAATATTAGAAGTATTATTGCGAACGCTTCTACTTAACTAATATTACGGTTGAACACTTATGTCGCTTAAGACTTCCATTAGATAGTTGGTGAGCATGCTACGGCCAAATATCCACTATAAATTAATCATGTCCCTAGTTTAACACTTACAAGCTTCTAGAGGAATTGGACATCCCCCGTGAACTACCTTACTCCGTTACCACTATGCCTAATCACTTTCAAAGAAAGAGGACCCATAGACTTACTTCCATTCTAATAAGGGTGGGTCCCATATTTTGGTACCTATCCAAGGAATAAACCTTCAGATATGATCCTAGTCCTAATGTAATGTCCCGCCTTTTTGACCACTTTAAATTGATAATTAAACCAACTTAAAACGTTCAAAATCAACGGATCGTTATTTAGCTTACAGAGTTTAAAACAGAATCAACACTGAGAAATATAATAAATAATAATACAGTATTGAACAACGGAATTAAACTTTTATTTATGATCAGAATTTTTGAATACAAAACTTTCTATATACAGCGGAATGAAATTACATTTTAGATACAAAAGAAATATTTACTGTTTTTTTCAAATCTTCAAAGTGTACATCTCCGGGAATCCCCAATTTCGCCAATCTTCGAATCCTAAGCTGAAATCTTTAAAATCTGTAACGCTCGAGTCTGACCCGAGCGTTCCATGCAAAAACATAAAACACTCGAGTCAGGATTAAATCATAGTTCAAGTAATTTAACCTCAATATAAACTCTAAAATAAAAGCAGTTAATTTCGATAATTAATTAAATATCCCATAACAGAAAAACCCATGTACTGCCGAAACATATTTTCTAGAACGGATCAAGGCAACTTGTCTGTAATACGTGATGGAATGGGTGGCAGTGAACAAGTGACATATGGCATGGTCAATAACATGTCCAACTTAAAAGTGCATAAATGGTCACAAATGCGATATAAAGTGCAAGTAAATTGGTGTACGTATATAACTCTGTACAGGCATTAATGAAATGGCAAGCCAGTGATATATAAATGTACAATTGTGTACAAGAGAGACAATAAGGTCAGTAGGGTATATAAGAGGTATACATATGATAAGTGAGCCAATTACATATGTGAAGCAATTTACAGGAAACCACAGGTGGGATAAAGGAGCACAAACACAAATGTGTGCAAGCCATCAAATTGAAATATTGTGCATTTATCACTTGCTACATTAGTGCCCATTCATGTATACTTAAGTTATCAATGCAAATGGGTACAGCAGAGGAACCTATATATTTGCGTTACAGGGGAAATAAATGTCCATGAAAACATATGACATATGTAGAATAACAGGGGACTAAATACCAGATTCCTTTTGGACACAAACATGCAGCATTATTATTAATCAAAATTTGCCTAGTTAGTAACCACATACATCTTATCCTAAAATACTGGAAACAGGTGATGTACACCTATATAACCAACAAAAAATAGATGAAGCCAAAATTGATTATCTTTATTTACAGCATTATCGTTAGCGTTTGGTATTTATATTCCAATAAAAAAATCAGTTATATGGTAAATGGTTTGATGACATGAGTTAGTTGACATAGTATGTGGCAAATAAATATTCCAATTGGAACATGAATATCAAAAGCTACAACATGTAAACCATGAAAACGATGACTGATGACATGAACGTAAGAAGCACTCATATTTTAAATGAAATTCACAATAATATAGTGCGACATTCAAATATATATAAAACTCACCGAGAGCATTTCCAAACCATATCAATTTTGGTGTAATATTCACACTGAACTTAGTCGTCATTTATATATAGCTATGAACTATTTCAACGGTTGACTATTATACTAAATGTCTGCTAAAGTTATTAATACTATTAAATTAAATGTCTGTTAAGATATCAATACTATTAAATTAAATGTTTGCTAAAGATATCAAATTAAATGTCTGTTAATGATGCTTATGAGAATAAAATTCGCAGTAGCTCGATATTATTTGAAGCTGGCCATTCTAGTTAATAAAATTGAGTATTTTATAACGTATATAACTAGTGAAGGAACGATGTTTAGACTTAAAATTGTAACCTAAATTGTTTAGTCAACAGCAAGGGCATAAATAAGCACATTTGCTTAATTCAGAAATAGAGGCTGTTAATACTGGAAATACAAGTCATAACTACAATAGAAGTAGTGTCTACATGTGTTCATTGAAAATTTCCCAAAAGAATATATTGATATGTTCTATTTGGCAAAACTGAAGCCATATTAGAGACCAGAAAAAAAAAATTCTAAGGTTCAACAATGTCAATAACCAGTTTTTCAAACAGGGTAGAACAAAATCCATCAACAGTGGAGCATGTGGCACCAAACTGGTTCAATAAATCGAAATCTAGGGTTGTTCAGACATGAAGGTCGTATATGTGTGTGTGTGTGTATATATATATATATATATATATATATATATGCACAAAAATTCATGCATACAGTGCAGTAGAATATGGACTCATATTGTGTTCAAGACAAGGCCAAATGCATCACCAAAACCCAACAAGTGACAGCAGTAAAGTGCTACTACTGCACACATAAAGCTGGGCTTATAGATGTGTGTATTGTTCTAAGATTTACTGAAAAATATCTCAGATCATCTTAAAATCTACTGCAACCATAAAATAAAATACCTATCATAAATAAAGCTTATTCTGTCAAGATAATATGAATGACTTAACAAAACAAAGCATGTCAAAATATTGATGCAATTTCTTGTTGGTGCCAGAAATGTTCAATCCTGAATGGAAAAAGATAAATTGAGTAATTGGTACCAAAATAGATGCATGTAAGCAAGGACGAAAAGGGAAAACTGTTCAACAGTATGAGACACGGATAAGGTTTAAATTCTTATGTAACAGACAATAATTTTTCCATTACTTGATGGCAGTATATAATACAATATGTCGTGTTGTTTCTTGAATGAATTAAAATATACATAATAGTGTCTTTCAGGTCAGCCCAAAGTTAAAGGGGTGCATCCTAAGATTTTGTGTACTGCTACGTATTCGAAATGCAGCAAGACCTAAATTTGCATACAGACTTAAGTACATGAGTGCAACAAGACCAAAATGCATACATATTTGTTCCGATTATTAGGTGAAATCATAATCGACAAGCAGTAAATCACAAAAGCAACAGCTAATCAAACTTCAACTATTTTATTTTAGTTCAGATCGAAGCTAAAATGCTTGAATCAATGAAAATCGTGAGCAAAACTGACCACGAACCAACAAAGAGAAAGCATATAAGGGATGAAGCGAATGCAAGAGGTAGAGCAAGTTTTCCGAAGATGTTGAACTTGACTGGAGGCGGAGCTTCGCCTACCATGGCTTCGGTCGAGCAAATCCTCGGCTCGTAGGTCTTTATGGCAGCGTCTAAACTCGGCGCGATGATGCAGGAAGGCCAAGCCGTGGGTTTGATTTGAGAAGGGTGATTTGGAGAAAGTTTGGATTTTGATTTTTTTGAGGCTGAGAACTTCGGCCATTAAAATAGTTTGGTCAGAATAATTTTTCTTGGGAAAAAGAAGTGATTTTTTTAAGCTGGAAAGAAATCGGGGTTGCGTTATTTTTATAGAGGAAGAAACTTTAGAAAGGAACAACATCGAAATCATAGGTTCTTAGGAGCTACGAATTTCAGATAGTAGTTCGCGCAATTCATATGAGGTAGGTTATATTTGTGGATGAAACATACGGGGAAATGTTTATTTGTTTGTACCCCAAAAATCCAATCCTACCGCAAATTATCGCTATGTTTTTAATCTTTATATTATCATAAATAAATTCCAATCTCTTTATACAAATGAATACATACATATTCACGCCAATTTTCATATATTTCGACAAATCAAATCTATAATTCCTTTAATATCCATAACGTTTATTTTCAGATTCAACCGTTTATATTTTCCAATCGAACTATAAATCCAGTTCAATTATTCCCCCAAATTCAATTCAAATATTCAACAATAAATATTGGATCCTCAATCAACTATTCTGAATTAATATTAAATTCAATTCAACGCATAACAATATATTTGATTTCCGATTCTCCATTCTGAAATCGAATTAAATTTTTATTCAAACCAATAAACTTTGATTTTTAATCTCGAATCCAAATATAAAATTAATCGTTTATCGTGAAATCATTAATTAATCTTTATTTCAAATTGCAAAATTTTTGGGTCATTACAATCTTTCCCCCGTTAAAACTTTTTGTCCTCGAAAAGGAGAGATCGTTAGAGTTATACCATCATATACTTCAATTCCATGACTAATTTTAATATCGATATTTAAAATGAATTTCCTTTCAAAAATCAATTTTAATCAAATACGACTTTCTTTTATTTTCATGCTCTTTAAATTACAATCAATTTTCTTATACCAATTTGTATCTCAAATTATTCCAAATTCCTTGATAAACCTCATCTACAAATTGTTTACTTATCCATCGTTGCACTGTAATGGGTCTAGGCTTAGCAACCCTCAACCCAATCTCCTTACATTCAATCCATTTAATTTTCCCAAACATTCATTGAAGAGTGTACAACTCCTTTTTAAGTTGACAACCTGAAAATTTCCAAAACCCGAAATCATTTATAATTTTTATACAGAAAATACTTGTATTATTATTCGAAAATTCTCTTCCTTAACCTATTAAGTTAAATATATTTTAATCTAAAATTATTGTTTTTAAAATACATTACAACTCGAAGATTGACAAGTCTATTGTCATTCTCATAGATATTAGGCATACGCTAGCCAGGTGCACGACTAAAATCTCCAAGTACTAGAAATCCTTGCTTCAACTCCCAGTGAAAATATTTCAAAAGTTCTTTTAAAAACGGATACGGAAAGTACCAATGTGATGTTGATATGTTGATTTTTCATGAATCGCAAATACACAATGGTTCCATCTGGATCCCCCAGAAAACATCTGTCTCCACAGGAAATCACTTCCCTGCGAATTCCGTCATGGACAAATCAACAAAAGATATTTTAAGAATCAAAAGAAAACCCGAGGTCATTGAGCGTTGGTTGCTCTCTCTCTCAGAGTCACGAGAAACAAATCATGAATTGATGAAAATATATCAAGTCATGAGGACCAATGAAGTCACGAAGACAAATCAAGTCATAAAGACAAACTGCTGCATTCAATAAGTGGCTCACCATCACTAAGATATCTCAAATATCCAGACGGCTCATCTGTAATAACCCGAAAATCCAAGCCAATTTAAAAATTTTATTTTGGCAAGTTTAATGAATTTTGAATATTTAAAATGAATTATTTTAAATAATAACGACGAGAAATTTATTTTGAATAGAATTAGAACGTATATATTTATTTGAATCGTCGTTAGAATATAAATATTTATTTTTATTTATAAAAGGAATTGAAAATGGCGTGGTAGTTTGAAAATTCGATTTCAAATTTCAAATGAATGTACAGGATTCAAAATAAACCGGATTTTAACGAAACCAAAAATATTTAAATCTATTTGAAAATATCTTTCCAACAAATCTGAAAAATCAAAATTTCATAGCGGGAATCAAAAGTTACGTCCAGTTGAAAATTCAGAATAGTTGCTATGCAATATTGGCCCTTAAAAATGGAAATTTTGCAAACGACCTCGGTTTTCGACGAAACCACTTTTGTTGGATCCGAGATGTCTAGCCATTGCTAGATTCCAAAATTCGTAATTTTATGAATCAATATGTGAGCGTGGCAAAGGAAAATGTGTTTTAACAGTTTCAGCCAATTTCAATCGACCAGAAAATGGTCATTTTTCAAATGATCTCAGAATTTGACGAAATTAGCTTTTTTAGGACCATATCGTCAATACGAAGCTAGAAAATATTTTTCTGGAATTTTCAGAGTCCATATGTGGCCTCGGTAAATTTAAATGTGCGTTCAAATTCAATATATAGATTTATATTTTGATTTTGACGGAAACTGATAGAAACGATCGAATCAGCTTACGATACATATCCCATTGTGTTCGGAATGGGGGTAATTAGCTAGGGACGACAGTTGTTGGGCTCGATTTGGGATTCAGGCGAAAAGTCAACTTTTAAGAAAAAATTTAATTAAATAATATAATTATATAATCCTTTATACCCTCACATCTCTCTCTTCTATCTCAGACATGATAAAAATAAAATAAATAAAAAAAGTCGCTCTCCCTCAAACCCAGTCCTATCGAGGTCGGAGGCTCCCAGCGCCGCCGCCGGTCATCAACTACCCCCCACCTCCTCCAAGCCCCGATCTCCTCTCTCTCTCCTCTCTTTCTCTTCTGAAATTCGAGCCCACAACCACTGAGACAGCCGCGCCCTAGCCCCCCTGAAACCCAGACCGTCGCTGCTCCTGGAGGCCGCCGCCAGTGCTCCCTCCACCGTAGGTTCGCCGCAGCAACTCCCCCAGCCCTCTCAGTCAACGTCAAACCCAATGCAGTGAGCTTCTCCTTCTAGTTTAATTAATGTTATTTATAAGAAAACACTGTTAAATTTAAATATGAAAAAAAAGCTCAGATTTTCGATGTTAAAAAGCTTTGATTTATTTTTGAAATATATGGAGCTAGGATTTTTGAAATATTGTAAAGGTTAGATTTTAAATATCGTAAAGATTAGATTTTTAATATTGTAAAGATTAGATTTTTAATATCGTAAAGACGAGATTTTTCTTAAAGTAAAGATATGTTTTTACCTTAGGAAAGATTATATTTTTAAGTTGGAAAAGCTATGATTTTGAATCATGAAAAGATATAATTTGATTTAATAAAAATATGATTTTTATTTATGTAGATTAATAAAAAATTAATTTTTATATATATAGTGAGGTAAAAATATAATTTTTACTATTTTAATAGCAAGATAAAAATATAATTTTTATCATGAAAGTAGCGGTGTAAAGGAGCGATTTTTACATATGTAATAGAGATATAAAAATACGATCTTTATATATAAACAATGTGATTTGTATATAGAGAATGGCGAGAGAAAATCATGATGTTTATTATATGAACATCGATATAAAAATTCGATTTTTATATATATGAAGCGGAAATAAAAATGGGATTTTTATGTACATGTAGTGATAATAAAATGCGATTTTTACTATGAACAGCGTGTAAAGGATTGCGTTGAATTTCGGGCAAATCCATGTCATTCAGAAATTCAGAAATGAAACGGCAGAGTGGAAACCCTAGATGAGAACTCCTTACTTTTATTTTAATTTCTAGTTTGAAATATATACTAGGATGCAGACGGTGCTTAGCAGCACCCGACACCCGTCGTCCACAGACCATGGATGACTTGTTTGTTTGATTGATGTGTTGTGAAATTTTATTGTGTGATGTGGAATGAATAAATATTTTATAGTTAAAAATATATTTTTTAACGTGTATATAAAATAAATATTTATAAACAAATCGGACGATTTGTTTATGTACAACCATTTGACTGATATTGATTGGGACGATAAATTTTACACATCGCCCAACTGCACAAATAAAAATCTGTGTTTGTTGATTTGAAACCCCACATGGGTGTTGGGATGATATTTGGCATACAATAATCCCAATTATTTAGCTGCATGTCGACCGATTGGTTGACAGGCTTTGTAAGCATTAATTATTTATATTTAATGCTTATGCAGTTGTATGGTGCACTCTGGATGATGGTTGATTATTTATCGTTGCTATTATATACATGTGTTGTAGGGAATCCCCATAACTAACATTATATGGTAATTTATTGGGCCTCATTCCAATTTGGAAAATAAAGAATATTATAAAAAGGAAATTCATGTGTTGAATATAATATATATTCATGTGTTGAATAAAAGAATATTCATGTGTTGAATAAAAGAAAATTCAAGTGTTGAATAAAATATATATTCATGTGTTCAATAAAAGAATATTCATGTGTTGAATAAAAGAAAATTCATGTGTTGAATAAAATATATATTCATGTGTTGAATAAAAGAAAATTCATGTGTTGAAGAAAATATTCATTTGTTGAATAGAATAACGAGGTTATTGAAATATATAAAGCTGTATTGGTTAGATATGTGCCGATTATATTCGTTTTTATAATGAATATAGAAAAGGAAGTGATTTCAAAATATAACGTTTTGAAAATATTATCATTGATATGGAATATTCAATTTTGATTTGAAATTGAATATGAAGTTGAAATCGTTTTGAAAACGAATTTAAAACAATTTATAAAATACGTTTTAAAAAGGAAATCGATGAAATATATATAATATATATATTATTTATATATAATGGCCTGAATAGAACGCGGCGCGCTGCGGCAGTTCGCGAATTTCAACCATTAACTTCGAATGGACATTACGTGAGATCCAACCTTCGGATTCTCCTAAAATCGAAACCGTTTGGTTCATATCGAAAAGAGCTTTTTAAGGAATACAAGAAATTAGAAATCTAATGGTTGGATTTGGAATTATGTCCAAATCAAATTTGGAAAAGATCGCTGTAAGTGCAGTTCGATGGCCGTTGATGGAAATCGACTGTACGGGCCTTGATAAAATTATTAAAAATATCAATAATTAGTGTAAAATCATAAGAAATGATTTGGGAAGAATTGGGATGAAAAATTCCAAATTTGAAAATATAAAAATAGATTTTTATAGAAATGAACTAGTTTTGAACTAGAATTATAATCCATTTATTTTTGAAATAAATAAATTGGATTTGAAAGGGGTTTTAAAAATAACCAGAATTTCGAATATATAAAGTGGAAATGGATTTCAATCGAAATTGTCTTTGGAATATTTCGATGTTGCATTTCGTGATTATACAGATATTGTTTTGGAAATTTGAAAGATATATTTATATCGTTATTTCCAATAAGATATTTGTTGGTCGTAGAATTTGATATTGAATATAAGCATATATATTTTCTATTCAGAGCCTTGTATTTAACATCAAATGGGATTTGGGTTTGTCGTGAATGGTGTCTTCATTAACACTGTTCTTAAACCTAGTTGAGAAAAAGATTAAATCTTTTTATTTAGATTTAATGAAGTATACCAATAAAATGGTATTTAATTGGAATTGAATTTGAATTGATTTTTGGGTTTATCGTGATTGGTGTTTTAAATAACACTTGTTCTTTAACCCAATAATTAATGGAATGTGAATTGGGTTTATCGTGAACTGTGTTTTAATGGCATTCGTTCTTTAACCCGTGAAATGTGATTTGGAATTTATAAATCTTTTTTTAAGATTTAAAGGAGATTTTCCAAAGTAATGTTTTCCAATTTAATAAAATAAATTGGAATGGAATGGAATTCGATTTGGTAATAATCGAAGTGAATTTCTGTGGAGGAAGACAACTAATATATCTGGAATTTAAAAGGCTTTGCCGTTATTCCATTTATATTATTAGTCGGATATGGAAGTTTATATCGATTATATATATCGATTTGTTTTCCATGAAGACTCCATTGCTAATGGAATGTGATTTTGGTTTGTCGTGAATGGTATCTTTAATAATATTGTTCTTAGACCCAACGGAGTTAAGAAAATCATAAACTAGCTAGAGATTAGTTAAGTTGAATGGTTTCTTGGGTATTGATCTGATGTAGGTTTCGGCCTTCGGGGCTAACACTTAGGGAATTATTCACTTGCTAATTTACGGTTAAAAGGCTAATGGAATAGAATGTGATTTTGGGTTTATTGTGAACCGTGTTTTAAATAACATTGGTTCTTTAACTCAGTTAAAGACAGGATATGATTTCCCAAGTTAAACAATCATTAATATTGATTTTTGGGAAGATTAAAACCAAGTGGAGTTTTAATGAATCTTTAATTAGATTGAAATGATCGAGAATGGAGTATCACCAGTTTTGCTCCAGGTGATAGTTAAATCTTTAATTAGATTTGAATGTGAAATGGTAATTGAATTTATCGATAACACCATGGTGTTAGATATGAAGTATGACCAGTTTCACTTCATGGGATGAATAGGTGGGAGTTGGGAAATTTAACAAGTGATTACTTCGGTAAAGTTCGTTAATCCCGACTAGTTTGGATAAACCATTATTTGGTTTGAATTGATATCCAAAGGAATATTAAAGAATAAATTTAAAGAATTTATCTTTGATAATATTAATGCGAACCTTTCCCTATAGATGTGAATATTTGAATAAAAGAATATTCTGAATTGGAATGAGGCGTATGTTGTGTTTGTGTAACACTTATATACGCGAGTTATTTAGAAAGACTAGGTTTATCCCATTCTGAATAACTGATTCGACGAGGTGTCAAGGATGAAGACGTTGGTTGAAGACCGGATGTCTTCACATCGTTTGGATAATTACTAATGATCTTGATTGGGCTGTACACCCAAGAGGAGGGAATTAGTTGGTGATCGTCCAGACGTACTTGGAGATCGATGGATATGCGAGGAATAAGGTTCCTCCGGTTTCGTTCAGACCCAGAACGGACTTGTAAATGGATGTGTGTCTGACATCAGATTTCATTCTGTGTGATTGATATCGGTTGCATATAGTGAATTGCCTGTGTGGCATGCTGAGATGTAAATGATCAAGGCTTCTGTTGAAAAGCAAAGTCTTGTGGTTGAGAATCAAAGCACCGCCTGTGTGGCATAGCTTTGTGTATAGCGTTAATTTGTGAGCCTCACACCCCGGTGTGAACCAGAAACGGGAGAAGGACTTCAGGGAGGGCATGCGTTTCCTTCTAGCTAGGGTGGTGTCAGTGACCTACCAGCCCTGACATTTATACTATTTTCACCTGTGTGGTTGTTGGATTGTGAGGCGCCACGGATATATTGGTGACTACGTGGAGCCGATGGAGTCATAGGACTCCTTTACACCCCAAAGGGCGGGGAAACGCAGTGTTCAGGCATTTTAATCCACATCGGTGGACCGGCCCTGACGATCCAAAGGTCACTCGAGCTCTGACCTGAGGGGCGGGCTAGAGCGTCTCGAAGCGGTGAGGACGATCCCTTGCCTCGGTTCACAGATGGAAATCCAACTCCCAAATACGTGACATTTGCGGTTTTGATTGTAGAACCTAGTATTGGCGACATGATATATGGAACCCATGCCGCCTAGGATTGATACATTTATATTTGAAGTTGTTTTATACACTATGCACTTATAATAGTATCAAATGATTTGGTTTAACGTACCAAGCATGTTTGGCTATTATAAGGGAAAACCCTATCCCCTGGCTTGCGTTGCATTGTGTGATAGGACCCGGGTCTTATAATAGCTTCATTTTTCCAAAAAGCATTGCGCTGTTTTGATATATGCACTGGTATTCTTGGGAGGAAACCCGTTCCGTGTTATACGGCGTGGTCCCTTGATATACCTTATTTAAAAGTAAAGTTTTAAATAACTGTTTTAGTTCTCACACCAGTCATATGACTGACCTGGAGTTTATTGTTTTAACCTAAACTCTGGGTGCCCCTATTTTCCGCACGGGCAGCTAGTAGTTTTGGTTTTGCATATTTATATTTACAGGAACCTGGTTTACAGCTGGAATGATATCCGGAAAGCTTTGTATCCGTATATCTCCTTCAGTTGTGTTTTGTATATTTTCCGCTGTTATGTAATGAATTGTAATCTCTGATATTTTATGATGTGTAATATTGATTCATACTCTGTATATTCTTGTATTCTGATGTAATTGTTGTAATTAACAATGAAATGTTCTTCTGTTTGTGTTCTGGTTCGTCTTGTCCTCAATTCAATCCGTGCTTTCCTTACCGGGGAAGTTCGGGTCGTAACATTTTGATATCAGAGCTTTGGTTTACAAAGCTCGAGAACAAGACATATAAGAACCGAACGAAAGAATTCATCAGAGATTGGATTAGTAATATCCAATGAGAATGACTCGTTAGAAATAGGATCAGTAGTATCCTAGAACGAGTGTGAAGGGTGTTGTTTTCAAATAAAAATGAAAATGATTTTTGTTTTGAAAATTTAAATCGATTATTCGTACCTGAATATTATTTTTATACTGATTTGGACAATCCAGTATATAGAGATTTGAATATACGTCTGATCCACGTGTACTTGAAGCCTCAAATATACTGGATAGATATAGAATCACACTCTAGTCTCTCGGACATGATTCTGATGATTGACGTGTCATCATCAGAATTTATTTTCGAGTTTTGAAAGTGGGGTTTTTGTATATTTCCATTAGACTGGTGTGAGAACCAAAATATAGTTAGAATATATTGTTGTGACTTGGCATCAAAATTGGATTTTTATAGATATATAAAAATTATGAATTTGAAACGTTAATCAACTAATTGATTGCTGATTGTGTTGTTTGATTATTGGTTGATTAAATAAAATTTGAACCATTTAGCCAAATTGTACAAAATATTGAACTGTATTGAAAATTGTTTGAAATTGCATGCATATTGTAATGGCGCGTTTTGTTAGCTGTCGAATAATTAATTTATTTAATTATTTATATATCGATTTGGCGATATCGATAACATAAAGTAAAACGTTCGAAACTTATAATTTATAATTATAATTAAAACGAACCTGAAACGTCGCGGTAGTTTGCAAATTGGCGATTTGAACTTCAACTGAATGTACATTATTCATTTTAAGTCGAATTTCTATGAAACAAGAAACGTACGGATCTGTTGAACTATATTTTTCATATGGAAGAGAAAAATCGAGATTTCGTCGTGTAGATTTTGATTTATGTCCAAATCAAATTTCCAAATAGTCGCTATAGAATCATTTATCGACCGTAGCAGTTTATTTGGTATAACGGGATACCGGTAGCAAATCGGGATAAGGTTCTTTTGAGACGTAGTGATAATTAAATTTTTAGAATTTTACTGTAATTTTTAATTAATTAAATATGCGACTTTTTATTTGGAGAGTTTTGCACCCTGTATCAGCGATTTTGGGGTTTCACAAAATGAGTTAAACTACCGATATTATTATATTTTTGGGATCGTAGAACCGAGCTCGATACAACAGTATCTTAATTTCTGTCTGTACGTGAATGGAATTTAGGTAACATGGTATTTTGAAAAAAAGAACAAACTCTAAATACACTAACGTTCTCCCTAAGGTATAAACAAAGCCACGCCCTCATCCTTTTAGCCGCCCATTCCTCAGTGGTCTCAAAAACCCCATTCGTGGCCTATGAAATATCACACAACAAAGCATTATAAATACAAGAGACCAAATCTCTCTCGTCCATTTTCCAAAATATCTCAGCCTCCATGCTTTTCCCTCACAGTATACCATTTCATGAGTTATTAATCCACTTAAAAAGTTCTAAAAAACTCATGTCTATGGTCTTGGGAAGCTGTGTTCTTCAAACTGGTACTTTCATTTTAGTGGGCGGAAGCTTTTAACATGGGAGGGTTCATGTAGGAGCATGCGGTTGAGGTCAGTGGTGAATTTTGTGTGATGCTTTAATGTGATGGGAAGGAACGGATGGGGTTAAAATATACGGTACATGCAACATACATGACCAACAGCTAAAGGACACTGGACAGTGGCATGCGTGAAGGACAGTCCCGGTTGGAAGCATGCCAGTGCCGCATTGACAGATGTAGTGGACGTTGGCTCGAAGAGTTGATCGACGGTGAACTCGGAGGTGATTTTCGAGGTGTAACAGGAAAGGTTCGAGAGGATTGAAGAGTGTTTGATAAAGGAGGATAATGGTGAAGAGTGCGATGAGAAGAACAGAGGTTATTTCGGTTTTAAGCAATGGTGTAGAACGGGGTACGCAAGTCTTGAAAAAATTTCCATGAAGATTGTAATGGAGTTGGAAGAAGGAGCGGATGTCTGAGAGTTGTGTACTGGGGAAGAACGGATGTGAGGGGTTGGGCTTTTAAAACGTTGGATGGGCCGTAGGAGTGGGTGAGCCCAATTTAAAAATATAATCCATGTTTTGATTTAATTTAAATTAATTCAAATCTTGTAACTCGAATATCTCTATCATAAAAGATCAGATTGACGAACCGTAAGTTGCATTGGGATCGTATGGACGGGAGCAACACAATGGAACTGACTAGGAGTGAATTGGGGCTCGTCACAATGTATTGCAAAATAACACGTCTATCCGAATCAACGACCGTAACGTGTTATTTAATGGTTAACGGACAAAGTGAGTAAAACTCACTAACTCTCCTCAATTTATATTTTAATATAAATTGTACTTTATTTTGTTGACTGCTGTATATTGATTGTTAAACAGGACTGTTAAATAGATTTGATTGAAAACATAGATATAGTCATATGTTATATCATTAATCAAATATTGATTTTGTCCAGTAGAATATTTCATATTGAAATGAAATTGATGTATATTATACTGTGTAACATCTGTGAATGCAGGGAAACAGGTTGGAGGAATCCGACTGGGTTCCTCAACAATTATTTTACTGTTTTCATATATTGTGATATATGTTGTGATTTATATTCTGTTATTGATTATGGATGTTAGAACGATATTGATCATCGTTGTTTGATATTTTGAATATCATAAGAAACCCTGAGTTGTAATAAAAAGGAATATTTCAATGTATATTGAAATAAAGGAATTTTATAAAATCACAGGATTTTATAAAAAGGAAATTTTTTATAAAACGAACACGGTTTTATAAATAGGAAATATTTGTAACGGTAAATAGAAGTTATAAATAGGAAATATTTGTAACAGTAAATAGAAGTTATAAATAGGAAATATTTGTAACGGTATATAGAAGTTATAAATAGGAAATATTTGTAACGGTAAATAGAAGTTATAAATAGGAAATATTTGTAACGGTAATTAGAAGTTATAAAAAAGGGAATAGTTGTAACGGAAAATAAACGTTATAAAAAGGAAACTGACGAGATATAAAATAGATAATCAAATAAAAGTTAATCGAATTAGTCGAAGTAAGTTAATCGACTATTAGTTAGTCGAATTTTGGTTAAGCAAATAAGTGTAAATCGACTATTAGTTAATCGAAGATTAGTTAATCGAATATAGACATTCGAAAGGAGTTAATCAAATATGGTATTCGAAGTTAGTTAATCGAATATGGTATTCGAAGTTAGTTAATCGAATATAGCATTCGAAGTTAGTTAATCGAATATGGTATTCGAAAGTTAGTTAATCGAATATGTTATTCGAAAGGGGTTAGTCAAATAGAGTTAACCAGTTAGAGTTAATCAGTTAGAGTTAACCAGTTAGAGTTAATCAGTTAGAGTTAACCAGTTGGAGTTAATTAGTTAGAGTTAATCGATTAGAGTTAAAACGAACTAGATTTAATCAAATATAGTTATTTGAGACAGAGTTAGTCAAGTTAGTCGAGCCTAGTTAATCGAATCGAATTGGTCGAACCAAGTAAGTCGAGTTAGTCGAGTCAAGTTAAGTAATCGAGTTGAGATAATCGAGTTAAGAAAATCAAGTTAAGTTAATCGAAAAAGTTATTCGATAAGAGTAAATCCATTTAAGTTAATCGGATGTTAGTTATTCGATAAGAATTGACACATTTAAGAAAATCGAATATTTGTTATTCGATAAGAGTTAATGAAATAGAGCCAACCAAGAAGAGTTATTCGAATATTAGTTATTCGATAGAAGTTAATCGAAATAGAGTTTATCGAATATAAGTTATTAAAAAGGGAGAGTTAATCGAATAGAGATTTCTCGAAAGAGAGTTATACGTCGAATTCGATTATAGCGAATTCAGGAAAGTACTATTTACTTTCCAGGGTTTAAATCAAGATTTAGTTATTGATTTAGAAATCAGGAGTCTGTTAAATTATTCGAGTTAGGAAATAAATTTATAATTTAGGTTAGATATTTTAGGGGTAGGAATTATAACGTTATAGTTATAATCAAACGTTGTCATATAAGAAGTGGATTCGTAACCTGAATCCGAGAATTTGCGTAAACAGATGATTGGAAAAAGTGAGTAATGAGCTTCATCTATTTCACAGTAAAGGACGTTGTTCAATTAAGGTCTGAGAGGTAATTATACCCCAACTTGATTGACTTCAGAATTGACAAAGGAATAGTTGTGGTTCGATCTAAAAGGTTGATTAGGAATAAAGTTAAGGAATAAGCGATAAATGAATTAAGCGAAACGATGTTTTATACAACGTTCATTGGAAATCCGTAAATGAGTTTTGGAAACGTTTTCCAAATATAGTCAGATATGTTTTCTAAACATAGAAAATGAAATGTTTTCATGATAAGAATTTAATAAATAGAGTTAAGCAAATTCAGAAACTGACTGGAGAGGGTAAGTTGAACGGTTTTCTAAGTGACGATCTGATGTTGGTTTCGAGCTTCCGGATTGATACTTAGAGAATTGTTCTCATACTAGTTACAGTTAGGGACTGATAGTTGCGAAATAATAGTGATGTGAAAATAAGCTATGGAAATGTTTTCCAATGATTAATAACATATATTTTCTAAATATATGAAATAAGGAAATATGAACATATATATGTATATGATGATTGATCGATCGAATTTCCATTTGGAAATAAGATCGTTGGTTGTACACCGACATGTTTTCATTTGATAGTTGAATCACAGACTATCAAAGTTTTGACCATATTTACGTTGTAAATATGGAGAGACCGGTTGGATTATTATCCGAAGAACCACTCCGTATTTGCATAAGCGTTGCGAATCAAGTACGCTGAAGATAATTGAAGACGGAGTGAAGTGCAAGGGCTATTGTGAAAAGCCTAGGTAGGATGGATTCACTGAATAGTGCCTTCGGTTTAATTCAGTCCCAGAACAACGTATATGGATGAGTGTCTGACAAAGTATTCTTAACGAATCATATATGTTGATCTCTTTAAATGTATTACGTTGGTGGCGGAGAAATTTGTTTCTCTTAGCTTTTATACTCGTGATGCCTTGAGAAATCAATATTGATTTGGCGGGTATGACGATGTGGCATCCAAAGTAATTGAAGAAATAATATGTCAAAGTGATAAATGTGACCTCAAAACCTCACAACCCGGAAATAACAGAAGTTGGGCTAGGCAGCATGGCTCGTTGGGCCATACCCAAGCAGGGTGTATTATCACCATCTAGAGAATATTCAATTGTACTTCTTTATAATCTATTTCAATGCTGTCCCTTATCGGGAAGGATGGTTGCTGATCCCAACCATCTGTGATAATATATTCGTTACACTCAAGCTAAATGAGTGGACGGTCATGTGTGGCCGGGTTGCAAGACGTTCTTGTTGAACCCTAGTGTATCTCCTCTAGAGTACACTGATCGGAAGGTGCTCCCATACCTTGTCTGTTGGAATCCAATCTCCAATAAGCGTTCACGGTTTATTTGTATACTATGTATGTGGAACGTGAGATGCAAGCGTTCTGCTAGATTGATATCTATTTGTATTTAGACATTATTATAATATCAGAAAGATATCCTTTATTTAACCAAGTGTTGGAGTTTTATTCACACCAGTCCCATGACTGACCTGGAGTTTATTTTGTTTGTTTTCCCTAAACTCTTGGGTGCCTAAATTTGTACGGGTAGTCAAGTAGTTGGGATTTTACAGATACACTTGGAGAGCTTGGAGCAGGAGACTTCAGGATTTATAGCTATTATTATTCCGCTGTATTGTTAAGTGTTGTACTTTGAAATGGTATGTATATACGAGTACTGATTTGTATTTCAAAGTTATGTTATATTTTATTCGTTCCGCTGTGAGATTCGTGTTTACTCTGATGATGTAAGTTCTTCTTCTTCTTCTATTCTATTAGTTCTATCTTTTCTTCCTCACCCTCTACTTTCTTTCACTAACGTCTTGGGATTTTCGACTCTCGAGGAGTCGAAAATTTCCAGCCATTACAGTTGGTATCAGAACTTAAGTTAAGTGATTACCTTGGCTCTGTGGCATAACTCGATAGAGATGGGATTAGTAATATCCTAGATTGAGTTTGAGTGTATATATATGAGCGCGTAATTGTTACTCAATATAAAATGGTTTTATATTGTGGAGACTCATTGGTTGAGTGGCTTATGAATTCTGGTCGATCAGTTGATCCACTGTATCGATAAGGGTTACTAAACACTCGAATACGATGAACCGTCATGGTATGTTTTGGAAGAGGGTAAATGAAATAATTTTTCCCAAAATATATTTGTTTATAGAAGAAATATATATCTTGAAATTATTATAGTATATTGATTGTGTTGGTTGTTATTATAATCGAATAAGATTATAAAAGGGTGAAATGGTTATAAATGACCAATCAGAATTCATTTGAATGTAATATATGAAATAGTTTGAATTAAATATGAATTTAAATCAGATTTGGAATTTAAAATAAGGAAATTTTAAGTTCCTGGGAGATTTTGAAAATGTTTTCAAATTGAAAATGATATAGTATTGAACTCACTTCGATAGCTGGAAAATAGATTCTGATGATGAATCTAGACATCATCAGTGTTCATTTTCGAGTTCTAAGTGACGGATTACTACCAAAGGTTTTGTTTTTGAATTGTTTTGAGAAAACAAGTTGTTTAGAAATTCAAAGGTTTTGAATTGGCATTATGATTTCAAATTGATTTGAAAGAAACCCAGGAACTTAAGTTCTGGAATTAAAATTTAACTAATGAAGTTAAATAAAATGAGATGGTAAAAATAAATTGAAATTTAACTTGAACCGAGTTAAATAAAATTGAATTGGATTAGAGATAATCTAGAATGGAACCAATTTGATAAGTCAATAATTTGGAATTTGATATTAGAGTTCAAATGAAATTCGATTTGGATTTGAGGATATGAACTGATTGGAGATCAATTGGAATGGATAACATTGGTATATGTTGAAGTGGTAGCAGATGAAAGGGATAGAGTTAAATGCCCAACAAAAAGGTACAAGTTTATATCATATATGAGTTTGGATTTTATGAGCCGAATTAGCAAGCCGCTTGGCTATTTTGATTTCCTTTTGGATTGGAGGAAGCCTAGAGAGGCGAGTTGTGGTTTGACGTATTGAGCCGTACAAAGGAGATTATGGTGAAATTTTTCGAAAATTTAAGGTGTTAGAAAATTTTTAGAATTTTTGAAAATTTTAGTTGGTCGGAAATGAATTAATAAATTAATTAAAATTAAATGGGTCCAGTCGAAACTGAAATTTAGAGGTAAACAAAAAAGATTTTTAAATCTAGTTAGTAGAGTTAGTAGCATTTTTCTAACTTAGCAATTTCGAGGAAGAAATTATTTTAAGGGGGGAAGTCTGTAATGGCGCGTTTTGTTAGCTGTCGAATAATTAATTTATTTAATTATTTATATATCGATTTGGCGATATCGATAACTTAAAGTAAAACGTTCGAAACTTATAATTTATAATTATAATTAAAACGAACCTGAAACATCGCGGTAGTTTGTAAATTGGCGATTTGAACTTCAACTGAATGTACATTATTCATTTTAAGTCGAATTTCTGTGAAACAAGAAACGTACGGATCTGTTGAACTATATTTTTCATATGGAAGAGAAAAATCGAGATTTCGTCGTGTAGATTTTGATTTATGTCCAAATCAAATTTCCAAATAGTCGCTATAGAATCATTTATCGACCGTAGCAGTTTATTTGGTATAACGGGATACCGGTAGCAAATCGGGATAAGGTTCTTTTGAGACGTAGTGATAATTAAATTTTTAGAATTTTACTGTAATTTTTAATTAATTAAATATGCGACTTTTTATTTGGAGAGTTTTGCACCCTGTATCAGCGATTTTGGGGTTTCACAAAATGAGTTAAACTACCGATATTATTATATTTTTGGGATCGTGGAACCGAGCTCGATACAACGATATCTTAATTTCTGTCTGTACGTGAATGGAATTTAGGTAACATGGTATTTTGAAAAAAAGAACAAACTCTAAATACACTAACGTTCTCCCTAAGGTATAAACAAAGCCACACCCTCATCCTTTTAGCCGCCCATTCCTCAGTGGTCTCAAAAACCCCATTCGTGGCCTGTGAAATATCACACAACAAAGCATTATAAATACAAGAGACCAAATCTCTCTCGTCCATTTTCCAAAATATCTCAGCCTCTATGCTTTTCCCTCACAGTATACCATTTCATGAGTTATTAATCCACTTAAAAAGTTCTAAAAAACTCATGTCTATGGTCTTGGGAAGCTGTGTTCTTCAAACTGGTACTTTCATTTTAGTGGGCGGAAGCTTTTAACATGGGAAGGTTCATGTAGGAGCATGCGGTTGAGGTCAGTGGTGAATTTTGTGTGATGCTTTAATGTGATGGGAAGGAACGAATGGGGTTAAAATATACGGTACATGCAACATACATGACCAACAGCTAAAGGACACTGGACAGTGGCATGCGTGAAGGACAGTCCCGGTTGGAAGCATGCCAGTGCCGCATTGACGGATGTAGGTGGACGTTGGCTCGAAGGGTTGATCGACGGTGAACTCGGAGGTGATTTTCGAGGTGTAACAGGAAAGGTTCGAGAGGATTGAAGAGTGTTTGATAAAGGAGGATAATGGTGAAGAGTGCGATGAGAAGAACAGAGGTTATTTCGGTTTTAAGGCAATGGTGTAGAACGGGGTACGCAAGTCTTGAAAAAATTTCCATGAAGATTGTAATGGAGTTGGAAGAAGGAGCGGATGTCTGAGAGTTGTGTAATGGGGAAGAACGGATGTGAGGGGTTGGGCTTTTAAAACGTTGGATGGGCCGTAGGAGTGGGTGAGCCCAATTTAAAAATATAATCCATGTTTTGATTTAATTTAAATTAATTCAAATCTTGTAAATCGAATATCTCTATCATACAAGATCAGATTGACGAACCGTAAGTTGCGTTGGGATCGTATGGACGGGAGCAACACAATGGAACTGACTGGGAGTGAATTGGGGCTCGTCACAATGTATTGCAAAATAACACGTCTATCCGAATCAACGACCGTAACGCGTTATTTAATGGTTAACGGACAAAGTGAGTAAAACTCACTAACTCTCCTCAATTTATATTTTAATATAAATTGTACTTTATTTTGTTGACTGCTGTATATTGATTGTTAAACAGGACTGTTAAATAGATTTGATTGAAAACATAGATATAGTCATATGTTATATCATTAATCAAATATTGATTTTGTCCAGTAGAATATTTCATATTGAAATGAAATTGATGTATATTATACTGTGTAACATCTGTGAATGCAGGGAAACAGGTTGGAGGAATCCGACTGGGTTCCTCAACAATTATTTTACTGTTTTCATATATTGTGATATATGTTGTGATTTATATTCTGTTATTGATTATGGATGTTAGAACGATATTGATCATCGTTGTTTGGTATTTTGAATATCATAAGAAACCCTGAGTTGTAATAAAAAGGAATATTTCAATGTATATTGAAATAAAGGAATTTTATAAAATCACAGGATTTTATAAAAAGGAAATTTTTTATAAAACGAACACGGTTTTATAAATAGGAAATATTTGTAACGGTAAATAGAAGTTATAAATAGGAAATATTTGTAACAGTAAATAGAAGTTATAAATAGGAAATATTTGTAACGGTAAATAGAAGTTATAAATAGGAAATATTTGTAACGGTAAATAGAAGTTATAAATAGGAAATATTTGTAACGGTAATTAGAAGTTATAAAAAAGGGAATAGTTGTAACGGAAAATAAACGTTATAAAAAGGAAATTGACGAGATATAAAATAGATAATCAAATAAAAGTTAATCGAATTAGTCGAAGTAAGTTAATCGACTATTAGTTAGTCGAATTTTGGTTAAGCAAATAAGTGTAAATCGACTATTAGTTAATCGAAGATTAGTTAATCGAATATAGACATTCGAAAGGAGTTAATCAAATATGGTATTCGAAGTTAGTTAATCGAATATGGTATTCGAAGTTAGTTAATCGAATATAGCATTCGAAGTTAGTTAATCGAATATGGTATTCGAAAGTTAGTTAATCGAATATGTTATTCGAAAGGGGTTAGTCAAATAGAGTTAACCAGTTAGAGTTAATCAGTTAGAGTTAACCAGTTAGAGTTAATCAGTTAGAGTTAACCAGTTGGAGTTAATTAGTTAGAGTTAATCGATTAGAGTTAAAACGAACTAGATTTAATCAAATATAGTTATTTGAGACAGAGTTAGTCAAGTTAGTCGAGCCTAGTTAATCGAATCGAATTGGTCGAACCAAGTAAGTCGAGTTAGTCGAGTCAAGTTAAGTAATCGAGTTGAGATAATCGAGTTAAGAAAATCAAGTTAAGTTAATCGGAAAAGTTATTCGATAAGAGTAAATCCATTTAAGTTAATCGGATGTTAGTTATTCGATAAGAATTGACACATTTAAGAAAATCGAATATTTGTTATTCGATAAGAGTTAATGAAATAGAGCCAACCAAGAAGAGTTATTCGAATATTAGTTATTCGATAGAAGTTAATCGAAATAGAGTTTATCGAATATAAGTTATTAAAAAGGGAGAGTTAATCGAATAGAGATTTCTCGAAAGAGAGTTATACGTCGAATTCGATTATAGCGAATTCAGGAAAGTACTATTTACTTTCCAGGGTTTAAATCAAGATTTAGTTATTGATTTAGAAATCAGGAGTCTGTTAAATTATTCGAGTTAGGAAATAAATTTATAATTTAGGTTAGATATTTTAGGGGTAGGAATTATAACGTTATAGTTATAATCAAACGTTGTCATATAAGAAGTGGATTCGTAACCTGAATCCGAGAATTTGGGTAAACAGATGATTGGAAAAAGTGAGTAATGAGCTTCATCTATTTCACAGTAAAGGACGTTGTTCAATTAAGGTCTGAGAGGTAATTATACCCCAACTTGATTGACTTCAGAATTGACAAAGGAATAGTTGTGGTTCGATCTAAAAGGTTGATTAGGAATAAAGTTAAGGAATAAGCGATAAATGAATTAAGCGAAACGATGTTTTATACAACGTTCATTGGAAATCCGTAAATGAGTTTTGGAAACGTTTTCCAAATATAGTCAGATATGTTTTCTAAACATAGAAAATGAAATGTTTCCATGATAAGAATTTAATAAATAGAGTTAAGCAAATTCAGAAACTGACTGGAGAGGGTAAGTTGAACGGTTTTCTAAGTGACGATCTGATGTTGGTTTCGAGCTTCCGGATTGATACTTAGAGAATTGTTCTCATACTAGTTACAGTTAGGGACTGATAGTTGCGAAATAATAGTGATGTGAAAATAAGCTATGGAAATGTTTTCCAATGATTAATAACATATATTTTCTAAATATATGAAATAAGGAAATATGAACATATATATGTATATGATGATTGATCGATCGAATTTCCATTTGGAAATAAGATCGTTGGTTGTACACCGACATGTTTTCATTTGATAGTTGAATCACAGACTATCAAAGTTTTGACCATATTTACGTTGTAAATATGGAGAGACCGGTTGGATTATTATCCGAAGAACCACTCCGTATTTGCATAAGCGTTGCGAATCAAGTACGCTGAAGATAATTGAAGACGGAGTGAAGTGCAAGGGCTATTGTGAAAAGCCTAGGTAGGATGGATTCACTGAATAGTGCCTTCGGTTTAATTCAGTCCCAGAACAACGTATATGGACGAGTGTCTGACAAAGTATTCTTAACGAATCATATATGTTGATCTCTTTAAATGTATTACGTTGGTGGCGGAGAAATTTGTTTCTCTTAGCTTTTATACTCGTGATGCCTTGAGAAATCAATATTGATTTGGCGGGTATGACGATGTGGCATCCAAAGTAATTGAAGAAATAATATGTCAAAGTGATAAACGTGACCTCAAAACCTCACAACCCGGAAATAACAGAAGTTGGGCTAGGTAGCATGGCTAGTTGGGCCATACCCAAGCAGGGTGTATTATCACCATCTAGAGAATATTCAATTGTACTTCTTTATAATCTATTTCAATGCAGTCCCTTATCGGGAAGGATGGTTGCTGATCCCAACCATCGGTGATAATATATTCGTTACACTCAAGCTAAATAAGTGGACGGTCATGTGTGGCCGGGTTGCAAGACGTTCTTGTTGAACCCTAGTGTATCTCCTCTAGAGTACACTGATCGGAAGGTGCTCCCATACCTTGTCTGTTGGAATCCAATCTCCAATAAGCGCTCACGGTTTATTTGTATACTATGTATGTGGAACGTGAGATGCAAGCGTTCTGCTAGATTGATATCTATTTGTATTTAGACATTATTATAATATCAGAAAGATATCCTTTATTTAACCAAGTGTTGGAGTTTTATTCACACCAGTCCCATGACTGACCCGGAGTTTATTTTGTTTGTTTTCCCTAAACTCTTGGGTGCCTAAATTTGTACGGGCAGTCAAGTAGTTGGGATTTTACAGATACACTTGGAGAGCTTGGAGCAGGAGACTTCAGGATTTATAGCTATTATTATTCCGCTGTGTTGTTAAGTGTTGTACTTTGAAATGGTATGTATATACGAGTACTGATTTGTATTTCAAAGTTATGTTATATTTTATTCGTTCCGCTGTGAGATTCGTGTTTACTCTGATGATGTAAGTTCTTCTTCTTCTTCTATTCTATTAGTTCTATCTTTTCTTCCTCACCCTCTACTTTCTTTCACTAACGTCTCGGGATTTTCGACTCTTGAGGAGTCGAAAATTCCCAGCCGTTACACATATACATGTGTATCCATTGAATAGGTCATTGCAAAGAGGATAGAGCAGAGGAATAAAATTGTTTGCCCGACAAATAGGTACATGTTTATTGTATTTCTTGGGTTTTGGATGATTTTATGAGCCGATTGGCTAGCCACTTGGCCGTTTCTTTTTCTTTTTGGATTGGAGAGGCCTGTATGGCAATTTCGAGATTTTTCCGATGCTCCTGTACAGGGGAGGTTGTGGAAATTTTTGTCGAAAATTTAGGGTGTTTGCCAAATTTTTGAAAAATTTGAGAAGTTCTTAGAAACTGAAAAGTTGAAGAACTTAAGCCGTAATGAAAATAATGAAAGTTGAGTTGATTTGTTAAACAGCTTTCAGCTTCGTTCCTTTTCGGGGACGAAAAGTTTTAAGTGGGGGAGATTGTAATAACCCGAAAATTCGAGCCAATTTAAAATTTTTATTTTGGCAAGTTTAATGAATTTTGAATATTTAAAATGAATTATTTTAAAATAATAACGATGAGAAGTTTATTTTGAATAGAATTAGAACATATATATTTATTTGAATCGCCGTTAGAATATAAATATTTATTTTTAATTATAAAAGGAATTGAAAATGGCGCGGTAGTTTGAAAATTCGGTTTCAAATGAATGTACAGGATTCAAAATAAACCGGATTTTAGCGAAACCAAAAATATTTGAATCTATTTGAAAATATCTTTCCAACGAATCCGAAAAATCAAAATTTCATAGCGGGAATCAAAAGTTACGTCTAGTTGATAATTCAGAATAGTCGCTATGGAATTTTGGCCCTTAAAAATGGAAATTTTGCAAATGACCTCGGTTTTCGACGAAACCACTTTTGTTGGATCCGGGATGTCTACTTATTGATAGATTCTAAAATTCGTAATTTTCTTAATCAATATGTGAGCGTGGCAAAGGAAAACGTGTTTTAACAGTTTTAGTCAATTTCGATCGACCAGAAAATGGTCATTTTTCAAACGATCTCAGAATTTGACAAAATTAGCTTGGTTAGGACCGTATCGTCAATACAAAGCTAGAAAATATTTTTTTGGAATTTTCAGAGTCCTTATGTGGCCTCGGTAAGTTGAAATGTGCGTTCAAATTCAATATATAGATTTATATTTTGATTTTGACGGAAACTGATCGAAACGATCGAATCAGCTTACGATACATATCCCATTGTGTTCGGAATGGGGGTAATTAGCTAGGGACAACAGTCGTTGGGCTCGATTTGGGATTCAGGCGACAAGTCGACTTTTAAGAAAAAAATTAATTAAATAATATAATTATATAATCCTTTATACCCTCACATCTCTCTCTTTTATCTCAGACACGATAAAAATAAAATAAACAAACCGCTCTCCCCCAAACCCGCTCCTCTCGAGGTCGGAGGCTCCCAGCACCGTCGCGCCTAGCCAGGCTGCCGCCATCGGTCATCAACTACCCCCCACCTCCTCTAAGCCCCGATCTCCTCTATCTCCTCTCTTTCTCTTCTGAAATTCGATCCCACAACCACCGAGACAGCCGCGCCCTAGCCCCCCTGAAACCCGGACCACCGCTGCTCCTGGAGGCCGCCGCTAGTGCTCCCTTCACCGTAGATCCGCCGCAGCAACTCCCCCCACCCTCTCAGTCAACATCGAACCCAATGCAGTGAGTTTCTCCTTCTACTTTAATTAATGTTATTTATACGAACACACTGTTACATTTAAATATGAAAAAAAGCTCAGATTTTTGAAGTTAAAAAGCTTCGATTTATTTTTGAAATATATGAAGCTAGGATTTTTGAAATATCGTAAAGATTAGATTTTAAATATTGTAAAGATTAGATTTTTAATATCGCAAAGACGAGATTTTTCTTAAAGTAAAGATATGATTTTACCTTAGGAAAGATTATATTTTTAAGTTGGAAAAGCTATGATTTTGAATCATGAAAAGATATGATTTTGATTTAATAAAAATATGATTTTTATTTATGTAGAGTAATAAAAATATAATTTTTATATATATAGTGAGGTAAAAATATAATTTTTATTATATTACTAGCAAGATAAAAATATAGTTTTTATCATGAAAGTAGCGGTGTAAAGGAGCTATTTTTACATATGTAGTAGAGATATAAAAATACGATCTTTATATATAAAAAATGTGATTTGTATATAAAGAATGGCGAGAGAAAATTATGATGTTTGTTATATGAACATCGATATAAAAATCCGATTTTTATATATATGAAGTGGAAATAAAAATGTGATTTTTATGTACATGTAGTGATAATAAAATGCGATTTTTACTATGAACAGCGTGTAAAGGATTGCGTTGAATTTCGGGTAAATCCATGCCATTCAAAAATTCAGAAATGAAACGGCGGAGTAGAAACCCTAGGTGAGAATTCCTCACTTTTATTTTAATTTCTAGTTTGAAATATATACTAGGATGCAGACGGTGCTTAGCAGCACCCGACACCCGTCGTCCACAGACCATGGAAGACTTGTTTGTTTGATTGATGTGTTGTGAAATTTTATTGTGTGATGTGGAATGAATAAATATTTTATAGTTAAAAATATAATTTTTAACGTGTATATAAAATAATTATTTATAAACAAATCGGACGATTTGTTTATGTACACCCATTTGACTGATATTGATTGGGACGATAAATTTTACACATCGCCCAACTGCACAATTAAAAATCTGTGTTTGTTGATTTGAAACCCCACACGGGTGTTGGGATGATATTTGGCATACAATAATCCCAATTATTTAGCTGTATGTCAACCGATTGGTTGATAGGCTGTGTAAGCGTTAATTATTTATATTTAATGCTTATGCAGTTGTGTGGTGCACTCTGGATGATGGTTGATTATTTATCGTTGCTATTATATACATGTGTTGTAGGGAATCCACATAACTAACATTATATGGTAATTGATTGGGCCTCATTCCAATTTGGAAAATAAAGAATATTATAAAAAGAAAATTCATGTGTGGAATAAAATATATATTCATGTGTTGAATAAAAGAATATTCATGTGTTAAATAAAAGAAAATTCATGTGTTGAATAAAATATATATTCATGTGTTGAATAAAAGAAAATTCATGTGTTGAAGAAAATATTCATTTGTTGAATAAAATAACGAAGTCATTGAAATATATAAAGCCGTTTTGGTTAGATATGCGCCATTTTGATGCGAACGATATTTATATCGATTATATTCGTTTTTATAATGAATATAGAAAAGGAAGTGATTTCAAAATAAAACGTTTTGAAAATATTATCATTTATATATTAATGATATGGAATATTCAATTTTGATTTGAAATTGAATATGAAGTTGAAACCGTTTTGAAAATGAATTTAAAACGATTTATAAAATACGTTTTAAAAAGGAAATCGACGAAATATAATATATATATATATATATATTATATAATGGCTTGAATAGCACGCGCTGCGCTGTGGTAGTTCGCGAATTTCGACCATCGACTTCGAATGGACATTACAGGAGATCCGACCGTCGCATTCTCCTAAAATCGGAACCGATGGGTTCGTATCGAAAAGTGCTTTCTAACAAATACAAGAACTTAGAAATCTAACGGTTGGATTTGGAATTATGTCCAAATCAAATTTGGAAAAGGTCGCTGTAAGTGCAGTTCGATGGCCGTTGATGGAAATCGACTGTACGGGCCTTGATAAAATTATTAAAAATATCAATAGTTAGTGTAAAATCATAAGAAATAATTTGGGAAGAATTGGGATGAAAAATTCCAAATTCGAAAAGATAAAAATAGATTTTTATCGAAATGAACTAGTTTTGAACTAGAATAATAATCCATTTATTTTTGAAATAAATAAATTGGATTTGAAAAGAGTTTTAAAAATAACCAGAATTTCCAATATATAAAGTGGAAATGGATTTGAATCGAAATTGTCTTTGGAATATTTCGATGTTGGATTTCGTGATTATACAGATACGTTATGGAAGTTTGAAAGATATATTTATTCCAATACGATATTTGTTGGTCGTAGAATTTGATATTGAATATAAGCCGATATATTTTCTATTCAGAGCCTTGTATTTAATATCAAATGGGATTTGGGTTTGTCGTGAATGTGTCTTCATTAACACTGTTCGTAAACCCAGTTGAGAAAAATATTAAATCTTTTTATTTAGATTTAATGAAGTATACCAATAAAATGGTATTTAATTGGAATTGAATTTGAATTGGGTTTTGGGTTTATCGTGAACGGTGTTTTAAATACTTTTTCTTTAACCCGATAATTAATGGAATGTGAATTGGTGTTATCGTGAACTATGTTTTAACGACATTCGTTCTCTAACTCGATTTACAGTGAAATTTGATTTGGAATTTATAAATCTTTTGTTAAGATTTAAAGGAGATTTTCCAAAGTAAAGTTTTCCCATTTAATAAAATAAATTGGAATGGAATTCGATTTGGTAATAATCGAAGTTAATTTCTGTGGAGGAAGACAACTAATATATCTGGAATTTAAAAGGCTTTGTCGTTATTCCGTTTATATTATTAGTCGGATATGGAAGTTTATATTGATTATATATATCGATTTGTTTTCCATGAAGATTCCATTGCTAATGGAATATGATTTTGGGTTGTCGTGAATGGTACCTTTAATAATACTGTTCTTAGACCCAACGGAGTTAAGAAAATCAGAAACTAACTGGAGATTAGTTAAGTTGAATGGTTTCTTGGATATTGATCTGATGTTGGTTTCGGCCTTCGGGGTTAACACTTAGGGAATTATTCACTTGCTAATTTATGGTTAAAAGGCTGATGGAATAGAATGTGATTTTGGGTTTATTGTGAACCGTGTTTTAAATGACATTGGTTCTTTAACCCAGTTAAAGATAGGATATGATTTCCCAAGTTAAACAATCATTAATATTGTTTTTTGGGAAGATTAAAACCAAGTGGATTTTTAATGAATCTTTAATTAGATTGAAATGATCGAGAATGGAGTATCACTAGTTTTGCTCCTGGCGATAGTTAAATCTTTAATTAGATTTGAACGTGAAATGGTAATTGAATTTACCGATAACACCGTGGTGTTAGATATGAAGTATGACCAGTTTCACTTCATGAGATGAATAGGTGGGGGTTGGGAAATTTAACAAGTGATTACTTCAGTAAGGTTCTCTATTCCCAATTAGTTTGGATAAACCATAATTTGGTTTGAATTGATATTCAAAGGAAGATTAAAGAATAAATTTAAAGAATTTATCTTTGATAAAATTAATCGGAACCTTTCCCTATAGATGTGAATATTTGAATAAAAGAATATTCTGAATTGGAATGAGGCGTATGTTGTGTTTGTGTAACACTTGTTTATTATATACGCGATTTATTCAGAAAGACCGGATTTATCCCATTCTGAATAGCTGATTCGACGAGGTGTCGAGGATGAAGATGGTGGTTGAAGACCGGAGGTCTTCACATCGTTTGGATAATTACTAATGATCTTGATTGGGCTGTACACCCAAGAGGAGGGAATTAGATGGTGATCGTCCAGACGTACTTGGAGATCGATGGATATGCGAGGAATAAGGTTCCTCCGGTTTCGTTCAGACCCAGAACGGACTTGTAAATGGATGTGTGTCTGACGTCGGATTTCATTCTGTGTGATTGATATTGGTTGCATAGCGTGAATTGCCTGTGTGGCATGCTGAGATGCAAATGATCAAGGCTTCTGTTGAAAAGCAAAGTCTTGTGGTTGATGATCAAAGCACCGCCTGTGTGGCTTAGCTTTGTGTATAGCGTTAATTCGCGAGACACACCCCGGTGTGAACCAAAAACGGGAGAAGGACTTTAGGGAGGGCATGCGTTTCCTTCTAGCTAGGGTGGTGTCAGTGACCTACCAACCCTGACATTTATATTATTTTCACCTGTGTGGTTGTTGGATTGCGAGGCGCCTCGAATATATCGGTGACTATGTGGAGCCGATGGAGTCATAGGACTCATTTATGCCCCAAAGGGCGGGGAAACGCAGTGTAACAACCCGGAAAATGCGAGCCAGTTTAAAAATTTTATTTTGGTAATTTTAATGAATTTTGAATATTTAAAATAAATTATTTTAAATAAAAATGTCGAAAATTTATTTTGAATATAAATAGAATGTATATATTTATATACGTCGTCGTTAGAATATAAATAATTATATATAATTATAAATTGGAATTGAAAATGGCGCGGTAGTTCGATAATTCGATTTCAAACTTCAATTGAATGTACCGAGTGCAAAATAAACCGGATTTTAGTGAAACAAAAAATAATGGAATCTATTTGTGAATATCTTTCCAACGAAACCGAAAAATCAAGATTTCATAGCGGGAATCAAAAGATATGTCCAGTTGAAAATTCTGAATAGTCGCTATGGAATTCAGGCCCTTAAAAATGGGAATTTTGCAAACGACCTCGGATTTCGACGAAACCACTTTTATTGGATCCGTGATATCAAATTATTGCTAGATTCCAAATTTCATAATTTTTCGAATCAATATGTGAACGTGGCAAAGGAAAACGCGTTTGACCAGTTTCAGTTGATTTTAATCGACTGGAAATTGGCCATTTTTCCAATGGCCTCAAAATTCGATGAAATTAGTTTTGTTAGGACCCTCTCGTCAGTACGAAGTTAGAAAATATGTTTTTGGGATTTATAGAGTTAGTACGCGACCCTGGTAAATTGAAATGTGCGTTCAAATTCAATACATAGAGTTATATGTTGATTTTGACGAAAACTGATCGAAACGATCGAATCAGCCTGCGATACATATCCTATTGTGTTCGGAATGGGGGTAAAACGCTAGGGACGACAGGCGGTGGGCCTCGTTTAGAGGTCTAATGAAAAAGTCAACTTTTTGAAAATAAATTAATTAAAAATAAAAAATACCTCTCTCCTCTCTTTACTCCCTCTCTTCCCCCCCCCCCACGTCAGTATTCCCTTCCAGATCAAAATCGAAAGAGGAAAAAAACGAAGCACCGTCGATTGCCCTCAGCCACCTCTCCTTTTGCCGTCGACCGCCGCACCAGGCCTGGCGCCTTCGCCTCCACTTGTAGTCGCTCTGCCCAGTCGACCCCGCAACTCTCTCTCTGTCCATCGAGACCCCCAGAAGCCCAGACCACCGCAACCTCCTACACCCGCAACCAGACGCCAGCACTAGCCCGCCGCCGCCACCCTCCTGCACGAGCACCCCCTCAGTCGGCCGGCGGTCAGAGAATCCAACCCCCTGCAAACGAAAACAGCAAAAGAAAAATAGGCAGAGGTGAGTTTTTTTATTAGGTTTAATTAATTTTAATTTAACTAAATAGGATTGTTAAAAAAAACTGAAATAAAATTGTTTTAAAACTGAAATTAGTATTGATTTTAAAAATGAAAAATATAGGATTTATAAATTAAAAAGATTAGGTTTTTATAATTAAAAAGATTTGATTTTTTTATTTTATTTAACAAAGAAACCATTTTTATCATATGTGAAGTATAAAAACATTCTTTTTATATAGTAGAAATATTAAAAATACGATTTTTATATTATATAGATAATAAAAATATAATCTTTTATATTGTAGAAGTATAAAAATATAATTTTTATATAGGTAAGATAGTAAAATATCATCTTTATATATGTAACGAAATAAAAATCTGATTTTTATTATATATATATAATGAAGAAAAAATGTGATTTTTATAGTGATGAAATGAAAAGGCGAAATCTTTATAAATGAAAAGGCAAAATCTTTATAATAGAAAAGGCGAAATCTTTATAATAGAAAAGGCGAAATCTTTATATAGAGAATAGCATGATAAAAATATAATCTTTATTATATGAACATCGATGTAAAAATAGAATTTTTATCTATATAGTAACGATGTAAAAATAGAATTTTTATCTATATAGTAACGATGTAAAAATAGAATTTTTATCTCTATAGTAACGATGTAAAAATAGAATTTTTATCTATATAGTAACGATGTAAAAATATAATTTTCATCTATATAGTAGCGATGTAAAAATAGAATTTTTATCTATATAGTAGCGATGTAAAAATAGAATTTTTATCTATATGGAGTAATTATAAAAATATTATTTTTATATACATGGCAACAATATAAAAATGTGATTTTTATATATGTAGTGGCTACGGGCAACAAAAGTGACAAAAGGCGAGAACAGTGATGATTTCCTACAATAGAAGTGTCGCGGAGTTGGGATAGCTTTGGTGAGAACTTCTCACTCTAAATTTCTTTTTCTAGTTATATAAATATATACTAGGATGCAGACGGTGCTTAGCAGCACCCGACACCCATCGTCCACAGACCATGGACGGCTTGTTTGTTTGATTGATGTGTTGTGAAAATTGATTGTGTTGTGGAATGATTGAATAATAAAATATTCTTGTGTTGAAAGGAAATAAAATATTTATATAGTTAAAAAAAATATTTTATCGTTAAAAATATAATTTTTAACGTGAATGTGAATAAATAAATATTTATAAACAAATCGGCCAATTTGTTTATATATACACTGATTTGACTGATATTGATTGGGATGATAAATTTTACACATCGCCCAACTGCACAAATAATATTCAGTGTTTGTTGATTTGAAACCCCACACGGGTGTTGGGATGATATTTGACGTACACTAATCCCAATTATTTAATTGTATGTCGATCGATTGGTCGACAGGCAGTGTAAGCGTTGATTATTTATATTTGATGCTTATGCAGTTGTGTGGTGCACTTTGGATGATGGTTGATTGTTTATCGTCGCTATTGTATACATGTGTTGTATGGAATCCATATAATTAACATTATATGGTGATTGTTTGGGCCTCATTCCAATTGGGAAAATAATGAATATTATAGAAGAAAATTCATGTGTTAAATATAAAAATAGTCATGTGTCAACGATGTTCATATGTTGAAACTATTCATGTGTTGAGTAAAATATTTTAATAATAAAATTTACATCTTTATCATATTTAAAATTAGAACTACTTTACAGTAGGAGTCTAATTAAAAATCAAATGATAAATACCAAAATTTTATAAAATATTTTACATAACAAAAATAGTTGTGTGTTGACAGTACTCATGTGTTGAGATTGGTCGTGTGTTGAAAGAAATATAGATCCATGTGTTGAATAGAATAAATATTCATTTGTTGAATAGAATAACGAATTTATTGAAATATATAAAGTCGTGTTGATTAGAGTTGCGCTATTTTGACGTGAACGATATTTATATCGATTATATTCGTTTTTATAATGAATATAGAAAAAGAAGTGATTTCAAAATATAACATTTTGAAAATATTATCATTTGTATATCGATGATGTGGAATATTCAATTTTGATTCAAAATTGAATATGAAGTTGAAATCGTTTCGAAAACGAATTTAAAACGATTTATAAAATAAGTTTTAAAAGGAAATCGATGAAATATATAGAATATATATAGAATATATATATAATGGCCTGAATAGAACGCGCCGCGCCGCGGCAGTTCGTGAATTTCGACCATTGACTTCGAATTGACGTTGCGGGAGATTCGACCGTCGGATTCTCCTAAAACCGGAACCATTGGGTTCGTATCGAAAAGAGCTTTCCAATGAATATGAGAAATTTGAAATCTAACAGTTGGATTTGGAATTATGTCCAAATCAAATTCGGAAATGTCGTTGTAAGTGCAGTTCGATGGCCGTTGTTGGAAATCGACTGTACGGGCCTTGATAAAATTATTAAAAATATTAATAATTTGTGTAAAATCATAATATATGGATTGGAAAGAACTGGGATGAAAAACTCCACATTTGAAACAATAAAAATAGATTTTTATCGAAATGAACTAGTTTTGAACTAGAATTAAAATCAATTTATTTTTGAAATATATAAATTGAATTTGAAAGTGATTTTAAAAATAATCAATATTCCCAATACGTGAACTGGACTGGAGTTGAATCGAAATTATCTTCGGAATATTTCGATGTTGGATTTCGTGACTATACAGATATTGTTATGGGAATTTGAAAGATATATTTTATATCGTTATTTCCAATACGATATTTGTTGGTTTCAGAATTTGATATTGAATATAAGCCGATATATTTTCTATTCAGAGCCTTGTATTTAATATCAAATGTGATTTCGGTTTGTCGTGAATGGTGTCTTCATTAACGCTGTTCTTAAGCCCAATAGAGAAAAAGATTAAATCTTTCTATTTAGATTTAATGAAGTGTATAAATTAAATAATATTTAATTGAAATTGAATTTGAATTGGTTTTTGGGTTTACCGTGAGCGGTGTTTTGAATAACACCTATTCTTTAACCCGATTAACAATAGAGTGTGATTTTGGGTTTATCGTGAATCGTGTTTTAGATGACATTGGTTCTTTAACCCAGTTAAAGGCAGGATATTGATTTTTGAAAAGATTAAAACTAAGTGGAGTTTTAATGAATCTTTAATCAGATTGAAATGTGAATTGATAATTTAAATTATCAAATCTGAAAGGTGATCGAGAATGGAGTACTACCAGTTTTGCTCCAAAGCGATAGTTAAATCTTTAATTAGATTTGAACGTAAAATGGTAATTAATTTTACCGATAGCACCATAGTGTTAGATATGGAGTATTACCAGTTTTCTCCATGGGATAAATAGGTTGGGATTAGGAAATAAAATAAATAATTACTTCGGTGTGGTTCGCTAATCCCGACTAGTTTGAAATGATATCCAAAGGAAGATTAAAGAATTAATTTAGAATAATTTATCTTGGATAAAATTAATGGGAACCTTTCCCTAAGAATGTGATTTTGTGAATAAAAGAATATTCTAAATTGGAATGAGGCGTTTGTTGTGTTTGTGTAACATTTGTTTATCATATACGTGGTTTGTTCAGAAAGGCCGGGTTTATACCCATTCTGAATAACCGATTCGACGAGATGTCGAAGATGAAGACGGTGGTTGAAGACCGGAAGTCTTCACATCGTTTGGGTGATTACTGATGATCTCGATTGGGCTGTACACCCAGGATGAGGGAAACAGTTGGTGATCGTCCAGACGTACTTGGAGATGGATGGATATGCGAGGAAAGTGCCTCCGGTTTCGTTCAGACCCAGAACGAACTTGTAAATGGATTGTGTGTCTGACATTGGATTTTATTTTGTGTTGATTGATCTCTATTAAATATACATCTGTTTGGCGGCGGAGAATTTATTCTCTTTCTTAACGCCCTTCTCTGAGACGTACGAGCTCAGAGGTTGTATATCGATGGACATCAGTCGCATGGAGTGAATTGCCAGTGTGGCACGCGTAAGTGGCAATTGATCAAGGCTTCTGTTGAAAAGCAAAGTCTTGTGGTAGATGATCAATGAGACAATCCCAAAATCCGTGTGGCGGTATTAAGGATAATCATTGGAATATAACACATCAATCATCATAGCAGAGTACAGATAATAGCAAAAACAATAAATAGAATAATTTTACATGGATATGACAGCGGAATCACAACATGTAACAACATCAGAATAACACAACGTAGGATATAACTTAGTAAATAAAAGAGAAATGATCAGTCACCATCGCCAGAGGCGGAATATATACATACAGTGAGACATAATAAGGGTATCAGTCTACATCGCCTGTGGCGGAATCATAATATAAGTACAATAATGGCGAAAAATGTCAAAGTCATCTCTGTGAAGTCAGCCTCGCCATGAGCCAAAATGCACTCTATGCAACAGTGCAGAGCCAAAAACAACCTGTCACCTGTGAACTAGGCTGCCCGTGTGAAAATAAGGGCACCCGCGTTTGCAAAGTGAAACAAACAACGAGTCAGTCATGGGGACTGGTATGAGAAATCTATTTAATACTTTAAACAACAGTAATCAGCAAATCATAGGACCACGCCACTTTTGCGGAACGGGTTTACTCCAGTGATTGCTGGTGCATTTAAAACAAAGTAAATTCTTTAAAACAGCGCAATGCTTTTAAAAAGAATGAAGCCATTATAAGACTCAAGTCCCATCATACAATGCAATGCAAGCCGGAGGATAGAGTTTTACCTTATAATGGCCAAATATGCTCGATACGTGTAAAGCAAAATCATTTGATATTATTACTAGTGCATATATGTTTCAAAAACGAATAGCATCATAAATATCAATCATAGGCGACATGAGCGTCCCATGCCACTATGTCGCCATACATAAGTTACAATCGAATCCGTTATCTCGTATTGGGAATTGGATTTCCATCATGAGTCGAGGCAAGGGGCAAGCTCCTCTCCGCTTCGAGACACTCTAGCGAATGCCTCGGGACTACACACTCTGGGTAACCCCTGGATCCTCCAAGGCCGGTCCTCTCTTACGTTTGAGGATTAATTATTCCTGAACACACGTTTCCCGGTCCTTACAGACCTATAATCGAGGCGCCTCGCATTCCAACAACCACATAGGTGAAAAATAGATATAAATGTCAGGGCTGGTAAGTCACTGACACCACCATAGCTAGAAAGAAACGTCATGCACTCCTTGGGTCCTCATCCCGTTTTTGACTCATACCGAGGTGTGAGGCTCGCGAATCCACGCTATACACAAAGCCAGGCTACGTAGGCCGTGCTTTGATCATCATCCACAAGACTTTGCTTTGCAACATAAGCCTTGATCACAGCATCTTGGCATGCCACATAGGCAATCCACTCCATACGACTGATTTCTATCGATATATAACCTCTGAGCTCGTACATCTCAGAGAAGGGCATTAAGCAAAAGAATAAATTCTCCGCCGCCAAACAAATATATATTTAACAGAGATCAATCAGTATAGAACAAAATCCAATGTTAGACACACAGTCCATTTACAAGTCCGTTCTGGGTCTGGAAAAAACCGAAGGCGTCAAATTCCTCATATATCCGTACAATCAACACATACGTTCAGACGGCTACTACTTCCGTTCCTTCACGGTAGCTACTCCGGTCAGGAACCTCAGCAGCGCCCATCCAACCGATACGAAGATCGTCGGTCTTGAATCGTCTTTGTATTTTCCAATTCGAATCACTCGCTAAATTATTTTAAATGAGGGTTAGCTCGGCCTTTTCAAATAATTCACGTAATTAGAATTTAAATCAATTCTTTCCATGGTTATATTATTCGACATCGATATTTCAGTTCTTTAGTGTTATTTTCGTGTCAAACACATACAACCATCAAATAGCAAACAAATCAAGCCAAATTGGTTTATTTCCAATCTATGTTGCTTATAATATTTTATAACGGTTTTTCGCCATTTTTATTTATTTAAAAAAAATGGCCATATTTAATTAAACGACGTTTCAGGTCGTGCCGTGGCACTGGCGCTGTTTTCCCCTAATTTGTTTTACACATATCGGGAAATCTAACCGCTGGATTTCTACAAAGTCTATATCAGTGGGAAGATATTCCCAAAGCGAACCCAACGGTACCAGTTTCGTGAAAATCCGACGGTCGGATCTTCCACACTAGTCGTTTGAAGTTACGGTTTCAAAATTCGAACTGCAGCGTCGTTATTCGATTTAATTAAATTATATTTATATATAAATATAATCGATTCTGGCGCAGTTTTTCTTCAGATTTGAATTAAACATTCCAGACAATCCAACCGTTGGATTTTTACGAGGTTGGTGCCGTTGGAAAGATATTTCCTAGGCGGACCCAGCGGTTGCGGTTTCGGGAAAATCCGATGGTCGGATTACTCGTACTAATCGTTTCAAATTACGATTCCAAAACATGAACTGCACGACTTCGATTCCTTTTAATTATATTTATATTTATATATATAAATATAGTTCATTCTATAATTTCAAATATAGTTCATTCATTAATTTCAACTTCGTTTTCACTTCAAATATTTCACTAACGCCTTAATATTTCGAAAAATTTCGCCATAACCTCCTTTGTACGGGAAGGGGTTTGGAAATTTATTGGGCCGTGTTAGGTACCCAATAAATCCTATAAAGCATCCACATATTTATAGTGATATATTCTGGTGTTTACGGGGGAGCGTGTATAGATAATAACTCCAGAGAATAAATTCTCGTCACCCCGTTCCGTGTGGAAATAAATAGTCCATGTGCCGTATCTAATGACTAGAGAGACGTGATTATTGTCAACTCCAGACCAGTGTGGGGTTTTTATTAATCTGGCAATTTATCATTATATTTTATATAGTCCATATCAGTCATCAGTTCAACCTGTAGTATATAATCATCGCCATACAAGCCTCTCGCTCGTATGGTAAATCTTCCACCTCGTCACACAAGCTCCAATTGCTTATGTGGAATATGATGAAGTATGCCTATCGTCAAGAAGTATGCCATGTAGTGTAGTTCAAAATTAATTGTTACTATCCTATGGCAATGTCTATTATTTCACACAGAATAACCAGCACTCCGCATCCAATGGCATTCACAGGAGTTGATATAAAAATAAAATTGCGCAGCCAACTCATCAAGGTTTACCTATTTTTCGGGCACGCAAATAATTTCTTTACTCTACAGCTAATCCATTTTTCCCTGTTCAACACATGTATATATATGCAAAACAAAGCTAATAATAATATTTCTAGCAAACTATTATTTATTTCAACACGTGTATATTTTTATCAAAGCGTATTCATGATAAAAGAAATATTTTTATCATCAAAAATATTTATTCAACACGTGAATGTTTTTAACTCTTCATATTCACAATAAAGATGTATTTTTTTATTGTCTATTCATCTTATTTTAAAATGCGATAACATTCAACACATGAATTTCAACTCAACGAATGAATTTCAATTCAACACATGAATATTTTCTATAGTGTGTATATATATAAAAATGTGATTTTTTCCGCTAAAGCTATTTGTTTAAATTCAAATAATATTCAACACATGAATTTCGATTCAACGAATGAATTCCAACTCAACACATGAATATTTGTTTCAACATATGTGATTAATTTCAACAATTGAAAATTATTCTAACACATGAATATTTCAGAAAAT